>CM061067.1:75179050-75784402 GCA_030762895.1 Sophora flavescens
GATGAATAAAAATTATGTGCCAACAAATATACATAAAGACATGTAAAATAAATAGAACAAGCGGTCACGTGCCCGTTCTTTACCGCTTAGTAATATACTAATTTTAAAATACAATTATACTGAATTATAGGTATTTTAAAAATTAAAATTTAAAGAGAAAAAATTAGATTATCAATTAATTAATTATACTATTAATAAATTTTATCATTATAAAATTATACTTTTCAATTTTACATACACATTATAATAAAATTAATTAATACTCAATCAAATTTTATCATTATATAATTATAATACTATTAATATACTAATTTTAAAATACAATTATACCCAATTAAAATATTTTCTGTTAAAAATTAAAATAAAGAATATAAAATTAGATTATTAATTAATTAATATAATCTATTAATGATACAATTATCGTTATATAATTATATTTCTTTAATATAATTCTATTAATACATTATATTATTAGAATTATTAATTAAGTATAATTATAATGATCCTTATGTATTAATAGAATTATATTAATTAATTAATACAATTCAATTTTCTATTCTTTATTTTAATTTTTTAACAAGAAAACCTTTTAATTAGCATAATTGTATTTTAAAAATTAGTATATTATTATTAATTTGTATAATTATATAATGAGAAAATTTAATTGGTATTAATTAATTAGTAATTATATTATTAAGATTATTAATTAGTATAATTATATAATGATAAAATTTATTAATAGTATTATATTAATTAATTAATAATCTAATTTCTTTTCTTTATTTATTTATTTTAACCCAAAAACCTTTAATTTGTGATAATCAGATTTTAAAAATTAGTATATTATTATTAATTAGTATAATTAGTATAATGATAAAATTTATTGGTATTAATTAATTAATAATTATTTTATTAGTATAATTAAATAGCCACAAATTATTAATAGAATTATATTAAATAATAATCTTAATTTTTATTTTTTTATTTTTTAACCCGAAAAACCTATTTTTATTTTTATTTTTAAAATCGACTTGACCAATCGTGAGTCAGTTTTGTATAGTGTCAATAGCGCCACTCAAACTGTTACGCTAATTACTCTCAGAAAGCGCCACGTGGCGCAAACCTTTTTTTATTTTTATTTTTGTAAAATTTCCGGACCAATCTGCGAACTACCGCCACTTGGCCAGTCAACAGTCAATAGCATCCCACTAAACTCGACACCACCAAAAAAAATAATTTTTTATTCAAAAGAGGTTAGTTTGGTAGAATTGTTTCCAAAATGATGTTATTTTAGTATATGGTTTCAAAAATGGACTTGTGAAAAAAAAACCCCGGAAATGTGTATAACCAAAAAAAAAAAAAAAAAAAGAGACCAATAAGATAGTCGGCATCTTCAGGAAAAACTTATTGTAGGAGCAAAGGACGATGCTTTCTAGAAGAAGCGACTTAGGCTAAAACTTAGATAATGTTTCTTAATTAGGAAGAAGTGATGTCTTAGGTCCAACAATATATAGCGTTTCCTCAAGATGTATTACCTTAGGGTTATGTTTGTGAGTTGATTTTTTAGAAGGAAAGGCTTTGAAGATTTTAATTAATCCCTCCATTCTCCCTCCTCAACACACTTTTTTAAGTTTCACTCCCAAATAAAGAAAGGGATATACTCTCCTTCTCCTCCCCTCCCTCCCGGCTTCATACACTTTGATCCATCCCACTTTTCTTTTCTTTCCATCCAAACTGGGAAAGAGAGGGCCGTAAGTCCCTAACCTTAGATAATGTTTCCATAGCTCTATTGCAGGTACATTCATGATAACCTTTTTTGAAAGTGCAAATTTTCTCTGTCCTTTAATAACGTTAAGATAAATATCATTTAAAAGCACTATCAAAAAAAAAAAAAAAAAAAAAAAGAGCCATTAAAGGTTTTTTTTTATTCCATAAAAGGTCATTTCTATGTAATGTTGAGAAGGCCTATCAGTTTAATCAAGGACCTTATCATATTATTAAATAGTTAGATAATGAAATATGATGCAAACATAACCAAATGTAAATGAAATATTAAGTAATTTATAAAAGTAAAATAATTACAATGTATTCTAAAAAAATAAAAATATTATACAATAAATTAGATAAGAGCATACCAATTATTTCCTATCGCCACAAGGGACAATCAAAAAAAAGAAGGTCAAAGCAATTAGCTATTATGGATGACCATGGTGATCTACAAGCAATCACGGGTTTTTTTTTTTTTTTGGTTTTGTTGAAGTAGTATTTCGTTAGTCAAAGCAATTAGCAATTATGGATGACCAGTTGGTGATCTACTAACAACTATACAGTTATGAGTTATTCATTTTGTTTGACCCGAGAAACAATCGTTTCAAAACAGAACTGAGACCGTGAATTAGAAGTTTCAAAGGTGTTGATCAAATTCATATAGATATAGACCCTCCCGTGATAAGCTACATAGAAAAAACAAGTTTTTGAATTTGAAGTTTGGAAATGATGACTACTAAACTCAACTTTTGGAGTATATATATATATATATCAACGTACAATTTATGCACTCTTACTGGAATGGAGTTGTTGGGTCCAACACCAGCCTATATATAATGTCTCCGGTCAAACATTTTGTTACTTGCACAATCCACTTCTGTTCTTTTTCAATTCATTTTTTCGATGACGATTCCCACTTAAATTTAGGCTAAATGGTATATGCCTGAAAGCCAAATTTACAAGAATCTGAACTGATCTAGAATGTTCAAAGGGTTGGATCATTATTCAAAACAAAGGATGTCATCGATGATTTAATATACTAAATTAATGTATTTCAAATGTGTGGACAAAGGAACTAGCGAGCAACTTAATGATTGAAAAACAGAACAAAACAGCAACCTATCAACTTGTATTTCCATGCTTTAAAGCTACAAGAATTGAAAACTGAAAATTGGCCATTGCAATCAGGATTACTGATATTGAATAATTTATTATATCTAAATAAGATTTTATTACTTAATGGTTCCACCTATTTGGATATTGCTCTTTATAGCTACTTTTAGATTTTAGATACCAGTCTTTTATATTTTCAATTATTTTTTTTAATTTGTATAAGGATATCGTAAACCAATAGTTGGAGTAATCTCTTTTAAGATGTAGAGATTATCAAAATAGTTTTGACTCTCTCAATAAATTCTTTTTCATTTGACAGTTCTCAATAAAAAAAAAATCTTTTTCATACATATTGAAGCGAATTGAACCTCAACATGTTTAAAAATCTCGACTATCCAGCGATTGGGACAAGTCTTGTTGGTTTCAATTCAGGTTTTTATTCCTATAGTTAAGGTACCGGTTTCTGTATGTTTTATTCGTTTAAATTTTTGTTCCTATTTTTTTTTTTTTTTGGTAACAAGTTCCTGAAATTTTTATTCAATACCAAATTCATTATGGTATTGGTACTCATTTACATGAAGGAATAGTTTATACAATTTTCACTTTTCAAGGTATCGGATCCTAACGGACCAAAATTTAAATGAGTTAAAATACAAGAATTAAACCTTTAATAACTAAAAAAATATAAGAATTAAAATCTTATTTAAACCTTTAATAAAAAACAGTACTTTTGAATTCATTTCTATTGCTAATGAAAAGAACTTCCAGCAGTTCTATATCTGCATGCACCACACCAGATTCTGGATTTAATAACGCACATTTAATAACGATTTCGATGAGTTGATGCTTTTAAAGAAATGTACGGAAGTGTTTAATAGCATTGACTTGACGGTTAGCTATTAACATATAAACCTTTATATTGTTTCATGAAGTAAACACCATCTTTACCCGATACCTTATAAAAAAACACGGTCCACCTCTTAAAACGCTTTAGTTAAAGACGTGTTATTATACGTTTAACTTTTAATAACGCTTCTATCAAGTAAACACTATTTTTCTCCTATTCAAAACGAAACATCATATATGATATCCTCTAGGTGAGGTTGTGACACCTCGCTACCCCAAAGTTATAAAAAAGCATTAAAAGGACAAAGCTGAAAAACAAAACATGCATTTCTTGAAATAAATAAAACATTTGTCTACGGTAGAAAGGTCTCACATGAACGAGTTCTCAAAACGCGAAAATAAAATCAAGTTTAAACAATATAAATGAATAAAACATAAACAAACGCCCCAATCCGATGTCACAACAGAGCCGTGTATAACTGCTCCGTACATCACGGAAAACAACCAAACTAACTAGACCGAAAGAGAAATCCTAACTCTGAGTGGTGGCTCCTCAAAGTCACTTATCTCCGGACTGCTCACCATCCTCTGCATGAAACCAAACATGCCAAAAAAACAAACAGAAAATGGGGAGTAAGAATCATGTAAACATATACGGCATGGAGATAGGAAGCAAGGTAAACAAACAAACATATCAACAACATAAGCATACAACAACATGTATATCAACATATATCAACATCATAACAACAAGTATGCTATGCGGTGCAATGCAATGCTACTTCGCTACTCCATTATGCATGTGGATCCAAACTAACTCAGGATGAACGACTTGGAGTTACATATCCGTGTTGGCCATAGAAGCACCAACACCGATAGTTCACCAAACCATCGGGTGAACTCCATGGATAGCCAACGCATCAAACCGTGGATGCCTCATCACGGGGCCGCGGTCACCAAACCATCGAGTGACCTACCGTGGATGGCCAGATCACCGTACTCTCGGGTGATCTACCCTATGTCGAACCTCCCCCCTCAACCATCAACTCAATGATCTATGCATAGCAAACCAACAACAAGCAACAACCACCTCCTTTGCTTGGTCCTAAAAGCTCCCAAGACTTCAACATCAACATGCTTGGGCCAATAAGCACCCAAGACCTCAACATCATCAATACCTTAGACCCAAACCGTGGGGTCAAAGCCCCCTTGGACATAAAGCACCAAGGCACAACGTGCGATATCCCAACGGATACCAGCTTAACCATCTTATCGTCTTTCAACATCTTAATTATTATATAATTAAGTTATCTAGTCTTGTCATTATGTTATCATCAACGCCTCTCCCCTGCTGCACGATCGTGCTAAATGCGTCGCCATTTTCCGGAATTCAAACCGGGAGCACGCAGTATGCACCTGCTCAAAGACGACAAGTACTCAATGTACGACAAGATCGTGTCGCATGCAGTTCAAACACAGATTTTTAACCAATTATTTTAGGGTTTAAATCCATTAATCCTAGGCCATCTTAGCAACAAATTTTCCAGATTAAAAACTCATCATCATCACACTCATCAACATGTCAACAACAATAATCATCATACCATCATGTTCATATCAAGGCAATCAACATAAACATCAAGAACATATCATGAACATGAATATGAAGCATATACCAAAAACAAGCTAGAACATATTATCATATAATCATCATGTAGCACATAGGCATACAAACCGATAACAACCAGAGGTTATGAGAACCCCTTTACCTTAGACTACCCCCACTGCCTAATGAGTACACTACCCTTCTCTCGCATACCCGGATTGAAGGTTGCTCTATGCTCAAACGATCAAACCGGTCACGGTTCCCAAAGCGGCTCAGTTAACCTTCAAAGCCTTGGCCAAACAAAACACAAACCATCAGTTTCCAATTCAACATCATGAAAAGGAAACCACAAGGGGAAAGGAACATTATCTCTATATGAGCACAGATGAAACTACACTTCTCAAAGGCCTCAAATACTCAATAACCTGTTTCTAAATATGAGGGAAAAGAGGAAAGGAACGGTGTCGGTTTGTAACGCCCGCCCGTTACATTAGTAGCCCATATTAATTTTCTATAAAAACCTTTAAAACATTTAAGTTAAATAGTCGAGTCATAAAAGTTTTCACAATATATTTAAGTCTGAAAATATCTCATATATTCAAAATAATTAAATAAAGTAATAATGCTAAATAAATCATTATATCCAAATAAAATAAAGTCTCATAAATATTAATTATTAAAAAAATCACATAACTCTTTTACAGTTATTTTTACCTCAAAACACAGGCGTCTAATAAACCCAAAAGAAGTAAATAAAAAGAAATAAACTAGAACTAATGCATTCAAGACTCTCTTAAGATGCTGCATCATCTATCTCATCACTTTTAAAGTCTGAAAGACAACACCACTAATAAGATTTATAATCCCAGTAAGTAAACACAATTCTAAAAGGTTTTTGAAAAGATGTTTCTTTCAGCTGGCGTGGTATCCGGAAAAACAACCATGGTAATCCGCCATTTTCAAAATAATATAACTCAAAATATTTTCTATAAATTAAGGATAATTAATCCAATCTCATGAAATTCATGTATAAGTCATAACATCATCAATATATATAATACATCACCAAAAGTACATATAACATAAATAAAATCATACAAAGGACATCTCTTGTGTCCAAATAGTCCCAATTTTTCATCCACGTCTCATTTATTTAATTACCCAATTTTAGTCTAAGAGCTCATGACAAATGCAATGACATTCCACCGCCTTCCCTTCCAGAAGGAGGTATCTATAACGGGTATTCCCCTTCCCAGAATGAGGTATCTGTCTTCCCCTCTAACGAGGAGGTATCTGTCATCCCCTTCCCAGAATGAGGTATCTATAAACGGTCTTCCCCTCTAACGATGAGGTATATGTCATCCCTTCCCAGAAGGAAGTATCTATAAACGGTCTTCCCCTTCCCATAAGGAGATATCCATCTTCCTCAAACAAGGAGGTATCTATCATCCCCTTCCCTGAAGGAAATATCTTGACAATCACAAATAACAATCCAAAACATATTTTGGGCATATGTCATAACCCCAGGACATGACATATGACATCATGCATCAATCTCAATGGTATAACTCATGTCAAAATGACATTCCAAAATAACTTCAATACATAACATCATATAACATGCATTATTCATCAAGTTCATATCAAAACAATACGAAGACATCACATATCATAAAAAGCATATCAAGCAATAATACCACTCAACATGTGAATATTCAATCTCATAATAATTAATCATCAATAAAACATCAATGTTATTTTGAAGACAAAACCCCAAATAATTACTCTCAATTTCATAATCAAACCTTTTAAAATTATATACCATGAAAATTTAAGAAAATGAATATTTACTTACTTCTTATAAACGTCCAAAAGCTCTAAAAATTATTTGTCACAAAAGCCCCTACTTCACCAAAAATCTTTCTTTCTTTTTGTTCACACTATTATTCCCTTTAAAAGTGTAAAACTATGTGGTTCTAAGCTTTCCGGTGCAAATCGGTGTTTCTCTACCGCAGAAGGACAATACGCTAATATTGATTAAGGCCCTGAGAAGTAGTGCGGCGCTTCTACTTAGAATTGTGCAGCGTAAAACAATTTCAGGTAGGTATTTATTATCAATTAGAATTGGTTCTAATTTTGATCCATGGGCCTTTTTTATTTAATTTTGATCCATTCTTTATTTTCTAAGAATTCCAAATGGAATTGTCACTAACTGCTACAACTCTACAACTAACGTGAGTTGTATATTTCACAATTAGGTGGGGGTTTTGTCTTTTTATTTTTATTAAAAAAATTATATTAAAATTTTAGGATGTTACATCAGCCGCAATAGGTCTAGCAGCCATCATAGGTAGGGTTGAAAACGCAACCCTCGGTTCTGTACAAACATATATAGGCTGTGCACGAAGCACGGTCGTGCTCCTCATCAAGCACGGGTGTATTGGACTTAGCGTTTACGAGACGCGGTCCGGACATTGGGCACGGACGTGCTCAACTTAAAACTTGCAACACACTTAAGACTTTAAGCACGGACGTACTGACTAATGAGCACGGGCATGCTCATGTACCAGAAATGGACTTTTAAGCCCAAAATTTCATTAAGCCCTTAGCCAACTATTTTAACTTATCAAAACTAACTTAAACAACCGAACAAACTTAATAAAAGCAGTTAACGAAAAGCAGGGTGTTACAGAGGTGACCAACTCTCTCCCATGTTTAGTTAAAACAGTCCATGAAGTTAATGACAATAATATCTCTGTACAAAAAATGGTATATTGATTATTGAAATCACATTTTTCACAATTCACCATCAATTCAATTGCTTCGTATTTCAACAATATATCTCCCATAAATAATTGGCCTTTGTTTTTATTATCCTTCACACTCCAAATTTTTTCAACTCTAGTTCTTAATCCGTCATGTTCTTCATTAAGGGAGTTCCCTTTCTCGTGTGGGAAAGATCGATGGAAGAAATCAGACTCAATAAAATCCAGAATGTGAGACATAATAAAACCAGGGAAGATAGGATGTGAGTCGTAATAAAACCCAGAATGTGGAATTATGTTCCATCCTCACCAGAAAATCCAAGTTAAAGCTTGAAGGATAGGAAGATTTTCTATGATAGTATTCCACAACTCCTTTGCTTTCAACAAGTCATGGAAGATTCAACAAGCTCTTGTTGTCAATGATGAAAGAAATTCAACAAGCTCTTATTGTCAATCCAGAATGAGATTATGCAATTTTTTATTGGAAGATACAACTTTATATTTAATTGTAATATGTAATTTCTCTTTGAATTTCTGGTTTTCCATGTGGTCAATTTACCAAATTGTAACTCTTGTTGTCAATCTTGTTGTCAATGATGAAAGAAATTCAAGTTGTAATTCTCAAAAGTAAAATACTGCTACGTGTTTTTGTTTCAAAGAAAAGAAATTAGGGTATCTAGAAAAAATGAATCAAGGTTTTTAATAGTGCTTCCTCATGGAAACACTATTAAAATATATATACCTTTACAGGTCACTTCTTTGTCCTTTAAAAGCACACCACTTTTTACAACGCTTATTAGGATAAGCGTTATAAAATGTGTAACTATGATAACGTTTGCTTTTGGAAACGATATCTTTCACCCGGTATTAAAATAAAAAATGATACAGATAACCAACTTAACTCTGTGCAATAAATTCTCACACGGATAACCAGATATTCAACCTTTAACATATAGAAAATTGTCCATAATCAATTTTGCCTTAATATCTATTGAACCAAACTCTCTTATCACTAGTGGAAAATATACAGTAGACGGTAAATGTTTACGTCAGTTAACCAAAAGATAGACGTTAAAAAGGGGGCGGTGGCAGTCTTGTAAATATCAGACTTCATTAATTCAATTTTAACGTCAGTTGTTTTAATGACTGACATTAAAAGTGAAGTGACTCACTTTTAACGTCAGTTCAATAAAAAACTGACGTTAACAGTGAACATTTTAACGTCAGTTCGATAAAGAACTGACGTTAAAAGTAAGTTACTTCACTTTTAACGTCGGTCCCTTACATCATCAGACGTTAAAGGTTATTTTAATAATTTTTTATCTAGTATACGATCCATTCCGCATTGTCTTCCTCAAAGTTCCAGTTTCACATGAATTGCTTTGATGTTTTGTGTTTCTGTTTTGAAAACTAAAATATATGTGCGAAGTATAAGTTGAATCAATAACCCAAACCGGATCTCATTCATGAAGTGTAATCATGATCGACAGAAGATTGAAAGGGTTTAAAATCCTATAAAAAGTTACATTGAAAGGGTTTAAAATCCTAAACATTAAAGCTACATCCCATCGAGAGTTTTATGAAATATACCAAAGGGAAAACTATACTCCCGAAGACCCTCGAAAAACCTGGGGGCATGAGAGAGCTCAAGAGAGGCAAAAACAGTGCACTAGATCTGCTTTGAGGCAAAGGCGGTGGTTCAGAGACTTCCATGACGGTCACTTGCTGCCAAAGCCGAGGTTTTGGAACCGTGACGCCTGAGCACCTGATTTGCCCTCCAGAGTGATTCTCGGAAGGATGATAAGGTGAGCAACTCACATAATGTGGTTTACTCAAACTTATCACCCATGTAATGTGATTTACTCAAACTCAGAAGTTGTTTGACCATTAAGACAAAGACCTTTGAGTCTAGGAATAGGAAGAAAGAGTGATGAAGTTAATCTCCACGACAGAGCCATATTGTGAAGCATAAAATTAAAAGGATGGACGGAAGCTATTTATAGGAGCGGGGGATGAAGTTACTAAGCTATTCTCGATTTTCTTGAAAACTTATCTATAAACTTAATGATCATTAAGAGGATTAAGTTACAAGGTGCATGGGTAAGTAGCACAAGTAGTCAAAGGAATGAATGTTTTTGCAGATATCTATACACTTTTAACGTCCGTTGTTTAAAAAACCGGCGTTAAAAGTGTTTTTAAAATAAAAAATATTTATTGTTAACGTCGTTTTTATACAAGCGACGTTAAAAGTTTGATTTTTACTTGATTAAATAAATAGCTGAGCGTAAATAATCCTATATATTATAAACGTGCGAGAATGATATTGGAAATAATGTAATTAATATCACGGGAACTTGAGTCATAAATTAAGTTGACGTTAAAAATGAGGTGGTGACAGTTTGTAAATATTAAATCACTATTTGCGTCATTTCTATAAATAAATCGACGTAAATAGTTATGAATCTCATTTCATTGGTTATCATGTCCCCTGTTGTCCCTCTTAACGAGATCACTCCATATAGTACTGCAGTTTATTTCTAAACCTTTTTTTATACAAGTTTATTTTTAATTTTTATTAATTAGCTTGAATTAGTAAACAAATTCTTGTGCAAATTAAAATAAATAAACACTTAACATAAAACAAGTTATATGTATAATCAAATCGTATGTCATTGAAGCGATTCATAAGTTAAAACTACATGATTAAAAGATAAAAAATTTCTACAACATAGCCCTAAAATAAAAAAAAAGTTTCTGCATCAACATCATTTTCTTCTCGATCCTGTCATCGAAACTCCAATAGATGCATCACCTCCCTCACTTGAATTCCATGATACAAAGTAAATCCTCAATCACTAGCAACAAAGAAAAGTGAAATGGATCTTTGCATCTTTCTTCTTCAGTGGAATTCCTTGATGCATCATCTTGAATCCACAATCACTTGCTTCCAAAGGAAAGTGAAAGGGATGACGGGGATGAAATAAAGTGAGAGAATCACATTACGTGATTCACCCAACCTTAATATCCATGTAATGTGATTTACACAAACTCAGAAATTGTTTGACCATTAAGACAAAGATCTTTGAGTCTAGGAATAGGAAGAAAGAGTGATGAAGTTAGTCTCCATGGCAGAGCCATATTGTGAAGCAGAAAAATTAAAAGGATGGAAGGAAGCTATTTATAGGAGCAGTGGATGAAGTTACTAAGCTATTCTGATTTTCTTGAAAACTTATCTATAAACTTAATGCTCATTAAGAGGATTAGGTACAAGGTGAATGGGTAAGTAGCACAGTAGTCAAAGGAATGAATGTTTTTGCAGAAACTAATAAACTTTTAACGCCCGTTGTGTAATACAACTAACGTAAAAAGTTGTGAGTGTTTTTAACGTCAGTTTCTAAATACAGCTGACGTTAAATATATGACCTTTAACGTCAGTTTTTACTAACAACTGACGTAATAAGTGTGAGAGTTTTTAACGTCAGTTTCTTAAGACAACTGACGTTAAATATATGACCTTTAACGCTAGGTTTTACTAAAAACTGACGTAAAATGTTGTTTTATTTTAATTATAACGTTTACCCCCGCGCGCCTTCTCCACTTCTCTGTACGTCTCTTTTATCTTTTCATCATGCTCAACCTTCACTCTCAACCCTCACTCTCGCTCTCACTCTGCCCTAATCGCGAGTTCATCTCCACCGCAACCACCGTGAGGGCTTCTTCGCCACCACCATGAGGTACACTCTTAACCCCTAACTCTGTCTTTCCCGCTCATTCTTTGCAATAACTTGACATCTCTCTTTCCCCTTCCCGCGCACTAACTCTCCTTGTCCCTCTTCTCTCAGTAACCACATCGAATGTTGGCCACCACTCGAGCTTCCCCCCAACCACCACGCGAGCGCCTATTTCTGGTGAGTCTTTAGGGCACATTTTTTTATTTTTGGTTTTGAGTGCATGCATGTTGCACTGCTGGTTGAAACTGTAGTCTCAGTAGTTGAAACTTGAAACTGTGAGTTTGAGTTGTTTGGAATGTCTCTATTTTTGGTTTTGAGTGTATGTTGTAACTGTAGTCTCAGTAGTTGTAACTTTAAACCGTGAGTTTGAGTTGTTTGGAATGACTCTATTTTTGGTTTTGAGTGCATGTTGCTCGCTGGTTGATTTATCAAGGCCGTGATGCTCATCACGGCTCAGGCCGTGATCAGTTACGCCTATGAGGGTCCGGTTCAATTGGCACGTTACGACTGTGATGGACATCACGGCCGGCCGTGACAGTGCTTGGCAATCTTCAAAAACTATAGCTTTCAATCTCCGTATTGTCCTTATATTGGATATATAGATGTTTTGTATATCTACAGGACCTATCTAGTTATTTTTATTTATACTTCGTATTTATTTTGAGTTATAAACTATGTTAATACATATATATTGTTTCCGAACAGGCATACATATGGATCAGTCGGATAGCCCACATGCACGGGGAGGACATTGTGGGGGTTTCCGAGACCGATCACGCCTACGCCTGATTCTAGTGTAAGTTTACATGTTATATACTATCTTTAGTCCATCTTTTTAATGTAAGTTTATAATGTTACAACCCTCTATTTTATCATTTTTTTTGTCCATACAGACATCACAGGCTCATAGGAAACGGGTTAGAGGAGCCACCTCGTTGAAGAAACTAGAGAAGGACAGGCAGAGCGGACAGAAGCTTGAGGTGTCCTTCGATGCTAATCTAAATGCCCAAGGACCCCGTGCTAAAGAATTTAATAAGTGGGTGTTTCTACAAGCGAAGCAGCACGTAAGAATCAACTACAACCACTGGAATGACGTTCCACAGAACGTTAAGGATTAGATTTGGGAGGCTATCACGGTATTTTACCTTTACATTCATTTGATTTACATTATTAGATAATTATCCGAGTTATAATCCATCCAGTTGTTATATATGTATCTAATGTGTAGCTAGCTTGGACTGTGCCAAATGACGAGGATCATCGTCATAAATGTATGAAAATGGCATCAAAGCATTGGAATGGGTTCAAGCATGATCTTACCAGGTACTATGTATCTGGGAAGAAGCGGCTTGATAAAATGTTCTCGAATTATCCCTGGATTGATCAGGATACTTGGGATATGTTTGCCAGGAGTCGACAGGATGGAGAATTTCAGGTTGGTTGATTAAGTTAATTTTGTATGCTTATTATAGATCATTTAACTGTATTTAATTATGTATTTTTGTTTGAATAGGCTAAGGCAAATAAGGGTCGGCAGAATCAGGCGAAGAACGTCCACCGCCACACCATGTCTCAGGGTGGGTACAAGACTCGGATCGAGCAGATGATGGCGGATAGGCTGAGGGCGAAGAAGGAAGAGCACTCTGCTAGGATTGAAAGAGGAGAGGTGCCTGAAGGCACACCATCAAGTCCTCCGTCGGACATCGACCGCGAGGATGTCTGGTTAGCCGACCGTATGACAAAGACGGGATCTTTTAAAGTTGATGCCACTGCTGAAGTGGCAGATAAGATTGTATGTATATAATTAACTTGATTTCAATTGATATTTGTATAGATATTTGCAACACTTTTCACTTGCACGTTTTTTCATTTTTTTTTCATTGTAGATGGATCTTAAAGCAAAATCCTCCCAGGGCGCATTCGTCCCTTCTAGACGGCAGGATGTCTTGATGACTGCTCTAGGCAAGAAAGACCATCCTGGTCGGGTTCTCAGTGTTCCTGGGAACGTGACCATCAAAGAATATTATGGCAAGTCTGCTTCACGAAAGCGGGTGGTCAATGAAGCATCAATTTTGACTGACATTACTCGGCACCTCATGTCCAACCCAGATGTTACAACACATCTGATGCAAGGCTTAATTTCCAACCCGAATTCAGCAGCGGCTGCAAAGAGCTTTCCTCCGTCGGTACATCCCAGGACACCGCAGGGCTTGCCAACCCTTCACATGTGAGCACAAAAGAGAGTTTTAGTAGGGCACATGTGGAGGACGATGAGTTGGCAGCTAGGGAGCAGGAGTTGGAAGTCCAGCGCCATGAGCATGAGTTGGAAATGAAAAGGCGTGAGCTTGAGTTGGACTCCAAACGACGTGAGCTCGAAATGTTAGAAAAGGTATTTATTCATTATTAATGTCCAAATTAGTCAAATAATTACTTGTGTTTTTTTTAATTATCAAAAACTTATCTATTTTATTTTTCCTAAATCAAGGCCAAGTCGACGTCGGTGTCGTTGTCACCTATCACTCGTTTGTTCTCACTTGGTGAAGATTATGCGTTTGAGATTTTTGAATGTCCATTGGAGCACGATGGATGGGTGGCACGCCCAGATCAACGGAGGATATTTACCTTCTGTGGTGATGATCTCGGGAACGCCTGTAGAAATAGCGTCTGGATGAACATCAATGTTTTCAGTCTCTAGTGCACGTAAGTTAATTTTAATTTTATAACTTATTTATTTTTGGTATTTTTCCATTTAATAATTTATTTTAAGCTCAATATATATATATTATGTAATTAACATCCACACCTTTTCATATCTTAGGTATCTCCATCGTCTTCAGCTTGATAAGGGCGTTGCATCAGTTTACGATTTGTTAGATCCGTCAATCCTTCTGCCCGATTTCTTTGCTGGCGATGCATTGAGTAAATACTTAGGAAACTTGTTGGGAGACAATCCGAAAGAATTATATCTGGCTCCCTACTGTATGAAAACCATTGGCAGTTGTTCGTACTTCACCCGTCTAGGCATAGAGTCATATTCTTCTGCTCTCTCCACCAAGATCCGCCACCGAAGGTGGTGGAAGCTGTAAATAAGTAAGTAACTAATCTTAAATTTAATTTAAGTTTTAATATCAGTTGTTTTTAGTTTATTACACACATGATATATGAATTTGTTAATTGATCGACATGATTATTTGTTTATGATAGTGTCAAGGCGAGTAGCATAAGTTGCGCCAACGGGAGAAGTAGGACTTCTAAGGCTAAAGAAAATCCTGTATGGAACATCCTCAAGGTTTGGTAGTTTATTTATCAAATAATTAATATTATAATTACTAATTTATATGTATATTCAACTGACGTTGAAATTAATTTTGTTGGTAGTCTCGATTTCAAATTGACGGGTGGTCGTGCGGCTATTATGTGATGCTTCAAATGCTGAACATAGTCTCCACATCTATTACGGACGGATGGATTAAGGTAATATTTAAACAACTTGTTAAATTATATATTATAGTTTTGAAGATGACTTGCATTGATGTTATTGTTATTATTTGAACGTGTGTAGGCATTTAACGACCAATCGCCTATTCAAGAAGATGAGTTAAGAGACTTGAGGATGCGCTTTCATGAATTCTTCTTCAAGTATGCGGATGAAAAAGGAATTGACAAGATACCTCCGCAATACTTAGATAAATAGTTTTTTTGTTAGACTTTAGAAACTAATTAATAACATGTATATATATATCCTTAGATTGGTAGTTTTGTTTTTTAGACATTGGAACTAAAATTTATTTATATATATACATGGGTTTTGTTTTTAAGTCCCCCATTGTTCCATTTTTCCTTTGCAATTCTGTAATGTGTGTGATATTCTGTGTTACTGGGATATTTACTGAATGCAGGGATAGCTGAGGGGAGTGATATTTTAAAACTGAATTTAAAAAAAAAACCTATTAACGTCAGTTGTTTATTAAAACTTACGTTAAAATTAAACCTTTAACGCCAGTTCTTTATAACCACTGACGTTAGTTTTAACAAAATTAACGTCAGTTGTCTTAAAGAACTGACGTTAATAGTTTTATGTTTAACGTCGATTGTTTAAAAAAAGCGTTAATTTTTACAAAATTAACGTCGGTTTTGTTAAGGAACTGACGTTAATAGTTTTATATTTAACGTCAGTTCTCAACTGACGTTAAAATATTAACTATTAACGTCAGCTGTATTTACGTCAGTCAGTATTCTGACGTAAAAAATCAATTTTAACTGACGTAAAAAGCACTTATTGCACTAGTGTATAAATAACTCTCCCCCGTCTTCTTATCCTTTACACTACAAATTTTATAAACTCTCCTCCTTCTCTGTTTTCTTCATTTCTGTAGTTCTCTGATGACTTATGTGCCACATTCATGGAACACAAGAGGCTCTGGCCTAAATTTTTTGTCCTAAATGTCATGACATACGACAAAAAGATATGTATATATATAAGGCCCAACACTTGGCGTTCTCTCAATGCTTCCTGTTGATAGCTTTTGGGTGAGAACAACAGATTGTTGGATGAGACTCTCACCGCATGTGGCGTTAATGGAGTCCAAAGAAAGTCTAATGCCCAGATAATTTAGTGCATTCTTCCCGCTTCAAGCCGATAACTTTTGGCACCGAATTCTCCCTGGTTCCGATTGTGAGAACACCATATGAGACTCTCACCACATGTGGCATTAGTGGAATCTAAAGGAAAAGTAGGGTCCAGATAATGTAGTGTGTTCTTCCCAGAAAAGAACCTTGAGCAAATCAGTGCCCGGTCTCAATAACAATGTCATGCTTTGAACCTAGTTCATTGATTTTTGCATTCTTTCCTACTTCAAGATTTTAACACCAGATTGTTGGATGAGAAATGAAGGCTTGTTGCGTTAGTGGAGTCTAAAGGAATCATAAGAAACATAAGGCTTTTGTTGCTTCAACACGCTACAGAAAAGAACCTTGAGCAAATCAGTGGTCTAGTAACAATGTATTTAAACGTTCGGGCTTTCATTAGAAACTAAAGCAAAGCAATATATTAAAAAAAAAAGAAATGGAGTTTCAATAGCGCTTATATAACATCGCACTACTAAAAGATAAATTTTTTTCTCTTTATTTCTTTTAACATATATGGTGTAAATATATAATAGCATTTGTTTGTACATGCGCTATTATAGATATTTAATATAATAATGTTTCCTTAAAAAATGCTATTAAAGGTTTTATTTAAAAGCGCTCACATAAGAAAACACTATCTATTTTCCAAGTTTAAAATTTAAACACACTCTCTATTACCAATATCTCATTCACCGCGAAAAACACAGCTCACTGCAAAAACCTCTATCATGAAGGAGGAGCTCCATCTCCAACTCTTTGAATGTGTTCAGCACCGCGAGAGCGTGAATGGAAGCTCTTCATAGGTATTTCTCTTACTTTCATTCTTTCTTCTTAGGGTTTATATTCAATATTGGCAAGTGTGTGTTGAGAGGAAACTCTGTTAGGTGTTTTTTATCTTTGAATTTGTTCAACACCACCACAACGTTAGCTCTTTGGACCTTCTAAGCACACTGGTGTTCATAAGCAATACGCTTTCAGGTAATTTTTTTTTCATCATTTACTTTTAGACATGCTTGTTTAATTCTCTAGAGTGCATTTAATATGTAGATTGGGAAAGTATGGATCAGAGATAGATGACTGCACATCGTTTGTCGAAGGAATATGAAAACAGAGTCAATGAGTTTATTAGGGTTGCGGTTGAGCATGCAGGCAACCGCAATAGAATCATATGCCCCTGTTTAGAATGTTGTTATTCCAAGCAAATTAGTGCAGACTAGTTGGAAGATCATTTAATATGTCATGGTATTGATCAAAGTTATACATGGTTGATAATGCATGGTGCGACAAGAGATGAGGGTGACCGTTTTGAAGACAATAGTGCATCAAATGATAATGACACGGATTTTACATATGGGGGTGACCATATTGAAGACATGGCAAATGCGGTTGAAGAAGATCTTCATCATTGTCCCCCAATGTTTGAGAGGTTGATAAGTGATATAGAAACACCATTGTATTATGGTTGAACTAAGTTCAAAAGATTGTCAGTGGTGTTAAGGTTGTACAACCTAAAATCGCACAATGGATGGACAGACAAAAGATTTATAGAGCTACTTACACTTCTGAAAGAAATATTGCCAGAGGATAACGTGCTTCCTAGTCGAACATATGATGCTAAACGAATGTTACGCTCTATTGGCATGACCTGTGAGAGGATACATGCTTGTCCTAACGATTGCATTTTATTTCAGAATGAATATACATCGTTTAGATAATGTCCAAAATTTAATGCCCCACAATATAAGCCATTGAAAGAATTGAGTCCAGAGAAGGTTTAATGGTTTTTTACCACTATACCCAGATTTAGGCGTATGTACCGTAGTGCAGAAGTTGCAAAGCAGTTGACATGGCATGAGGATGAAAGGATTCAAGATGGCAATCTTTAACACCCGACAGATTCTCCTCAATGGGCAAAAATTAATCATGATTATTCGGATTATGGTCAAAAAGCAAGAAATCTAAGCCTTGTGTTGTCTACTGACGGATTTAACCCACATGGTGTTCAAAGTAGCACACATGGTACATGGCCGATGATTTTGATGATTTATAACCTACCTCCATGACTATGCGTGAAGCACAAATATACGATGTTGTCTTTGTTAATCTCTGGGCTTAAACAACCAGGAAATGATATAGACATATACCTAGCTCCTTTAATCGAAGACTTGAAGGAAATGTGGGAGACAAGTGTGGAGATGTACGATGGATTTAGAAACAAAAGTTTCACTTTGAGGGCTATGTTGTTTGGCACAATCAATGGTTTTCTAGCGCATGGTAATCTATTGGCATACAATATCAAAGGTTAGTGTGCATGCCCTATATGTGAAGATGATACATATTGGATGCAATTAGAACATTGCAAGAATAATGTCTTCCTGGGGCACAAGTAGATTTTTGCCCCAAACACATTGTTATCGGTGGTGGAGAAAGGCCTTCAACGGGAATTGTCATGACTTTGTGTGAGCTTGAGATGTATTTCCCAACTTCGTTCTTTGATATAATGGTTCATCCGGCAGTTCACCTGGTTAGAGAGACACTGTTGTGTGGGCTGCGTATATGAGATGGATGTATCTGTTTGAGCATTACATGAATATATTAAAAGGGTATGTGAAAATTTGATCACGGCCGAGGAAGGTTGTATTGTTGAACAGTACATCGTGGAAGAAGCTGTGAAATTATGTATTGAATGCCTATCCAATGTCGAGTCCACAGGGCTTTCAAAGTCTCACGATGTCAAAGGCAGAATGGGTGCAAGAGAACCTATATGTTCTACACAACGTCGATGAGGTTGAGCCATATATTGAATGACACAATGATGTGCTTAGGGGTTTGAACCCGAATAAGTCCGAGAAATGGATAAAAGAATAACACAATTAGAGTTTTATAACATGACTAAAGGATCATGTTCTTGCAGATTGCCATATATGTAGATCCTGATTCGGTTTCAGAAAGATTGAAATGGTTAGCAGAAATTCCAAGTATACATGCCATGTCATACATCGGTTATCTAATTAATGGGTACACGTTCTATACGAAATAACACGATGATCGGAGTACAATGAAAAATAGTGGTATGATTCTTGTAGCTCAAGCTATGCATGTGGCAAGTGCCAAAGACAGGAACCCCAATTATATGAATATGTCATACTTCGGTGTCATTGATCACATACGGGAGTTGGACTACACAACATTTCGGGTGTCTTTGTTTCAATGTAAGTGGGTTGACGACTGTAATGGTGTTCAGATGGATGAGTTGGGGTTCATGCGGGTGGATTTCGATAGGGTGGGGTCTAAAGATGAGCCTTTTTTTTGGCATATCAAGCTCAACAAGTCTTCTATGTCACTGATCCATCTGATAATAGGTTGTCCATTGTTCTCCTGTCAATAACATTGATGATGAAGACAATAATGAAACATGATCCTTTCATTGGGACAGATGAATCACTTGACTGATGAAAATGGAGATGATGGACTGTATATGAGGGATGATCATGATGAGGGATTTGGATCACACCATCATTTCATACCCGACGAGGAAAAGAAAAAGGAAAAGATCAACTTAAACATGTAATTTTTTTCTAATTAATTTTAAAGAGGGGTACTTTTTATTTATTTCGTCTTAATATCCTTCACTTATTATTTTCAACATACTTTTTACTTGTGTATTCTATTTTTGTTGTAGGTAAATTGCAACGATCAGCAAGTTGGGAGGTTCAGTTATTAGTGTTAAAAAGGATGCAGGTAGTTCAAATATTGTACTTTGTAAATTCTGGTATATTTCATGAACTATATGTCTTTTGTTTTTGCATTATCATATATGTATTTAGGAACCAAAGTTTGATTATGATCGATTCTATTGATTGCATTATGGATATTATTGGTGTTGATTGTTGAATGCAGTTTTGTTTTATTGGTGATTGTTGTTTTTGGATTGCTAAATGTTGTTTTTTATTGCTGAATGCAAGGAGATATGCATAAAGCAACAATTTTTTCAAAAAAAAATGTGCACAATAGATAGTGCTTCTTTAATAATACACTACAAAAAAAAAACCTATTTAGCGACCGAATATTTCGGTCACTAAACATGATAATTCGGTTGCTATACTGTGTAGCGATCGAATTAACGACCGAATTAAGGGGGTAGCAGAAACCCTGGTGGCTAAATGTTTAGCGACCGAATCTGTATTTCGGTCGCAAATTTATGACCGATATTTTGGTCACAAAATTATATATTTCGGTCGCCGTATAGTTGGTCGCATGCTCAGATAACCGAATTCGGTGACCGATATTCGGTCGCTATTTCGGTCGCAAATTTTGACTTTTTTTTTATAAAAATTTTCCTGTAATTTAATCCTACCGACCAAATTTTGTTTTTCAACTATTACCCCATTGATTTTTAATTTCTGATATAAACAAAATACACCAATATTTTTTTTTGAATAAATAGAAAACGTAAATATGATGTACTAACGATCCAAAACTCATCAATCTTCCAAATGGATGAACATGTAGAAGCGAGAACCCCCAAGGTACTTAAACTTTGTCAATGCACCAGTGGACAACAAATACAACTCCCTGATACCATTTGTATCTGTTGCAAAATATCCGTGATCCTCTTGGATTACTATATTCCCATTGAACAGATTTTCGCTTTTGTCTTCAATAGTCACAACACGCGGTATTTCTTGTCCCCAACGACGGTAGAATGATCGCGGGATTGAAATCAAATCCTGCAAATACACAAGAACAATTTAGTAATGATTAGTTTATGCCTTAAACATCATTACGTGAGTCCGATCGTTATTATTAAGTTAATGAGATATTGTACCTGGTCTATATGGATGGTTGTCTCAAAACATTTAGTCGGATCCATTTTCTGATCAAATGATAAGGAAAACAAGTCATATGTCTAAACTTCATCAAGTGATAATAAGAAAAGATGGAAAGATCCATGTAGCATACTAGCATGTTAAAATAGAACAAAGAAATGCAACTTCACATGCAACTTTACAGATTAGCAAACATAGTAGTTTTCAGGAAAGCAGATGCTTTTACGTCGTTTTGAAGGATGGTCATAGAGAGGACTTTTCCTACTGGAAATGCCTAGATAACTTAGTAAGGATGGTCATCAACAACTATTTCTGGAAAGCTCCATTTCCTAGTGAAACAAATGAGTAGAAAACCAGAGTTGCTTTCATAATATTGTGTACAGAGCTGCTTTCTAATGTGAATAATGTTTGAATGATGATGGCACGTCATGTGCCTGGAAAATTGTGCCCCACCCTTCATTTTATCTAACCCTATACTTAATCCTTCATTATCTAAGACCTTGGCCTTAAGGCAGAATTAAAGAAAAACCTAAAACTTCAAGAATCCTTCAAGCACATCCAAAATATTGAATGAGCATGCGTGCCCTGAGAAGGTACGCATGCTCATTAATATTGAATCTCAAATAGGAAACTAAGGCTTTCGTAGCTTAATAATTAACTCTAGCAGAAAATAAAACCATTGAATTATAAGGATTGCAGCATACTTCACCAAATATATATTGAAGCATATTTCAATACAAACTTAGATAAAATATAGTAGCAAACATCCTATTGAGCTCCGCTCTCCACTAACAAGACAACACATAATTGTCAAACACATGCATAACTTCTAAATTAGCAACACACAACAAGCATCCGACCTTTTTGACAGGATCACATCATATTGAGCTCTGCTCTCCACTAACAAACAACACATAATTGCAAATACATGCATAAATATTAAATTATCAGCACACAATCAGAATCTTGCCTTTTAGGCAGGATACCTTCCTATTGAGCTCAGCTCTCCACTAACAAACAACAAGATATATAGTGTGTATAGGCCATCATTACCCCTCTACATTTTATTCAGACATTATCACAGCTAACATTGGTAAGATTATCCTCAATATGACCCAGTGGGTGTCTTTGCCATTGCACATTATAATGCATAAATAAAAATAATCGTGTCAGAGCTGAAATGACAACATTTGATAATATTACTTTATAAGGTTTATATCCAAATCCCAAATATAATATAAAACTAGTTATGTTTGGTTGTTTTGTAAGAGAGTTATAAGTGACCCTCCTACTGGAAATGCCTAGATAACCTAGTAAGGATGGTCATCAACAACTATTTCTGGAAAGCTCCATTGCCTAGTGAAACAAATGAGTAGAAAACAAGAGTTGCTTTCATTATATTGTGTACAGAGCTGCTTTCTAATGTGAATAATGTTTGAATGATGACGGCACGTCATGTGCCTGGAAAATTGTGCCCCACCCTTCATTTTATCTAACCCTATACTTAATCCTTCATTATCTAAGACCTCGACCTTAAGGCAGATTTTGTGGTTTTGGCCTTAAAGAAAGAAGAACCAAAAAGTCAGAAGCTGTCAGGGCCAGGCCGTGATGGCCATCAGGGCCAAGCCGTGATGACCATCACGGCCGTGACAGATCAACCAAGAAGAATTTCCAAGGCAGAATCCGTCACAGCCTGGCCGTGATGGCCATCACGACCGTGACACGCATTACTTGATTTTGCCAAAGGGAAGAAGACTTACTGTGCTGCGGTGGTAACGGTGGCGCTGCTCTGGTGGTGACGGTGGTGGAGCTGCTCTGGACGTGCGGAGGAAGACGGACCTAAGAGAGAGAGAAACGGTTAGAGACGGAGAGAGAGAGAGAGAGACAGAGACAGAGATGGAGACAGAGAGAGAGAAACAGAGAGGGAGAGGGAGAGGGAGAGGGAGAGAGAGAGAGACGGAGAGAGAGATGGAGAGAGAGAGAGAGAGAGAAACGGAGAGGGAGAGGGAGAGAGCTTACCTGATGGCGGTGGCTGGAGGCTGGTGGTCGGAGCTCGCGAGGAAGAAAGAATGATGGCCAGAGAGGAGCTTCTTGGTCGCGCCGCCTGCGTGTGAGAGAGAAGAGAGGAAAAGAGAGAAATGGGGGAAGAGAGGAAGGAACGTCGCGATTTAGGGATTTCAGTTTTAGCGACCGAATTATTCCGTCGCTAAATCGGTCGCTACACGGGTAAATTTGAAATTTGAATTCATAAATTTAGCGACCGATTTAAAATTCGGTCACTAACACGCTCTATTTTAATTCTTTTACGCGCCTTTTAGCGACCGATTTAACATCGGTCGCCAAGATAAATGGAATTTAACCGTTGCATTTAACTTGGTCGTCATTTCGATCGCTAAAAGGTCATAAATTTTTTACTTTTACTTTCCTTTATTTGGCGACCGAAATAGAGACCGATAACTCTGCTACGCTCTATTTTGGTCGCTATTTCGGTCACAATATCAACTATAATCAGTTTTGATTTAGATCCTACAATCGGTCGCCATTTCAGTCGCAAACAGCAACCAACAAATTCGGTCACTATTATCAATCGCTAAATGACCTTTTTTTGTAGTGATAGCTGTGGTATCTAAATATATGATAGCACTTTTTTGTGAAAAGCGTTGTAATTAATTGGTAACTAAGATAGCACGCATTTAAGGTCGCGCTATCTTTATTCATAGTCCACGTCATCACAGCTTTTAGGCTGTGCTTTTTCGTGACTACTATTAAAGCGTTTCGAATGACAAACATCATTGTAGTTAATATACGACAGCACTATAGTTGTTATTGACCTACGATAGTGGCAATATAGATAGCGTCGGAAAGCGCTATGAAATACCAAATATGTGCACTACTAAAACCCGAATATGTTGTAGTGATATTTTTCTCAGATTTGTCACAACTAAAATTAAGGTCCCATAATTGTCTTTCTTAAAGTCTAGACTTAATCTTCCTCTTAAGAGTATAGAATGTCTATCACCACACTCAACCCTCAAAGTGCAGTTTTATATTTCATATATTTTAATGCAAACAAAATATAAAATGTCCATTGAGAAACTTCATTTTATCATCTTCTGATTAATTTTAAAATTAAATACAAGTATGTTATTTGAACTTATTTCCTTTTTAATAAATGTTAAAGAAATTAGGTTTAAGGTTAGGGAATATGCAAAAGAGAACGAAATAATATTGACATAAGACAATATAAAATGATAGTGTTGGATTAGACCAAAGGTTGATTATGTTTATTTCTCATACACAGAGGGGTATATGAATCCATTGAAATGTGCAAGGATTAGAATACCTTTTGCACTCCTTTTAATAATATATTTTGATTGATAAAAAAGCAAGTGAAACTGATCGAAAGCACCAGATCAGTTGAAACACAATTGATTGGAGGCATGAGGATCAAACAGAGAACTAATCAAAGATATATATCAGGCATAATTAATGCGAAGGTGCATATCGGATATGGAACTGAACAAGGATGAGGAAAATAATGAAACTAGATTTGGGCTTATAGTGGTGAGAAATGATTCTAATGAATTCTATGAACTCTAAGAAGATCTGGCATCCTATGTGGCTCCATATCGCGATTTAATTACTAATGTTTTATTCCCTGTAATACATAATGTGGATTTTGAGTTTAGTCCAGTACATAAAAAAGGTTTGGAAATAAGTCCCTACATGTGTCATCGTTATCAAATCGCTATCTCTCGTTAGCCAAGGTGTCAATAACTTTTGTAAGAGTGTATATATCCTTAAATCATTTAGTAATTGATATCTCCATACACACTTTATTAAATTAGGTGTGAGTATACTTTTATTTTCCCACTTCAAAGAAAAATTTACTTTAAAATAATATTATATGTTAATGGCGTAATGCGTGCAAGATCAAGTATACTCCGATTAATAATAAATTAACATGTCATCCCTTACGATAAAATGAAGATATTAATTGAAGAAAATATATAAATATAACACATACTTAAATAAAAGTAATTTTCTAAGTATTTTTAAAAAAACATTTCCCACTTTTAAAAGAATGACTTTAATCTAAAGCATAATTAATTTGAAATTTCAAAATATTGGAAGTTGAATAAAATGTCAACTACATCGGCAATTTGTACCATACCCATTGGATACCTGCAAAAATTACTCACAATGGATAGGTAATTATCCATACAATGAGTAAGGGTACGGGTACGGGTAATTACCCGTAAATTTGAATGGGTATGGGTGCGGGTACTATGATACCCACCCTACCCCATATCCGCACATATGTCTATGTATATATAATTATTTATTTATTTAGTTATATTACTAATATATATATTTTCAATTATAATACAAATTTTAAAATCAAAATCAATATAAAGATTCTTAAATTTTTAAACCTAGTTACATCTATAATTCATTTTTGGATGTTTTTATTTATTTAAATATTTTGTTTTGTAATGTTTTATGAGTAGAATTAAAAGACTATTGAGTCATTTTTTAATTGTTATAACTTCCTTTTGTTATTTATTACTTTTTCACTATTAAAGTGCCGGTAACGGGTGCCGGGACGGGTTCTTAGATACCCAAAAGATACGGATAAGGATACTAAAGTTGGTACACACAAGGGTACATGTTCAAATACGAGTAATTTTTTCAAATACGGATATGAGAAATACTATAATACCAAATCCAAACCCTATACATTCTCGGATGTTCAAACCACATTTCAATTCCAAACCACAACCAACATCAAGAAGTTATATATCCATACTTCTAAGGATGAGATAATACTAAATACAAACTTTCCAAGTAAATTTTACAGTGAACCACGCATATCCAAATCCCATGATGGGTTGAAACTTGAAAGCTCAAAATTCACAAACACTTGAAGATTAAAAAGATACGAGGAAATACTGAACAAAGATCAGTGAAGCAAATCAATCTGCGCGGGGCAAATTAGCAATGGGAGTGGTTGATGACTGATGAGTGTATGAACTCTGAACGTTGAAAGTTTCCCAAAATTGACTTGGAAGTGGTAGGCACTAGACAGTGCTATGGTGCAGATCCACCAACTTGGACTTTGTTTACTTCTTTCTTTTGGATTAATTATAAGAATATTTTCTCTTTAAGATATGGTATATTTTTACACCCATCTACGCTCGGCCTTAGAATTGTTTTTTGGAAGGCATTTTGAATCAAAAAGTTGTTTTTTGGAAGGCATTTTGAATCAAAAAGTTATCGAGAAATTTCAGTTTTGTATTTAGCTCATTTATTTTTTTTTTAAAAATGATTTCTTATTTTGAACAGTTATATCAATACGGTTTATTTTTTAATTTTTTTATTCTGAAATTGTCCTTTATTTTACAAAAGCTAAACTCATGTGGTCCCTTTTATTTATTTCGAAATGATCCTTCTTTTATTATTTTTTTCGAAATGATCCGTTATTTTATAAAATTTATATCAATGTGGTTGTCTCCGTACCACAATTTAACAAAAAAGATCATATTAAAACCTAAAATAAAAATAAGGAACCATTTTAAAATATAAAATAAAAGATAAATCAAATTGAAACAAATAAAATATCGAAAGAATAGTTTAGCCTAAAAAAATAAGTTACAGATGAGTAAATCTAAATAACATCAACATATATAACAAATAAATAACATCAACCGATTTTTACCAACACAATAAATAAATTTAAATAACATCGACTGATATCATACTTAGGCCCCGTTTGTGAGAGCTTAAATAAGCTCCTTATGACTTATCTGATGTCATAAGTTCTTATTCCACCTGTTTGCCACAACTTATGAAAAGAACTTATGGCATTTCATAAGTTACTTTTAACTTATTCTCATAAGTTAGGAAAACTAGCTTATGGAAATTGCAGAAGCTCTTATGCGGACAGTGACTGCAGAGCAGCACCTACTCGCACTGCGCGCCGGGTCCCTCTGCGGGAAGTGATTTTGGTTTTTCGTCCCGCGAAACTTTGCTCGCCTCGCGAGTGTGGAAATCAGAAGCCAGCGCCCAGCGCTGATGATGTAGCGCCAAGCGCTGTGACAAAATTAAGCGTTTTTCATCTTTGTTTAAAAAAAAACCAATAAATCAAATTATTTGGTTTTTTTTGAAGCAATCAAATTGTTTGTTAAAATTACATTTTTATTGTAATTTTATAAAAAAATTGTTCATAAGCACTTATATAGTAATGTATCTAAACGCCTTAATTTTGTATAAGTGCTTTTGAAAATATGCATCCAAACACACATGACTTATTGAATTCAAGCTCTTATGACATAAGCTCTTGTACAATAAGACCTTATGCTATAAGTACTTAGTTAAGCGTTTTTCCCAAACGCACCCTTAAAATTAAAACATTATGAACTAGCTAGTAGAAGCCCAAGGTTTAGTCAAATCTCTCAAATACAATAATTGATGTTACACGTTGAAATCATATCCACGCGCCCAGGAGTACTCGTGTCATTGTCATGCAAAGCTACGTACTTTGGGTCTTTATTCTTGGGTAATGTTATTTGTATATCTGAATTTTAGACGCCTGAATGATATCTATGATATTTAATTAATATAATTTAAATATGTGATTAATTATGTTTAGTGGATGGTTAATGAATGTAACAAGGTGTCACAACCCATTAACCATCCAATGAGCGTAATTAAACACATATTTAAACTGCATTAACCATGATTTTTCAGGTGTTCAAATATATAACTCCATGTATATTTGAACACCTGAAAAATCGTGGTTAATGTAGTTCAAATATGTGGTTAATCACGTTCAGTGGATGGTTAATGGATATCACAAGCTGCCACAACTTATTAACCATCCAATGAACGTAATTAAACACATATTTAAACAGCGCATTAACCAGATATCGCAGGTGTCACACAGATGTCCAAAATTTAGGCGAACAAATAACATTACTCTTACTCCTTGCCGCACGAATAAATTGCTTCTATGCTACCAAACACAACATATTTCTTCCCACTTTTTGCTACGTAATTCAAGTGTTCTAATATGAAAAATTAGAGAATCCCTATCTATCTTATAGAATTAACAATATAATGATAATGTGTGAGGAGTTACTCTCATAACAACATACACAAAAATAGTCTAGTAAAAAAATTAATACTATAATGGTATCCATAGCAAATAGCGACGGATCTTTCACAAATAGCAATGGATTGAGATCTGTTGCAAACTACGATAGATTTGAATTCGTCGCAAACAATGACAGAATTTATGAAATTTTCAAATTTTTATTTTTGATGATGGATTTTTTCATCGTTCAATTTTAGTGACGCCACTTTTTATGACGAATTTTGTTTCATTGTTAATTTCGTTGTTGATTATTTTAGCGATGGATATTTCCTATTTAGTGACGGATTTTGTCCGTCGCTGATTTCAATTCTTTTAGTAGTGTATTTCAAAATTTTAGTTGTAACGCTTTTTGGTTATGATAAATGAAAATGTAGACCATATGGATATACCTTCCCTAGAGTTTCTTGAGTGCAAAGAAACGAAAAGAAAGAAGAAAAAATGATGAGAAGGAAAATGATAATGTCTGGCTCTTTAACGGGAGTAAAAATGGTCTTCCCTTACAAGGTTGCTTTCGGTGCCATTATGACGCTATAAGACATTATGACTAGTATTATCCCCCACCCGGAAAAAAAAAATGGCATAATGAGTCATGAGGATATGGCCTAGCTCATCAGTATCCTTGATTTTTTTCCTTATACAAAAAAGTATGATTTTAGTGCGTAAGACTGTAAGAGTTCTGGGCATAATACATATCATCAAACATTTTTTGAACTAGAAATTGAAATACATGTGATAGGATTTTTTAGGGACACAAATTAAATGACGCTATTAATTAATTTAGCAAGAAAAGCATCATGAATAAATTTAATTAAGATACTTAACAAGTGAATTGTTCAAGATTAACGTAAATGGATACTACAACTTTCTTCTACCATCAACTAAAAGAAAAAAACGTTGAAAACAAACTGAGCTGTAACTAAAGTTATGTGCTCCTGAAAGATTAGTATTTATGTGCTATGAGAGAATTCAAATGAAGGTTAACTTGTTGAAAATATGTCATGAGGATTTGCATTCTTTTTCATTGTAAAGGGTAAAACATTACATAGTGTACACACATGTAAATAAATTACATGTATTTAATATCCTAACACTATTTAATAACTTACATGTAAATAAAGAAGAGCTTATGACTATAAATTTGGGAAGTATTATTACTATTAATTTATGGAGACGCTTATAACATTACCTAAATGAATTAGGTGCATCGATCTGTTCACCAAGCAATCTCAACCATTCTTTAAAAAAGAGTTTAATATATTTTTTTCCCGGAATATCCTCGTGCAAGAACAAATGAGACTAATCCCTAGAATTGAGTGAGACTACAAGAGCGGTAAAACTTTCTCTCAAGAATTTTAAAGCTGTTTGCAGATTATCAAGCTCGGATTCAAACTCAAGACTACTGATTAAGCCTAGATTCTATGAGAAGTGAGAGAGTTTAATATGAATGACTGATATTTATTACCCGATGTTTGAAGAGGTTATAGTGTAAAATTTAATAATTATAAGTTTGTCCTAAAAAAAGGAAATTCCCTGTAAGACTTTATTATCAGTTTTTATTATTTGATCAAATATTTCGCTAATATCATAAGTATTTATTTAATGAGGTTGTAGACATGGTAAAAAAAAGTGGAAAATAATATTTAATTTTGAAAGTAGATTTTAAAAAGGCCTACAATTCGATTGACCTTAGGGTTTTCTTGATTAAATGATGGGAGGCTCGGTTGTAACAATAAATGGAAATCTCGAATTAAAGCTGGTATATTTTCAGTAAAGATGTTAATACCAGTTAATGGAAGTCCTACCGATGAAGTGTTGTTGCCTAAGGGTGTTAAGCAAGAAGATCCATTAATTTTTTTTTAATGGAAGCAGACTGTTTAAGTGGTTTTCTTAGAAATGTTGTTACTTTGAACAAGTTTCTAGTTTTAAAGTTGTAAAAGATAAGGTCGAAACCTATCACTTACAATATGCAACGATACTTTATTAATTGAGGATGTAAACTCACAGAATTTTTGGTCTATCAAAACAGTTCTGATAAGATGTTTTAAGCTAGTTTTAGGATTGAAAATCGCTTTCCATGAGCAACTTAATCAGAATTAATGTACGTGATGAACTTTTGTCTTCGGCGTATAAGTTCATTAATTGTAAAATTGAAACTTTACCTTTTATTAAATACTTAGGTTTTTCTATTGGGACATGATAACATGATTTTATATAGCTTAAAATCATGTCCTCATTATAATTACTCATTGATTTTTGGTTATTAAAGGGATGGATTCTCATAAAAATTGTTATTACTTTTGCAGATTATTGAGAGTGAACTAAGTTGGAGCATAAGTGGAGCAAAAATTGTATTTTCAAAGCCTAAAAATTGGGTGAATTAAGAGTTAGGGCATGAGACACAGCTGTGTGTCCTGATGGACACAGCTATGTCTCCAAAAAATTAACGTTTCTCTCTCATGGAGCTCGATACAGCTGTCTCTGATAGCTCGACCACAGCTGTGTCTCCTGATAGACACAGCTGTGTCTAATTGATGCAAGCACTGTTCTACTAAAAGACATAGCTGTGTCTAGTTCCCTTGCCAAGAGACACAGTTGTGTCCCCTAATAGACACAACTGTATCCCTAATAGACACAGCTGTGTCTATTCTGACTGTTAAAGAGAATATCAGTTTTACCCTTTTTTTAATTTAAATAGGGTTAAAACCTTTGTTTAGGGGATTTTTTTGATTGTTTAGAGACGGAGTGAACGAGTACAGTGCAGTGTATTCGAGACATCGGAGCAGAGGCAAGAGTGTGGAGGCAAGAGGAGCCTTCGCCTCATAGTAAGGTTTCTAATATCCTTACTTGAATTCAGACAGACTTTTGTGGGGATGAGGTAACGAGAGAAAAAATAGCTTGGGTCAGTTGGGTGGATGTGTGTAGACTAGAGCGTGATGGTAGCTTGGGAATAAAAAATCTTGAATGATTTAATATCAAAGTTATTTGGCAAAATGGAGATGAAGACTTTTAAAGGAATTTTCTATATTTTGGTGTACTGAGTTACGTTCAAAATATGGGAGTTATTGTTCCACTTCTAATGATGTAGCAGAGGTTGGAATTCGCATGTTTGTGCCGAGTCATATGTAATATTTATTGGTTTCAAAGACGGGTGAAGAAGAGACTTGGTTAAAGGAATATTATCAAGTTTTGGGTTGATGTGTGGGTTTGTGATGATAGTTTAAAGGAGCTTTTTCCTAGAACTTTTCTGGTTTAAGTTAATAAACATGTTGTGCTTTATGATATGGGTAAATGGACGGATGTTGGTTGGATATGGAATTTCAAATGGAGAAGGAATCTTTGTTTTTTTCTTGGGAAGAAGAGCTCTATATGTTAACTTGGTTAATTTGTTGCATTCGTATAATTAATTGTTTAAAACTAGAGGGGAGTTTGGTCTTATGATAGTTCTGCTTCATTCACCACACACTCTGCATATTCTTTTCTATAGAACCTATTGATTATTGATTAGTAATAATTATTTGTTGTCTTCTGTAGATGTGACTATTAATTGTTTAAAACTAGAGGGGAGTTTGGCCTAGGGGTGGACAAAATGTTTCACCGGATCCGAAACCGAGCAGCCCGAGAGCTGCTTCTTCCCCGCGGGCGGGCTTTTGCGGGTCTCGGTTCAGCGGGTGACACAAATCGAGTCTAGACGGTTAACTTCGGGGGAATTCGGATTTGATAAAATAATATCGTTTCCGCCCGTAACCGACCCTATCTAATAATATATTAATTTTTTTGTCTGATTCTCCTTTGATATGATTGGTTGGTCAGATTTCCAATTAATTTCATTGGCTCTCACTTATCTTTATCCTCATTTCTTATCTATTCCTTTTAATTAATAACTCAAAACTACTCACCCTCTCCTTCGATTCAACTTCACTCTCTCTCTCAATTCTCATTGTCAAGACTCATAACTCAAGAACCCTAGATCTGACTGCCTCTCTCTCTCACCTGGCATCAGTCCAACACCGCCTCGGTCTCCACCCAGATCCTTCACTCAAAAGCTCTACGCCGCGAGACGCACCACATCTCCTCCCCTGCAAACGCATCATATCTCCTCTGCAGCGAAGCGAGGCGCGTCACGTCTCCTCCGTCGTGGTTCGCGTCACTTCTCTTCCATCATGGTTGGTTGGGAGCCGCTTTGTCATGTCTCTTCGTGTCCGCCGCAAGACGCATCAGAGCTCTTCGAACCGTGCCATTTGCCAACCATCATGGAGTCGCAGTAAGCACCCGGTTCAGTCCGCTCAACGAAGAAGAAGAGGTGTTGAAAGTATAGCTTTTCTTAGGATTTTTCTATGGGTTTGGTGTTTTTTGTATCTGTTTCTATATTTATTTCTGGATTTAGTGTTTCATCAAGTGTTATATTTGAAATCTCCATTTTCTGGACTCCTTCTTTGTTCTGGGTTTCTATTTCTGTATCTGTTCCAGTTCTGGTTGCTGCGTAATTTTTTTTTGTTTGATCCTCAACCGAGTCAACCCAACCGACCAAAACCGTGATCTGCCTAACCCGAATCCACTCAAATCAAAGCTTCAATCGTACGGGAATGGGTCACGTTTTCTGATGTCCAAAACCGACCAAACCCGAAATGTGTCACCCGAAACCGACCGTACCCGACTGTTGTCCACCCCTAGTTTGGCCTTATGATAGTTCTGCTTCATTCACCACACACTCTGCATATTCTTTTCTATAGAACCTATTAGGGGTGGACAACGGGTGGGTTCGGTCGGTTTCGGGCCGAAACCAAACTTGACAAAAACCGAAACTCTAAATGTCTAACCCATTCCCGATCGTTTGAAGGATGGTGGACGGGTGGAGTGTGTAACGATTACGATGCAAAATTTTTACTCAGTGAATTAATATTCGATCGAGTCTGGATATCGATGGATTTAAATTTTTACACCTGAACCCGACCGAATGAAGTTAGTTGAAACCGTTTTTTCCAGTCGATGACCCGAGGTCAGACCCGCCCCTCCCCGCCCCTATATATATTTTTTGTTGGTTTTTTTTGGTTTCCGGCGGGTCGACCCAACTTGTCCAATCCTATAACATATTGATTATTGATTAGTAATAATTATTTGTTGTCTTATGTAGATGTGACTATTTTTAAGCATTTTTGGAAGTTGTTAGCACCTCTAAAGGTGTTAGCATTCTCTTGACAAGCTTTCTTGGATCGTATCCTTTAAGTAATTTGTATGTCAGTGTTGTACGAACAGAAGCAATTGATGTGTGTTTTTTAAAGTTCATCATAAAAGTACGGAGCATTTGTTACTTACATGTTCCACAATTTACCAAGTTTGAGAATTTTCTATTCTTTGATTGGACGTCATGTTGTCCTCCCATCTGACACTAGTGGAAAATATACATTAGACGGTAAAGGTTTACGTCAGTTAACCAAAAGCTAGACGTTAAAAAGGAGGCGGTGGCAGTTTTGTAATTATCAGAGTTCATGAATTCAATTTTAACGTCAGTTGTTGTAAGGACTGACGTTAAAAGTGAAGTGACTCACTTTTAACGTCAGTTCAATAAACAACTGACGTTAACATCGAAGATTTTATCGTCAGTTCTATAAAGAACTGACGTTAAAAGTAAGTCACTTCACTTTTAACGTCAGTCCTTACATCAACAGACGTTAAAGGTTATTTTAATAATTTTTTTTATCTAGTATACGATCCCTTCCGCATTGCCTTCCTCAAAGTTTCAGTTTCACATGAATTGCTTTGATGTTTTGTGTTTTTGTTTTGAAAACTATAAGTTGAATCAATAACCCAAACCGGATCTCATTCATGAAGTGTAATACAGACTGATACAGAAGATTGAAAGGGTTTAAAATCCTATAAAAAGTTACATTGAAATGGTTTAAAATCCTATAAAAAGTTACATTGAAAGGGTTTAAAATCCTAAACATTAAAGCTACATCCCATCAGAGAGTCTTATGAAATATGCCAAAGGGAAAACTATACTCAGAAGACCTCAAAACTGGGGGCATGAGAGAGCTCAAGAGAGAGGCAAAAACAGGTGCACTAGATCTGTTTCAAGCAAAGGTAGTGGTTCCAGAGACTTCCAAGAGACGGTCACTTGCTTGCCAAAGCCGAGGTTTTGGAACTATGACCCCGAGCACCTGATTAGCCCTCCAGTGATTCTTCTCGGAAGGTGATAAGGTGAGCAACTCACATAATGTAATTTACTCAAACTTATCACCCATGTAATGTAATTTACTCAAACTCGAAGTTGTTAGACTATTAAGACAAAGACCTTTGAGTCTAGGAATAGGAAGAAAGAGTGATGAAGTTAATCTCCACGGCAGAGCCATATTGTGAAGCAGGAAATTAAAAGGATGGAAGGAAGCTATTTATAGGAGCAGGGGATGAAGTTACTAAGCTATTCTGATTTTCTTGAAAACTTACCTATAAACTTAATGCTCATTAAGAGGATTGAGTTACAAGGTGCATGGGTAAGTAGCACAAGAGATCAAAGGAATGAATGTTTTTGCAGATATCTATACACTTTTAACGTCGGTTTTTAAAAAAGCGGCGTTAAAAGTGTTTTTCAAATAAAAAATATTTATTGTTAACGTCAGTTTTTTATACAACTGACGTTAAAAGTTTGACTTTTACTTCAGTTAAATAAATAGCTGACGTAAATAATCAAACATGCAGAATGAATATTGGAAATAATTTAATTAATATACGGGAACTTGGCAGTCATAAATTAAGTTGACGTTAAAAATGAGGTGGTGTGTAAACTATTTGCGTCAGTTCTATAAATAACTGACGTAAATAATTATGAAACTCATTTCATTGGTTGTCATGTCCCTATTGTCCCTCTTAACGCAGATCACTCCATATAGTACTGCAGTTTATTTCTAAACCTTTTTTTTATACAAGTTTATTTTTAATTTTTATTAATTAGCTTGAATTAGTAAACAAATTCTTGTGCAAATTAAAATAAATAAACACTTAACATAAAACAAGTTATATGTATAATCAAATCGTATGACATTGAAGCGATTCATAAGTTAAAATTACATGATTAAAAGATAAAAAATTTCTGCAACATAGCCCTAAAATATAAAAAAGTTTCTGCATCAACATCATTTTCTTCTCAGTCCTGTCATCAGAAACTCCAATGGATGCATCACCTCCCTCACTTGAATTCCATGATGCAAAGTAAATCCTCAGTCACTAGCAGCGAAAGCAAAGTGAAATGGATCTTTGCATCTTTCTTCTTTAGTGGAGTTCCTTGATGCATCATCTTGAATCCACAATCACTTGCTTCCAAAGCAAAGTGAAAGGGATGACGGGGATGAAATAAAGTGAGAGAATCACATTACGTGATTCACCCAACCTTAATATCCATGTAATGTGATTTACTCAAACTCAGAAGTTGTTTGACCATTAAGACAAAGACCTTTGAGTCTAGGAATAGGAAGAAAGAGTGATGAAGTTAATCTCCACGGCAGAGCCATATTGTGAAGCAGAAAATTAATTAAAAGGATGGAAGGAAGCTATTTATAGGAGCAGTGGATGAAGTTACTAAGTTACTCTGATTTTATTGAAAACTTATCTATAAACTTAATGCTCATTAAGAGGATTAGGTACAAAGGTGAATGGGTAAGTTGCACAGTAGGCAAGGGAATGAATGTTTTTGCAGAAACTAATAAACCTTTAACGTCCGTTGTGTAATACAACTGATGTAAGAAGTTGTGAGTGTTTTTAACGTCAGTTTCTTAATACAACTTACGTTAAATATATGACATTTAACGTCAGTTTTTACTAACAACTGACGTAATAAGTGTGAGAGTTTTTAACATCCGTTTATTAAGACAACTGACGTTAAATATATGATCTTCAACGTCAGGTTTTACCAAAAACTGACGTAAAATGTTGTTTTATTTTAATTATAACGTTTACCCCCGCGCGCCTTCTCCACTTCTCTGTACGTCTTTTCTCTTTTCATCACGCTCAACCCTCACTCTCGCTCTCACTCTGCCCTAATCGCGAGCTCATCTCCACCGCAACCACCGCGAGGGCTTCTTCACCACCACCGTGAGGTACACTCTTAACCCCTAACTCTGTCTTTCCCGCTCATTCTTTGCAATAACTTGACATCTCTCTTTCCCCTTCCCGCGCACTAACTCTCCTTGTCCCTCTGCTCTTAGTAACCACATCGAACGTTGGCCACCACTCGAGATTCCCCCCCACAACCACGCGAGCGCCTATTTCTGGTGAGTCTTTAATTAGGGCACATTTTTTTTTTTTGGTTTTGAGTGCATGCATGTTGCTCTACTGGTTTGAAACTGTAGTCTCAGTAGTTGAAACTTGAAACTGTGAGTTTGAGTTGTTTGGAATGTCTCTATTTTTGGTTTTGAGTGTATGTTGAAACTGTAGTCTCAGTAGTTGTAACTTTAAACCGTGAGTTTGAGTTGTTTGGAATGTCTCTATTTTTGGTTTTGAGTGCATGTTGCTCTGCTGGTTGATCTGTCACGGCCGTGATGCTCATCACGGCCGTGATGCTCATCACGGCTAGGCCGTGATCAGTTCTGCCTATGAGGGTCTGGTTCAGTTGGCACGTTATGGCCGTGACCAGTGCTTGGCAATCTTCAAAAACTATAGTTTTCAATCTCCCGTATTGTCCTTATATTGGATATATAGATGTTTTGTATATCTACAGGACCTATCTAGTTATTTTTATTTATACTTTTATATTTATTTTGAGTTATAACCTATGTTAATACATATATATTGTTTATGAACAGGCATACATATGGATCAGTCGGATAGCCCACATGCACGGGAGGACACTGTGGGGGTTTCGCAGGACCCGATCACGCCTACGCCTGATTCTAGTGTAAGTTTACATGTTATATACTATCTTTAGTCCTTCTTGTTAATGTAAGTTTATAATGTTACAACCCTCTATTTTATCATTTTTTTTGTCCATACAGACATCACAGGCTCATAGGAAACGGGGTAGAGGAGCCACATCATTGAAGAAACTAGAGAAGGACAGGCAGAGCGGACAGAAGCTTGAGGTGTCCTTCGATGATAATCTAAATGCCCAGGGACCCCGTGCTAAAGAATTTAATAAGTGGATGTTTCTACAAGCGAAGCAAAGACGTAAGCATCAACTACAACCACTAGAATGACGTTCCACAGAACGTTAAGGATCAGATTTGGGAGGCTATCACGGTATTTTACCTTTACATTCGTTTGATTTACATTATTAGATAATTATCCGAGTTATAATCCATCCAGTTGTTATATATGTATCTAATGTGTAGGTAGCTTGGACTGTGCCAAATGACGAGGATCATCGTCATAAATGTATGAAAATGACATCAAAGCGTTGGAATGGGTTCAAGCATGATCTTACCAGGTACTATGTATCTGGGAAGAAGCGGCTTGATAAAATGTTCTCGGATTATCCCTGGATTGATCAGGATACTTGGGATATGTTTGCCAGGAGTCGACAGGATGGAGAATTTCAGGTTGGTTGATTAAGTTAATTTTGTATGCTTATTATAGATCATTTAACTGTATTTAATTATGTGTTTTTGTTTGAATAGGCTAAGGCAAATAAGGGTCGGCAGAATCAGGCGAAGAACGTCCACCGCCACACCATGTCTCAGGGTGGGTACCATACTCGGATCCAGTAGATGATGGCGGATAGGCTGAGGGCGAAGCAGGAAGAGCACTCTGCTAGGATTGAAAGAGGAGAGGTGCCTGAGGGCACACCATCAAGTCCTCCGTCGGACACCGACCGCGAGGATGTCTGGTTAGCCGGCCGCATGACAAAGGCGGGATCTTTTAAAGTTGATGCCACTCGCGAAGTGGCAGATAAGATTGTAAGTAAATAATTAACTTGATTTGAATTGATATTTGTATAGATATTTGCAACACTTTTCACTTGCACGTTTTTTCATTTTTTTTTTTCATTGTAGATGGATCTTAAAGCAAAATCCTCCCAGGGCCCATTCGTCCCTTCTGGATGGCAGGACATCTTGATGACTGCTCTAGGCAAGAAAGACCATCCTGGTCGGGTTCTCGGTGTTCCTGGGAACGTGACCATCAAACAATATTATGGCAAGTCTGCTTCACGAAATCGGGTGGTCAATGAAGCATCAATTTTGGCTGACATTACTCAGCACCTCATGTCCAACCCAGATATTACAACACATCTGATGCAAGGCTTAATAGCCAACCCAGAATTCAAGCAGGCGCTTGCCAGAGAGCTTTCCTCCGTCGGTACATCCCAGGACACCGCAGGCTTGCCAACGCTTCACATGTGAGCACAAAAGAGAGTTTTAGTATGGCACATGTGGAGGACGATGAGTTGGCAGCTAGGGAGCGGGTGTTGGAAGTCCAGTGCCATGAGCATGAGTTGGAAATGAAAAGGCGTGAGCTTGAGTTGGACTCCAAACGACGTGAGCTCGAAATGTTAGCAAAGGTATTTATTCATTATTAATGTCCAAATTAGTCAAATAATTACTTGTGTTTTTTTAATTATCAAAAACTTATATATTTTATTTTTCCTAAATCGAAGGCCAAGTCGACGTCGGTCGTGTCATTTGTCACCTATCACTCGTTTGTTCTCACTTGGTGAGGATTATGCGTTTGAGATTTTTGAATGTCCATTGGATCACGATGGATAGGTGGCACGCCCAGATCAACAGAGGATATTTTCCTTCGTTGGTGACGATCTCTGAACGCGCTGCGAAATAACGTCCGTATGAACAAAGAATGTCATCTCGTCTCGGTGCACGTAAGTTAATTTTAATTTTATAACTTATTTATTTTTGGTATTTTTCCATTTAATAATTTATTTTAATTTCAATATATATATTATGTAATTAACATCCACACCTTTTCATATCTTAGGTATCTCCATCGTCTTCAGCTTGATAAGGGCATTGCATCAGTTTACGGTTTCTTAGATCCGTCAATCCTTCTGCCCGAGTACTTTCTTTGGCGATGAATTGAGTAAATACTTAGGGAACTTGTTGGGAGACAATCCGAAAGAATTATATATGGCTCCCTACTGTATGGAACGCCATTGGCAGTTGTTCGTACTTCACCCGTCTAGGCATACTGTCATATTCTTCTGCTCTCTCCACCAAGATCCGCCACCGAAGGTGGTGGAAGCTGTAAATATGTAAGTAACTAATCTTAAATTTAATTTAAGTTTTAATATCAGTTGTTTTTAGTTTATTACACACATGATATATGAGTTTGTTAATTGATCGACATGATTATTTGTTTATGATAGCGCGCTGAAGGCGAGTAGCATAAGTTGCGCCAATGGGAGAAGTAGGACTTCTAAGGCTAAAGCAAATCCTGTATTGAACATCCTCAAGGTTTGGTAGTTTATTTATCAAATAATTAATATTATAATTACTAATTTATGTGTATATTCAACTGACGTTGAAATTAATTTTGTTGGTAGTCTCGATTTCAAACTGACAGTTGGTCGTGCGGCTATTATGTGATGCTTCATATGCTGAACATAGTCTCCACATCTATTACGGATGGATGGAAGAAGGTAATATTTAAACAACTTATTAAATTATATATTATAGTTTTGAAGATGACTTGCATTGATGTTATTGTTATTATTTGAACGTGTCTAGGCATTTATCGACCAATCGCCTATTAAAGAAGATGAGTTAAGAGACTTGAGAATGCGCTTCGCTGAATTCTTCTTCAAGTATGCGGCTGAAAAAGGAATTGACAACATACCTCCGCACTACTTAGATAAATAGTTTTTTTGTTAGACTTTAGAAACTAATTAATAACATGTATATATATATCCTTAGATAGTTTTGTTTTTTAGACATTGGAACTAAAATTTATTTATATATATACATGGGTTTTGGTTTTAAGTCCCCCCATTGTTCAATTTTCCTTTGCAATTCTGTAATGTGTGTGATATTCTCGTATTCTCGGGACTGAATGCGGGGATAGGCTGAGGGGAGTGATATTTTAAAACTGAATTTAAAAAAAATCCTATTAATGTCAGTTGTATCAAACAACTGACGTTAATAGTATTTTATAAAATATACAGTACACTATTAACGTCAGTTGTTTATTACAACTGACGTTAAAATTAAACCTTTAACGTCAGTTCTTTATAACAACTGACGTCAGTTCTTTGTTAAGGAACTGACGTTAATAGTTTTATATTTAACGTCAATTCTCAACTGACGTTAAAATATTAACTATTAACGTCAGCTGTATTTACGTCGATCGAAGATTCGACGTAAAAAATCAATTTTAACTGACGTAAAAAGCACTTATTGCACTAGTGATATTAAAATGCATTTTCTATCGTATTTTGGTCTGGTCAAAGGAAGAAAGGTAAAACTATTTGGAAATTGTCGTGGACCATAATGTTAAAAGATTAAAAGTTAAAGATTAAAGATAATATTGAATCTTGGTAGTCTAGTGGTTAAGGGGGTCTCGATACCTAAGTGATCGAGATGTTGATAGTGATAAAACTTGATAGTCTAGTGGGTCAAGCGGAGGTGGTGATTGTTTGATTGTGTGTTGAGTTGCTCATGCATTCATGCATCAGAGATGTTAGTGGGGGATGTTCAACATAGGGAAGGTCGTCCGAGAGTAAGGCGATCTGGCCGTCCGCGGTGATCTAAGTGGTCTGCCCCCCCGTGTTGACGTATCCTAGAGTATGGTGCATCAGCTATCCAAAGGGTTCACACATGGTTTGGTGAACTGCCAGTCTTGGTTCTTAATGGCCAATATGGATGTGTAACTCCGAAGTTGACATTCCGAGGTAGATTGGATCCAAGTGCATAATGGAGTAGTGGAGTAGTGTTGTATCGCATATGCATGATGATTTGTGATGACATGTTATGTTTGTTTGATGTATGCTCATCTTGCTAACTGCTTCCATGTCATTATGTTCATATATATGTTTCTTACTCCCCGTCTTTATTGTTTGCTTTGCATGTATCTTTTTGGTTATGCAGAGGACGGTGAGCTGTTTGCTGATGAGTGACTCTGAGGAGCCGCTACTTGTAGTTAAGGATTTCTTAGTTTATGTTATTTATCCGAGATTGTCGGACTATGGTTATACCAACTCTGTAATGTGACATCGGGGTTGTGTTTTGTTTATTGTTATGTTTATGTTTAAAACTTGTTATTTTCGCGTTATAACGTTTTGTTTACAATGTGGTATATTTTGTCCATTGGTTTTCATTTTATAATAAATGATATGTATGTGTTTATCTTTCTTTTTCAAAATTAAATATTTTTTTATGTTATTGTTTTATAAATACATGCGGGGTGGAGGGTGTCATATTATACAATAGCATATCTCGTGTAAAAGTTATTTACACATATGAGCTTCATGGTGGTCTTTGATTTTTTTAATAATGCAATTTATGTACAAATGCAATTATATACATATTACCTTATATTTATATAATCGTTATCATCTAATTATAATCAATTCCATATTATTTTATACACACTTATAATCTACCTTTTTTTTTTATAAAACACTTATAATCTACTTTGATATTAGAGGAATATATATATATAAATAAAGTACAATTCTAGCATTTTTGCTACTTTTACAGGGCTGAAACCCCCCTACCCAACTTAGGAATGATGCAATCAAGCAGACCAACAGAACTCATTTTGGGTCCCAAACACAAAGAGGAAAAGAAATACTACAAAAAAGTCTTCAATGCTTTGTGGTCCCCGCCACCCCCACGTTCTCAACTTGTCCTCCTGCCCTCAGACCTCATCATAAGCATTTACTTCCTCTCCATCCAAACAAAGAAAACGGCTCCCTGCACGTGTGACCCATTACCATCTCTTCCGTTCATCATGTTCTGGTCCTAGGATCCGACGGTCAACATCCCCATACCATATTACCATTACCATCATCCATTTATCAGTACTGACGCACCCTTCCCCCAAAAAGCTAAAACCAACCCCGTGGGCGCTGGCATCCCTCTTTGACCAAAAAGCGAAGCAAAGAATATATAATTAGGATTTTTTACATTTTAAATACAATATTTAAATGAATTATCCTATCCAATATAAATATGATAAGAATTTAATTACAACATACTCTTTAGATAATTAATAATATATTGTCACATCATTATTATTTTCTATAGTAATTATTTTTTAAATCATAAGGATGACATCCAATTGATTCACAGTATAAAACAATATATGAAGACTAAATTCATAATTAAATATTGTCATATACTTTTTATAAATATAAATAAAACTTATATAAATGTTATGTTATGGTTTAACATTGTATCATTTCCCTCAAATAACTTAGAAACTAATCTTCTAGCTATCATCAAACACTTGGACTGTATTTGGAAAAGCTGGAAAAAAAAAAGATTATGTTGATAATCTGTTTTTGAATAATCGATTATTCTGATAATCGATTATAATCAGAATCAGTTTTTGTTTGAGTATATTTGCTGAAAAGCAATTTTAAGATAATCTATTTCGTTTGGGTGGTGCAAAAATAATCACTTTTACATAATAAATTACGAAAAATAGTGTGAAGATATTTGTTTATATTAATAATATTTGATATTTTTTAACATTAAAACTTGTTGAAATGTTTATTTTTTTTATATTTTATCTTCAATTTTTTATAATAGAAAAAAATTGAATAAAATTTGTAACATTTTCTCATGAATATGAAAACATATGAAAAGATATTATTTTTAAAATGTTTAAATATAAATAATAAATATTTCATTTAAATAAACTAAGGAATTTTATGTTGGATGTTAAATTTAATAATTTTTTCAAAAATAATTATAAATAAAATAAATGTTTTAAATGTTAGAGTAGTACATAAGTTACGTAATAGTACGTGATGTTGCTACTGTTAGAGATGGCAAACTGCGTTAGACCCAACGGGCAAATCCGTTTAATCCATCATTTTTGGCGGGTTGGGTTGAGGTTCTCAACCCACCAGCACGTTTTGACCCGCCCCGTCTAACCCACCAAGAAAACGGGTTTGTGGTGGGGCGGGTTGGCGACCAACCTGCTTTTCTTCTCTTATTTTGATAAAAAAAATATTTTTTGTGCTATAAATATTTTTTAGTTTACCCACTCATAAGACCATTAGTTAGCCCATCACATTCAATTATTATTTGTATATATATTTATATACTTTAATTTACAATTACTCATTACAACTATATATATTTGTATATTGTCCATTCCATTTACTAATATATTTATATATTAGTTAGTCTAGTATCGAAAAGTAATTATTAATATTTTATGATATTTTAGAAGATATTTGTATGTTAATAACTTTATTTCTTTTATTTTTTATATAATCTTTTAGACATCGATAATTTCTGGCGAGCCAACCCGTCAACCCCACCCACCGTTAAACGGAGTGGGTTGGGAGGTTCAACCCACTTAACTAAAGAAGGTCAACCCGTCTTGCCCCGTTTTTGGCGAGCCAATAGCTGGGAGGGTCAAAACGGGGCGGATTGACCCGTTTACCCATCTTTAGCTGCTGTATTGTATGACATTCATTCTGGAGTGAAAAAAGTTGACAAATATGTTGGGGCAAGACTGAAAGAAGGTGTTCAAATGAAAAATAATCTTCTCAGAATAATCTAACGATCTTCCAATGTAGATGTTTCAAAACAGTTTTTTTTAAGGGAAAAAAAAAGCTTTCTTAAAATTTAAGCAAACTGCCCAAACACTTTAGATTATTTATAAAAAGCTTTTTAAGTGAAAAAACCGTCGAAACTCAAACAATTCATCTTTCTCAAACACACACTAAGCCACCTACTTAAGAGACTCAATTTCAACCCACTTTAACTAATGTACATTTGTTTTATATATTTTAAATATTACCGTCATTACCAATTTCAGTTGTTTGAAAATATATTATATATAAATATAAATTAAAAATTGAACAGGGAATAATATGTTTTAAATTTGAGTTTAATTTTCATATACCATCAGTATAAAGGATTTTTATACTAACATCAATAATATTTTAACAAATCAATAATATTATTATTTTTTTCTCTTAATTATTGAAATAAAAATGTAAATATCAAAATATGGATAGTGGTATAAAACTTTTAGCATTGATAATGTATATTACATTAATCTTTTAAATTTTCAAGTAACAAAAAAATCATATATCAATTAAATTAAAGTAGATATTTACGTGCACAAAGAAGCACAACAAATCTGATATGAGTGAAATAAAAAGCAAGCATATGACCTCAGGTACCTTTGACTCTCTCTATCTCATTCATTCTTCTCATCTCACCTTTAAACATCCTCTTCTCTTGTCCGCTCCATCTCCTACCCATCTCTCTGATTCTATTTTCTTCACACCATTCGTAGCTGAGTTTTTGTTTTCTCTTTCTTTCTTTCTTTCACTACGAGGCAGTGACAATGGTCAAAGACGATCGATGCATCACAGTTCCCAGCTTCTTCAGGTGCCCAATCTCCCTAGATATCATGAAATCCCCTGTGAGCCTCTGCACCGGCGTAACCTACGACCGCACCAGCATCCAACGCTGGCTAGACAACGGTAACAACACTTGCCCCGCTACCATGCAGCTCCTCCATACCAAAGACTTCATCCCTAACCGCACTTTACACAGCCTCATCCAGATCTGGTCCGACTCGGTCCAACACCGGCTCCACCCGATGGGTTCTAAACCGGTTCGTTCCCAGCAACAGGAACGAGTCCTCCGAGCCATCAAAAACTTAGACTCTCGCACTGAGAAGAACCGGTTCGATTCTCTGGAAGAACTCGCTCGTTTCGCTGAAGATTCTGAAGAAAACAGAGTCTTCCTTACGAAAATAAACGGCGTCGTGGCGAAGCTGGTTGGTTTTCTCCACAATGCCGATGATGCTGGCGTTGAAACTCTTGTTCAAGTTGTGAGAGTTCTAGGTTTGGTTCTACATAAAATCGAAGATCGCGAAGGATTGAAAAACTCGATTCTGAAGGTTAATTGCTTAGAATCATTGCTTCTCGTTCTGCAACAAGGAAGCACCGATTCGAGGATCGCTTTGGCTAGGGTTCTTGAATTCATCGCCATCGACGCCGAGTCGAAACTCTTAATCGCGGAGAACGAAGGCATCGTAACTGAATTGCTTAATTCAGCTTCGCCGGATAAAGATCCGTCGCTGATCGACAATGCGTTGATAACTCTTGTTTCGATCTCGACGCCGAAACGGAACAAGTTGAAGCTGGTTAACCTAGGATTAACGAAGGTGCTATCGAAGCTTCTAACGGAGTCGAATTCGAGCGTTTCGGCGACGGAGAAGGTGCTGAAGCTGGTTGAAACGGCGTCGTCGACGAAGGAAGGGAGAAGGGAGATATGTGAGGACGAGGTGCTCGTCGGAGCGATATTGAACAAGGTGCCGAAGGTGTCGAGCGTGGCGACGGAGCACGCGGTGGCGACGCTGTGGAGTTTGTGTTATCTGTTTCGAGATCGTAGGGCGGAGGAAGCGGTGGTGAGAGGAAACGGGTTGAGTAAGATTCTATTGGTGATGCAGAGTAATTGTTCCCCTCACGTGCGACAAATGTGTGTGGATTTGCTCAAAATTTTCAGGGTTAATTCTAAATCGTGCATTCCCTGCTATGAAACCAAGACCACGCATATCATGCCCTTTTGATGCAGTGGGGAGACAGACACACAAAGATTTGTAAATCAAACGAAATTTTGTTAGTCAATACAGAAAAAAAAAAAAAGAAGGAAAATTCATTTGGAGGTAGTTACTAGATTTTCTTTTCTTTTCTATACTGTGAATCCAATTGTGTTGAAATTTCGAATCACAGTGTAAATTGAATACAACATTGTTTCTTTTCCTAGAGCCATGAGGAAGACTCTGGTCTTATTGAAATAGTTTGTGGATTAAATTAGCTTCTAATAACGTGTCTGTTCAAATTTCAGTTTGGGATATGTAAATTGAGTTTTATTCATAAATCATAAATAATATACAGGATAAAATCATGATAGGTTAATTTTTTTTATAAAGCAGATGTGCAAGAACATCACTATACATAGGGCCTATCATTCCAACTAGTTGGTTGGCATCATAGACACTAACAATCACATACATCACATCTATAAATCATGATAGGTTATGTTTAAACATAATTTTGAATTTTATCATACGATGATTTGAGACGAAGTAAAAAATTCGATCCCTAGTATGTGTATGAAAAAAGTTTTGTTGAGAGAAAATAAAATTCATTTCATTAATTTCTATATATCTAGAAAGTGATTAATCTTAAAAAAGGAACACTTTTTAACTGTTAAATGCAAACTATTACCCTAAACCTAAACTATAATCCAAACATGCTATAAATTCATCAACTAAAACAGCATAGATATGCTTGATTCTATAATATTATATGCTTTTTATGTCAATTGTGGAGAAGGGATCGATGGTTCTTTTCATGCACACTGAGTCTCATTGGTTTTTCTGTGTGTAATGCTAATGCATGAAGCTTTGCAACAATTTGGCCACCAAGTAATCCAATTTCGACCGTATCTTTTCCCTTAGAAAAAGTAGCACTATATTCAACCTAGGGAGTGGGGCGAGTGGCTCTACCTCTTTTGGAATATAAGAAGGGTTTTTCAGTAACTGCGATCTCCACCCAAATCATGATAAACAATTCAATTACGCGATCATTTTTTTTAATATCTGTGAATCAGTTATGTTATTTGAATAACTAAGACGGGACAACTTTCGACAACGGTTAATGACATTTAAAATCGTGGCTAATATATTTCAGTATATTTTTAATGAGTTACTCGTTTCGGTATATCCATTAATTAAGTTCGACACACTATTAAACATAATTTTGAATGTCATTAATCATTGTCACCGAGATGAATAACTCATTAACCATAAACTGATATGCATTAATCATAATTTTGAACGTCACTAATCGTTACGAGTAACTCATTAACCAACCAACCACTCAGCAGCATTAACCATTCACTGAGCTATATTAACCAATTTTTTATACATTATTAACCAAGTTATCAGTTAACAAGTTATGCATATACTATATGTATATTCATTAACCAAGTTCAATACACCCTTAATCACAATTTTGAGCATCATTAAATGTAGTTGAAAATTGCCCTATTTTGGTTTGCAGAAATAGCATTTCTGTATCTGAATTTCACTAGAAATGCGTTGGGTAGAGTTTTAAGAACTTCAATGCAACTAGATACATCGTTTGTCAGTTTTGACCAATAAAAACGCGCTTTCTATAATTATATTGAAACCTATTCGGTGCTTAGCTGAATACGTTGAATTCGCATCTTTAATTATATAGAAATAGTAGCGAGATTCCGGAAGCATGCATGCTTGAACTAAAGAGGTAGAGAAGAAATCAAGCCACGTTGTGTTTGATTTTAATACAGATAAAGCAGACAATTTCTTGAGAAAGAGAGAGAAAGAGACAGTGAACCGCATATTGCTGAAAATAAGCTTGCTTTGCTGACTGTAGCGTTGGCTTTCTCTTTCAATTAAAATTGGTATGTCTGCAACAAAGGAGTGAAACTGTGAAAGAATGAGAATCCCGATTGATAAAGAAATGAGTTGAAAGTGGAGAGGGGTACATTATCGGTTAATTTGACCATTCCAATCCCTATACGGCATACACGTATGAGAAAGGATAATTGTATATATTTTTGAGACATCATGTATAGATATTATATGGTGGTGAGTTATTTTGAAGTGATAAATACATGTGATGAGAAAAAAAACTTAATAAACATGAATAAATACACAATATTGGATACCAAAAATATATACAACTATCATTACTATACATGTGTTAACAAACTTTTGAGGGCAATTGCCCAACAAAACAATTTTTTTTTCACATTAATATATCAAGTATTTTTTTCTCTATAAAAAAATTAGATGTTGTCTCCGTGTATCAAAACATACCACTCATCTTGTTAGTTATACTTCAACCATTATGTATTTTGTCATCACATTATGTATTTTTGTTTGGGGCAATAGCTGTAATTGCTTCTCTTTTCTTAATAAATTGCTTCTATTTCTTAATTATTCGTAGACATAAATTTCACATTAACACTATAAAAAAGGGGCATTTCTGACAGACAAAAACCGTAGGAAACGAAGGAAAACCGTCGGAAAACAGAGTTACCAACGGAATATCCGATGAACCCAGTTCCGTCGGTAATAGGAGCATAGCAAAGGATTTCTAACGGATTTGGGTCGTCCGTCGGAAATTTACGACGGCTTTGTCCATCTGAAAACACGTCACACGGAGCCCCTAATTTCCAACGGAATTGTCCGTCGGTAACTGTCTGTGGAAGTTACTGACGGAACTTTCCATCGGAAAATCTAAACAACAGTTACAGACGGAACTGTCCGTCGGAAACAAGGTTTTTTTTTTAAATTGATTTTTTATTTTGTTTTATTTTAATAATTAATTATTAATTTTTTTATTAAAATTTATATTTTGAATATTAATTATTATTATATTTTAGTTATTAATTATTATTATTATATTATATTTTAATTAATTATATTTTAATTATTATTATATTAGATTTTAATTTAATTAATTATTATATTATTAATTAAAAAACAAAATTGAAATTACAAATAAAATTTAAAAAGCAATTAAATTAAAATTAATTTAAAATAAAATAAAACTCAACATATAATCCATTAATAAGATATCCGTCTAGCTACAAAACTCTACGATATCTATAACTATCCTAATACATATCACCATAATATCCGCCATCGTCGTCCTGGTGGGGGAGTCTGCCGGTGTCAGATAACCATCCGACTGCGGCTCAGAAGACAGACTGGCATCATGCGGCGCCTGCGGTGGTGGATCGCTAGTAGTGGAGGGCTGGGGCTGGGTGGCATGGAGGACCCCCTGCAGAGCATTGCGCCTGTCTGATGGGAGGAAATCGAGCACATCGGTCATGACCGTAGAGAATGTCTCCATCTGCTGCATCATGCACTTGTTCGCCTCCCTCTGTTGCTGCACCTCTTGCCTCAGCCGCTGCACCTCCTCAGTGTCCTGTGAGCCGGAGGATATAGGCTCCCGAATGGTCAAGCTCGGCGTCAACCCCCGACGGATCGACTTGGCTAGTGTCGCGGTACCGTAAATCCTCCCCTTCTTCTTCCCGCCCGCCACATCCATCCAGACCTGGGTCTGTAGTTGCTCAACCTCGGCGGGGTCCAGCTGAGAAGGATCCGAGGTACCAGAGCAAGAAGCAGCCTCAGATGCTACCTGACTAAACCTGGCATTGTACTCCGCTTGCGATCAATATATTACAATCAATATTTATTAAACTATATATATATATATATATAATTACCTATACTTTAAATATATAAAAAAAAAACTTTAGCTCACCACTGTCTGCCTAACCTCTCATCAACAAACTAGCCGATGTCCGAGCAAATATGTGTCTGCTCAAAGACCGTAGGGACGTTAAAGGACCGAGCAAGCACTACAAAAAAAAAAACCTATTTAGCGACCGAAGATTTCGGTCGCTAAACATGATAATTCGGTTGCTATACTGTATAGCGACCGAATTAGCGACCGAATTAAGTGGGTAGCAGAAACCCTGGTGGCTAAATGTTTAGCGATCGAACTTGTATTTCGGTCGCAAATTTGCGACCGATATTTCGGTCACAAAATTATATATTTCGGTCGCCGTATAGTTGGTCGCATGCTCAGCTAACCTAATTTGGTGACCGATATTCGGTCGCTATTTCAGTAGCAAATTTTGAATTTTTTTTTTTATAAAAATTTTTCTGTAACTGAATCCTACCGACCAAATTTTGTTTTTCAACTATTATCCCATTGATTTTTTATTTCTGATATAAATAAAATAGACCAATATTTTTTTTTGAATAAATAGAAAACATAAATATGATGTACTAACGATCCAAAATACCACAATCAACATGATCAAGAAAACATATACATTAATTAACGCAAGTTTAATAATTGTTTATAAAAAAAAGTTTAATAAGTACTAATTAACGATCAAACCATAAAAATACACCACAATCAATAAGTACTAATCAAAATATCAAAACTCATCAATCTTACAAAGGGATGAACATGTAGAAGCGAGAACCCCCAAGGTACTTAAACTTTGCCAATGCACCAGTGGACAACAAATACAACTCCCTGATACCATTTTTATATGTTGCAAAATATGGGCGATCCTCATGGATTACTATATTCCCATTGAACAGATTTCCGCTTTCGTCTTCAATAGTCACAACACGCGGTATTTCTTGTCCCCAACGACGGTAGAATGATCGCAGGATTGAAATCAAATCCTGCAAATACACAAGAACAATTTAGTAAATGATTAGTTTATGCCTTAACCATCATTACGTGAATCCGATCGTTATTCTTAAGTTGATGAGATACTGTACCTGGTCTATATGGATGGTTGTCTCAAAACATTTAGTGGGATCCATTTTCTGATAAAACGATAAGGAAAACAAGTCATATGTCTAAACTTCATCAAGTGATAATAAGAAAAGATAGAAAGATCCATGTAGCATACTAGCATGTTAAAATAAAACAAAGAAATGCAAACTCACATGCAACTTTACAGATTAGCAAACATTGTAGTTTTCAGGAAAGCAAATGCTTTTACGTCGTTTTGAAGCTCCATTTCCTAGTGAAACAAATGAGTAGAAAACCAGAGTTGTTTTCATAATATTGTGTACAGAGCTGCTTTCTAATGTGAATAATGTTTTAATGATGACGGCACGTCATGCATGTGCCTGGCAAACTGTGCCTAGCCCTTCATTTTATCTAACCCTATACTTAATCCTTCATTATCTAAGAGACTCGCTTTTGTTGGCTTCAAGAAGAGACTTTCTTAAGCTCATGGACTTTAAATTAGTAAATGAATATTAACAACAACAAAGTCATTCCATTTACGAACTAATAACACTTTATCAATTCATTCCAATGCTTACAATGTAAATATATACAAATATGATTCCATAATCATTTCCAAACAAGTTATCAGTAAATACATATCAAATTATTCTAATTACATGGATTCATTGTTATTGAAAGATTTTTATTTTAAAGAGAATAAACTATTCTTCATAGCAATCCAAATGTATGAACAGGCTCAGATATAAGTACCAGCCTTCAATAAATTTACATCATCAAACAGAAAAGAGATAAGTAGAATTACCAAATGAATCCGATTCAAAATGAGTGAAAAGCTCTCTTGGAATTACAGGCTACAATGATGTTTTTAGATCATTTCATACTCCAACAAAGAATATTTTTTTTGTTTACAAAGAAGTGAACAAGAACTTGAAATCCCTAAAACCCTCTTTTGAAATTTTTGAAACAGATTCAGACAAGAACCAACAAATTCATGGATTCCAAACGAATCAAAATACAATATAATCAGACTACATACACTTACAATACAATATGAAATTATTCACAACAAGTAAACAGCTGCATCACAGAGGCTATAGATCTATTGTGAGATATTCCCTGAGGTAATATAACAGAACAATGAACAACCTTCAAAGACATAAATTCAGCCAAGATATGGAAAGATAAACAGACCAAAAATTACAAGTGCCATATTTAATAGAAAACACATCATTAACACAGGGACAATCTTGTTACTGGACATGTTAAACTAGAATGGTCTTCAAACAACTGCCTCAGTATTGGTCATTTGTTTGAACTATAGCCATGAACTATCCATGTTTGAAATTGTAGACACCTAGCACAAAACAAATTGAAAATCCACAGCACACATCCTCACTAACCAATTTAGATGCATTTCACAAAGCAGAACTGAATCTAAATCAAAGACTAAGATGCAGAAATGGAAGGTAATTTCACAGCTAAATCAACAAGAAGCAAACCAGAAGGGTTCTCAGATTAAATTTGAAACATTAAATTGGTACAGTTACACTAATCCTAGTTCTCACTGTTATCTTTATCTCATCACTTAAATATGCTAATGGATTCAAGTTTCACGGCCAATGCAGGTGGGTGCTTTGAGGCTTTAAAGTTTAAATTATACAACACGTCAATAATCAACAAAAAACCAATACCTGTTTATGTTTCGCAGTCTCACAGGCAGCAATGGCATTCTGTGGCTCAAGTAAATATCAATTCTAATCTCATAGTCTTGACTTTTGATATTTCAATGCATTCAAAAAAAAGTTACAAAAACAGATTTCTCGTGCTTTCTCAATGAGAGCTTCCTAATCCTAATAGGAGTGATTAAATAATGACACATGAAAACAAATGATCATCACAACTCACAACTCACATGAAATACACAAGTAGCTCTTCTCAGTAGTAAGCAATAAAGCAATGAAATACATACAATCCACAAAATTTTTGAAATGAAACAATGAAGCAAAATAAAAAATGATACATAGAGAGTCCATGGTTACCTCATGGCAGAGCAGGGAATGCACAAAATGAGGAGAGAAGAGGGTAGGAGGAGCTCTGCGCGTGGTGACCGGAGGGCTGCATGTTGGTAGCCGGAGTATTGGTCGAAGCACTGAAATGGAGGGGGGAGGGGAATTAAAAAGAGAGCAGGAAGAGGGGAAAGGAAGAGAGGAGAGGAAGAGGGGAGGAAGAGATGGAAGAAGAGGAGGAGGAGGACGGAGGCTTACCAGAGATGGCGGTGGTGGTGCGCACTGCGGTGGTGGCGATGGTGACTGGCGGCCTGACGACGCGAGGGATAGAAAAGGGGTGAGGGTGGAAGAGATGGCAGAAATGAGGAAGAAGGGAAAGATTTCACGATTTTAGGGATTTATAATTTGGCGACCGAAATAATCGGTCGCTAAATCGGTCGCCAATCACTTAAATACAAAATAGGTCGCTATATTCGGTCACGGGATGAGTTAATTTGAAATTTGAATTCATAAATTTAGCGACGGATTTTTAAATCGGTCGCTAACACGCGCGATTTTAATTTTTTTACACGTCGTTTAGCGACCGAATTAATATCGGTCGCAAATGTAAATAAAATTTAACCATTGCATTTAATTCGGTCGCCATTTCGGTCGCTAAGAAGACATAAAATTTGACTTTTAAGTTCCTTTATTTAGCGACCGAAATAGCGACCGATAACCCTGCTACGCTCTATTTCGGACGCTATTTTGGTCGCAGTATTAATTCTAATCAGTCTTTCATGTAGATCCTACAATCGGTCGCCATTTCGGTCGTAAATAGCAACCGAAAAATTCAGTCACTATTTTCAGTCGCAAAACAACCTTTTTTTTGTAGTGAAGCTCTCCTGCCTGCAACCGACACACCAATAAAATCAATTAGTTATAAAATAATTTTTTAATAAAAATATACAGTTTATAAATAAAATTATTTATATATGCATACCATGTAAATGGCATGCTGTATGTGGCTAATAGAACCACCAGTGTGCATGCTTCCACCCTTCTCGGAAGCCCGATTTCTCTTTGCCTGCTGACACTTCAGCTTGTAAGCTGGAGTGTCCCTGTACGCACACAGTTGGGCCCTTATGTTGGGCCCGATGTAATCTGGACGTATCTGAGTCTCCCTACTCTCCTGGAGCATGTCCCTCAGTCGAGCAGCAGCTCGATCGTCAAAGATAGCACGTATCTCCGAGGCATGCTCTGGTAACCAGCGCACAAGCTCCTGTTAACAAAGAAAAAATATTAATATTATTATACAAAAAAATATATAAAATACATGAAAAATAAAGGGAAAATTACATGAATTAATAAACAACATCTTACCCCGTATCGTCTAAAGATACGATCCCGATCGTCCTCGGGGATCACCCCCCATGATGGCCAGAAGCGATGATACTGTGCCTTGATGGCGTAGGTAACATGCTTCAATCAAACTTTCGGTGGGATGAAGCTGAAATTTTTATAATTTAATTAATTCAACAAAATGAAAACCAACAAATATATACTTATTAAATAGTAACTATTTTTAAACAACATTAAATTAAATTAAACTTACGATACAAAAACAGGTCGGATCCATGGTCGATCCTCAGGTACAGGAACCCTGGCCCACTCAAGCAGGTGTGGGATCCATGGTCGATCCATGGTCGTATCGTGACCGTATGCGGGCGCGGATGATGAGGGTGGAATGGTCGTGTCCGACTGTGGCATCATCCCAGGAGTCGGCATAAATGATAAACCTGCTGGCTGTGTGGCCAATGTGTTGTTTTGGCTTCAAAGACTCAAGAGGGAGGTGAATTGAGATTTCAAAAAGCTTTTCAAAAACTTTACTTTTCAAATCAGAGTTGCCTTAGGATCTTTTACAAAAATAGTGAAGGGCTTTTTATGAAATCTTGAATAGAAGGTGGTGAGGAAAGAAAGATTAATTCAGAAAGATAAATCAGTAATAAGTTCACAGCTCACAACTATCAATTAAACAGTGATTGAATCAAACAGGAAGAAGTTCAGTTCAGAGTCGTACAGGTATTAGATACCGGCCTTAATCAGTCAAGAACTGAAGTTACAATATATCAGTTTCAGTTTCAGTGATCAAGAACAGTCTTAATCACCTCAGTTTTGAAAATTAATAACTCAAGATTGATTGCAGTAATACTCTGGTTTTAATTCATATTAAACAGATCAAGAACTGATATCAATTGAAAACTTAGAACATCAAGATCACAGTTATATGCGCAAGACAGAAATTAAAGAGTTTGAGTTTAGAGATATCAAACAATCAGTTTTATACTGGTTCAGTCATCACCATTGTGACTTACATCCAGTCCCCACTCCACCTGTGGGTATTCACACACTAACACAACAAGCTTTAGCCAGGTAGCTTGAAAAACCTTTACACCACAGAGCACTCCTTCACCTCGAGATACCACACTCTTGTGAAGAGTCTCAATCAATGTTCTTCCTTAGGATTCCTCACCCTAATCACACAGAGAGACTCCCTCTCGCTTTACAATCGAAAAGTACATAAAGCTTGATTCCTAACTCTCAGAAGTCAGATATACAAGTTGAAGTTCTTATGAGAATTGAAATACTCTTTTTCACAATGAAGCTCAAGCAAGAAGATGAATGATTTTCACAATTGATCTCTCTAATTGATTTTGTAAACTTCTGATATGTTAAAAGTGTTCTTTTGATCCTTTATATATAGGAAACAAGTTATAGTCGTTGGGATCAATTAAAACAGATTTGGGTCTGATAACAGAATCTGTTTTCTTGATTCTGATTCTTAAACAGGGGTTGAGTACATGGCTGTATTAACCAATTTCATACTGATTGTTCTGATAGTTTTTGTACACCTGTGTAATACATGGTTGTACGTGTTTTTCAAAAACTTGAACTTGGTTAATCCATCAGTACACCCATTCAGTACATCTATGTGTTGAATCAAGAACTTTAAATTCATTTGTCAGTTACAGTAGCAGACATACATCCATTGATTACACGGCTGTACCTGACAAATAATTTTCTTATTTCCAAAAATCATTTTCACTAAAAAGAAACTTATTCCTTTTAATGCAGGTTATGAAAATTGATTTTCTTCATGCATCTTTTTAGTTGAGCTATCTTGTGACTAAGAGATTTCTTTCTCTTACAAATAATCTAAGACTTAAATCTAAAATTCTCCTTTAAGCTTGGTCTTGATGATCCTTTGATCTTTGAATTTGCTCTTTTGATTTCTACATGAAGCTCCTTGATTTCTCCAAGTTCTTCCTTGAATATTTTCCTTGAATTTGCTTAATGAACTTGTTGACCACTGGTTGATACCTATCTTTGCAATTTGACACTAAAACACTTGCACGCACATTAAATTGTATTTCACTTATATCAAAATCCCTAGGTCATTGAGTCTTACACGGTGCAACCGATAATGATGGTGGTGCTGGGTCTGGGTGTGGTGTGGGTCCAGTAGGGGGCGGCGAGCAGCCGGCTATTGTGCATCGTGGCACAAAGCGAGTGGAGGTCTGGGCATGGGTGGTGGATGGGGTAGTGTGGGTCGGGGATAGTGTAGTATGGGTAGGAGATGGTGTAGTATGGCTCAATGAGGGTGTAGAATGGGTGGGGGGCTCCTGTAGGTGCCGATGGGGTAGGTGAGGTAGGGATGTGGGTGGGTGCGGTGGGTGTTGAGGGACCTCCAGGAATGCGAGCAAGTACCTGGGACTTGACGTTGTATCGTCCCCGCCTAGCCTTCCGCTTATCACCGCTAGGCGGTGGGGGGTGGGGCAACTGTCCTCCTGATGCTGACATATCTATTTTTATAGCACAATTATAAATCAATGTAAAAACAATAAGTAATCGACATCTAACAGTCTAAGCTAAGTAAATATTTAAAATACAACAATATTTGTCAGGTCTTACATTTAATTGCATAAGCAAATATCTAAAATACAATAAAAATAACTTAATAGTAAACTTCCTTTTCAGACTCGGTATCATCATCTGATTGTAAGTCCGACTCTTCTTCTTGAATTGAGTCATCACTTTGGATTTCTTCCTCTGATGATGCTTGCATCGATGACTGATTACCAATGACCACTTCTTCCCCTTCATTTGCAGATCCCAACATGCTAGTGATACGCTCGACCTCAATTACTTCATTGACATATGATGATTCATCCGCTTGGAATGGCGTCTCATCCTCTGCATCATCGATTTCTATTCGAACCCTAGTTTTGGTAGTGATAGCAACACACCAACCTCGTTTTTCCATTCGCATTACTGGATAAGGGACATAATAAACTTGTTTTGCATTTTGAGCAATTATAAACGGATCAAACTGTTGATATCTTCTATCCATGTGAATGTCCACAGTTCCATACTTAGGATCCACCTTTGTGCCTGTCCTCGATGGATCAAACAAGTTACAATAAAATAAGACTACTTTTTTAGGATAAGTAGTAGTATTGTAATGTAAATCGTATATGTGTTTTATGACCCCATAAAAATCACCAGTACCTTCTCCCTGTACGACAACTCCGCTATTAATTGTCTTTTTTCCCATGTTCCATTCATCTATGTGGAATTTGTACCCATTAACAAAGTATGTATGCCATGATCTAACACATCTATAGGGCTCGTACGCTAAATCTCTCAAGTGTTGATTAGTCACGCTTAATGGTTGCTGATTCACCTACGAATAGGTAAGTCATATTAAATAATTACTTTTTCAGGATGTAAAATTAAGCTTAATATATTGTTTGCTAAGTTATATGACACTTACTTACTTCCCTAACCCGGCTCCATATTTTTTCAGGAGTCAACAAAGGCGAGAGACCTTCCTCTTCTGTCTGATTCTTTTTGAATGCTCGGATATTCTAAGAACCGACGATGAGAATCAAACCAGGAACTTTTGTCACCATATCTTAGGGTAAAAGCCTTTCCATGTTCCATGCAATACGGGCACGCCAATTTACCGTGGATCCCCCAACCATAGAGCGTGCCATATGCAGGAAAATCGTTGATAGTCCACATCAGTGACGCCCTCATCATAAAGTTTTGCTTCTTGGAAACGTCATATCTCAGCACACCATTCCACAACTTCTTCAGATCATCGATCAAAGGCTGCAAATATACATCTATCCCAGCCTTTGGATTAGATGGTCCCGGTATGAGACAAGTCAGAAATATATAGGGTTTTGACATGCACATCTCGGGAGGAAGATTGTACGGTGTAACAATCACTGGCCAACATGAATATGGAGAGGCTGAAGCCAGAATGTACGGGATAAAACCATATGAGCACAGCCCAAGTCGTACATTGCGAGGATCTACTGAAAAATCAGGGTGTACCCGATCGAAATGCATCCAGGCTTCACCATCAGAAGGGTGGTGCATAACGCCTATAGTTCCTCTATTTTCATAATGCCACCTCATTTGTCCCGCAGTTTGCGTTGATGCAAACAGTCTATGCAACCTTGGAATTATTGGCAAATAAAACACTGCCTTTCACAGGAACTGATTTGTTCTTATTACGGTCACTACTTTGAACACGGTACCTGGGTGTCTGACAAAATTTACATTCATCCAGTGTGCCGTCGTTTGTGGCCGAATCACTATCATAATATAGCATGCACCCGTTCGGACAACAATCAATCATCTTAGCCCCCAACCCCAGTTTCAACACCAACCGCTTCGCGTCATAATAACTTTTTGGTAACAACTCTTTGAAGGGTGTCACATCTTGAAGTATTTTACAAAAAAACTCCAAAGACTACTCGGGGACATTCCAATTGGACTTGCAAGCTAGAAGCCTATCACAAATTGATAATTTTGAATCTGACGCCCCTTCAAACAATGGCTTATTTGTCTCTAACAATATGTTGTAGAATCTGTGCCGATTCATTAGGAGGCTCTTCCATGTCATCAGACTCATTCGCCTCAAAATTTCGATGTTGCCCAAGACAATCATCCACCATCATATGCATTGATTGGAATTGTTCTACATAGTTGTCGTGTAAGCCACTGCCTGATTCATCCATGTCAAGATCGTTACCACCGACTTCATTTAGATCAATATCTGGCAACTCCTTGCCATGATCAGCCCATATCCAATAATTAGGCATGAACCCACGTCGGTACAGGTGTAACTTCACATCATCATCACTCAAAACCGTCATATAGTTGCACTTTATGCAGGGACATCTAATCTCCCCATCTTCGACATAATCACAATGTTGCTTGAATTTCGATATAAACTCCTCAACTCCATCTACAAATGATTGTTTTAGAAGTCGTCTCCCAGACTCATTCCTATCATACACCGAACTACGGCTCAAGGGATAATATTCCATCCTTCTGCATTTTCAGATAGATTGATGTATTTTTAAACATGATACTATGATCCCGAATCGCTCCCTTTCCTTAAAAGGTGTGGCCCTATCCCATTCGAGGAAAAACTTTTTCACCACTGTATTATACTAGTTACTCATTACTTCTCATGTTTATAGCTGACGAAATTTCGGCAGTATTTCTCATTGGTCTCCAAGTACACGACTTGATCTCGGTAAGATACCACAATGAAGTATGGACCCGAAGAACAAAAGGAAATGCTTCGATCCAAAATTTCATCAACTATTTAACAAATGAAAATCAACAAGCAATTAGTATATCAATGAACAAAAAGTTTCTTCCCAAATTGTCCCAATTGGACAATTCAATATTCAATAAAATGAGCGATACCATGACCACGAGTACACATGCTCAATAATATTGAATCTTGAATGGGAAACTAAGGTTTTTCTCGATTACGTATTAATTATATCACTAGTGCAATAAGTGTTTTTTACGTCAGTTAAAATTGATTTTTTACGTCAGAATACTGCCTGACGTAAATACAACTGACGTTAAAAGTTAAAATTTTAACGTCACTTGAGAACTGACGTTAAATATAAAACTATTAACGTCGGTTCCTCAACACAACTGACGTTAATTTTGTCAAAATTAACATCAGTTCTTTAATACAACTGACGTTAAACATAAAACTATTAACGTCAGTTCTTTAAGACAACAGACGTTAATTTTGTTAAAACTAACGTCAGTTGTTATAAAGAACTAACGTTAAAGGTTTAATTTTAACGTCAGTTGTAATAAACAACTGACGTTAATAGTGTACTGTATATTTTATAAAATACTATTAACGTCAGTTTTTTGATACAACTGACGTTAATAGGTTTTTTTTTTAATTCAGTTTTAAAATATCACTCCCCTCAGCTATCCCTGCATTCAGTAAATATCCCAAAGAATACGTAATATCACACACATTACAGAATTGCAAATGAAAAATGGAACAATGGGGGGACTTAAAACCAAAACCCATGTATATATATAAATAAAATTTAGTTCCAATGTCTAAAAAACAAAACTACCAATCTAAGGATATATATATATACATGTTATTAATTAGTTTCTAAAGTCTAACAAAAAAACTATTTATCTAAGTATTGCGGAGGTATCCTGTCAATTTCTTTTTCATCCGCATACTTGAAGAAGAATTCAGCGAAGCGCATCCTCAAGTCTCTTAACTCATCTTCTTGAATAGGCGATTGATCGATAAATGCTTAGACACGTTCAAATAATAACAATAACATCAATGCAAGTCATCTTCAAAACTATAATATATAATTTAACAAGTTGTTTAAATATTACCATATTCCATCCATCCGTAATAGATGCGGAGACTATGTTCAGCATATGAAGCATCACATAATAGCCGCACGACCACCCGTCGATTTGAAATTGAGACTACCAACAAAATTAATTTCAACGTCAGTTGAATATACGTATAAATTAGTAATTATAATATTAATTATTTGATAAATAAACTACCAAACCTTGAGGATGTTCCATACAGGATTTGCTTTAGCCTTAGAAGTCCTACTTCTCCCGTTGGCGTAACTTATGCTACTCGCCCGCCGCGCTATCATAAACAAATAATCATGTCGATCAATTAACAAATTCATATATCATGTGTGTAATAAACTAAAAACAACTGATATTAAAACTTAAATTAAATTTAAGATTAGTTACTTACTTATTTACAGCTTCCACCACCTTCGGTGGCGGATCTTGGTGGAGAGAGCAGAAGAATATGACAATATGCCTAGACGAGTGAAGTACGAACAACTGTCAATGGCTTTTCATACAGTAGGGAGCCAGATATAATTTTTTCGGATTGTCTCCCAACAAGTTCCCTAAGTATTTACTCAATGCATCGCCAGCAAAGAAATCAGGCAGAAGGATTGACAGATCTAAGAAACCGTAAACTGATGCAACGCCCTTATCAAGCTGAATACGATGGAGATACCTAAGATATGAAAAGGTGTGGATGTTAATTACATAATATATATATTGAAATTAAAATAAATTATTAAATGGAAAAATACCAAAAATAAATAAGTTATAAAATTAAAATTAACTTACGTGCACCAGAGACTAAAAACATTGCTATTCATCCAGACGTTATTTCTGCAGGCGTTCCTGAGATCGTCACCACATAAGGTAAATATCCTCCGTTGATCTGGGCGTGCCACCCATGCATCGTGCTCCAATGGACATTCAAAAATCTCAAACGCATAATCCTCACCAAGTGAGAACAAACGAGTGATAGGTGACAACGACACCGACGTCGACTTGGCCTTCAGTTTAGGAAAAATAAAATAGATAAGTTTTTGATAATTAAAAAAAACACAAGTAATTATTTGACTAATTTGGACATTAATAATGAATACATACATTTGTTAACATTTCGAGCTCACGTCGTTTGGACTCCAACTCAAGCTCACGCCTTTTAATTTCCAACTCATGCTCATGGCGTTGGACTTCGAACTCCCGCTCCCTAGCTGCCAACTCATCGTCCTCCACATGTGCCCTACTAAAACTCTCTTTTGTGCTCACATGTGAAGGGTTGGCATGCTCTGCGGTGTCCTGGGATGTACCGACGGAGGAAAGCTCTTTGGCAAGCGCCTGCTTGAATTCTGGGTTGGATATTAAGCCTTGCATCAGATGTGTTGTAATAGCTGGGTTGGACATGAGGTGCAGAGTAATGTCAGTCAAAATTGATGCTGCATCGACCACCCGCTTTCGTGAAGCAGACTTGCCATAATATTCTTTGATGGTCACGTTCCCAGAAACACCGAGAACCCGACCAGGATGGTCTTTCTTGCCTAAAGCGGTCATCAAGACGTCCCGCCGTCCAGAAGGGACGAATGCGCCCTGGGAGGATTGTGCTTTAAGATCCATCTACAATGAAAAAAAATGAAAAAACGTGCAACTGAAAAGTGTTGCAAATATATATACAAATATCAATTGAAATCAAGTTAATTATTTACTTACAATCTTATCTGCCACTTCGCGAGTGGCATCAACTTTAAAAGATCCCGTCTTTGTCATGCGGCCGGCTAACCAGACATCCTCGCGGTCGATGTCCGACGGAGGACTTAATGGTGTGCCCTCAGGCACCTCTCCTCTTTCAATCCTAGCAGAGTGCTCTTCCTGCTTCGCCCCCAGCCTATCCGCCATCATCTGCTCGATCCGAGTCTGGTACCCACCCTGAGACATGGTGTGGCGGTGGACATTCTTCTCCTGATTCTGCCGACCCTTATTTGCCTTAGCCTATTCAAACAAAAACACATAATTAAATACAGTTAAATGATCTATAATAAGCATACAAAATTAACTTAATCAACCAACCTAAAATTCTCCATCCTGTTGACTCCTGGCAAACATATCCCAAGTATCCTGATCAATCCAGGGATAATCCGAGAACATTTTATCAAGCCGCTTCTTCCCAGATACATAGTACCTGGTAAGATCATGCTTGAACCCATTCCAACGCTTTGATGCCATTTTTATACATTTATGACGATGATCCTCGTCATTTGGCACAGTCCAAGCTAGCTACACATTAAATACATAACAACTGGATGGATTATAACTTGGATAATTATCTAATAATGTAAATCAAACGAATGTAAAGGTAAAAACCGTGATAGCCTCCCAAATCTGATCCTTAACGTTCTGTGGAATGTCATTCCAGTGGTTGTAGTTGATGCTTACGTGCTGCTTCGCTTGTAGAAACACCCACTTATTCAATTCTTTAGAACGGGGTCCCTGGGCATTTAGATTATCATCGAAGGACACCTCAAGCTTCTGTCCGCTTTGCCTGTCCTTCTCTAGTTTCTTCAACGAGGTGGCTCCTCTACCCCGTTTCTTATGAGCCTGTGATGTCTGTATGGACAAAAAAATGATAAAATAGAGGGTTGTAACATTATAAACTTACATTAAAAAGAAGGACTAAAGATAGCATATAACATGTAAACTTACACTAGAATCAGGCGTAGGCGTGATCGGGTCTCGAAGCCCCCCCCACAGTGTCCTCCCGTGCATGTGGGCTATCCGATTGATCCATATGTATGCCTGTTCAGAAACAATATATATGTATTAACATAGGTTATAACTCAAAATAAATACAGAAGTATAAATAAAAATAACTAGATAGGTCCTGTAGATATACAAAACATCTATCCAATATAAGGACAATACGGGAGATTGAAAACTATAGTTTTTGAAGATTGCCAAGCAATGGTCACGGCCGTAACGTGCCAACTGAACCAGACCCTCATAGGCAGAACTGATCACGGCCGTGACAGATCAACCAGCAGAGCAACATGCACTCAAAACCAAAAATAGAGACATTCCAAACAACTCAAACTCACGGTTTCAAGTTTCAACTACTGAGACTACAGTTTCAACATACACTCAAAACCAAAAATAGAGACATTCCAAACAACTCAAACTCACAGTTTCAAGTTTCAACTGCTGAGACTACAGTTTCAACATACACTCAAAACCAAAAATAAAAAATGTGCCCTAAAGACTCACCAGAAATAGGCGCTCGCGTGGTGGTGGGTGGGAAGCTCGAGTGGTGGCCAACGTTCGATGTGGTTAATGAGAGCAGAGGGACAATGAGAGTTAGTGCGCGGGAAGGGGAAAGAGAGATGTCAAGTTATTGCAAAGAATGAGCGGGAAAGACAGAGTTAGGGGTTAAGAGTGTACCTCACGGTGGTAGCGAAGAAGCCCTCGCGGTGGTTGCGGTGGCGATGAGCTCGCGATTAGGGCAGAGTGAGAGTGAGAGTGAGGGTTGAGAGTGAGGGTTGAGCGTGATGAAAAGAGAAAAGAGACGTATAGAGAAGTGCAGAAGACGCGCGGGTGTAAACATTAATATCAAAATAAAACAACATTTACGTCAGTTGTTAGTAAAAACTGACGTTAAAGGTCATATATTTAACGTCAGTTGTCTTAAGAAACTGACGTTAAAAACACTCACACTTCTAACGTCAGTTGTATTACACAACGGACGTTAAAGGTTTATTAGTTTCTGCAAAAACATTCATTCCTTTGACTGCTGTGCTACTTACCCATTCACCTTGTAACCTAATCCTCTTAATGAGCATTAAGTTTTTTCATAAGTTTTCAACAAAATCATAATATCTTAGTAACTTCATCCCTTGCTCCTATAAATAGCTTCCTTCCATCCTTTTAATTTTTTCTGCTTCACAATATGGCTCTGCCATGGAGATTAACTTCATCACTCTTTCTTCCTATGCCTAGACTCAAAGATCTTTGTCTTAATGGTCAAACAACTTTTGAGGTTGTGTAAATCACATAACATGGATGGTAAGGTTGGGTGAATCACGTAATGTGATTCTCTCACTTTATTTCATCCCCGTCATCCCTTTCACTTTGCTTTGGAAGCAAGTGACTGTGGATTCAAGACGATGCATCAAGGAATTCCAGTGAAGAAGAAAGATGCAAAGATCCATTTCACTTTGCTTTCGCTGCTAGTGACTGAGGATTTACTTTGCATCATGGAATTCAAGTGAGGGAGGTGATGCATCCATTGGAGTTTCTGATGACAGGATTGAGAAGAAAATGATGTTGAAGCAGAAACTTTTTTATATTTTAGGGCTATGTTGCATAATTTTTTATCTTTTAATCATGTAATTTTAACTTATGAATCGCTTCAATGAGATACGATTTGATTATACATATAACTTGTTTTATGTTAAGTGTTTATTTATTTTAATTTGCACAAGAATTTGTTTACTAATTCAAGCTAATTAATAAAAGTTAAAAATAAACTTGTTTAAAAAAGAGGTTTAGAAATAAACTGCACTATATGGAGTGATCCGCGTTAAGAGGGACAACAGGGACATGACAACCAATGAAATGAGTTTCATAATTATTTACGTCAGTTATTTATAGAACTGACGCAAATAGTGATTTAATATTTACAAACTGCCACCACCTCATTTTTAACGTCAACTTAATTTATGACTGTCAAGTTCCCGTATATTAATTACATTATTTCCAATATTCATTCTGCACGTTTATAATATATAGGATTATTTACGTCAGCTATTTATTTAACTGAAGTAAAAATCACACTTTTAACGCCAGTTGTATAAAAAACTGACGTTAACAATAAATATTTTTTATTTTAAAAACACTTTTAACGTCAGTTTTTTTAAACAGCTGATGTTAAAAGTGTATAGATATCTGCAAAAACATTCATTCCTTTGACTACTGCGCTACTTACCCATGCACCTTGTAACTTAATCCTCTTAATGAGCATTAAGTTTATAGATAAGTTTTGAAGAAAATCAGAATAGCTTAGTAACTTCATCGCCTGCTCCTATAAATAGCTTCCCTCCATCCTTTTAATTTTCGGCTTCACAATATGGCTCTGCCATGGAGATTAACTTCATCACTCTTTCTTCCTATTCCTGGACTCAAAGATCTTTGTCTTAATGGTCAAACAACTTCTGAGGTTGTGTAAATCACGTAACATGGGTGATAAGCTTGTGTAAACCACGTAATGTGAGTTGCTCACCTTATCATCCTTCCAGAGAATCAGCTGCTGGAGGGCAAATCAGGTGCTCGGGTGTCACAGTTCCAAAACCTCAGCTTTGGCAGCAAGTGATCGTCATGGAAGTCTCTAGAACCACTGCCTTTGCTTGAAACAGATCTAGCGCACCTATTTTTGCCTCTCTTGAGCTCTCTCATGCCCCCCCAGTTTTCTGAGGTCTTAAAGGATGCAAGTGAATGTTCCAAGACCATTGCTAAAACAGAACGAGTGCACCCTTCGGAGTATAGTTTTCCCTTTGGCATATTTCATAAAACTCTCTGATGGGATGTAGCTTTAATGTTTAGGATTTTAAACCCTTTCAATGTAACTTTTTATAGGATTTTAAACCCTTTCAATCTTCTGTATCGATCTGTATTACACTTCATGAATGAGATCCCGTTTGAGTTATTGATTCAACTTATACTTCGCACATATATTTTAGTTTTCAAATTAGAAACACAAAACATCAAAGCAATTGTGAAACTGAAACTTTGAGGAAGGCAATGCGGAAGGGTACGTATACTAATTAAAAAAATTATTAAAATAACCTTTAACGTCTGTTGATGTAAGGACTGACGTTAAAAGTGAAGTAACTCACTTTTAACGTCAATTCGATAAAGAACTGACGTTAAAACGTTCACTGTTAACGTCAGTTGTTTATTGAACTGACGTTAAAAGTGAGTCACTTAACTTTTAACGCCAGTACTTAAAACAACTGACGTTAAAATTGAATTAATGAAGTCTGATATTTACAAAACTGCCACCGCCCCCTTTTTAACGTCTAGCTTTTGATTAACTGACGTAAACCTTTACCGTCTAATGTATATTTTCCACTAGTGTATAAACTCTAAGATAAAATAAAACTCTAAGTAAACAAGATTGAAAAATTGATAAATAAACACATAAGTGACTATTATAAAAACATGCTATACACTAGTGTTATTAAATTTTAAAATTTTATTGATTATTAAATTATTGTTTATAATATTGGCTCAAGTCTTATGAAACTTAACGCATGTCATAACTGTTAAGCAAAATTCGCATTACAAGGCTTACGGTCTTGTAATTTTAAAATTTAAATTTTTTTACTGCTAATAATTAACTAATTGTTTATTTATTAATTAATTTTAATTATTTAAATAATTTATTTAACTAGTGAGATATTAATATTACTTCTCATAAGTCTTTCCTAAGCTTGATTTTAAATTATTTATTTATTCCGATTCCATTTGCACTTCAGCAAGCACTACGAGATCAACAAGATATTATCACATCAAATGTATCGCCATTGTGAGTGTTTGTTGCTCCATTCTTCCCTTGTCGCTTCCTCTCATCACTAAGACTCAACTTGTCCCTTAATTCATTAATCTACTATCTCAATATTTTAATTCTATTTATTAGAATTTAATTGGATCGTTTTATTTTTATGTACAAAAAATAACCTACAACATACAAGAATCAAATCCAGTTATCAACAAAAAGCATACCATTAATAACTACACAACAATCATAACACAACTAAAAACTTTACACAATTTCAGTTTAATTTACACACTTTCGAAAATAAATAAATAAAACTCAAAAAACTCGGGTGGCGGTGGCTCCTAGTGGCGTGGCTCCTCTACAATGATGAATCTTGCACCGGTGCCTACAAAAAAAATAGTATAATATTATGGTCGTAACACAAAAGTACCAAAAAACCCGCCAAAATAAAGACTCCCCAAATATCATCAACAAACCAAAAAAAAAAAAAACTATTATTAGTTTTTTATATTGGCAAATAAAAGGAAAGACATCATTAACTTATAGAAAAAAGACAAACAAAACATATTAGAAACATAGTAACATAACAATATTATCATATCCCTTATCTAATAATAACAAAAAGAAAAAACAACATAAAAAAACAAAACAACCACGAACCAATTTTGATTTTATCATCGTAAAGAGTGTTCCTGAGCTAGGTTCATCTGCATTATATGTTGATTTAATTAGTTGTTGGCTGCTAAATAAAAATTTCCAAAGAAGTAATAAAGCATATACAAACTGATACCTAGAATTGAAACAATAGCATGACAAGCTACAACCTGCTCAGCCTCTTTTTTGTATCTAAAAACATCACTATGAGCTGAACAGTGTTGTAAGTAGGTCATGCTACATTCAGCTTAGTACTATATTCATTCAAGAGAGACTTGAAAAACGAAGTATTCTGGAAGATGACCACAAGGAGCAATAATATAAGGATTCTGTAATGAAATATATTATTGAATGAGAATATGTGACAAAGAAAATATGAATCAGCTTCATTAATGTTGGAAAAAAACCAGATATAACAATCTCTAATGATGCAAATATTTTTTCCCTTCACCTGTGCAAATAAATAGGCACAACAAAATATTCTTCCACAGGATAATATCAATGGCAGAAAAATAGACAGCAATGACACCACAATTTTTAACGTGGAAAACTCCCCAGTGTAGGGATGAAAACCACGGGACCAAGTCCAGCAAAAACTTCCACTATAAATAATAATGGGTACACCAAGTCTTCCTAGAAATACTAGGGAACACCAAATCAGCAACACATCACCCAAAAGGTGGATACAAGCAAGCAACAAGAGAGAAACCCCACAACAATGGGTATAACAACTCAGCTCAAAGAGAAGGCAAAACAAAAAACAGAATATATCAAACTGACGAGCTCATTGGTAGGAATAACAAACTGAAATCTCAGCAAAAACGGAGCAAGTTTGCTATACCACCTTCTACCACCTGAACCCCCTTTCTTCTCCTCTTTTCTTCCTGCGCCGTTCTGTTTTCTCCTTTTTCTTTCTTCTTGCGTCAGTGGCACACACACACTAAAACCCTTTCCTTCTTTCTTTCTTATTTGGACCTTTAGTTCCTTTTTTTTCTTTTCTTAATACCACATGGGCTTGGCCCATTAACAACCTTTTGTTATTACCTTTTTTATTTCTTTCAAAGTTGAAGTGGGACCCACTTGGGAGTGACCCACCCAACAAATCTCCCCCTCACGACTCAAGTGGGAAGATACTGCTCGACCAGGCCCGCCTTCTTTCTACAGCAAATCAACTTTGTCATAGGCAAAGTCTTTGTCATCATATCTGAACCATTTTCATCAGTATGGATCTTTTCAAGTGAAAATGTCTTCATCTCTAACGCATCTCGTATCCAATGATACCGCACCTCAATGTGCTTTGACCTGGAATGAAAAGTTGGATTCTTGCTGAGATGGATAGCACTCTGACTATCACAAAATAACACAAACTTCTCTTGCTTGAGGCCCAACTCTTGTAGGAATTTTTGCATCCACAAAAGTTCTTTAGAAGCTTCAGTAATGGCAATATACTCAGCCTCAGTGGTAGACAAAGCAACACATTTTTGTAATCTTGATTGCCAAGACACCGCCTCCCCGCAAAAGTCATCAAATATCCAAGTAGATTTTCTAGAATCAACATCACCGGCCATATCTGAATCTGTAGCCATCTAACACAAGTTGACCACCCCCAAAGCATAAACATACTCTGGTAGTGCCTCCGAGATACCCGAAAATCCACTTCACCGCTTGCCCTTGGTCTCTACCAGATTAGAGAGAAAACGACTAACAACTCCAACAAAGCATGGGCAATATCCGGCCTTGTGCATACCATAGCATACATCAAACTACCAACCGCGGATGCATAAGGAACCTTCTTCATCTCTTCTTTGTCTTTCTCACTTGTAGGGCATTGTTGAGAGCTCAACTTGAAATGACTTGCAAGTGGAGTACTAACAGGTTTGGAATTGCTCATGTTAAACCTCTCTAATACCTTTTCAATATACTTATGTTGAGACAACCACAATTTACCATTCTTCCTATCACGAGTAATTCTCATGCCAAGGATTTGCTTTGCAGGACCCAAATCCTTCATAGCAAAGGCCTTGCTCAAATCTTTCTTCAGATAATCAATCTTCTTTGTGTCATGACCAACAATCAACATGTCATCCACATATAGCAAGAGGATAATAAAATCATCATCAGGGAATTTCTTCACAAACACACAATGATCTGAAGTGGTTTTACTATAACCATGTTTCTCCATGAAAGAATCAAATTTCTTGTACCATTGCCTTGGTGCTTGCTTGAGTCCATACAGACTTTTCTTCAACTTGCACACAAGCTGCTCTTTTCCTTTGACCTTGAAGCCTTCAGGTTGCTCCATATAAATTTCCTCCTCCAAATCACCATGAAGGAATGCTGTCTTCACATCAAGTTGTTCAACCTCTAGGTTCAAGCTAGCTGCTAATCCAAGCACAACTCGAATAGAGGACATCTTCACCACAGGTGAGAAAATTTCTTCAAAGTCAATACCTTTCCTCTGATTGAAGCCTTTCACAACCAATCTTGCTTTGTACCTTGGTTGGGAGCTATTCTCTTCTGATTTCAGCTTGAACACCCACTTGTTCTTGAGTGCTTTCCTACCCTTAGGCAACTTCACCAATTCAAACGTGTGATTCTCATGCAAGGAATTCATTTCTTCTTGCATGGCCTTCAACCACTCTTCCTTGTTCACATTTACAATAGCCTCTTCAAACTTTCTGGCTCTCCACCATCAGTGATCATCACATACTCGTGTGGAGTGTATCTTTGGGAGGCATGACGCTCTCTAGTAGATCTTCTCAACTGAGGCTCAACTGGTGGCTCAAATGGAACCTCTTCAACTGGTTGATCATTGTGAGGTGTAGGGTCATCATTTGCATTCTCATCATCTACCTGTATATCTCCCCCTTCAACAAAAGTTCCAGTAGGAGGTTTAGGCACAACATCAATATAACTTCTAGCAACCGGTTTCTGTTTCTCAGCTTTCTCAAAATCTTCAATGGTTTGGTCTTCAAGAAATATCACATCCCGGCTTCTGATAATTTTTCTGTCAGCTGGATCCCAGAGTCTGTAACCAAACTCTTCATGACCATAACCCAAGAAGACACATTGTTTGGATTTTCCATCAAGCTTTGACCTCTCATCTCTTGGAATGTGAACAAAAGTCCTGCAGCCAAACACTCTCAAATGACTATAAGATACATCTTTCCCTGTCCATACTCTGTTTGGAACATCACCATCTAGTGGCACAGAAGGAGAAAGGTTGATCAAATCCACTGCAGTTCTCATTGCTTCACCCCAAAAGGATTTGGGTAATTTTGCATGAGAGAGCATACACCTGATTCTCGTCATTAATGGTACGGTTCATTCTCTCTGCAACTCCATTATGTTGAGGCGTCTTTGGAACTGTCTTCTCAAGCCTGATTCCATGTTCTTTGCAATATTCTTCAAATGGACCCCTGTATTCACCACCATTATCTGCTCGGACACATTTCAACTTGCTTCCTTTTTCTCTTTCAACACTTGCATGAAAGTGCTTGAAGACACCAAGTACCTAGTCTTTAGATTTCAAAGCAAAAGCCCACACTTTTCTAGAGTGATCATCAATAAAAGTAACAAAGTATGAAGCACCACCAAGAGACTTACAATCCATAGTGCAAACATCAGTATGAATTAAATCAAGAACATTTGGCCTCCTATGAGGACCGTAACTACGAAATGAAATTCTATGTTGTTTTCCAACAAAACAATGAGAGCAAGTATTTAAAGGTGTACCTTTCATAGGAAGAGAATTTTTCCTAGCAAGGATGTTGAGTCCTTTCTCACTCAAGTGACCAAGGCGCATATGCCACAAATCAGAAGAAGCATCTTCAATCGCATTCACTTCCTCCCCGCTTAACTTTCCGTGCATCCTGTAGAGAGTAGTGAGGCTTTCTTCTTTTGCCACCACTAGTGACCCTTTGGTGACCTTGCATATGCCACCACCAAAGTACGTATGATAACCCTCAATGTCCAAGGCTTTAACAGAAATCAAGTTGAGACGGATATCTGGAACATGTCTGACATTCTTCAATTGCAGCTTGCACCCAATGCTGGTTTCAATCAAAACATCTCCCATACCAACAATTTTACATACCCCTTCATTTCCCATTTTAACTGTGCCAAAATCACCAAAGAAAGATAAGATGAGAAGAAATCACGCCTAGGAGTGACATGGTATGAGGCTCCGTAATCAACAATCCAACTGGAATCATGGCATGCTAGATTTATAGAATTATCATCACAAACAATGTAAACATCACTATCGATGCAACTGCAACTTGTGTCTTTATCATTTTTCTTCTCTTTGTCTTCATCTCTTTCTCTTGACTTCTCTCTCTTTAGGAACCTGCATTGTCTTTTGATGTGTCCCACCTTGCCACAATGATAACATTTCACTTCTTTTCTAGTCCTGGACTTGCTTCTTGACTGGTTACGACTGTCAGATTTTTCATGCTTATGGAAATGTCCGGTTTGACTTCTCCCCCGTGACTCGCAACTAGCGCTTCCGATCGAGTGGAGGTACCATTCAAACCACGTTCCTTTCTTCTAGCTTCTTCATTCAACATGCTCTCTTTTACCATTGACATTGTCAACTTCCCATTAGGAGCTGAGTTAGTCAATGTCACAAACCGAACTTCCCAAGTGTCGTGCAAGGAACTAAGCAACAACAAGGCTTGCAACTCATCATCTAATTTAATATCTCGTTCTTTGCCAACTGATTCAAGATTCTGAAAAATGCTCATATGCTCTGCCATTGAATCCCCTTCTTTGTATTTCATATTCACCAGCTTCCGGATCAGAAATACTTTATTTTGCACATTCTTCCGCTCATACAGCTCGGCCAGCTTCTTCCACATTTTCTGGGCATCTGTTTGTGTCTACATGAGGATATACACTCAAATCCAGCCACTGCCTAATCAAAGCAACTGCCTTTCTATTCATCTTCTTCCAATCACTTTCATTTTTATCCTTGGGTCGAGCAGTGTCCCCCTCAATGAGATCATACAAGTCTTTGCTGTATAACATATCTTCCATGAGGGTCTTCCAAAGTGTATAATTTGTAGAGTTCAGCTTAATCATATTTGGCCCTTGATTTTCCTCCATTTAAATGCACAGTACAAAACAACCTAAGCTCTGGATACCACTTTGTTGGAAAAAAACCAGATATAACAATCTCTAATGATGCAAATATTTTTTCCCTTCACCTGTGCAAATAAATAGGCACAACAAAATATTCTTCCACAGGATAATATCAATGGCAGAAAAATAGACAGCAATGACACCACAATTTTTAACGTGGAAAACTCCCTAGTGTAGGGATAAAAACCACGGGACCAAGTCCAGCAAAAACTTCCACTATAAATAATAATGGGTACACCAAGTCTTCCTAGAAATACTAGGGAACACCAAATCAGCAACACATCACCCAAAAGGTGGATACAAGCAAGCAACAAGAGAGAAACCCCACAACAATGGGTATAACAACTCAGCTCAAAGAGAAGGCAAAACAAAAAACAGAATATATCAAACTGACGAGCTCATTGGTAGGAATAACATACTGAAATCTTAGCAAAAACGGAGCAAGTTTGCTATACCACCTTCTACCACCTGAACCCCCTTTCTTCTCCTCTTTTCTTCCTGCGCCGTTCTGTTTTCTCCTTTTTCTTTCTTCTTGCGTCAGTGGCACACACACACTAAAACCCTTTCCTTCTTTCTTTCTTATTTGGACCTTTAGTTCCTTTTTTTTCTTTTCTTAATACCACATGGGTTTGGCCCATTAACAACCTTTTATTATTACCTTTTTTTTTCTTTCAAAGTTGAAGTGGGACCCACTTGGGAGTGACCCACCCAACAATTAACAACGATGTTATTTCAGGAGCAAATTGTTTTTAATCCAGTAAGTCAGTAATAAGTTAATGATCACTGCGCATGGATAAGAACACAACTATATCAGGCTATACCGATGTACTTTCAGACCTTTAACAAAGCAAAACATAAAAAAAGTTTTTTCCTTAAGCAACATATTCAGTTTTCATAATGATACTTCTTTTGGATAAAATTTGTCATTATTCAACAGCTTGTGTGAAAAATCAAATTGCTGAAAATAAGTTAGACAAGAAATATAATTGTTTCCACATTATTCAGTAACTTCAAAATTGTTGCAAACAAGAGAACACCTAAATCAATCCAAGTATGGTAATGAAAGTTAACAATGGGTCAGAACCATGCATACCTGTCAGGGGTGGTGGCACGTGGTGGACGGTGGCGGTGGCACGCGGTTAACAGTGACGGCGACACGTGGTGGTTCTGGACAGAGATGCGGTGGCACACAGTATAGAGAGATAGAGAGAGGGGGGAAGAGAGAGAGATAAGCAACGCTGGTGGTGGGGGTGGCGGTTCGCGCAGCTGAGAGAAGAGAGAACAGAGAGAGAAGAGAAAAAGGAAAGTGGGGGGAGGGTTTTCGATGTTAATTATTAAAGATTTTCCGATGGATTACCCACGGCTTTTCCGTCGGTAATTCAAAAAAATTCTTACCGGTGGAAAGAGCCGTCAGTAACTTTAACAAGATTTCCGACGACTAAGTCGTCGGTAACTGCTGTCCCATATACCGAAGTAAAATACTACTACAAAAAAGGGTTTTAATAGTACACATTCAATAGCGTTTTAATAAGAAACGCTACTTAAAAATAGACGGAAGGCTTTTAATAGCGTTTTTTCAAGGGAGCGCTATTTATTCCTTATCCTACGACAGCGCTCCCTAAAGGAAGCGCTATTGAATGTTTATGGATATGAATAGGTAGCGCTTCCTTGAAGAAGCGTTATCTTAGAGTAATGAATAGATAGCGTTTCCCCAAGGGAGCGCTATCTATTCCTTATAAAAGATAGCGTTTCTCTGAGTAAACGCTATCTGTTCCTTTCCAAAAATAAAAAACCCCTTCCCTCCCACTCATCTTTTCCCCCTCATTCTAAAAATTCGTCAGACCTGGTTCCCAATACACACATCTCATCACTATCAAGGTTGTATGCAAATTAAAATGAGGAACTATTGTAATCAAAGTTGTATGCAAATTTCTCCATGATTTGTGTCCTCCCACAACCATCGCACGTCACCCTTTCCTCCTGCAAATCTCTGGTTCATTTCTCTCCTTCGCCCAAATCTCTGGTTCTTCGCCCCTTTCCCTTCAACCACCCACAAATCCCTCTTCTTCATCGCCCCTTTCACTTTACCTTCCGGCAGTGCAAGAACTATCTCCAGTTACTCCGGCGGTACGACGATGGTAGAGGGATCCAACACAACGAACTCGAGTTTACTTCTTCCATAGCTCTACCATCTCAGATCTACCACTCTTCGGCCACATTCCCTCAAATCTCCCTCAATATCGACAAATCCGGTGGTGAATGGACGATCTCCGGCCACTCCGACGGCACGACGTTGGTGTCCGTCGCGAACACAAGGAACCCAGGTTTAGGTTTTGCAGTGCTCTTTCATGCAATCTTTCTGTTCTGGGTTGTTGTGTATTTTTTATTTGGTTTTCTGAAAATAATTTAAATTTTCATTATTTGTTGCTGTGAGTAGTTCCCCTCAAATCTGAAGCCTCAACGTCTTCTCCCTCTGCATCTCTGGCACTTCCACTATCAAATCCATCACTGACCTCAAACCCTCCATCGTCATTCTCTCCGGTGGGCCCCACTCCGTTCACACCCCTCACGCCACACTCAAAAGTCGCAAGTCCCACTACCATTTACCCTAAAAATTCATTCTGCCAAAACCAGCCATCCTCGTCACAAATCTCCAGCTCCTCCGCCAACCTTGTCACCGCCCAGTCCATCCGACAAAAGCCTCAACCGCCGCCCACCTTTCATCCATGCACGGCCATATCCACCGCCACCACTCCCCTAGTTCCTCCAACGCCGAGCCTCGCGAGACGCACTGCCGTTTGAGGCCTGAACCGCCACGACCAGAGCAAATCAGGTTGCTCCAAGGAGCGAGCTAAAGAAGCTATTTCTAAACACTCTAGGTATGGATACTTGCTAAAATCCTTAAATGTTTTTGGTTCTTCGGGACAATTGGTTTGTAGGATTCTTTTAACCAATTCTGTATCTGTATGTGTATCTCTTTTTCTTAAGTTATTGTAGAATTTTGAGGTAGGACTTGGAAGTTTATTTTTAACCTTTGTTTTGATACTATGGCAGTGTGAAGAGAAGACTCTCAAGATTAGTGAATTATCGGATAAATGTCAAAATTCGACAGAGTCAAACTTGTGTAAACAATAAATTTTCCCTTTTTGTCTTTATTCCAGCTCTGGTAAGTTAGTGCTTTCCTTTTATTTAAACGAAGTATGAAATTTGATATTTTCATCCTATTGTATCCTCAAACCCTTTGTTTGGTACAGTGTATGTCCGTTGTGCCACTGGATATATTCAGATGGGTGATTGCAGGTGTGGCAGGGTTCATGTCAACAACATTTGTTGCACTTAACCTTTGGGTACATATCAAGTCAACAGGTGAAAGGTGGTTTATGATTGTTGCTGGCATTTTTCTATTGCAGCTGGCCCTTGCTGTTGTACTAAAGATCTACCTCTTCACAGTGTCAGTTTAAGAGATATATAACAAAGAAATAGCTTTTTGGATTCTTAGGTTATACAGATTTATTTATTTCTGTTCCTAGGTGGATTTGTGTAAGGATTTTGTAATGGCAATGTTGGGCAATTTGGAGTGTAGCATTTTAGTTACAGTGGTTCTTCCTTATGTTGTTGGGTTATTATTGTATACGGATTTGGGTACCCCTTGTACCCTTTAATCAATATACTTTTAGCTTATCTAAAAAAAATATTGTATTTAAGCTTTTGTATGTAAATGTATGGTTTGTTGAGTTTTGCTAAGTGCAATGGGATGGATAAACTGTTTAATGTCTTAGTTTTGCTGAGTGCATGTGAGAAATATAGAAAAACAATGTAAATAATTATTAAAAAAAGGGGAATAGGTAGCGTTTTCTTGAAAAAAACGATGCCTAAAGTTAAAAATAGATAGCACTTCCTTGAGAAAGCGCTATCTATTGCAAACTTTAGACAACGCTTCCTTGAGAAAGCGTTGTCTAAAGTATGTAATAGATTGCCTTATTACGAACTTTAGACAGCGCTTTCTCAAAGAAGCGCTATCTATTCCTACTTTTAGTAGCGCTTTTTTAAGCGTTATTGAATCTCTCCCACCTTCAGTAGCAGGTGAATAGATAGCGCTTGGAAGCGCTACTAAAGGTTAAAAAAAAGCGCTATTAAAGCTCTTTTCTGTAGTAGTGAAAGTCTGTCAATAAACTCTGGCACCAATTTTTTTTTATTCCTGCCAGCTTTTTCGATAGATGTACCCACGGATATGCCATTTCCGTCGGAAATTGATGAAACTGTTGATCTTCTCGTGTACTGACGAAAATATCCGTTGGTAATCTCTTAATTACCGATGGAAAACATGTCCGTCGGTAAATCGCCTCTTTCTGGTAGTGTAAAGTCAAATCACACTATATTTTGTGTATTTTATGTCATTTTTATTGTTTATATATAATTATACCGAGGTTGACGTGAGTGGTTAAAGGTCTCTCGCCCCTTAACCAACCAAGGTCTCGAGTTCGAGCCTTGGGTATGGAAAAAATCTCAGCTGGGAGGGATGCCACCCATTGAGGTGCCGAATAAACTCTCGCGGGAGATTAGTCCCCGTCTCGGGTTAGCGGTAGGATACTCCTCAAAGTAGATCGGTAAAAAAAAAAATCCATTTATAAATTGTCTATAGATTATTTTCTTGCCCCCACTAACTTAAATTTTGGATCTGTCACTGCTTGCATAACTGTAAAGGTTTTAGGGTCACAAACAGTAGATGAGGATTTGTTGTCTTCTTTTGGTGTATCATTTGCTATCTCCATCAATAATATTTTGCCACATATTCTATTTTTCCAAAATTACAAGAAATTTTAACTTACGTGACAAGATATATTTAATAATAACATTTATATTGCTATGGTACATCAAAATAGAACATCAAACTTCCTCCCATAAATAATACCCGCCCTAAATCATAAAAATTAAGATAACTTGATCACACTTGTTAAATAATAAAATAATGTTTTATTTCTCATTTTAAATTCTTTAACAAGTGCGCTATAAGCACTTGATAATAAAACCTTAAAATAATTAGCTGATCCAAAATCTTTAGAAAAAGTGGGCATATAACTTATCAGATGTACATCAAATACTAGTTCTTAATCAACTGTGATTAAGTTACTGTTTACTCCATTTAGCTATCATTAATATTACTTGTGACCCGAATTTAAATTCGCGCATAGTGTATTTCAAGCTTCGAGTTTCCACTTTCATCATCTCATTTGGGAAAAAAGTGTAATGCATCTAACCAATGACATTGTAGCACATAAATTGGTAGCGCCTAATTAATGATTTCAAGTGAAATCTTACGACATGTTTGGACCGATTTGTTTTGTTTATTGTAACATCCTAAAATTCTAACATAATTAATTTTTAAAAAAAGGGGACTAAGTTATAAAAAATAAAATAAAATAAAAATAAAAATAAATAATAATGATATAATAAAAATAAGATATAATTAAGAGGTTTCGTGTAAAGGATTAACTAGTATAAAATTTATTAGAGTTGGTTAGGAATTGCAAGGGGAATAATGAACTAAAATATATGTATATATATGAATGTAAACATAAGTACAGACTTTTCACGTAGGGGCTTAAAGGTAGCTTATAAGTCAAGTTGACCTAGTTATTCTTTAAAAAAAAAGAAAAAAAGAAAAAAACATTAAAGAAACAAAAAAAAAAAGGAAAAGAAAATAAACAAAAAAAAAAAAGGGAAAACCTAAAAGCCCTGCGTGAACGTCAGCCATATATATATATATAATTAGTCACTGCAGTAGAAGTATGTAGCGCCGCAGAAGAAAAAGAAAAGGTTGGTTTGGGCGAGGAGCATAGCACGGATCCAGTAACGCACGGGAGAGGAATTTTTAGGGAAGCACTAATTCTTATCATACATAATTTTTAGAGCATATTGGAGATCTTCGAGAGGTGAGCAACAGTACCTTTTTATAATCCTTTCCATGGTACATGTGTTTGCTGTGTTGAGCGATTTACCTAGGATTTTGAGAGATTTTAATTGAATGATGCATGTTATTAATAGACTAATTTTGAGGGGTTTTGAATTAAAATAAATAAAAAAAGATTATTAAATTGGGTATTTGTTCTTGTTACTGATGACATGAAATACATGATTGGTATTTGAATTAGTTGAATGACGTGTTTATTGGTGTATGCTAGCCGTGTGAGTTTATTTGACATGCATGATAAGATCAAATATTTAATTTTTGGTAAATGAATTGTTACACACATGAGACATGAAATTGTGCCTTATGATGAATTGTATGATGTTTGCCGCAATACCACCTATGATAGGGGTATCGAAAAGTAATACCACCGTAATGGGGTATCGAAAGTAACATCCTCGTATAATTGGGATGTCGAAAATAAGTAATACTACCTAAAAAGGAGTATCGAAAGTAACACCGCCACAAGTTGGGGTGTCGAAAAAGGAGAAATACCACCATGTGCACATGGGAGGTATCGAAATGGAAATGTCCCCGACAGGAGGGTGACATCGAAACACTCCTCGTGAGTAGGGGTGGGCAATGGGACGCCATTGTCGTGTGATGTGTGAATATATGGCATGCCGGCAAGAGGCCAATTTAATTAGGAGGTCTTCGGACCGCTTGGATTAAACTTGAAATTATCTGGTATATGGAATGTGATGTATTGAGATGAGATCATAGTTAATGTTAAAAGTATTTTCTTTATATATATTATTTTAAAAAATTAGCGGGTGCCATGGACAGTTTTTCCGGTTACCGCACCGGCTGAGAACAATGCTATTTTTCGAAAATGTTTTTATAAAACTGTATTGTTGATCACTGGGATTTTATATCTCATTATTAAGCATTATTTTCAGAGCACGAGGAGGACGACATTGGGGTTGAAGAGGCGTGTAGACTTAGTGGACACCATTAGATAATCTTTCTAGTTTGGTTAGTATGTTCTTAAATAAGGAGCCGTATGTGGCTAGACGCAATTATTTATCGTTGGGATTGTAGTTAGACGCCCGGTTTTGAGGCTTTTGATTTTTTTTATTTTATTTATATCTATATTCATTACATGGATAATTTAATACTATATTATTTAATATGAGGCATTTTCAGACTTTAATGTTTTTTTTTCTAATTTTTCTTTATGAGATATACGTTTTAATTAAATGTTTTAAAGGAAATTTTATTGATTCTATCTTGGGATCACTAATGTAACGAAGGGCGTTACATTTCTAGTTTCTTGTTTTCATTTCATATTTTCAGAAATAATTACAAAATCGTCATCTTATTTTTATTTTGTTTCTTGTTTCCAAAGATTTGTAATTATTTCTTAAAACAGGAAATGAAAACAAGAAGTTGTAAACAAAGCAAACAAGTCCTTGATTTGTTTCCAGTTTCCTATTTTTATTTCCAATTTTTAGAAATAGTTACAATAAAAATAATTATAAAACTGACACATTGTTTTCATTCTGTTTTATATTTTCAAAGATTTATACAAGAAACAGGAAACAATGATTCAAAAAAGGAAAGAAAGCAGGAAAAAAAATGAGAACAAAGTTTCACCCCACGAAACCTTGCTCGCCCCGCGAAAATCACTTATCTCATATTAGTATTTATGCATGTTACGATTTTTGTACCCTAATCCTAGTATTTTAAGAGCCGCGTCTTGTTTAGGTTTTTTGAAGCGTTTTTTATGTATTTTCTTGAATTCTTGAGGATGATGAACATTGTTGTGAGTAGCTAATTCTTTTGTCTAAGGAAGCGACGTGGCCGCACATGACGACTTGGTGATAATTGTGACGTTTTTATTCCCTTATTCTCTTTATTGGTTCTTAATTCTGTTCTTTTTGAGCTCAATCAAAAGAGCTCTTGATTGACTAGCCAATTATGAACATAGATTAAATATTGATAGAGATATAATAGGAGATCTATGCAATCGTTATAGGGAACCAAGTGCTTAATGAATTTTTGTATAGTCATCATAGAGATATAGTTGATTGATATGCAATGGTGTTTTCTTTTGTGCTTGACAAAGACATTAGGATAATTTAGGGATCTTGGTTGACAATTACATGAATTAGGAATAGAGAACAAGTCATAATTTGAACCAACTTTGATTGTGTAGGTGAAATTGTGACCTTAGATCTTTCCCATCACTTTCTCTCTCTAAATATATGTTTGTGATTTGTTTAGATTCTATTGCAATTTGGTAGTTATTAGCATAATCTGATTTGATCTCATCATATCTTTCTCTCTCCTTTCCCTTGGTCAAAATATTTATTGATTTAGATGTTGGTAAATTGGTTACTTAATCCTTGTGTTCGACCTCGGCATTACTTACCACGTTTTGAAATAGACAACTATAAACACGAGAAGGGGGTTGAATTGTGTTTAGCATAATTTAAAACAAAGTTGAAAACTTTTTACACACAGAAGCTTGGTTCAGACAAGTGTGAAAACACTTCACAGACAGGTGACCCGTCTGTTGTGATTTAAGCAGAAAAACACACAAGCACACAATTTGAAAACAAGTTTAATATTCACACTTTAACCCCTTTAGTTAGAAAGCATATATATAATCAAAGTAACTAAAGAGTTTAAGGGAAGAGAGATTAACACAGCTATTTATCCTGATTCACTCTTTAACACAAAGAGTTACGTCTAGTCCTTGGCAGCACCAAGTTTTATCCACTATAACTGATCAGGTTACAGACTCCGAGTATTGTTTGCACACCTAGCCTCTTCAGGCTCCAAGACAAGTATTCTTTGCTTACCTAGCCTCTTCAGGCTCACACAGGTTTGTTTTAGAAGTTTGTTTGTAATAAATACAACAGACAGACAGCTCTTTCACCAACACTCAGAGAGTGGATTAAATGTAAGCTTAGGAAAGACTGCATAATATCTTCAAATGGTTGAAGAATACGGATTGAAATATTGAAGAAATAAATGTACAGAGTAATGGCTCTTTTTAATTTTGTGTGTTCTCTATCTTCATCTTCAATGACTTCTGTATTTATAGCCTTCAAGCATTTAAGATCTGTTAGAGATATCCTTCAAATGTTTACTTTAAGTAGAGCTCCCACTACAAGAAATTAAGCTATTTCCCAGGGAAAAAAATCCCTAGGAAATTTTGAATTTTCCCACGGTTAAAGCCCTGGGAAAGTTCTCACTATTGTTCCAACAGGTTGGGCCGTGGGTAACAGGGCGCCAACTGCTCCCGATTGTTTTCCCACGGGTTAGACCCTGGGAAAACATGTTTGTCCTTAACGCGGCGTTTCCCAGGGACTGTGCCGTCGGAAAAGGAGCGTCGTTTCCCAGGGGCGAAGCCCTAGGAAATATGTACATACAAACCGCCCCTTCATCACTCCCTGCATGTGAACGGCACGCCTTCTCCTTCACTCCTTGTACGTGAACGGCGCCGCCCCAACCTCCTTCTCGACGCCCAGCCTTTTCCCGGTTTGTCAGCGCCTCCCTCTTCCTCCTCTTGGTCCAGTAAGCTTCTTCTTTCCCTCTTTCTCTCTTCTTCTTCTCCTATTTACCTCTTTCCCTCTTTCTATATTTTCCCTTTCTCATGACCATCTCTGGCCACCGTGCAGAACCACCACAGCTCCATAGAACCACCGCTTGCAGCACCTATTCCCACCGGTCACGCACCTCAGGTAAGAACCTCCATTGAGTTTCCCTTTGAACCTTATGCTAGCTACTATCAGTGTCCCTTTGAACCCTGTTCTAAAATTGGTCTTATCTGTTGCATTGGAACGCTATGCTCAACTATTGTATGGTAGAGTATATGGTAGATGAATCTGAGTGATTTGGTTCTGAATGTTCTGAATCTGATTTGGACAAAGATCGGTATACCTTGCCTGATACTCAGTCTGCTTAACTTTCATGGGTTGGTTTAATTTGTGGTACCTATGTGTCTGGAACGCTTCCCCCTAATAGGTTAGGATCCATGTAACAGGTTGGTTTAGTATAAAATTTGGGGCTGGTTTTATGCTGTTGCGTTTAAGTCTGGTATTTTTGTGCAGTACCTATTATACATGTCTGTTTGGTTTATTATAGGTGAATATACAGTTCTGTTACTTTATTCTTGGAAATACTATAAGTACAGGTTGGTTGTAAACAAGTTCTTGGGTTGTATTGGGTGGAGTATACCTTATTATTAATACATTTTTGATTTAAAAAAAAAACTCAAACTTATAGCACAGAAGAACCATTCACTGCACAACCCCAACACAAACAAAGTGCCAAAAAATCAATTTTAATTTACTGATAACTCCATATCATCCACTTGCCAAATTAATGATGTTTGCACAGAAAACCAAAACAAAACTTATTAGTGAGAAATCCTACTATCCTAGCATGCTCCTCCTGAAGTACTATTATAATGCATGTTCAGGAATGATCTCTAATTCTCTATCTATTATTTATCTACAGTTTTTTTTATTTAAACATAAAAAAATCCGACACCTGCAACAACAGGTTAAGTTCAAAATCATGGTTAACGGTGTTTTGAGTTTGGTTAACATGTACACCAAGATTGGAGAACTCATTAACCATCTACTGAACTTTATCAACCAATATTTTGTACATCATTAATGTTATAATTTGTCTGGATTTTTTATTAATATGCAGAAGATGGATTGTTATCCTTCAAATCGTAGTTGGGTGTATGATAGGCTGTATCCGAAAAGAAGGGGTTTGAAACCAACTTTCATAGATGGGGTTGAAGAGTTTGTTACCCAAGCAAAGCGACAAAAGTGTTTCATCGATGATGGAAACCGGATTAGATGTCCGTGTGCTAAATGTCGATGTCGAAAGATTAAGAGTGAAGACCTTGTGAAGACTGACTTGTATATGAATGGGTTCCAGGAAAATTACTGGATTTGGACTCTCCATGGTGAAGAAGTGCCACATGTTGATTTAGGGGTTGACGAGAATTGCACGGGTGCCTCAAGCACTCGTGCAGGTATGGGATGTGGGGAACAGTTTGTGTCAATGCATAATATGGTGGTTGATGCTCTCGGGGTAAATGAGGCGCACGATTACGATAACACTGAAGATCTTCCGAATGAGGAAGCACAAACGATCCTGGATTGGAGATGGTATTTGGGAGGAGTTGTGTCGTTATTGGGTTTCTGATCAATTTAAAAAAATTTATGATCAGGCAAAGAAAAATAGAGCATCAGAAAAGGGTGGGAGCCTGCACATGGGAGGTAGCATTTCCCAGTCGCAGTGGGCATATCGTATGATATGCTCATATTGTCATTCTTTATGCATTAAATGTATTTATTCCAACATCATTGTTCATTAATTGTTATGTTAATCATCTATGCTTATGTTATAGGCTCACCGGTATAATCGAGGAGTACAAATTCATGAGGTTCACAAACGCACCCATACTAGGAAGGATACTGGAGAGTACGTAGATGAGCGCTCCAAGTGCACTCAGGTAATATGCCCTTTTGATTTTTGAAGAAGCTATTGACTTTAATAGATATTGTAAAGCTCATACTTTGCTGGACTTGAGAGGCAGAGAGCCTCAAATGTTATGACTAGTTTGAGCATTGGCTTTTAAGGAGTTTAATAAGAAAGCAAGATTGTATTTCACATATTCTTTACTGAAGTGAGTATCTTTTTCAACTTTCACATTCTAATTTTAGTGTTGTTAATCAATTTCATTGGACAAAGACAAATGATATAAGTACGTGGTTGTTGCTTTGGCTCTCAAGCCAGTTTGAATATATTGCTTTGTGTGAATCTTATTAAGCTTTTGATGACTTGCAGTTTTAAATTGTGGTGTTCATTTTGGAAAGTTTGGGATGTTATAGGTTTAGGGGAAACTCTGTCCAATTTTCTGCATAATTAATCGTGTAACATACTATTCATGTTTTGATTACTGAGTCTGTAGAGTCACTTTATATTTGGACCTATTGATACTGCCTGGCATTGGAAATGTTATAACTAGTTTGGACATGATAATTTGTGTGCATCCTATTGAGCTTTTGATGATGATTTATGGATTTAAATTGCAATGTTCTGTTTGTAAACATTGGGATGTTGTAGTTTTAGGGGAAACTCTGTCTATTTTTCTGCATAATTTATCTTGTAACATATTGTTCAAATTTTGATAGTCTGATGTATTGTAACAGGAGGAGTTTCATGAGAGGATGAGTCAACATAGGTCTCAAGCATCAGCCTCTTCACCATCCACCCCAGCTAACCCACAAGAGGACGAGCAGCTTGTGCTGAATGTTTGGACAGAAGTTGTCGGCGACAAGTATAATGGTCGTTTGTACGGTGTTGGAGACTTTGCCGCCAACTATCGGAAAGGGCCCTCGCGCAAGTTAGAGATTAGGGTTGGAGCGTCCACCACCTGCAGTCGTTACCCTTAGGAGTTTTTGGAGATTGCTCAGTTGAGGCAAATGTTGGTCGCTTCCCAGGAGAGGGAGCGGCAGAGGGACGAGGAGCATCGTCGGATGATGGATATGATGCGACAGCTGATGGAGACAAAGGCGGCGATTTGCAGCCGATCAGCCCCACAAAGAACGACAAATACCTAGTCAGACGACCCAGCATGCTCAGGAGGACGACGACTCTCTTGACCATTTTGTTGCGGATCCTTATAATGGGGATTCTTAGACTTTTGAATGAATTTATATGTTTATTTTACTTGTCGTGTTAATTATGGTTTGAAATACTTTTTTCGTTGAACAAATATGATTTTAATAACATCTTTTGTAGAACAAATTGTTTGCTTGAATTATGATGTTAATTTCTTTGTTGATGCATTCATATAAATTATTTATTTATCTAGTTTAACATTAATGTTAAGCTATAAATAAAGTTTTATAATTTAAAAAAAAACATATATTCCCCAGGGTTAAAACCCTGGGAAACCTTTCTCAGGGTTAAAACCCTGGGAAATATTTCTCAGGGATTACCCGTGGGAAAAGTTTCCCAGGGAATAATCCCTGGGAAATTTCCCAAGGGCGTAACCGCGGGGTATTTCCCAGGGCTTACCCGTGGGAAAAGTTTCCGACCCCCTAAAAATCGAGGGATCTGAATTTGTGGGTCATCCCCGGGAAATGTGTACTTTCCCACGACTTTTCTGGATTTCCCAAGGCCAAAGGCCTTGGGAAACAGCGAAAATTCTTGTAGTGTCCATTAAATGCAATAGAGTCGTTCTGGACAGCCATTAATGAAATATGAACGTTGGTTGTACTCTAACATGAAGGATCATGGCTTTATGCATCGTGCAGTAGCCAAATCAGAGTTGTGTAGAGTGCTTTTGTACTCTGCAGAGCACATTTCCCTTTTCGTGTAATAACCAAGAGTACTAGGGAATAAAGTACGTTGGAAACATTCTTTAACTGGACTTCATCTCTGATTTCTTAGGTTGCTTGTGAGAATGACTTTTGACTTTTTCTTGATAAGCGTAAAACGAAGAAAGAAAGAGCTTCAGAATCTTCTGCATGAGGGGACAGCTTCAAAAAGGTCCTTTTACTTGCGTTCCCTATCGAAGAACTTCAGACAAGTATAAGAACTTATCAGAAGACAAGTTGAAGCTTCAGTGCAGAAAGTCAATATCCTAGTCATCAGACAGGTTGACTTTTGCTTCTCCAGACAGGTGGTCATCTATGTAGGCAGACAGGTGAGAAAATGATTTCTTACTATTTTGATATGAGCACTGGATAGACATGTTAGCAACCAATGTAAAGGTTAATTAAATCATAAACAAATGTTTAGTTTTCATCAAAACTTGAGGAAATACGCATGTAACATTTTAGAAACTTAACATATTTTTATTACTTACTTACACTTCTTCTTGGAGCCTATCAGTTTCCCATTTTCCCATTACACCGGTGTTTAATTATGATGCTTCCGAGCAGCCGCATACCAGCCTACCATCGTCAAGTCTAACTCGTTGTCTATCGCACCACCAAGTCCCATCCACGCACCCACCACCTTTGGACGCCCAAATAGGTTGTTTTGACACTACAAGAATTTTCGCTGTTTCCCAGGGCCTATGGCCCTGGGAAATCCATAAAATCCGTGGGAAAATACACATTTCCCAGGGATGACCCACGGATTCAGATCCCTCGGTTTTCAGCTGGTCGGAAACGTTTCCCACCGGTATGCCCTGGGAAATACCCCGCGGTCACACCCTTGGGAAATTTCCCACGGACTACTCCCTGGGAAAAGTTTCCCACGGAAAAATCCCTGGGAAACGTTTCCCACGGAATTTTCCCTGGGAAACATTTCCCAGGGTTTTAACCGGGAAACCTATGTATTTTTTTAATTAAAAAACTTTAATTTATAGCTTAATATATCAATTAATTATTATTCCGGCGGAGGGAACCAGCGATTGCGCGGCGGCTCTGCAACTTCCGGCGGCAGCTTCGGGTCTGGACTTGGCTAGTCCGGGTCGAACGGCGAACAGCGGTGGCGTCTGGACTGGGCGGTGCGGTCTGGACAGCGGGAGAGAGGGACGAGGACCAAACTATGTGTCTCTGTTTGTATGTGTTTTTACTGTTGGTATTTTTTGATTTTTGACTGTGGTTTGGAGCTTGTGTTGGTGAAAAAATGGTGGAAGGGATGGATGAGTGAGGGGCTGGTTTATTGAAGAAGGAGAGAAATGGGAGGAGGAAGATGAAGTTTAGAAAGGGAAGGAGATGTGTGGGTTTGAGGTGAGAAGTGAATGTTGGCTGGGTATGGGTAATTATGGGTTTATGGTGTTTGTTGGGTTTTGGGTGAAGGAGGAAGAAGGGTTGGAGTTAGGAGGAAGATGGAGATGGGTTCTTGAAGAAGAAGAGAAATGGGAGGAGGAAGATGAAAGAAGAAGAAAGAAAAAAAAGTCTGAACGGCTCCTCGATCGTGTAACATATTTCCCAGGGCCACAGCCCTGGGAAACGGCGCCTCGATCGTGTAACATATTTCCCAGGGCCACAGCCCTGGGAAACGGCGCCTCATGTAACATATTTCCCAGGGCCACAGCCCTGGGAAACGGCGCCTCGATCGTGTAACATATTTCTCAGGGCCACAGCCCTGGGAAACGGCGCCTCACGTAACATATTTCCCAGGGCCACAGCCCTGGGAAACGGCGCCTCGATCGTGTAACATATTTCCCAGGGCTACAGCCCTAGGAAACGGCGACTCATGTAACATATTTCCCACGGCTACAGCCCTGGGAAACGGCGCCTCGATCGTGTAACATATTTCCCACGGCCCAATCCGTGGGAAAACAAGCGGAGCAGTTGGCGCCTCTGTTACCCGCAGCCCAATCCGTGGGAAAACAAGCGGGAGCAGTTGGCACCTCTGTTACCCAAGGCCCAACCCGTGGGAACCATAGAGAGAACTTTCCCAAGGCTTTAACCGTGGGAAACGTCAAAATTTCCTAGGGATTTTTTGCCCTGGGTAATATGCCTTGGGAAATAGCTTAAGTTCTTGTAGTGTGAGTCTCCTCCCTGTTAGAAGAATCGAGAGTGGCTTTGGGAATATGTCTATCTTGAGTCTTGTACATGATGATTCACATGATTGTGGATTGAATTCAATTGGTTTTTTTTATATGTAATAGAATTAATATTTTTGCTCAAATCGATGTTCCAAAAGGGTGGTCTTTTGAGTATTAAGGGTTAACACTTGGAGCTAAATATAGTTATGCTATTAGAAGATTGAATAGTTCTGTTGTTTCTTGGGGTGGTAGAGGATATTTCTCATTACAAGAAGGTGTTTCTTTTTTTGAGAGAACGTTCTTTGTAGCGAACAGTTATTAGAGGGAGAAGAGGAAGAAAAAGAGGGGCAATGGGGTTTTGTGGTGGTGCCAAAGGTGAAAATAAAGAAGAGGAAGAGAAGGAGACGAAATGAGTGATATTATTTTCTGTCAGGATTTCGACCACTAACATTGAGAATCTAATGTTTGGGACATGTTTGGATTTTATAACCGATTTGGACGAGCTTTTAAAGAAAGTACTTCTATAATATAGAAGTAGAAGCAGTAGCTATTTTGCATTTGGATAAACTCTAAAAAATGGGTTTTTATGAGATTTGTTACATGATCATTATTGTCCAATAAATATGATTCATCATCAGTATCTCCTTTCTAGTGCATCTGCTTTTTTGAGAAGCTAAAAAAAGCTAAAAAACGTAGCTTCTTAAAAAAGCACCCAAATATGTTTTTTTTAGTGCTTTTGCTTTTTTAAAAAAACGCATCCAAACAATCATATTTTTTGTAAAAACACTTTAATTTTAAAAATAAGTGTTTTTTCTAAAAAAAAATAAGCTCATCCAAAAATGCTCTAAGTATGTCTATAGATGAGCTTCATGTCATATTTGTTTATTTAAAACATATACTTCTTTACGGATGACTATAAATAATGCTTCTTAAATTAATTAATTATTACTATTATTTGTTTTAAATGAAATAATATAAGTATTCTTTAAGTTTAATTTTTATTTTCATTATTTTATATTTTAATTATGCATGATTTATAATAAATTCATACGTTCAATTTATATATCAAGTTAGCCTAATTTCTATCCACTAATTATTAAACCAAAATCAAATTAGGTTGAAATTATAAAAATAACTCAATTAAAATATTGAATTCATAGCAAAAAAATAATAATATTGAATTCAATTCAAATCAATCTAAACGAGTCGCAAACTCATCTATGAACACCTTGAGTAAAAGAAGTATGGGTGTAACGGGTCGGTTTGGTTCAGTTTTGGGAGGAAAAAAAATATGAACCAATAAGAAATGGTTTGGTTCGGTGTTAAGAATTTTTTCTATCAAATCCGAACTAAATCAAACCAATCAAATACGGATTGGTCCGGTTCAGATTCGAAGATTATTAAATTCAAATATATATAAATATTAAATACATAAATATTAAAATATATAAAAAATAAATATAATAAATATTTAACTATTAAAATATTGATAAATATTAATATATATTAAATATTAAAATATAGTAATTGGTTCAGTTCGGTTTGGTTCGGTACTAGAATCCTTGAAACCGAGAACCGAACCAATTACCACCAGATTTGGTTTGATTCAATTCGGTTCGAACTCGAACATAAAAAAATTTGAACCAATTTAATTGGTTTGATTTAGATTTTCGAATTTATCGTATTATTAGTTCGAATCTTACGTCCTAAAAAGAAGGGATGAATAAAAACCCATCCATTCAAAAGAATATTAGATGTCCCCAAAGATACCCGATTAAAAAGAATATATGTTTTTATTCTACATCAGTTGGATGTTCGCGGGACATTCCCTATTTGCCTACTTTGAAGAGGGTTAATGCAAGTGGGGTAGATAGCCTCTCGCATTTGGAAATGACTGCTTGTTTATTTTGGCATGCAATTGTTTGAACAATAATGTTAATTTGACACACTTTCTCTACATAAGATATGGCGATACTGTATGTAGCTGTATTGTGTGGTACTATAGTTATATTATATGGTATTGTAGTGGGTTTTTTTAAAAAAAAAATATTTTTTTATAAATAATTTTTTGATTAAATATGTGTAAATATCTGGTGAATCGGGTATAAATATCTGGTGAATTCAGATCATTATCTGGTGAATGATTTTTTTTGAGAAATAATTTTTTTGATTAAGTATGTGCAAATATATGGTGAATCCGGTATAAATATCTGGTGAATTCAGTTCATTATCTGGTGAATAGATTTTTTTTAGAAATAAATTTTTTGGTTAAGTATGTACAAATATATGATGAAACAGGTGAATTCAGTTCATTATCTGGTGAATATGTTTTTTTGAGAAATACATTTTTTGGTTAAGTATATGCAAATATCTGGTGAATCATGTACAAATATCTGGTGAATTCAGTTCATTATCTGGTGAATGTTTTTTTTTATAAATAAAGTTTTTGGTTAAGTATGTGTAAATATCTGGTGAATGGGTTCTTTTGAGAAATAAATTTTTTGGTTAAGTATGTGCAAATATCTGGTGAATTCTGTTCATCATCTGGTGAATGGGTTTTTTTGAGAAATAATTTTTTTGGTTACGGTGAATTCAGTTCATTATCTGGTGAATAGGTTTTTTTGAGAAATACATTTTTTGGTTAAGTATGTGCAAATATATGGTGAATCAGGTATAAATATCTGGTGAATTCAATTCATTATCTGGTGAATGTTTTTTTTTATAAATAAATTTTTTGGTTAAGTATGTGTAAATATCTGGTAAATGGGTTTTTTTTATAAATAAATTTTTTGGTTAAGTATGTGCAAATATCTGGTGAATCATGTACAAATATCTGGTGAATTCAGTTCATTATCTAGTGAATGGGTTTTTTTGAGAAATAAAATTTTTATTTTTTTTAAAAAGTCAAAATTAAAATAAAAAAAGTGGTGCTACAATAGCGCTACAGTGCGCTACTGTAGCAGATGTTGTATTGATGTCGGAATATTGTGTTCAATTAGCACGGCTCTTGTCTGAAAGGTGCCTATCTAGATTCAATATTCTTGGATGTGGATAAATTGGTAAAGTTTTTTTTTTTACAATTGGTTAAGTTTTGTTATTCATTAATTTAAGAGTAGTGATTAAAAAATAAATTTAACTGGTATATATCGATAATGTAAAGTTTTTTTTACAATGTCAATCAATCAGAAATTGACACATCATTAAAAATGTTTGACTCTTATCTTAATCACCTTAAAAGTTACTAATTACATGATTTCTGATTGATTGTCAGTGTAAAATCTTTACATTAACAATGCATACAAATTAAACTCTTAAAAAAAATATGTTTTTTTATTGAAAATAAATATATTATTCCCTAATATATTAAACACACAACGTCGGGGAAGGAAGCTCCCAACAGAGTACCTCAACTAAACGGGGGGAGGTGATCCCCGACCGAATACTCTGCTTACTCGGATCCGAGTCCTTATCGACTATGCTCAATCCCCGATCGAGTACTCTACCTGGTTGTCCTCGAGCAACCTACTCGGGTACTTGTAGCTTGTCGGGAAATTACCATGATCACGGGAAGAGCAAGCCCGACCGAGTATATGACAGCCTACTTGAATGAATGTATCTTGTGGAGCTACTCGGTACTCGGTCAGACCACCTACCAGGTACTGGGCATCCCAAGCATCTCATGAACTCATCCTCCAAATATAGTATATAGTACCCCTAGGGGGTACATGTCCCAAGAGCTAGCTGGCAATGATAACACACTCCTTCTAGAAGGACACGTGTCATGAGAACATTGGAGACCCAAAAAGGATTCCCTCATTTGTAAAACCCGCTAACAGACCGACGCGGGGACCACATGATGTACGGGAAAATCCCCCATGCGTGTATATCTTTGGGACACCCACTAAGGTACCGGCACTCTACATAACCTTAATTACCAAGGACTACCCTAACCCTCGTTCCGCCACCGGAACACCTCCTGTGCTCAATCTGCCATCGCCCTACAACTACGTTAGTCTTGATTCCCAACCGGGATATGTAGGAGCAGAATTCTACAATCTGTCAAGCTCAATCCAAAAAGCCCCCATCGCTTCGCATTGGCCAGAGCTATTGTTTCCACCCGGACAAAATCAGACGAAACATACACTAGTGCAAAATATGTAAAAAACGGGTAAGGGTAACGTCAATTCATTAAAAAGCAGATGTTAAAAAGGAGGCGGCGGCAGAACCGTAAATATTAGGATCATTTAAATCACCTTTTACGTCAGTTGTTTAAAGAACTGACGTTAAAAGTGATGGGAGTCACTTTTAACGTCAGTTCTTTTAACAACTGACGTTAAAAGGTGATTGAATTAAAAATTTTTGAGTGAGCACAAAACGGTTACCTGCGTTTCATCATCACTTTCTATGCTCTATTCACAAAGTATACCCGCGCCCTTCTCTACCCTAACCCTTTCACTCTGCCCCTGTGTTCACCACCGCGAACTCCTCTCCACCACCACCGCGAGCTCCTCTCCTCACCACCGCAAGGTACCTCTCTCTCTCTCTCTCAACTTCACACTCTTTCTTGTGAGACCTAACTCTCTCTGTCTCCCTCACTCTCATCAACCACATCGAACGGCGGCCTCTCCCTCACGCGAGTTCCTCTCCCCACCATTTTGTGTGGTAGCATGCTTGTAGGTAGGCAGTATATTGTGTGCATTTTGTGTATTATTGATTGAAAATTTGTGGGGCTCGGAAAGAGTTTATTGTAGAGGTTCTTGATTGCATTGTGTATTTGTGTTTTAATGAAGTATATAGTTTTATTCGTCAATGGAAATAGAAAAAGTAAAATAAAATAAAAAGGTTAGAGAGAGGCAGCGCATGAGGTAGTTTATGCTTCATCTTTCAACAACCGTGAGTCCCTTTCTTCTATATCTCTAGAAGCATGACAAGAACACTACAATATATAAAACGTTAATGTCATTTGGTAGTGGGGTACATATAGAGGTTGGTATGGATTTGGGAGTGTGAACAAATTCATATCTTTTTCACTTTTCTTGGAGTAGTTCTTTTCATTTTATCGTGTTTTGCTTGCTCTAGGAAATGTGAGGCTTGCATTTAGAATCTAAATTTTCTTAACATTCTTTTTACGGATTTGTGTAGGCTAATTTTGGTTTTAAAGATAGGAGGCATGAAGGGCATTTATATATGGTGAAACAGTTGAAGATGGTTTTGCTGGATAGGCATTTATATATGGCATTTATATAAAGGGGCATTTCACCTATAAAGAACATTGTTGGTGTAATAGGCATCATGATGTTGCTTTACGTTTTCACTTTTGTAATCTAAAATGATAACCTATGTGTTGTTTGAATATGGCCCTAACTCTCTATGTCCCTCTCACTCTCAGTCACCTCTTCAAACTACGACCACTAGTGGAGGAAGCAACACCAAGCATGCGCACCAGCACTGAGCCCTAACTGTCTCTGTCCCTCTCACTATCCTCGCCCTCTCTGTGAACGCAGGTAAAGCCCTAACCCATTTTTGTTTCACTGAGACCATTATGTTTGGTTTCATCTATTTCAATGTTTCATTAAAATTAGATATTCAATTGGTTGTTCTTCCCATCTGATTAAATAGACACACATTGTTGCTTGCAAGTTGCATATGAGGGAGAACTTTCAAATGAGTTATGAATTTAACAAAAAAATGTGATTGATTGTGTTGTGAGCTTGATGCATGGTACTTCTTTTGATATGGAAAGTATATAGGTTTTAAATTCCTTTGAACATCTTCTTAGGGTAAATTAGACAAGGTCTTAGAGTGTAGTGGTGTATATATATGGTTGTTAGGTTTTCGAATACCAATGCGCTTTTCCAATCTCCGCTATTGTGCTTATATTGGATATATGTGTTTATATCTACAGAACCTGTCTAGCTATGGATCATAGTTGGATGGTTTGTAAATGCACAAGTGATGAGTATCTAAAGGGAGTGAAAGACTTTATAGAATTTGCTCAAAAGAATGTTCCTAATAGTAAAGGAATATTATGTTGTCCTTGTGTGAAATGTTTGAATATGAGGAAATGTACGGTCAATGATATACGTACTCATCTTATTTGTTTTGTGATTTGCTTGAATTATACAAGATAGATATGGCATAGCGATGTGTTGTTAAGTACTATGCCAAGTGTCTCCCAAAGTGAGGACGTTGACGTAGATATGGAGGATGATTAAGTAGAGGACATGATCCGTGATATTGGACAAGAATCTTTTCAGTGAACACATGTGTATGAAAGGTTGTACAGTGATGTGGATAAGCCTTTGTATCCTGGGTGTACTACTCACACACGGTTGTCGGCTATGTTAAAATTGGTTTGTGTGAAGGCGAGAAATGGTAGGAGCGATAAAAGCTTCACCAAATTGCTTGAATTATTGAAAGACTTGCTTCCATAGGGCAACACATTGCCTGACCGTAACTATGAGGGCAAGAAGGTATTGTGTCCGATGGGTATGGAGTATAAGAAGATATACGCATGCCCCAATGATTGCAGATTGTACACGGGTGATTATGAATAGAATCACGATTACCCCAAGTGTGGGTTATCACACTACAAAGTGAAGGATGGTGATGATCTTGATGATTCGATTTGTGAGGTGAAAAAAAGGGTCCTCCTACGAAGGTGTTGTGGTATCTTCCAATAATTCCAAGGTTCAAGCGATTGTTTGCTAATGTGAAAGATTCAAAGAATCTTAGATGGCATCATGATGAGAGGAAACGTGATGGACAGGTTCACCATCTGACTGATTCTGTGAAACTGAAGAAGATTGATACTTTGTTTCCGAATTTCACCGATGAGCCAAGAAACCTAAGGCTTGGACATGCTACGGATGGAATGAATCCATATGGTAACCTAAGTAGTATTCATAGTTCATGGCCTATTCTCTTGACAATTTACAACCTTCCTCGTTGGTTGTGCATGAAGCGCAAATACATGATGTTATCTGTGATGATTTCGGGCCCAAAGCAACCGGGAAATGACTTAGATGTTTATCTAAGTCCCTTGATTGAAGACTTGAAAAAGCTGTGGGTCGAAGGTGTTGATGTAGTTGATGGGTATTATCACGAGACTTTCAAGCTGCGTGCCATGTTATTTTGCACCATCAATGACTTTCCAGCATATGCGAACTTGTCCGGGTACAGTGTTAAGGGGCATAAAGCATGCCGTATATTTGAAGAAGGCACATGCTTCACTTAGTTGTATCATGGAAGGAGGACGGTTTACCTTGGGCATCAGAGATTTCTTAGACGTGATCACCCATATCATAAAATGAAAAAAGCTTTTAATGGATGCCAAGAGACTGAAAATGATCCGACGACCTTAAATGGAGAGAAAGTTTATCAACGGGTGAAGCACATCAATGTTATCTTCGGCAAGGCCAAAAAGAAGGCTAAGGAAAAGAACATTCACACCCACACATTGTCTCAGGGTGGATACGTCAATAAGATTAATGAGATGTTGGCGGATAAGTTGAGGGACTTATAGGAGAAGCTGAATGAGAGGATAGCAGTGGGAGAGGTTCCTAAGGGCACTGTTGTTGATCCTCCATCTCCTATCGCTCGCGAGGATGTTTGGTTGGAGGCCCGAAGGACAAAAAAAGGAGATTTTAAAGCTAAAGCCACACGCATTGTGGCAGAAAAGATTGTAAGTAACAAACTAACTGCATTTGTAGTTGATATTTGTATATATTGATATGTTTAACACATTCTCTTACACGTTTTTTAATTTCTTCATTGTAGGATGAGATTAAGGAAAAATGCTCCCAGGGCTCAATCGTACCACATGGACGCCGAGATGTATTGATCACTGCCCTAGGCAAAGACGACCACCCTGGTCGGGTGATTGGTGTTCTAGGGATGGTGGGTATCAAAAAATATTATGGCACAAGTGCTCCATGTAAGCAGGTCGATGAGGAGGCACTTAGAGAAGTGGTTAAACAGCAGCTCATGATCGACCCGGCCATTACAGATCAGCTGATGAGCCGCTTCCTATCAAACCCACCCTTCAAGCAGATGCTTGTAAAGGAGCTTTCCTCCATGGGTTCCCAGGACACAGTGGAAGCTAACGAACCTTCACATGTGAGCACAAAAGAGAGCTATCATAGGACACATGTGCAGGTGGATGACTTGGCAGAGAGGGAGCATGAGTTGGAGGTAAAACGCATAAGAGCTTGACTTGGAGGTGAAACGGCAAGAGCTTGACTTGGAGGTGAAACGGCAAGAGCTTGAGTTGGCGAGGCAAGAGCTCGAGTTGTCCCGGAAGGTATATTCATAATTAATGATCAAATTTCTCAATTAATTAATTATGTTTTTTTATTCTCAACTACTTATATACTTTCTTTATTTAATATTGAAGGCAAAGCCGAGTTCGCTGTCTCCATACAGTCGTATGTTCTTGATTGGTGAGGATTATGCTGATGAGATTTTTACATGCCCGTTGGAACACGATGGATGGATGGCACGCCTACCTCCGCCAGTAGATCTTGGTTTTATATTCAGTGGTGACGATCTTGGGCACCTTTGTAAAAATGGCGAATGGCTAGCCACCACGGTTGTGAGTCTTTGGTCCATGTAAGTATGCTTTAATTTTATAATTAATTCAATTTATATATTTTATTTCAATTTTATGATTTATTTCTACCTCAATATATTATGTAATTAACATCCACCTATTTCATATCTTAGGTATCTGAATCGTCTTCAACTTCAGATGGGCTCCAACCTTTATGGCTTCTTAGACTCCTACGTCCTTGTGCCTGAATTCTTTGCCAATCACAATGAAGTTAATTCATACATTTGAAGATCCCTGGGAGGTGTGTTAATAGAAGAATTTCAGATTCTTGACAGAAAAGGTTCCGACAGGATGACAGAAGAATTGAAGGAAGAGTTGTCAGATAACCACCATAAAGAGTCGAATTCAGCAGAGTTGGCAGACTAAAAAATTGACAGAAGTTGGTATGTCAGACAGATAAAGCCGTCAAGAAAGAAACACATTCGTCACCAGTAAAATTCCCAGACGAATATACTCAATTTGTGACGGAGAAATAGAAGTAACAGAAAAAAGGTAAAAACCCAACTTTCGACAAAGTTGGTAATAAGACTTGTCAGACGGACAAAGTATGGAAATGACCAAGTTTTCAAGGTTGACAGCATCAGCAAGATAAGCTGTCAAACAACCAAATCGTGGACAACAAGCAAGTTGGCATAAAGCAATTCAAAGGAATGAGCAAGTTAGAGAAGTTTACTTGTCAAATAGTTTGAATCTGAAACATAGCAAAGCGTCATACGGTGGCAATTTTTAAGATAGGAAGTTTTCTTTAGGCAGTTATTTTATATGCTTATAAATACTGTTAATCCCGATGTAATAGGGGGTTTACTTGATGCAATATCCTACATATCTCGATCACACAGCAGATTAAAGGATTGGACTCAAGTATTTCCTCCATCCCTTTTCACTTCGATTCAATTTACAATACGATCGCTCATTTAATTCCCCTTTACATGTTCCTTTATTACCTTGATATTCCTTTCATGTCATTTATTTAAGTTCTTCATTCCTTCCCATTTATCTTTCACGTCGTTTTACTTGCTTTCTTTTAATTTCCTGCACTTTAAAATGCTTTCTTTTACTTTTCAACCATTTAAATACTCTTCTTTATTTGCTTCCTTCCTTTAATTTACTGTCATTTATCTTTCATTGTCATTTACAAGCTTTCAGTTATTTTCCTGCAACTTACGTGCTTTCCTTTAAATTTCCTGTTGTTTATTGCTTTCCTTTAATTCCATGTTTATTTACTTTCTTCTAATTTAACTGCAAATTATATGTTTTATTTCAAATCCATGTATTTCTATAAATTCGAGTAAGTAGTCACTCTTGTTTAGGCAGACATGCAATATACCCATCCTTACGAGATTACCGCATAACTCGTCCGTCCATACACTCGTCTGATCTTAATTTATTTGTGACAAGGATTTTGGACACCAAACCAAAAACCAGCGTCAACAAATTGGCACGCCCGGTGGGACGAGTTTAGAGTAACTCGTATAGTGTCAGGAATTTGACATACAACTTTATTTGTATGCGTTTACGGAGTGGAAAGGTGGTTCAAACATCTATTTCCCAGAACTCTGTAAATATGAGTAATGCAAGTGATGCAGGCGTAGTAGACACTAACGCCGTTGTGTCAACAGTGGATGCTATTGCAACGGTTGACAATATTCCTGCAAACGGAACTAATGTTACTAATGCAGAGGTAAATGGTACTAATGGTCTAGGAATAAGAAGAGGCGTTTCTTACGCCCAAGTGGTCAATAGATTTGACGAAGTTTGTCAAGGAACACTCCCGTCACCAACTTCCCCTGTTTTACAACAAATAAATACATCAACTACTGGATTGTCGTCACGAAGTGTTGTGAGTTCAAATCCAAGAGGAACTACACAGCCTCTCTCACAACCTTTGTATTGGATGCCTTATGGGTCAACAACCGTCAACCCAAATACTCCATTTGCATACATACCATATCCAAATGGAATGACGATGGCTGCCCATACATCTGGACAGGCAGGGCCATCGACTGGGGGGCAAATTCCCAGTCATGCGAATGGAATAACGGGGTCCATGATAATTACCCATTCTCGACAAGAACAACCGGTAGAAAGGCCATATATTTCCCCATTGAGACAACTCCCACAAAGCATTGTTGGTCTGTCGGAGGCTACCTTAGCCAATGTCTGACAACAGATTGATTCTAGTAACCATGACATGGTGAATACATTTACTCAACAAATGAGTACAATAATTACGCCATTGATGGAAAGCACAAATAATGCATGTTTAGCATTGACAAATGAGATACGTCGGTTAAATAGAGCCTTGGGTGTTGTAACCCCAGGCGAAAACCAAAATACTGGTAGAAATCTCAATGCAAATCTCAACGAGGATTAATCGACCCACAAAGTTGAACCACAACTTGACGGATTTGAACAAGATGATGAACGGCAACAGCCCCATCGTCGGATTCCTTTGAGACGTGGAAATGTACATATTCTGCGACCAGAGGAAGACGAAGATTTGATCCTAAACCAGGATGCTGTTGGAGCGTTCCTTCAAAATGTTTTGAATCAAAACGTCAACCAAGATGTCGAACAAGCATTAAATAGGTTTGGTTTTAACATTGGTTATGCTAACCAACCATTTTTTGCATCAGCATTTCCTGATTGGGTCCAACAGGCAGAAATGCCTCGAGGATATAAAATACCCAAGTTGTCGAAATTCTCAGGAGAAAGTGGAGAGTCGACAGTCGAGCATATTGCCTGATATACCATCGAGTTAGGAGATTTGTCCTTGGAGGAAGGATTAAAAATGAAGTTCTTCCCTAGTTCGTTAACTAAGAATGCTTTTTCTTGGTTTTCAACCCTAAGGCCTAATTCAATCCACTCTTGGAATCAATTGGAAAGAGGTTTCCATGACCAATTCTTTAGGGGAGACTTGAAAATAGGATTGACAGATTTGTTTGGGATTAAGAGAATGAATAACGAATCTGTTGAGGACTACCTAGCTCGATTCCGTCAAATGAGGAGTCGGTGTTTCACCCCTATTCCAGAGGCAGAAATAGTGAAAATTGCTGCCGTGATCGGATTACTATATCGAGAAAGAAAGCTGGTTAACTAACATTTTGATAGATCTTGCCCAGTTAGGGGACAAGGTTCGGCAGATTGAACAATTAAGAGCTGAAAAGATTTTTAAGCAAAAGAGATTCCTTAAGAGGAAAGGAGTTAATTTTGTCGGATGCAATGAATCCGACGAGGAGTGTAATGATTCTGAAGAGTATGAGGTAGATTATGTCGAACTAAAAAATGGTCCACCTTATATATGTCAAGCTTTGAAGCCTGCAAGGGCCAAAGAAAGAATCCCTTTCATTAATAAGAAAGTATACACATTTGACGTGACCAAGGTCGATCAAATATTTGACATATTACTTAGAGATAAGCAATTAAAATTGTCAGATGATCATAGGCTCTTGAAAGCCCATGAAATTAAAGATCGGAAATATTGTAAATATCATAATACTTTTGGTCATGTGACAAACGACTGTATGCATTTCAGGGATATCATTCAAAAAGGTTTGACAGACGGAAGGTTGAAATTTTCAGACAAGCGACCGGAAATGAAGATTGATACAGAGCCCTTCGGTCCTCAAGCTAACAAAGCAGACCGCCAAGTCCCTATGGGAGTAGGCATGGTCAACATCACGGCCGGACAGAATATCCAAATGGATTTGTCAGATCCATTTGATGTTTATCCGAAGCCAGGAGAGCCACTTATTGACTATATGACACGAAAGAAAGATGGGGGCATAATTAAAGTTTGCCCAAGATGCGAAGCGTTTTACGATGAAGTAGCCGCCAAGAAAGCTAGGGGTAAGAAACCACCATCGCATCGTCCACGAGATAACCAGAGCAGGTTTTCACACTCAAATAGCCATGCTGGATCCAACAAATGACTGAGAGGAGTGTTGCATCTGCTGTAAATAGACAGGCAAATAGCCGTCAGCAACACATGCACCAGTCAAGATCCGGACAGCACAACACTGGAGGCTGGCTTGATTCAACCAGAGGATCAGCAGTAAGACAGACAAATAGCTGTCAGCAACATATGCACCAGTCAAAATTTAGACAGCACAGCACCGGCGGTTGGCTTGAAGAACCAATCAGAGGATCGACAGTAGGTAATTCTGTCAGTGGCAGATTTAATCCTGTCAAGACCAGGACACCCCCATCCAACGTAATGGTGGATAAATGGGTGAGGAATTCAGCCATGACACAGTACCCAGAATTGCAAAAACAGACATGGGCTCGGAGAAGCAAGGTCAATGAACGGGGGCCACCCTTTTGGAATGAACATTACCGAAAGGGTCAACTGGCTAAAAATGCTCAGATGGCAGGGCCTGGTCTTTCAGGACCCTCAACTCAATTGGCTATTTCCAAGAGCCAAAAGAGGAGGCTACAGAGACTCCGACAAGCTCAGAAAAAGAAACTTGCCAAACAGGGAGGCGTCATTATAAAAGAGATGCCTTCCCACGATGCTGGTTGCTTGGTTGCTACAACCGACAACAAAGTTGATAAAAGAGGAGATACCAAGATGAAGAGTGTAATAGTGAATCACCCCATGGAAGCTGATGTGAAGAAACCCAGTAATCAGACCAAGCAAAGTAAACCTGCATCCCAGGTTTTCATAGAAAAGAAAACTTCAGGCCAAGCATCCTCACCAGTACAACCAAGAGGTAAATGGCCTGTTGGGATGACAGAAATGGAGAAGGTTGCAGGGCTCGAGAAGAAAGTTGAAGCAAGAATAGAAGAGCAACAACTGACTACGTTCAAGCCTGAATGTGATTTAACAAAAGAGGAGTTGTCATTTGATGATGTCATTGAAGCATTGAATGATCCGAATGATGACATAAACGTCAGTGGAGCCATGGACACGGACGACCAGAATGAGGATTGGGCCGACATCATGGAAGCATTAGACAACTGTGGCGCAGGAATCGCCCAGCCTTTGTCAGATAGGTCAGGGTCAGATGACGAGAGTGATTTAAAAAGAAATCACGGCAGAACAGTCGGAGGTGCATTCCTGGATGAGGATCCAGACAATGAAATTATACTGGAGCCTGGAATGAGAATGAAGATAGGTTTGATTTCTTTCATCCCGGCAGAATACGAAGGATATTTTGAGTTTGATCCCTCTGATGACGGTGGTGATGTCGTCAACAATGCGAGAGACCCAAGTGACCACTGGATGTGTGTTCAAGAAAATCTAGTTATCGTATTCGACAACGTGGCCCAGCTTGGAGAAACCTACCGACGAAACAGAAAAATCATTTAAGGCCTTTACATGTGAAGGCTATAATTGATGGAAGACCCACCAATAGGGTCTTAATTGACTGAGGCGCGCTTTGTAAACTTGATGCCTAGAGCGATGTTTAAAAAATTAGGAAAGGATCGGTCAGATCTAATCCCAACCGATATGGTTGTCACCGACTTGGTGGCAAAACATCTCCGTCGGATGGTGTCACTTTATTAAACATACAAATTGGCACTGTCGAAAGAATGACATTGTTCGTCATAATTCCAGCCAAGTCAAGCTACAACATTTTGCTTGGCAGGGATTGGATCCACGCTGTAGGGGCAGTTCCATCAACGGTACATCAGAAGGTGATTTTATGGAATGAACAAGATCAAGTGGAGATTGTGGAGGCAGACGATAGTGCTTGCTATGCTCAGCAATCACATATTGATTTCCGGGTGTATTCTCCAAATGTGAAGCCGATAACTGCCATTGAAGGGGTTATTAACAAGGATACGTTGGAAGCAAGCCTTCTTAGCCAGTTTGGAGTTACAATACAGGACAAGGCCGACAAGACTCGGCCAGAATCCGACAATGAGTCTTGAGACCCACTTGAGAAGATTGTCGGCCTATCTAGCCGACAAAAAAGTACACACTCAAGAGAGTGTATTGGCGGATTGTATAATTGACGATGGCCCTTTGGGTTTTGAAAGAGGAGCCGAAGTCAAACAAAATGTTCAAGTAGAGGATCCTTTGGAAGAAATAAATTTGGGGACAGAAGAAAAGAAAAGGCCCATTTTTGTCAGTGCTTTTCTGCCAGAGGATTACAAACAAAAACTTGTCGGATTAATAGCAGAGTACAAAGATTGCTTTGCATGGGACTATGACAAAATGCCTGGTTTAAGCAGGGATCTTGTTGAACATCGCCTACCACTAAGGGAGGATTGCAAGCCTGTTAAACAAGCAAGCAGACGGTTTGCTCCAGAGGTGGTACATAAAATCAAAGAGGAAGTACAAAGACTGCTTAAAGCCAAGTTCATACGAACAACCAGGTATGTCGATTGGCTCTCTAATGTAGTCCCCGTTGTTAAAAAGAATGGCAAGATGAGGGTATGCATAGATTTCAGAAATTTGAATATGGCTACCCCCAAAGATGAATATCCGATGCCTATAGCCGACATGCTTGTCGACTCCGCATCAGGAAATGAGATTTTAAGTTGTATGGATGGCCATGCAGGATATAATGAAATCTTTATAGCCGAAGAAGACGTGTCAAAGACTGCCTTCAAATGTCCAGGAGCAATTGGGACATATGAATGGATTGTCATGCCTTTCGGTTTAAAGAATGCAAGGGCCACCTATCAACAAGCAATGAATACAATTTTCCATGATGTTATTGGAAAATTTGTAGAAGTATATATTGATGATGTGGTCGTTAAGTCCAAGACCAAAGATGACCATTTGGAGCATCTGAGGCAAGGATTTGACAGAATGAGAAAGCATAATCTCAAAATGAACCCAGAGAAGTGTAGTTTCGGAGTGTCGGCTGCAAAATTCTTAGGATTCCTGGTCCACAAAAAAGGAATCGAGGTAGACAAGAATAAAGCTAAAGCAGTCATGGAAGCCTCCGCGCCGACAAATAAGAAAGAGCTACAATCCTTCTTAGGGAAGGTTAACTTTCTCAGAAGATTCATATCAAATCTGTCAGGAAGGACAAGAGTATTTGCACCACTGGTCAAGTTGAAATCAGAACAAAGCTTCATTTGGGAACCTTGTCACCAAGAGGCTTTTGACCAGATTAAGCAGTATCTAGTCAGTCCACCGGTCATGATGCCTGCAGTGCCCCGTCGACCGTTGAAGTTGTACATATCAGCATCAGAGGACACTATAGGATGTTTATTAACCCAGGATGACGATGACAATGTTGAAAGGGCTGTATATTATCTAAGTAGAGTCCTAAACGATGCTGAGGGAAGATATAGTGCAATAGAGAAGTTATGTCTAGCATTATATTTTTCTTGTACAAAACTCAAATATTATATGATGCCATGTCATGTATTGGTCATTTCCAAGACTGATGTAATAAAGTATATGTTGTCGAAACCAATCCTTAATGGACGAATTGGCAAGTGGACCATTGCTTTATCAGAGTATTCTTTACAATACGTGCCAACTAAAGCTGTCAAAGGACAAGCAATAGCTGACTTTCTGGTAGACCATCCAGGACTGGATGTGCCAGAAATAAATGTTGTCAGTCTACTACCTTGGAAACTCTATTTTGACGGATCAAGGCATCAAGGAGGTAGTGGAATAGGAATCCTAATTGTGACCCCACAAGGAATTCCTAAAAAGTTCATGTTTGAACTTAAATATCCATGTTCCAACAACGAAGCTGAATATGAAGCTTTGATTGTCGGATTGGAAATATTGATAGAGATAAAAGCACGGAATGTGCATATTTTTGGAGATTCTCAATTAGTCATCAAACAACTCACACAAGAATACAAATGTGTTATTTACAATTTGTCAAAATATTGTATCGTAGCTAACAAATTGATGAAAAAATTTGATGACGTAATTGTTCAATACATTCCCAGAAATTTAAATCAAGAGGCTAATGAATTGGCTCAGATAGCCTCAGGATATAAAATATCTCAAAAGACTCTGTCGACACTAATGGAAATCAGAGAATTGCTGTATCCATTAGAAGAAAGAGATATTTTAGTTAATGATGTAATTCTGCATAATGACTGGAGGTTGCCAATAATCGAGTATTTGGAAAATCCAAGTCAGAATGTGGATAGAAAAACAAAGTATAGGGCATTAAATTATACGATGCAAGGAGGACTGTTATACAGAAAATCTGTTGACGGGACTCTACACAAGTGCCTGAATGAGCAAGATGCTTATTTGGCTCTATCAGAAGTCCATGAGGGTATATGTGGAGCCCATCAGGAAGGTGATAAAATGAAATGGGTCCTATGAAGAAGTTTGTATTATTGGCCAACTATGGTTAAAGATTGTATTTTATTTGCCAAGTCTTGTGAACAATGTCAGAAACACGGCCATATACAAAATGTGCCAGCTGGCGAATTACATTCTATTGTCAAGCCTTGGCCATTTAGAGGATGGGATCCAGATTTAATTGGCCAGATACATCCCACTTCGTCAAAAGGACATCAATTCATTTTAGTTGGAGTTGACTATTTTACCAAATGGGTAGAGGCAATCTGTCTCAAAACGGTCACCCAACAAGAAGTAATTGACTTCATTGAAAACCACATTATCTGTCGGTTTGGCATACCCTGCACTCGACAAATGATCAAGGGTCAGTGTTTGTCAGAAAGAAAGTTGTGGAATATGCCAGTTCTAGGCATATAAAAATGCTCACATCTACGCCATATTATGCACAAGCAAATGGCCAAGTTGAGGCCATAAATAAGATCATTATTAATCTTATTAAAAAGCATGTGGGCCGACAACCTAAAAGTTGGCATAATACCCTTGATCAAGTATTATGGGCATATAGAAATTCACCCAGACAGTCGACAGGAACCTCGCCATATCGTCTAACTTATGGGCACGATCCTGTATTACCGGTTGAAATCAATCTCCAATCCACTCGCATTCAAAGGCAAAATTACCTGCCTACTGACCAGTATTGGGATGCAATGCTAGACGAATTGAATGAATTAAGTGATGACAGATTGATTGCGTTGGAGAATTTGATTCGGCAAAAAGAAAGAATTGCAAGATTTTATGATAGCCGAGTTAAGTTCAAAGCATTCAAGGTAGATGATTTAGTCTGGAAAGTCATATTGCCCATGGATAAGAGTTGTCGAGAATATGGGAAATGGTCACCTAAATGGGAAGGACCATTTAGAATTGACAAAGTATTTTCTGGAAATGCTTACGCGCTTGTCAATATTAATACTGGCTTGACAATCAAGTCAATTAATGGCAAGTATTTGAAGGAATACAAACCGACGATGTTAGAAGTAAGAATTGACAAATAAAGGAAATAAGTATATTCATTAAATTGACGATACAATGAAATATTGTCATTTGATGGTAGAAATCAAGTTGTCAATTAAAGCTAATCTAATCTTAGAATACAAGACAGTGTGTCTATAAACACTTTATTTTCCTTCAACAATGTGGAGGGATAACTCAATTTGTTGAGACTTCATTCCCCATGTGATGAGATTTCAGTTGCCTCATTTGTCGAGAATGCATCAAGAAGGGGATAAGAACGAGCAGATGTCACCATCATCTCACTTAGAAGGTTGTTGTTGTTATGGTAGTTAAGATGACACCAAAACCTTCCAGGATGAAGATGATGGAACTAGAACGAGATGCACTCGTTCTGTATCAAGATCAGTTTTTCCCCGAATATGCAGTAAGGCCAGCTATGGATGTTACATTGGTTACTGACCTTCACTACACGTTTTTACATTGGTTATTGACCTTCACGAAGGATATGACCATTAAGACAAACACCTTGGATTGAAAATTTAATATAAAGGTCAGATTCTTGTGAAGGAAGAAAGAAGAATAGGTGGAAACTTATTTTAAGGAAAAGCATGTTATGTGAAAGGTTCAACTATGAAAACGGAGATTTATAGATCTCGTTATTTATAGTTGAACGCAAAAGGCATTTATTGCGATTTGGTTTACCAAAGTTTCGAAACTTATCACGACATTTATGATGATTTGATAAGGCATGAGTTACGAAGTTGGTTGGAAACATGCGGTCAAATCAAATAATAAATAAACGTGCAAGAAAAGAAAACATCTAATCATTAATTAATGACTGTCAAGACCAGACTAAAGGTTGACATGTACAATAGTTACAATTGTCAGTTTTGGTCTAAATAGAGGATAATTGATCCCATGCAAGGGAAAGATTAGTTTTGTCGGCAGTAGCTGCTTCATATTCAGGCTGCAATGCACGGAGTTTACTGACTACACTTTCAGCTTTTTGGCCAAGTCGGACAGATTCATCATCAATAGCTTTGACTCTGTCTTTGCTTTTTTCCAACGCTTTGTCAAACTTGGCACATTTTTGGTCCGTCAATTCAATCTCGGTCAACAGTTTCTTCCGATACTCCAGTAAGCTCTCCTTAGTTTGAGTCCCGATGGAAATAAGGTCAAGTTCCTTTTGTTTAGATGATTCAAGATCTTGAAATTGAACTAAGAGATCGTCCTTGGTTTTTTCTTCCTCTTCATAAGAAGGAATAACAGAAGTCATCCTTTATAATTTACTGGAGAACCGTTCCCAAAATGTCTGAATAGAGATAAAAAGCGAACGGCTCGACAGAGGAAGATTAGAATGAAGAGGAGTGATTTCCTTGATGAGTCGAGATAGTTCTTTTTGAATCTTGATATCAGACAGAAGTTCATCAAAAGGATTGGCCAGAAGAGCTTGGAGATCATGCATGAGGGTAGTGACTTGAGAGTCACTGGAATCATTTCGAGTCGATGAAGAAGTGGTAGAAAAGGATGACTCTTTCCGGCTTACTTCTGACAGCATATTGATCCACGTATTAAAGTGTAAGGCCGGTTTGGGATCAGGAGACTTCATAGTAGGAGGTCTGATAGTAGGTGGAGAAGGAAGACAGGAGCTGTTTCAGCCAACAGGGCCTCCATGTCAATATCTTCATCCGGAATTTCAATCATGACAGGAGTTCCTACTGGTTTATCAGCTGTTGGAATTGAAGTGACTGAAGTTGGATGATGGGGGCTCAGGGGCACTTCCCGATGAGAGTCAAGAACCTGAAGATTAGCTGTCAAACTCCTAGTATCGACAAAAATATTTCCTGAAGTTCTGTCAGTATGCAGCTCTGAATCAAATACATTCACTGGCTCAGCAGTTGTGAGAATCTCCTGAATGGTCATTGAATCATCAAACTGAGGAGATTTTTCCTGACATGAAAAATAAATAAGGTATATGCATGTATATAAAGGAAAATGACAGGATTGACGGAAGTACCAGATTAGAATCTGAAGACATCAAGTCAACATCAGCACTCGATTTCCCGGTAACCGGGATAGTCTTAGCAGGTATACTTTTCTGTCAAGAAAAGAAGGCATATGAGCAAAAGAATGTAACTTGGTAAATTAGATTAGACTGTTACCTTGGATTGATAGGAGGACGAAGTGTTGGAGGAACTAGTCATAACATCCTGAATTTTAGAGCCAGTGGAAACTTTGACGGCATCAGATGCTGTCACAATTGCAAGACAAATTTTGATTTCTTGGAGAGGGGGTCAGAAGGAGCCATTTTCTCTTTTCTTTTTCTGGATCTTTTTGACTGAGGATCAGAAACAGAAGCTTTGGATGGCCGTGAACTCTTCTTGACAGTTTTTGCCACCAAAGGGATGACGGGTTCATCATCGTCTTCAGAAGCTTCTCCCGATAGTACATCGGACTTAGATTTACCAGGGAGAGGTTGATCAAGGGGAATGGCTGTCAATAACAACGTAAATAAGTTGATTGTCAGCTAGAAAGAAAAGAAAAATAAGTTATTTGATAAATGAATACCTGAAATACAATTTAGAATTCTTGAATGGAATCCAAAGTCGTCATCAGACTGAAGAAACCGACGAGCGAAGGTAACTGGATTTGGTTTTTCAAAAGGGTCAACGTAAGCACTCACGTTGTCCAAAAAGAAAAAGTTACCTCCTTTCGACGGTTTTCCTGGGTGTAAATCAGCTAAACCAAAAGGGGCACAAGGAATAGGCACTGGCATAGGAAAAGGGGCCTTTAAGCTGTTTAAGTATTCCCTGGTCATATTGGGAATACTCCTATACATGGCAAGCCTTTCAGATTCCTTATTATCATGCTTCCTTTTGGCTTCAACTAAAACACTATTGACATGACGAACCATATCAAATGGTCGAAAAGGATTCCACTTGATTTTATAAAATTTTTCAAAGGCTCGAATTTCTTTCTGAAGTTCACCTTGAGTTTTGGTTGTTGGATCCTGTTCCTGCAGAGGAGAATCATCATTGTTACCCACGGTATCCTCAATACAACTCAAGCAAGTCTTTAAACTTAGACGGTGGTTGGAGTAGTATTCATCCCACCAGTCAAGAAAGCTTTGAGTAGCTCCGTGGAAGGTAGAAAATGAAATGGGTTGTAAGAAAGTCCCACGAACCTTGTTCGCATCACTGATGTCGACAATATGCTCATATGTTGGGGCTTTGACACCAATAAAATTTTCGTCAGGATTTGACGAATAAGGAGCCGGGATAGCTTGGCAGAAGCCGAGTTGACAAGCAACGGTGTTGGGCAAATGGAGGTAGACTCTATGAGTTCTGAAATTAGGACCATCAACAAAAAGAATTTTCTGACAAAGAAATTTGGTCCAAATGGATTTATTGGATTTAGAGATGGTGGTGCTTAATTTTGTAAACCATTCTGGACCATATTTCCGGTCGGAAAAAGGAGAAAAGTTGATCTTTGAAGAGGTAGATGAAAGTGAATGGAAAATTTTGAAGTAAAACTTGAAGTTCGCAGTTTCATCCCTTGACAAAGACTCCGCAGACACATAACAGAGGTAGGAGCCATAAGTGTCGATTGTCAAATCTGCGGGAGCTTTATATGAAAATTGACGCTCCAAGACTGCATTTAACCATAATTGGAGAAGCCAAAGGGGCCCACCTATATTGGTTTTCTTGTTAGATTTGACGGTGTCAACTAGCATGCTCATGCTATCATAAAGATTGGCTAAGACACATTGTCCTAATGCTACTCTTTTACCAGATGACAAAAGATTGGCTAAAGGAACATATGAAGCGATCAAAGAAGCAGATTTACTACAAAAGACATAAGCACATAGCCAAATAAACAAAAAGGCTACGTGCTCAGTATCCGTCACAGGATCATGAGCTTCTCCTCTAAAATCTGCTATGTATTTGGAAAAAGAACACTTCGGCACATAGACATCAATTTGATTTTCAATTTCTACCTCAGAATGCATGGTGGGGCCATCTGGACGAAGGCCAGTAATAGCCGACATGTCAAACAACGTCGGACCCATCATTCCATAAGGAAAATGAAAATTATTTGTTGTTTTATTACAAAAGAAAACTGATGCTCCTATTAAAGAGAAGTCTACCAGTTTAACATAACGAGAAAGTTGAATGAATTCGAAGATTCCAGCTCCTTCCCATACATTGCGTTTTTCAGCTTGAACTCGGTCAAGCCAACTAATGTAGGCATCGAACCGAGTGGCAGGGGGCATTCTGAAAATCCTATTGGTCTTTTTGAACATATGAATGGGAATAGGAGTAAAAGAAGATAAAATAGCTTCATTTGAGCTAGCGGAAGGAAAGGAATTACGTAAACTCTCAGAAATTTCATTTTTGGCTACAAAATGACCCAAAAATGCAGCAGGAGGATTTAAAGCAACAGAAGGATCAAGAATAGGGTAAATTACCTTGGATTCTTGCCATAACTCGGATTCCTCCAAAAGTGGGTCTTGAACCACTACCCTAGTAGGAACGACTGTAGCATGAGGTACTGAGGTCGACACCCTGGAAGATGTGGCCATGGAAGATTGAACGAGGGAAGAAGAAAGGATTTCTTTTAAGAAAGGATTTGCGAGGGAAGAAGAAAAGATCTTTCTCTAGAAAAGATTTACTAGTGAAGAAGGAAGGATAAAAAGAAGAAAGTCAATACTGATGTGATTGACATTTAAAGGAAAATTAAAAACCTTCGGTTCAAATTCCAAGGAACCTGCGGCGTCATTATTGTCCCTATTAAGTAGGGATGAAATTAAAAGCAAGGTTTAATTAACGGATAAGAACCCGAAATTAAGATGATTGATGGTGATTTAAAAATTCAAATTTTGCTATTCTTTCGGGCAAAGCCGTCGAAAAGCAAAATTTGGGGGGCATCTGTTAATAGAAGAATTTCAGATTCTTGACAGAAAAGGTTCCGACAGGATGACAGAAGAATTGAAGGAAGAGTTGTCAGATAACCACCATAAAGAGTCGAATTCAGCAGAGTTGGCAAACTAAAAAATTGACAAAAGTTGGTATGTCAGACAGATAAAGCCATCAAGAAAGAAACACATTCGTCACCAGTAAAATTCCCGATGAATATACTCAGCTGACTGACGGAGAAATAGAAGTAACAGAAAAAAGGTAAAAACCCAACTTTCGACAAAGTTGGTAATAAGAATTGTCAGACGGACAAAGTATGGAAATGGCCAAGTTTTCAAGGTTGACAGCATCAGCAAGATAAGCTGTCAAACAACCAAACTGTGGACAACAAGCAAGTTGGCATAAAGCAATTCAAAGGAATGAGCAAGTTAGAGAAGTTTACTTGTCAAATAGTTTGAATCTGAAACATAGCAAAACTGCCATACAGGTGGCAATTTTTAAGATAGGAAGTTTTCTTTAGGCAGTTATTTTATATGCTTATAAATACTGTTAATCCCGATGTAATAGAGGAGGTTTTACTTGATGCAATATCCTACATATCTCGATCACACAGCAGATTAAAGGATTGGACTCAAGTATTTCCTCGATCCCCTTTTCACTTCCATTCAATTTACAATACAAGATCTGCTCATTTAATTCCCCTTTACATGTTCCTTTATTACCTTCAGTATTCCTTTCATGTCATTTATTTAAGTTCTTCATTCCTTCCCATTTATCTTTCACGTCGTTTTAATTGCTTTCTTTTAATTTCCTGCACTTTAAAATGCTTTCTTTTACTTTTCAACCATTTAAATACTCTTCTTTATTTGCTTCCTTCCTTTAATTTACTGTCATTTATCTTTCATTGTCATTTACAAGCTTTCAGTTATTTTCCTGCAACTTACGTGCTTTCCTTTAAATTTCCTGTTGTTTATTGCTTTCCTTTAATTCCATGTTTATTTACTTTCTTCTAATTTAACTGCAAATTATATGTTTTCTTTCAAATCCATGTATTTCTATAAATTCGAGTAAGTAGTCACTCTTGTTTAGGCAGACATGCAATATACCCATCCTTACGAGATTACCGCATAACTCGTCCGTCCCTACACTCGTCTGATCTTAATTTATTTGTGACAAGGATTTTGGACACCAAACCAAAAACCAGCGTCAACAAGGTGATGATCGGAAAGAAATATATCTGGCACCCTACATAATGAATGATCATTGGCAGTTGCTCGTACTTCATCCTGCTAGGCATACTGTCATATTCTTATGCTCTCTCCACCAGAACCCGCCGTGAGTAATTAATCTTATATTTAATTTAAGTTTTAACATGTTATTTTATTTTATTACACACATGATGAATTGGTTAATTGACATGAATATTCTGTTTATGATAGTGCGCTGAAGGCATGTAGCATAAGTTGCGTCAACGGGAGGAGCAGGACTACTAAGTCTAAAGGAAATCCTGATTGGATTATCCTCAAGGTTGGTAGTTTATTAAATAGTAATTAATATTATAATTACTAATTACAAATATATATGTATATTTAACTGACATTAAATTTCATTTCTTTTGTAGTCTCGTAAGACGGTTGGTCGTGTGGCTATTATGTGATGCATCATATGCTGAACATAGTCTCCGCATATATTACAGAGGGATGGATAAAGATAATGACTTAAAAAACTTATTTAATTATATATTTTAGTTTTGGTGATGACTTGAGTTAATGTTGTTGTTAATTATTTGAACGTGTGTAGGCTTTTAGCGATCGATCTCCTCTTAAAAAAGGAGAGTATAGAGACTTGAGGATGCGTTTTTCATAATTCTTCTTTAAGTATGCTAAAGAAAAAGGAATAGCAAAAAAAAACCTCCTGAATACTTAGAAGATGTGTAGTTAATAATATTTGTATATGAATTTATATTTAAATACTTAGAAACTTTTAGTTATGTTTTTTTTATTAATGGGTTTTGGTTTTTTGTCCTCTCATTTGTTCTTTGTATTTCTCTTCTTTTATTAATTAAATTTAAGGGTGTTCTTTTTTCTTAATGTTGTTTTTATCCCTAAGGAGGGTTTTGCATCATAAAGTTTTAATGAGGCCCTTATTTGCTAAATTTGAATGTGTGCAATTTCTGTAATGTGTGCTTATTCTGTATTATGGACTGTTTACTGAATGCAGGGATATAGCTTGGGGAAGGGATATTAATAGAAATTAAAAAAAACAAATTAACGTCAGTTCTCTATTCAATTGACGTTAAAAGTAATTTTTTTTTAAAAATTACTTATAACGTCAGTTGTTTTTAAACAACTTATGTTATAAGTAGCACTTTTAACGTCAGTTTAATTGAATAACGTCAACTGACGTTAAAAGTACTACTTTTACGTCAGTTGTTAAACAGACATTAAAAGTTACACTTTTAACGTCTGCTGGAATAACGTCAGGCTTTTTTCAGATGTTAAACGACACTTTTAACTGACGTAAAAATGGCTTCTTGCATTAGTGATATTTGCAATAAAGAATAAATATTTGAGCTAGAAATACTATTTATGGAAAAGAGCCTTTTATATATATATATATATATATATATATATATATATATATATATATATATATATATATATATATATATATATATATAAGAGCCTTATAAAAAAAGTAATCTGCAACGAAAAATATTATTTCAAAATATGCAAGAGAAAAAGTTGTGTTCGTAAGTAATCTGCAATGTATAATTACTCACGTGAAATTGTTATTGTTACGTACCTTATCCATATAAGTTTACATTAAACCATTTATTTTGTTAAATTAAATCCAATTAAATTTGCTGTAATAATTATAAATGATTATTACATGGGTGCAACCATTATTGCACTATAAATTTAGCCATGCCTAGAAATGATTTATTGCCTTCCGAAACTGATATTTATTGTTGTGTGGTCTGAACGTCTCAATGATATACTCCTTATACCTGAAAACAGCAAACTTATTAGACTACCATAAATTATACCATTTCCATTGATCATGTCGCGTGTGAGACAGGAAATGTGATAGAAATAAGAAGAAATATCATTCCTCTACGTGCAAGCATTATTCTTTTCATAATTGCATCACATACATACTTAATATGTAAGGCTCCAAGCTAATTAACATAAAATGCTATTTTCATTTCCGTGTCTGTTTCTTAAAACTAAAGCGTATATACCAAACAACCATGATTATGGTTATAATTACAAATATAGTATATGATGAGTATTGGATTATGCAAATATGCAATGCTAGCAGCATCCACAACAATTTGCACGCATTAATAAAGACTTAATTGCAATGCCCATGCCTCAAGGCCGGAGCAAAGCGAATCCCATCTTGATTTGCATAATCATTGCATTGACCATTGAACAACTACCTCTTGCCCTATCCTTTATAACAGTAATAATTGCGAAAATAACTAACATATGCTTATTTTGTAGGATAATACCAACGAGTGTCTGAAGACGGTATTGAAAAACTCGGCTCGGATTGGTCGGTCAGACCGATTTAGTCGAAAACCAGACATGTGATCGGTCCGAGTGATTGTTGGACCGGCCAGGCATTCAACTCGATGCGACTTGGCCGAGTTTTAGAAAAATCGGTGACTCAGTCGGTTTCCGATAAACCGGCAGAGTCATGCTTAACAATGTTTTGTCCTTACAAAATTAAAATAAAAAATAAAAAAAGGAAAGAAAAAAGCAGAGAACGGCAATGGAGATGAAAGAAGAGAGTGGAGAAGCAAAGCAATCGGTCCAAATCGAGAGAGCACCAAAGAGTCATCATCGTTTTCATTCAAACCTCACTGACAAGGCAATACCACCCACAATGGAGTTTGGGTAGAGTTTTGATGCCGCCACAAGGGAACTCGAATGGTAGGTTCAGTGCTCGCAAGAAATCAAAAGACAACCACAAATGAGTTTTTCACAAAGTGGCGTTAGGGTTTCCGCAAGGAGTATTCTAATGTCCTCCGTTTCAAACATGGAGGATCCAAACTTTATCATGATAGCCATATATATATATATATATTAATAAAAAATAACCTACGGTCTAGATTGAAAAAGATTAGAGAGGTTTAAAATAGGTATACTCTTTGACTTTTCTATCACCTCATTCTCTCTCAACTCCCCCTTCTCTTTCATTTGGTTGAAATCACGACGGAGAATGAAAGGAAAAGTAAATGTTCCTCCAGCCAACAAACCCAACCCCAAATCACGTTCTTCTTCACCACCGCAATTCATCTTATTTGCGAGGTTGGTCGTGTAACACCCTGAATTCCACCCTACATTAATAAATATTAATGTATTAGACTTAGCTTATTATGCTTGTTAAGCTTGTTCTTGATGTCTAAGTTCATGTTGGAAAGGTTTAGTATTAGGAATGTTCAATTGTCTTAGAGTCCTACTAATTTATTTCACCGTTTTGGTCATATCTTGAGTTTTTGATGTCCGATCGAGATGATCTTGGTGGCGTTGGAAAGATAAGAGAATTATCTACAAGTTTTATATCATGTGTTTTGGCCAAATTCGGCTGTTTCAGCCTCGTACCACCAAAAAAAAATTCAGCTTTACGCTTTCGAGTTCGTCTCGCGAATCCCGCTGACAGAAATTGGTTCTCTGGCTCGCCCCGCGAACGGGAGTTCGCCCCGTGAATACGTGCAGAACCAGAAAAATGTGTTTTAGGTTCTTTTTAAGCCCAAATCACATTCCAACCCGCTTTTAACCACTAAAACATGATCTAAACCCTAGTTTATCACGTCCCAACACTCAGAGCTGCCTCCCATCTCTTTTCTCTCTCAATTTCCATCAACCGTCTCAAGAAAACTCTCTCAAGGTAATCCTTTCTTGTACCGTTCTTCACCATTCTTTGATATGGAGAACATTGCTGCGAAGACGTGATCATCGTATTCGCTGTTTAAACCTTCAAACAAGGTAAGATTCGTACATCTTGTCCCACTCGTTCTTTCCATTTTGATTTCTTGGCCTAAGAGTCTAATTAAGGTGTTTCCTTGTTGTTCTTGAGGTCATAGATAAGTGCTTGTGAGACGAGACACTAGAGGACCCTCTTTCTTCTTTTGAAACGCAAACCACATACCAGGTATGGGAGAAGAATAGTGTATGCACTAGGCTAGGGAGTAGCGTAAGATGAGGGGTTCCAATAGCCCCGATATATATTGTTTTTAATTGTTATTGATGCCATGATCTGCCTGGTTGCATGATGTAATTGTTTATATGTTTAATTGGATTAATGGGTATGCCTATTTGTTATAATCGTTGAGTTGCCATTGACGTGGTATGCCTATTAATTGTCTTGTGCCATGAGTTTTGGTTGAATTGGTATGAATACCCATGTTATTGTTGTTTTGGCTTCAACGACTCAAGGGGGGGGGGGGGGGGTGAATTGAGTTTTCTTAATATCTTTCCCTCTTAAAAACTTTTCACAAAACTTTAGTTTTCAGATTTGTGGCCTTAGGATCTTTTACAAAAATAGTGAAGGGATTTTTATGAAATCTCGAATAGAAGGTGATGAGGATAAGAAAGATTGATTCGGAATTAATAGGTCACTTAATAGGTTCAGGTTCAAAACTTAATAATAACAAAATACAGAAACTGATTAAGACTTTAAAGATTAAGAACAAGTTATGCAAGTTTCAGATACAAGCATTAACAATCAAGAACAAACTTGCAGGCTTCAGTTTCAGTTTTAGTTCAGTTTCAGCAATCAAGAATGGTTTTGATCAACTCAGTTTGGAACACAGATAAAACAGACTTAATTACAATCAGACTCAGGTTTCAATACAGTTTATACAGATCAAGAACAGAAATTATATTGAACTTTAAACATCAAAATCACAGGTTCTTGAACATAATCAGAAAGTAAAAGAGTTTGATTTTAGAGATACCACACAACCAGATTTATCCTGGTTCAGTCACCACCATTATGACCTACATCCAGTCCCCACTCCACCTGTAGGTTTTCACATACTAACACAACAAGCTTTAGCCAGGTAGCTTGAAAAAACTTTACACCACAGAGCACTCTTTCACCTCGAGATACCACACTCTTGTGAAGAGCCTCAACGTTCTTCCTTAGGGATACCTCACCCTAATCACACAGAGAGACTCCCTCTCTCTTTACAATCAAATAAAACGAAAAATTGATTCCTAACTCTCAATAGTCAGATAAACAAATTGAAGCACTTATGAGAACGAAACACTCTTTTCACAATAAGCTCAAGAAAGATGATGAATGATTTTCACAATTGATCTCTCAAATTGATTTCATGTAATTCTGATATGTTATGATATGTGTATATTCTTGTTATATTGTTAAAAGTGTTCCTTTGATCCCTCTTTATATAGAAAACAAGTTATAGTCGTTGGGATCAATCAAAAACAGATTTGGGTCTGATAACAGAATCTGTTTTCTTGACTCTAGTTCTTGAAATAAGATTCTACATTGGCGTCGTTTTCAATCCTCAGGGCACGTACTTATTAGTGGACGAGCGCTTCTGTCACTTTAGTGGACGAGCGCTTGTATCACTTTAGTGGACGAGCGCTTCTGTCACTTTAGTGGACGAGCACTTCTGTCACTTTAGTGGACGAGCACTTGTATCACTTTAGTGGACGAGCACTTCTGTCACTTTAGTGGACGAGCGCTTCTATCACTTCAGTGGACGAGCACTTCTGTCACTTTACTCGACGAGCGCTTCTGTCACTTGTGTTGGACGAGCGCTTTTATCACTTGTGTTGGACGAGCGCTTCTTATGAAATCTTATTTTCAAAAATCATTTTCATTAACAAAAACTTATTCATTTTAATGCAGGTTATGAAATTGATTTTCTTCGTGCATATTTTCATTTGAGCTATTTTGTGACTAAGAGATTTCTTTCTCTTACAAATCATCTAAGACTTAAATCTAAAAATTCTCCTTTAAGCTTGGTCTTGATGATCCTTTGATCTTTGACTTTGCTATTTTGATTTCTACATGCAGCTCCTTGATTCCTTCAAGTTCTTCCTTGAATATCTTCCTTGAATTTGCTTAATGAACTTGTTGATCACTACTTGATACATGTCTTTGAATTTTTGACACTAAAACACTTGCACACACATTAAATTGTATTTGTCATATATCAAAATCTCTAAGTCATTGAGTCTTACAGTTATGAATGTTGTTGTTATGATATGGATTATGTTGATCACATTGACTGGATATGTTGTTGATGACGATGTTACCATTATATTGAATATGTTAATAGGACCCTAATCGGATTTAATTAGGACTCTTAGAGGAATTAAGGGATTAATTCCCCAAAGCTTCATAAGACATGAACTGTGTTAGTGAGGGGTGAGGTTTCATGCCGAATGCTTTAGTTTAGACCCTAGGATCTGATTTGAGAGAATTAGGAAGCCTAAACTCCAAGAACATGTTGTGTTCTGCCCAGAATAGTATGGCCTTGCCCAGGAGCACGACCGTGCTGAACAGGGAGCACGACCGTGCTCCCAGTTAAATTCTGGAAGGCAGGCCGCGCATTGAGTACTACCGTGGAGGACAGAGAGCACGACCGTGCTCCACTTAAATGGCAGCACGACCGTGCTGGGGTGAGCACGCCCGTGCTTCCCCTACTGGTCAGAACCTGAAACTAATGAATTACACGGGTGTTTCATCCCGATTATCCCCAGATGAAGTAATAATACACTAATCGAGTGATAACAAGTTAGATAACTTAATTAAAGAATAATTAAGATAACAAAGAGTAATAAGCTGGTTTAACCGGTACCCGATGGGTTACCGCACGTTGTTACGCTTTGGTGCTTTTTGGCCAAAGTGGCCTCGAAGCTTTTTGGTCGAGGTGTTGTTACGTTGGACCTTGGTGCTTTTTTGCCAAGGGGGACCTTGACCCCACGGTTGGGTCTTAGGCGTTGATGTTGATGTTGGTGATAAATCTTGGGTGCTTATTGGCCCAAGCAAAGGAGGCGGTTGCCTTGTGTGTTATTGTGCTCACACATTCATACCTTGAGGTTGATTAGTGGGGGATGTTCAACATAGGGGAGGTCGTCCAAGTTATGATGATCTGGCCCAAGTCTCGGGTGGTTCACCCAAGGTTTGGTGGACCTTGCGCCCCCGAGGTGGCGTATCCAGTTATGATACGTCGGCTATCCAAGGGGTTCCTCCATGGTTTGGGGAACTGCCGGTGTTGGTGCTTTTTGGCCAATACGGATATCTAACTCCGAAGTTGACTTCCTGAGATAGTTGGATCCACATGCATAACGGAGTAGCGGAGTAGGTGTTGCACCGCATAGCATCTGTTGACTGTTGACGTGTAATATGTAAATGATGATGTATGATGTTTGTTGCTATGCTTGATATGATGTATGTTCATCTTATTCCCTATTCCTATGACATTGAGTTTACATGATTTCTTACTCCCCGTTTTCCTGTTTCTGTTGTTGCATGTATTTCCTTATGCAGAGGACGATGAGCAGCCAACAGAGGAGTGCCTCTGAGGATCCGTGACTCTAGTTAGAATGCTTAGTTATAGTTGTTAGTTTGTTAGTTATTTCAGTTTGTTTCAGTGATGTATCCGGATTTTGGTTATACCAGCTCTGTATGTGACATCGGAGTTGGGTTTTTCTTTATATGTCTAGTTTATGTTTTATTGTTTTAAAACTATGTTATTTCCACATTGTTTTTGTTGAGATGTGAAACCTTTTTATCCAAGTTTTTATTTTAATCAAATAAATGCATGTTTTATAATTACCTCTTTTAAGTAAATGTTTTATATTAACATGCAGGGTAGAAGGGTGTCACGGGTCATACGGCTTGGACGACTACGGAGGCTTGTGGCGGTGCTACTACTAGCAATAACAGCAATCTACAACTGCGACACACGACGACGGAGGCTTGGACGGCGCACACAGATCTTCAAACCCTCTTGGAGAACCCTCTCCGACTCCTCCCACCTCTTCACCGTTCAACCTCACGCCGCCACCTCTTCGAAACCAACCTCCCTGACCACGCTGCCATCTCCCGTGCCGTGCAAGGCTGCTATGGCATCTTCCAAGTGGCATCCCCATGCACCCTCGTCGACCCCGAAGACGAAGGCGGAGAGGGCAGCGTGAGAGTTCATGCAGAGGCATAAGCACCACGATGACGGTAGCGGGGTCGACGTGGTGGCGATTCTATCGGTGACGTGTCCTAACCCCATTGCGATCGCACATGGTGAAGACGAAGGTTGCCATGTCGGAAGTAGAAATGAACCGCTGAGTATGCAGAGTTGAACATCTTTTAGGGGGGGAGAGAGAGAGAAAAAGGTTTTTTTATTGGTGTGAAATACCAATCATATCCCATAAAGTAATGGTCCTCCAACACAAAGTTGGAGGACATTAGGCTTCGTCTTTCCACAGCCCCTGCCTCTGCTTTTACTCAAACGTAATTTGGTCCTATTAGCCAACTAAACTTGGCTAAATTACTATTCTCACCTCTCTTATCCCTCTAACTTTTTTTATTCCCTAAATACCTTTCTTAACCCTAACTCTTTATTTACCTCACCCATCCAAACCGCCCCGTTCCCGTAATTTTTTTTCTTCATTCTATTGTTTTACTTCATTTTCCTCCCACCTCTCCCGACTCAACACTCCACACTCCACGCTTCAAGATTTCTTGGTATATCTTCGGCATCCTCGGTGAAGACACTTGACATGGGGAGAGGTAAGCTTCTTCTGTCAAATTTCTTGGTTTGACGTAGGTTTTTTTTTTAATTTTTTGTTTCACTTACAGAATCTAATTTCAATAAGTATTTAATTTCTTGACACTTACAAAAACTAGTTCCGTAAGTATCAAGAAATTACACACTTACAAAAATTAGATTTCCTCCGAATTCACCTTTCACTTATGGAAACTATCGTTTCCGTAAGTGTTTAAATTTTTTACACTTATAGGGACTATACTATAGTTTCCGTAAGCAATAAATTTATTTAACGTTTTATTTTTTTAATAATAATTAATACATTTATTTTGCTGAAACTATGGTTTCGCCTAGTCGCTTGCTGCTTCCTCGCCGATGTCCCCCATTCCTCCTCGCCGCTGTCCTCGCATGGTGGTTATAAGTGTCTCGGGGTAGCTATGTTGGTGAGAAGGTGAGAATTAGATCTGAAGTAATGGAGGTGAGAAATGGATAATGGTAAGAAATTTTACCCGGGAGAGGAGAAGAGAAGAGAAGGAGATGGGCAATAAATAAGGAAGCATAGGATTTACGGTAGTGAATAAGTGGGTATGGGTAAAATTGATAAAGCATAAAAAAATTGATAAATGTGAGGTGAGAATATCCAAGTGGGAGGTGGGAATATCAAAGCCCTAAAATCTATTAGCTTCTATTGCCTAAAAAAACAAATAAACAAAATAAAAGGTCTACCGGTCTAATATCTTTATAATATATGGCCTATTTCTTTAATGTAAAAATTCATTACTCACAATAATAGTTATCCCAACCGCAATATGTATATTAGATGAAAAGAATATAGTAGGAAAAAACTAAAAAAACACACACACACACACATATATATAATTAATATATGTTGAGTCAATCGGTTCAGTCAGTGACCCAGTTAGGGGTGAGCGTGGGACGAGTTATGCTTGTCCCTTATCCGGTCCTAAATATTGATAGGGCTAAATCTTTGAATCTGAACCCGTCCCTTGACCCGAAAGAACCCGGTCATATGTGGGTTGGTTTAAGACCAGGTCTAAATGAGATGAGACGGGATTGATCCGAATTTAAATAGACTCTTTGTAAACAAAATTTTTATGAGTGAGAAAATGTTAATTATTTTTATAAGGCAAAATATAAGCAAAAGATGTTATCTAAAAGTCACCAATTGATCCAAAATTAGATGTTACAACATATCAACAAATAAATCCTTTTGCTAGATGCTTCCTTCATGCTTATGTTACCAAAGTCATATTGTTAAAAACAAAATACTATCATCAAACAAGTTTCTTTCAATGTCATAAAAGTCATAAAATGCTTTCTAAAAGTCACCAATTGGACTAGTATGAGACGTGAGATGTGAGAGTAGAAGTTTAGTAATTTACCTCATACTTCTTTCTTAATGGCCGCACGTGAAACGTATTATTGGGAGGGATAAAAGTAGATTTTTATTATATGGGACGGGTTGGGTAACCCGAAGATCAACCCGAACCCGTCCCTAACCCAGCACCGGGTCACAAAGTGGGACACAGGTTCGTCCCTTCTCTTCTGCGGGTTAGGGTCAGACCCGGTCCGAACACCACGGGTTGGGACGAGTTCTAGGGCCGGGTCGGGTTTTGCACACCCCTAGACCCAATGATTCAACCGGTGACCCATTTACCCGGTATCTTGACCAAGTCGATCAATGGTTCGAGTTTTATAATATTGTCCTAAGGACACTCGTTAAGGAACCAAAAAAAAGTAAGATTTCAAATGGAATTGATGTATTTAATATTTTAAAAGGTAAAATACTTAGTTTTTAATAAAAACTTATTTTTCTTGATTTATTAAAGAATATATTAAAAGCACTTGTTAGCATGACTCTATTTTGTAACAGAGTTTAACATGGACTCACGCTCAAAAACTTTTGGTATGTATTAAAAAACTACGTGGATGCAGATTAAATCCTATTTCGGTTTTTAATATTGTTTTATTTTATTATAGTCTTGTTTATTTTTAATTTTTAATTTTGACATTAATAAATTTACATTAGTCCATTTATTTATGAGGCTAACAGGCCTCACTTCGGAGTTCTGTTCCTTCTTATCTCAACTCTACACAACAATGCGCAGAGAATGTATCTACAATCAAACTCAGACGTCTAAATTAATTACATTATTTTATTCTTCATTTACAATTTGAAATCTATACTAATATTAAAGGTGGAGAGATATTTTTACTTTACATCTACGTGTCAGCAGCATGAATTTTTGACTTTTTTTTAATTTGTTTTTTTCCTTTTTTAAAAAAAAATTATATTTGTTTTTACTTTTTTAATTTTTTTTACGTTTATTTTTTATTTTTTAAAAGAATTTGTTTAATTTTTTTTAAAAGAATATTTTATTTTATTTTACTTTTTCCTTAATTTAAAAAAATATTTCTAACAATTTTTTTTCCTAATATTGTTTTTTGAATTTATTTGTATGCACTGACGGTCTAAAGTTTTTTTACACTGTCAATCAATCATAAATTGACAAACAATAAAATTAGAGTTGTCATGTTCTTGATGTTTTAATTTTTATATACTTATATTATAATTTATATATAATTTAATAGTTTAAATTTAAAATTTTATATATTTTTTATTTATATATATATATATATATATATATTTATATATATTTTTTTTTTAATATTTTCCGGTTTGAACCGAACCGAATCAAACCAAACCAATAATAAATCTATATCTATACTAATTGATAAGGGGAAGTTCTGATTTTAGTGTAACACAATGGTGCAAGCCACGTGTTAAGTTATGAAATATTTTTATTATTATTTTATTTTCTAAAATTTATATATTTTTTGTTGTAAAATATTTACAAATCGATAAAGGTACATTATTTATTATATATATATATATATATATATATATATATATATTAATATTTTCCTGTTCAAACTGAATCAAACCAAACCAATAATAAATCTATATATCTATACTAATTGATAAGGGGAAATTCTGATTTTAGTGTAGCACAATGGTGCAAGTCACATGTCAAGTTATGGAATATTTTTATTATTATTTATTTACTTATTTTATAAAAATTATATATTTTTTGTTTTAAAATATTTACAAACCAGTAAAGGTACATTGTTTTGGTAGCCAAACACGGCAATCTTTGTATTGAGATAAACAGAGACAGAGCTATTCATATTTTGTATTTTTTTTTTGCTACATCCTTGCCTTTGTTCTTTCTATTTTAAATAATAAGTCTATATCTATACTAATTAATAAGGGGAAATGCTGATTTTAGTGTAGCACAATGGTGCAAGCCACATGTCAAGTGATGAAATTTTTGTATTATTTTTTTTTCTAAAATTTATATATTTTTTTGTTTTAAAATATTTACAAACCGGTAAAGGTACAATGTTTTGAGAGTCAAACACGACAATCTCTGAATTGACATAAATAGAGGCAGAGCTATTCATATTTTCTAATCTATTTTTTCTACATCCTTGCCTTTGTTTTTTTCTATTTTAAATAATAAATCTATATCTATACTAATTAATAAGGGAAATTGCTGATTTTCTAATAAAGTGACACGTGTCAGTACCACATGATTTAAGAGGGTTAGTTGATCATTGGTAATAATCAAAGAGGAACACTTAACACATAGTGTTACATTACATATTGTAATATCATTTTAAAATAATAATATTCAATTCTTTACACTCAAATTATAGATAAAATTGTTTCAAGGTTTTTACTGATCACTTCTGTCTATAAATAAAAAGCCTTGGAGATGAATGAGTACCACCATTATGGGTGGGAAGGAAATATTGAAAGCAAAGTGTGAAATAAGTAAAAAAAATGTTTGACATGGTGGACTTAATTTGGGATATAGCAAAAAAAAAAGTTTAGTAGATATAGAGGCACAATTCAAATTATTAATGATAACAATGCTATCAATAATAATAGTAATTGATGACTCGTGCATCGCACGAGTGAAAAAATACTAGTAATAATAAAAATTCATACTATATCTTTTTTTTTGACAAGCTTCATATTATATTTATAATGCCAGTAAATAATGAAACAATATTATCCTATTAACTCCAACTTTTAAAATTAAATAATTGGCATGTTTTAGATAGTAATATCATGAAATGAGTGTGTTTGTTATTACTTATTTTTCTAAAAAAATTATTTTTTAATTGAATAATAATTTTTTAAAACTTTAAGTGTGTTGGTTTTTGCTTTTGAAAATAATAAAAAGTAGGAAAAAACATTTTTGGGATTAAAATGAAAATCAACTTTCATTAGTTTTTGGAAAAAAAATCATTTTTTATAACTAACTGCTTTTTAAAAAATGATTTGTATGATTGTAAACATATACAAATTTTTTTCTGCTTTTCTTTAAAGTCTTTAGAAATAATTACAAAATTATTTTGTAACAAAATAATTTATTTTTTAATCTTAAACAAAAAGGACTTAATATATAATAAAAATATGTAAGCATTCTGTTTATTATATTGAGTTGTTGGTTAAGAGAAAAAGACACTAAGGTGGTGTTTGGAAGAGCTTATTTAAGTTACTTTTGACTTATCTGATGACATAAGCTCTTATGCAGTGTGTTTGGCAGAACTTATAAAAATAACTTATGTCATCCCATAAGGAGTTTTTGACTTATTTTCATAAGTCACTGGGAGAAGCTTATGGAATTATCATAAGAGCTTATGCACTAAACACCCTCTCCGTGTTTTTCACTATTCGAATCATCTCATGCCCCTTTCTTTCTTTTTCTTTCTTTAAGTGCTTATGGTATGAGCTCTCATGCGATAAGATCTTATGTGATAAGCTCTTAATTAAGTTGTTTACCCAAATACACCCTATATACTAATAGATATCCAGGATCTAGCTCGGATAGTAACAAATGTTGAATGTTATAATTTGATACCGTTGGCCTAATAGCATAAGATGTAATAGAATGTGATGTTTTTTCTATGGAACCAAAATATATTACTTGTTATAATCTTATACCATATTCCGTTTTATGTATAAAATACATCAAATATAGAATAGGATCCATATACTCTGTTTTGCCTTGTTCTAAAAGTCGACTATCTTGGATTGGACCATGGGTTCAATACAGTTCAACATTTATGACATGAGGAATTGAAGATTACCTTTTCAGTTTTCACCCAACTTAATGATGGGCTCGGACAAGCGAACCGGATCGAAGCAAGTAATAATAAAACGATGAGAAATCGAGTATCGAACTCAGGGATTGAGAAATCAAGTATCACTTCACAAATTAAACAACTATTTTAGATTAAGAAATAGGTTTGAAAAGGTTTTAAGAAAATAAAAGAAACAATAAAAGAAATCAAATATTTTTGGGATTTTCAAATTAAAAGATATTTCTAGGAATTGGGTTACCAACAAGATTGTTCATGTTACTAATTGACTACCCCTTGTTAATTATCGAAATTGCTTTGAAGGTGAATTTATCCTCAAATAGTTAATGCTCCCTCTCGGGTTACAAAAACCGTGCCCAATTAAACCAACCTCTACTCTCATGGTAGTTGAATTTAGATTGAACCCTTTAAGTTTTGTGACAATTCGTGAACCCTCGAAGGACCGCTTCTAACTCTCGTGATTTAAGTCCTAAGTATGATTTCTATAGATCCAATACCTAAGTTCACCGCTATATAGGTTCCTCCTTAGAGTATCTATGGCATGCAAATAAGTGCGCACCAGATTTACAAGTAATTAAAGCGATAGAAATCAAATCGAAAGCGAAATCTAAATTAATAAAGAGAAAACATCAATTTATAACATAAAATAGATCTTGGGCATAACCCCAATCCCTAGAAATAAAGTTACTACTGAAGCATTGTCATGATGATGACAAGCTTGGTTAACAAAAACATGAAATAAAACCTAAGAGAAGAGAAGAGAAGAAGAAGAAGAGAATCCTAATTTTGCCTAAGTGTAGCAGTCAAAAAGTCCCTTGAGTCTCTGCCCGATTACCATAGTTATAGATTAGGAAAGTTTGAATCCCAATCAAACACAAATTCAGATCAAATCAGTTTCTTCAGATACAAATATTGCGCGTCACGGCCGTGACGGATTTTGCCTTGGGCGTTGCTTCACCAATTGGTCAGTCACGGCCGTCATGCGGGCCCTTGCAATTTACTTGGCAATCTTCAATTTAATTTCAATCATTCTTCTTTGTCCTCTCCTAAAAATAAGAATAAGAGAATATCAGAAAATTAATAAAAATCTAATTAAATGCACACATTGACTCTAAAATAACCAAAATAGGAAAACAAAATCTAATTTAGGCTAAATCAAGCACTTAAAAAAATTTAATTGATGAAATCCGCTATAAAATAATAGATAAAATATCATAAGCCAGCAGACTATCACTTAACCCAAAACTCTATCTATAAATACTGCCTATAACATGTAAGGCACGAATCTATCTACTATCCCTTCATATAAATACTTGTATAGGTATATACCTAACACATCATCCTTAAACACAGCCAATTGAGAGGTGACGACACATCAAAATTTAATACATTCATTTCAAAATAACTTATAAAAAACACATACACCTCTTCTCTACCACTTTCTAACCAGACCAGTTTCTCCATTATCCATTCTTTAAACTCCCGCACATTAACCTGACATGCCTTGAACGTGATACAATTTTTACTCGGTTGAACTCAGCTCCTCCACACTACGGAACCAGAAAATATTGTGCCCAACCACCACACTTTGCTCAACGAATAGTTTCCAATTCTTCATCGTGAGCATCAACCACAAAAACAGTGTAAGTAACATAAACAATGGTCTGATATTAATTTCTCTTCAAACACGCGATGACGCAGCTAATGTTGTTGGACTGTGACCAGAAAATGAACACCAAGTCCCCCCAATCAATTGAAACATGTCACCTCTTCACAGACCTAACAATTATCCTTTTTAATCTTCTTCTAACGTATTTTTATTTTAATTGAATTTCATTTTAATCGGTTTCAATATTAAAAGGATATCAAAGAGTACCCAGAAAACCCTCTTTTGGAGAAAGGAAGAGGGGACAATTGAAGAAGATGGAGAAGATGGGAGAGGAATAGGTTGAAAGAGGAACCGTCTGGTTGGAAGGTGAAAGAGGAGAGCTGGGTTTTATTTTTGAAGACCAAAATTGGCAATAACCCGAAGAAGATTTGAATTGAATAGATGAACATAAAAGAAAAAAAAAGAATAGCATGCCCACATCGGAATAGTGGGATTAACGAAATAACAACAGAAAAGACACAGGATTTAGGGATATTGATGAGTGTGATTTCACCTTATATTTCATTGACATTTTGTATGCATTTTCATATAGTTCAGGCATATTTTAATTTGATTTTTGTTAGTTTTTACCTTGGAACGGGTAAGGCGGTTTGTGGTGTTGTTGTGCAGGAATTAAGGATTAAATGCTCAAGATTAACCATGATGGAGCTTGCATGAAGACGGGGCTTGAAAAGTAAGGAAAATAAGCCAAATAGAGACCATCACGACTTAGTCGTGACAGCCATCACGGTCATGATCGAGTAGAGCTGAAAAGAAAGAATGGAAAAGTCAGCTGATCACGGCCAGGTCGTGATGAGCATCACGTCCATGATATGCCAACTGAACCAGATCCTCACAGGCAGAGCTGATCACGACCTAGTCGTGATGGTGGTCACGGCCGTGATGGACCAACCAGTGAAGCAACTTCCAAGTCAGAATCCGTCACAGCCGTGACACGCAATATATGGATCTTTAGAAACCGATTTGATTTGAATTTGTGAATGATTGGGATTCAAGTTACCCTAATCTATAAATAGAGCACTTAGGCTCGAAAATAGGGGACTTGTAGGGACTTTTGGGGCTGCTACCTTAGGCAAAATCCTCCTCCTCCTCCTCCTCCTCCTCCTCCTCCTCCTCCTCCTCTCTTAGGTTTTCTTTCATGTTTTATGTTAATCAAGCTTGCTCTTAACATGGCAATGCTTGAGTAATAGTTTTATTTCTAGGGATTGGAGCTATGCCCAAGATCTGTTTTATGTTATGAATTGATGTTTTTCCTTTGTTAATTTCGATTTCGCTTTCGATTTGGTTTTTATTGCATGAATTACTTGTGAATCTGATGCGCACTTATTTGCATGTCATAGATACTCTAAGGAGGAACCTAGCGGTGAACTTACACTACTAGAAAAATTGAATTTTCGGACGGAATTTTCGGACGGAAATGTTTCCGTCCGAAATTTTCAGAAAATTTCGGACGGATTTCACACGGATTGTGTTATTTTTTATATTTTCCATGATCCGTCCGAAATCCGTCCGAAATTTCGGACGGATTTCGGACGGATTGTGTTATTCTTTATATTTTCCATGGATTTCGGACGGAATGTGTTATTTTTTATATTTTCCTTGATCCGTCTGAAATCCGTCCGAAAATTTCGGACGGATTTCAGACAGATTTTGTTATTTTCTATATTTTCCTTGATTTATCTTACATCCGTCTGAAATCCGTCCCAAATTTTCGGACGGATTGTGTTATTTTTTATATTTTCCTTGATCCGTCTGAAATCCGTCCGAAAATTTCGGACGGATTTCAGACAGATTGTGTTATTTTTTATATTTTCCTTGATTTATCTTACATCCGTCCGAAATCCGTCAGAAAATTTCGGACGGATTTCAGACAGATTGTGTTATTTTTTATATTTCCCTTGATCCGTCTGAAATCCGTCCGAAAATTTCGGACGGATTTCAGACGGATTGTGTTATTTTTTATATTTCCCTTGATCCGTCTGTAATCCCTCCAAAAATTTGGATGGATTTTGATCTGATTGTGTTATTTTTTATATTTTCCTTGATTTATCTTACATCCGTCCAATCGAAATCGTCGAACCGTCAAATTTTGACGGATTGTCTGACAGTTGTGTTATTTTTTATATTTCCCTTGATCCGTTTGAAATCCGCCCGAAATTTTCGGACGGATTGTGTTATTTTTTATATTTTCCTTGATCCGTCTGAAATCCGTCCGAAATTTTCGAACGAATTTCAGACGGATTGTGTTATTTTTTATATTTTCCTTGATTTATCTTATATTATCCTTGAAAAAATATTAAATAATTTATCTTATAAATATGATTAAAATATTTGATCTTAATAAATTTAAAAGTAAACAAGATTTATGAAGTGAATTAAACAAGATTTATATTTCTTACAAGATTTATGAAGTAAATTAAACAAGAAGTACAATTGTTTGATCCTAATAGAACCCAAATGGACTGTTTAGGTCATATACGACCTAACTAGGCCAATTTGTACTTTTTCAGGCATAAAGGAGCCCCAATGGACTTGTTCGATCCTAATAGAGCCCAAATCGACTTTGTAGGACCTAATTGGGCCAATTGCCCCGTACGACCCAATTGTACTTCTTTGGTCCTAATGGATCCCAAATGGACTTGTTTGATCCTAATAGTGCCCAAATGGTCTTTTTAGGTCATATACGACCTAACTGGGCCAATTTGTACTTCTTTGATCCCAATGGAGCCCAAATGGACTTGTTTGATCCTAATAGAGGCCAAATGGACTGTTTAGGTCATATAGGACTTAACTAGGCCAATTTTTACTTTTTCGGGCATAATGGACCCCAAACGGACTTGTTTGATCCCAATGGAGCCCAAACGGACTTGTTTGATCCTAATAGAGCCCAAATGGACTTTTTAGATCATTTAGTACCTAACTAGGCCAATTTGTACTTCTTTGATCCTAATGTAGCCCAAATGGACTGGTTTGATCCTAATAGAGCCTAAATTGACTTGTTAGGACCTAATTGGGTCAATTGCCCCGATCGGCCCAATTGAACTTCTATGGTCCTAATGAAGCCTAAATGGACTTGTTTGATCCTAATAGAGCCCAAATCGACTTTCTAGGTCATATACGACCTAACTGGGCCAATTTGTACTTCTTTGATCCCAATGGAGCCCAAATGGACTGGTTTGATCCTAATAGAGCCCAAATTGACTTGTTAGGACCTAATTGGACCAATTGCCTCGATCAGCCCAATTGAACTTCTATGGTCCTAATGAAGCCTAAATGGACTTGTTTGATCCTAATAGAGCCCAAATCGACTTTTTAGGTTATATACGACCTAACTGGGCCAATTTGTACTTCTTTGATCATAATGGAGCCCAAATGGACTGGTTTGATCCTAATAGAGCCCAATTTGACTTGTTAGGACCTAATTGGGCCAATTGCCCCGATCGGCCCAATTGAACTTCTATGATCCTAATGAAACCTAAATGGACTTGTTTGATCCTAATAGAGCCCAAATCGACTTTTTAGGTCATATACGACCTAACTGGGCCAATTTGTACTTCTTTGATCCTAATGGAGTCCAAATGGACTGGTTTGGTCCTAATAGAGCCCAATTTTACTTGTTAGGACCTAATTGGGCCAATTGCCCCGATCGGCCCAATTGAACTTCTATGGTCCTAATGAAACCTAAATGGACTTGTTTGATCCTAATAGATCCCAAATCGACTTTTTAGGTCATATACGACCTAACTGGGCCAATTTGTACTTCTTTGATCCTAATGGAGCCCAAATGGACTGGTTTGATCCTAATAGAGCCCAAATTGACTTGTTAGGACCTAAGCGTAAGCTCCAAACATGATTTTCTTTGAAAATAACCTTGTTTGGTAATAAGATTAAGTGTTTAGATCAAATTAGAATGTGTGTTTGGTCATGCGTAATTAAATTACTCTCTTCAAATTATTTTATTGGGTGCGTTAGCACTGACTTATTTCAGTGAACGCGCGCTTACTAGACAATAATTTACGTTATTGTCGCTATTATTACCAGTGCAGAAAAATGTTTTAAATAATATGATTAAGAGAAAATCATTTTCATATTTTTATCCTATTTGATTTTAGAGTTAAAAATATTTTGGTTTTACATTAATCGGAGATTAATTTTGGACAGACTATTTTCTTAGTTGATCAGTTCAATTATTAATCTTTGCTCTAATTTGAATTTCGAAATCATATATTTATCAATCTTTATTTGTATGGAATTCGTATGTTAGATCCAAATACTGTAACGGCCCGCTTTTAGTTACGTTGTTTAACCGGTTAAAATATAATTACACATATGATTAATTATTTTATTTGGATGTTTATGTTAATTTTGTTATGTGGTTTAGTTTGAGTAATTAAATTACTCTCTTCAAATTATTTTATTGGGTGTGTTAGCACTGACTTATTTCAGTGAATGCACGCTTACTAGACAATAAGTTACATTATTGTCACTATTACTACCAGTACAGAAAAATATTTTAAATAATATGTTTAAGAGAAAAGAATTTTCATATTTTCATTCAATTTAATTTTAGAGTTGAAAATAAACTGGTTTGACCTTAATTTGAGATTAAATTTTGGACCGAGTATTTTCTTAGCTGATCAGTTCAACTATTAATCTTTACTCTAAATTGAATTTTGAAATTATATAGTTATCAACCTTTATTTTTAGATTCCAAAAAGTAAAAACATATTTATTTTAGGCTTAATATTTTATCACTCATTTTATACCTGTTACTAAATAATTAACTTAAAGACCTAAGTTTCTCTTTTCTCTCTCTCTTTCTCGACGCCCTCCCCCCTCACTTTCTTTTCTTCTCTGCTTTCTCCTTTTCTCTTTCTTTCTTTTTCTCCTTTTTCTCTTTCTTTCTTTTTCTTCTTCTTTCTTTGTCTTTTTCTTTCTTTCTTCTTCGGTCTCCTTTCTTCTTTCTTTTTTTTTCTTCTCCCTCCTGACTCCATCTTCTTCTTCCTTCTCCCCAACCTTATCTTCTCCCTTCTTCATTCAGTCCAGCCATCGCCGCCTGGAAGCTCCGACCGTCGCCAACCACTCGTCGACGCAGCAGAGAAGCCCGCGACCACCGCGTCGCCTGAAGCCGCTCAGAGCCGCGCGATCTGGCCGAGCTCCGCCGCGAAGCCGCCGGTTTTTGTGGTGGTTTCCACCCTGTGGGTTCCTTCCAACCTCCTTCTTATTTCCTTTGGTCTTACTCTATCTCTCTCTTTTTGGTGTTCACAGAAAGCGAACCGCCGCCACGGCCACCGTCTGCCGCCGCGTCAACCACCGCAGCACCACCATAAGCTTGCCTTCTTCCTTGGGTAAGTGGTTTTCTCACTTCCTTTGCTCAGATTCAAAACCCCCAAATTGATTTTGAAACCCTAACCCTAGGTTTTGATTTTTAGTTCTCAAAATCTGAATTTAATTAGTGTTTTCTGAAATTGGGAGCATGATTAAGTGCCGCCCCAAATTGATTTTGAAACCCTAACCCTAGGTTTTGATGATGAGTGTAACGATTGTGCTTAGATGATTGAATAAATCATAAGTTATGTTGAGATACGAGGATGTATTTGACTATTTTTAAAGGGGACATTTCGAAAATGATTTGTGAAAATCTCTAACACTAAACACGCGCTTAAGGAACTAATTACTGAGGTTTTAAACTAAATGTCACAAAGGGGCAAAAGCGGGGTGTTTCAAATACCATTCGAACATTGAGAATATATCCTCTTGAAAACATAACAAGATGTGAAGTAAGTTTGTTAGCTTCCTTATTGACATTTTGACTATTTCTTCAAAATTAATTTTTGTAACTAGTCTCAATATAATATGTTTCTAATTTAATTATGCAGAAATTTGATTCATCTACCTTTGCATTCTGGTCAAGGAGCTCGGTGGATGTGGAGCCAGGACGAATCATATTGCAATCCAATAGTTACACTACTAACACACTTTTGGATCTTTGTGGCCTTTGCTACTATACAGGTATTCTGAGAATTTCATCCTCCTTTTGTGGAAATAGTTTTTACTGATGAATTAGATTATAAGAACGTAAATTTTATAAATATCTGCTGGGAGATGCTGGGTGTATTTTATGTTATTGGGGGACATGATTTAGTTTTAGTTGCTTGCCTTGTATGAGTTGCAATGTGTAGTGTACATTCAAGACCATGTTTTTACTCACGATATGTTTTGTACTATTTGAAGATTCATTATCATTGGATAATGTTTGTTATATTCAGTGCAACTTACCTGTTTCAACCTTTTCTCTCTTATTCACCGAATCTTCTGTTCTTTAATCTTGATCAAATTTAAAGATTCCAATATCGATTGTTTGTGTGTCGTTTGTTTTGTGTGTGTGTAGTGGAAATAATGTTGGTTCTTTTGGCTATCCTAATACTCTTGTGCATTGCAGATTTTTTGTTTAGCCACAACATTTGACTATCCTTTGAACTAAAGTGTAGTGTATGCTTAGGCCTAGGAATTATGAACGGACATGAGTTAGATAAAGATTCAAACAATTTGAGGGTTTGCTAGCAATAAAGATCCAAACAATTTGAGGGTTTGCTGGAAAAATCTCTTGATAATTTTTATTATTTGTACTTTTACGCTAGTCGCATCAATTTAAATGCCAATAATTAATTAATAGCCTTCTAATTATGCTTTTTGGTCTGTTAACAATGCTTTGGCAGATAAAATATGTCCTAAGCATTTAGCACTTTTTAATTGATAAACAATTAGATTGCACTTTCCAACTATTGGAAGTACCATCGATCTTACCGATCAGTAGCATGTATATTTGCTCGAGGACGGCTATACTAAACAAGTATAGATCACATGGGCTTCTTTCTCGGTGCGGTTCTTTTGGGGTTCTAGAGTACGATTGAACACATGTGTGCACTTATTTCCGTTTGTTAATTAATTGACTTGCTTGGTTGATGGAAAGGTTCATTCTTTTCTTGAATTGTTGGATATAAATCTTTCGGGTGTATCGTGGGGGCATCTCCATTGATGTAGGTCATTCTACTTCTAAAGGAAAAATGTCGACAAATTTGGAGAGGCTGGATTCTCGGATTCCTCAACTTGTTGGTTCATTACATGACCTTCACAGTTCACGGTGGCTTGATCTTCCCGATAGTTTTTAAGTCATGACTTTTGGATTGCATGCAGCAATTGGTATTTGATTTTTAGAAGTTGTATGGTACCAAGGCTGTATTTTGTAACAATAGTCAAATTCATGATTTTGTGATTGAATGTGAAACTACAAATGTTAGTGATCGGTGCAATATAATTCGCATAGATAGTGAAACTGTAATGTAAGTGAAGTGATCTGTCACGGCCGTGATGGGTATCACGGTCTGGCCGTGACAGATTCTGCTTAGAAGGGGTCTGGCTCAGTTGACATGTCACGACCGTGACAGATTCTGACTTTTCATTCTTCCGTGGGAAATCCGTCCCAAATCCGTCCGCAAACAAAAATAAATCCGTCCGAAAAATAACCAACAAAATCACAGCATCCGTCCCAAATCCGTCGGAAAACAAAAATAAATCTGTCCGAAAAATAACCAACAAAATCACAGCCAAAAACAAAAATAAATCCGTCCGAAAAATAACCAACAAAATCACAGCATCCGTCCCAAATCCGTCCGAAAACAAAAATAAATCTGTCCGAAAAATAACCACAATCCGGATTTCCACGTTGTCTATATTCCGTCCGAAATCCGTCCGTAAATATTTTCAGACGGAATTTGGGACGGATTTTATAATTTCCCATGAGGCTTTTTCGGACGGGTGCCATTCCGTCCGAAATCCGTCCGAAATGAATTATCCGTCCGAAATCTGTCCGAAATTTGTCCAATTTCCGTCCGAAATCCGTCTGAAAATCCGTCCGAAAAAGATGGATTTCTAGTAGTGTTAGGTATTGGATCTATAGGAATCAAACTTAGGACTTAAATCACGAGAGTTAGAAGCGGTCCTTCGAGGGTTCACGAATTATCACAAAGCTTAAAGGGTTCAATCTAAATTCAATTACCACGAAAGTAGGGGTTGGTTTAATTGGGCACGGTTTTTGTAACCCGAGAGGGAGCATTAACTTATTTAGGATAAATTCGCCTTCAAAGCGATTTTGATAATTAACAAGGGGTAGTCAGTTCGGTAATATGAACAATCTTGTTGGTAACCCAATTCCTAGGAATTTCTTTAGATTTGAAAAACCCCTAATTGATTTACTTTCCTATTTTAATTGATTGCATTCTTAGATATCTGATTTTCTAAGTTATTTCTTATTACAAAATCAAATCTTTTCAAAATCTCTTTAGATTTGAAAACCCCCTGATTGATTTACTTTCCTATTTTAATTGATTGCATTCTTAGATATCTGATTTTCTAAGTTATTTCTTATTACAAAATCAAATCTTTTCAAAATCTCTTTTTTATATAGTCCAGTTTAATTGGTTTAATAATTAGTTGTTATTTGAGATCACGATCTCTGTGGGATCGATCTTTTTATTACTTGACGACGAATTCGTTACACTTGCCGGAGTTCACACTACCAGAGATAAAGGGGGAAGATGAGAGAGTTCACACTACTTCTTTTCTTTTTTTCTCCATCCAACCACCTTGAAAATCCACTCATTCTCCACCCATTTTCTCTCATCTTATACTTCTTTCTACGCTTCTTCTTTCTTCCCCGCTTCTTCTCCTAGCCAAACATAGCATTAAAGTCTCTTCCTTTATTCGTTTTTTTTTTTACACTGTGACTTAAGTTATGCAACCGAAAGAGGGAAATAGAAATGCCCATACCAACTAAAATTTCCTTCATCATATTATTTTGTCCCAGTTAATAAGCCAAAAATGGATTCGTAAATCACTTGTCCTTGGAATAGAGTACTTTGGTTATTTGCCAAAAAGTCAGGAAATTTGAAATGTTAAGTTTGGTTAGCAGCAGGCAAAGAGACGAAGAAGGGGCGGAGGAACCGAAGGAGAAGACAAAAATTTGTTATTTTTTTAATATTTTTATTTGAATATTTTAAACTTATAATGATGTATCACCTTTTTATTGGCTGTGTCCAAAGATGATGTGTTGGGTATATGCCCACACAAGTCTTTCTCCCATTGTATATTATGAGCGTGTTTGGGAAAGATTATTTTTCCTCATTTCAACTATTTTTTTAGCTTAAAAGTTGTTTCATAGATAATCTATCATGTTTGACATTTTGCTTAAATTTATAAAAAAACTTATTTTTTCCTTAAAAAAACTGTTTTATGCCATCTAGTTTTTTCTAGCTTAAGATTGTTGTGATTTGATTATTTTTCATTCTCAAAACTCTCTTTCCTGTTTACTCCTACAAAACTAACTTATAAACAAACATTATTAAATTATACAAATAACTTCATACCATTTTTCATAATTTATTATATAAAAATGATTTTTTTTTCACTACTCAAATGAAATAGATTATCTTAAAATCGTTTTTCAGCAAACAAATCCAAATAAAAACAGATTCCGATTATAATTGATTATACAAAAATCGATTATCATCATAATTTTTTTTTTTCTAAACTCTGACTTGAAGAGTATTTCTTGTAGATAGGATTTCTTGCAGTCCAAAACGTCTTTGGTGTCAATCTTGAGTGTTAATAAAATTGAGTGGTTAAGATCAATTTGTTAATTCTATGATATGAGTCGTCTGATCATGCATGAATGATGCGGATTTCCCTGACTGCCTAAATGCAGGGATTGCCGACTGCAGGTAATCCAGGTCCCGATAATTCATATCTTGTCGGCTACTTATCCGTGGGACATGTAGCAGAACCAAAATAAAATGAACGGATAAAAATAAAAGGTAATATGCTTGATGAAAAAGAAAATGTAAGAAACTTGAGGCATGTTTTAATTATTATTTTTTTTGGTAATAGTTGCGTGTTGAGGGCTGCGTCAATTAAGTAGCCCAGTGAGTTTCAGATCGACTTGATCAGGCCCAAAGGTTGTGTTGTGTTATTAGACATTAGACTGTTATTGAACCCGAAGATTTTTGCTTGTTTAATTTGTTTGAAAAATTTGCAAAATTTCATTTTTCGGTTAACGAAAATTTGCAAACTTTATTATGAGTAAAGATAGCTTATAGTCTGTTCTCTATTTTAATATTTGTCATTTCTTTTTTTTTAAAAAAAACTAATGGGAATAAATATTCTATTTTCACTCTCATTATCATTAGCCTAAAAAACAACTTGTGAGGCCCATGAATAAGGTTCGTGTTAAATTATGATTGGATCTGTTGTCAAGATCATTTGACTTTATTTCGGCCTGGGGAGATAGGAGGAGTAAGTTTTTCGGTCTTTGTTCCCTTTGATTTAAAGTGAAAGAACAAAAGTGCATTTACTTTATTTGGGCTTCCATCATCTAATTAAATGCTCCTGGGCCTGACAGGAACTAGGGCTGTTTGTGTGTCCCAGTTGTCTTTCGGGTTATCCTGCGTACAATGTGGGACAAAAAAAGTCCTTTGCTAGTGACTCACCTAACATATGAAGGAAGTTGTGTCACCATATCCATCACATTTTTTATGACAAAAATAATAATAAATCTACATCACTTTTTTTTTTATTACAAAAATCTAGGGTGAGGGAGATGATGCCTCACTCCAAGTCAGGGAAACCTTTGGACTCTCTATGAGTAATTATTAAGAGATTTACATTTATTTTATCCCAAGGAGAATAGTGGGGACTCGAACTTGCAACCTGTTAAACACGAGATCCTGTCATGCTCCACTAGACCAACCCTTTGGGGTTAATAAATCTACATCACTGACGTGACCCTATTTCACTTACTTTAATTTTGATATCTTGTACATTATTTTATCCTACTATTCTTACACGGCTTTTTAATAAAATAAAATAAAAAATAATTTTTGATATAAATTCTTGAGTTTTAATTTTTGGCACCAATTTTTTTACATATTTTTTTAAGTGGAAGTTTATGATATAGCAGGCCTTACCTCAGTTACATGTAGGAGTAACAGAGGAGAGAATGAAAAGATAAAGGCTGAACTGATTCAAAAGAATTACATAGTTAATAAAAAAAAAAGGAATTATATAACTTTCTATATCAATCAATAACGTATAAATTTATAATTATTTATGCATTTTGATGGAATAACGATAAATGAAATCAATTAAAAAAAAGACTTTAATTTATATACAGTACTGTCAGTATAAAGATTTTTACACTGACAATTAATCAAAAATCATGGAATTGATGACTTTTAAAGTGATTAGGATAAGAATCAAGCATTTATAATGGTATATCAATTTCTGATTGATTGACAGTGTAAAAAAACTTTATACTGTCAGTGTAATTAATTAAATCCTTAAAAAATTGCTATCTTATTGATCAATTAATATATATGATTAGATACAAATTTATACATAATTTATGAACATAAAAGGTAATGTAAAGATAGTATGAAATAATTATTTTTGTCATGTTCTCTCTTTTTTCCCTAAAATAATAGTAAAATATAATATGGTGTAAAAGAAATTACGTGCAACGTTCATTTTCCATACATTTAAGGCATGAAGACTTATATGACTAACATTTCACAAGAGTTGTGATATTTGAACATCTAATTTAAGATATCGTATATGATATTATATGTTTTTATTTCTATCTCTCATTTTTTTTATCTTTTTTATATACATGCATCCCAAAAATACAAAAAAAACCAAAAATAAAATCATACAATATTCCAAATTTGATATTCAAATATAATTTCTCACCAAGAAATACCAACCAAAGTGCTCCCTCCCCCTTCCCCCAATTTCCACAACAAAGTAGGCTCTTGTGGGTCAACGTGACCTCCAACCTTATCCCATTAAAAAAGGAAAACAAGTATGTCAAAAGTTGACCCACTGATACGCTTCTTGTGGCAAAGATACTATGAGACAATATGGAGTATTATGTGCCACGCTCACTATTTGATACCCAAATATAATATATGTTCCTATTGAGACCCCCACATTGTGTCATTTGTATGGAGATTTAATAAGGGTCTGTTTTTTAACTAGCCAATTGACCTTTGAGCCACATTTATACAGTGATTGATACTGATACATCTCGCTATCTCAGGTATATATTATTTTATTTTGAAGCAAATAAATCGCATCTTCTTTGGTATGGTGGGGGTGGTACAGCTGTTACCTCCCCACCTGGTCGTCGTGTTGTGATACTCTTAACCAAAAAGCTTATGCTACATCATTTGAAAACCATTTCCAAGAAATATATAGCTATGTGTTTGAATGGGAGGCCGCACACTTGTTCTCTTTTGTTGTTTCTATTGTCCACATTTCAAAAGTAAAGCATGGTATGATTTACTTTTTAGGAATTTTTGTTCTTAGTAAGATGGAACAAACACAAATTAACAAGACGTGCCGGCACAAAAGCTAACTTATAGAATAAGGATTAACCTTTACTTATAATCATTCTTCATGTCATATCACTATCTAATGTTGAGGTTATCAAAATTGTTGCGGCCACATTATTGTTGCATACTGCAATTTAAAACCTATCTACATAACCATTGAAATGAAAAGGAGTTATGGCCATAAGAATAATGTTTCTTTATAGTCAAATTCAAAATGATCCTAATTTATGGACCACTCAGCTCAAAATGATAAGCATAATCATTCAATAAAAAGTTGTATAAAAGTGAATGATATCTGCACATTATCTTAGGAAGCCACGATGATCAATAGTTTCTATGATAAATATCAGTAATTTGGTAGGATAAATCTATGTTCACATGCACTCTTCAGTCTCAGGTAGAGATTAAGCAAAGAAATAAGCAGGAGATAAGATCTTCATATCTTCAGGATATTCTCGAATCCTATAGAAACGGATCAATCAAAGCTACCTGGAAGAAAGGCCAATGCCAGTGTGGAGCAATTAATGTTGGAATATTCATTAGTAGAAGAAATAAAATAATCTACACGAGTTCCACTTCCACCTTTAGCTGAAATGGGAGGAAGCTACCAACAAGGTCTAGCACAATTAGTAGATAGTTGAGTTCCTTAAACATGATGTCAAATGTTCGATTCTTGTCGTTTATGCAAAAAAATTTATTGGGAGAAACAAAACCCACCTCGATAATCTCGGTCTCGATCAAAATGAATTAATCTTTGAATATCGGATAGATGATACCCTTGTTGAACAAAAAGAAATTGGAGGAAGAGATTTGGGATTCAGATCAGTATAGTGCATTCCAACTTCCAAGTCAAATTATAATGCAATAAAAAAAAATTATAATGCAATCAGCATTCAGGTGAGCCTTTGAAGAAAACAACAATAAGGCATGTGCGTGGGGTATTCACGTATATATGTTTATATAACAATTTATAAAATAATCGAAAGAAAGCCCTGCAAAACCCATAGATTTGGTAAGGTACAGCAAGAATTCCTTGTATATATTTTCAATCCATAAAACTTGTACAAAATATAAACTTTTTTGCTTTATTGTCCCGTTGAATCGGCTTTTTTTTGTTGCTTAGCCCATTTTTTGCTCCAAATGTTCTATTTTTCTCTTATAAACGGACAATTTATTTAGGTCTACCTCAATGTATGGACAAAATGAAACAACCTTCACTAGCACAGGCTAATAAAATGATGAAAAATACTATAGAGATTCAACAATTCTATATTTAGGAGGCAAAAACACTAATATTAGCACTAACTGCACTTTACTCATTCATGTATAAAGCAAAGCAAAGCCACATGATCGAAGCTCTACAAAACGAAGAATAGGTGCACGATTGAAGTTTGAGGCATGAGAATATAGTTGATCAGCTGTGCTATACAGTACCAATTTATTCTTGCGAAAATCATTACTAACTGAAGTGGCTACATTTCAACCACCAAACACAATCAAAAGAAAAGAATGCAAGCAAATATTGGCTTTCGTACATTTCATACTAACTAGGATTGGCTTTCGTTTCATACTAGTTGATATATTTCCTCGCGAGTTTGGTACATATGTATATGCAGAGATATTCAGTTAAAACTAGACCCTCATTTCCCCGTCGTGGTAGTTTATCAAGTTTCTGATAGAAATGTTTGTCGATCGGTACGTCCATCCAGGGTTTATCGACGAAAAATCCATCAATACTATTCTCTATGAACCGTTTCCAAGAGTTATTAATGGATAAAGTCGTTGGTAATGGATAATGTACATTTAAAAATAATATTACTAAATGTTACAAATCATTTTTCATAAAACGGTGGACAAATTCTCCAAAAAGGATTGAGTTTTGTGTTTTGATTTGAACTCAAAAAAAGAAAAGAAAAGAAAAAACATTGCTTCATGTCGAGAACCGGCGAAAATAGCACCACTCTTTTAAAAATATGAATTTTATTTGGTCTAAATTTAATAAAAAAAATTAAATTAAATAAAAACTAAAAAAAAAAAATCAAATCAAATATAAAATAAAATATCAAATCACTACAACATTCAAAATTCTATAACTACCATAAAAATCTTATAACATACAAAATTCTATAATTACTATAACAATCCTAATAATCATAATAGTAATCATGGTCCTATGGGGAGTGCTGACCACCCGGCTCTGGCTGACCATCTTGCTATTATTGCTGGTTGTTCTGCTGCCCTCGCTGGTCCGAAGTAGTGGTGGCCCGGTCTGTCTGGAGTTGTTCCTGCAAAATGGTGGTGCCTCAACTGGGAGCACCTCGAGCACAACTCCGACCACCTGCTATAGTGTTTGCACCTTAAGGCTCAAGCGCTCGTTCTCCCTCCCTCCTCGTCTGATGCACCTCCGGTCTCTGTTGGAGCATCTCCTCGGTGTCCTGTTGCGTTATGCTCGAGTCCCCTTGTCATTAGTCACGAGCTAGGCTTAGGCCTCCGACCTCATAAATCTGCCCCTTCTTCTTCCCGCCAACCACTTCGACCCAGTCCGAAGTCTCTTCTCCTAGGCGGGGCCAATAGGGGAGGATGCTCAGACACCAGTGCAGGAGGCAGCCTAGGATGATGCTCGAGAATACCTGATAGTGAACTCCTCTTGTTATGAATAAACAAAATACGTCATATTATACCTATAATAATTAAAATTAAGCAAAATAAAAAAATCTTATGAATAATAATCACCACATTTTGTCTAGATCTAACATTGACGAACTCAGCAATGTCCCTCCGTATATGGGTATGCTGAAAGACCACAGGCAACTGTATGGACCGGCCAAGCTCCGTTTCTTGCAAACGAAACACCAATGGCAATCAAATAATAAGAAGGTACAATTGATTAACTTAATAACTAATACAAAAATATTATTAAGGTATTAGTAAAATTATATGATTTAATTAAGTACATTCCATATTAATGGCTTGCTAATAGTGGTTAATCTAACCACCCGTGTGTAGGCTCCCACTCTTTTCGGAAGCTTGATTTCTCTTCGCATGTTCACACTTCAGCTTATAAGTTGTAGTGTTCAAAAAGTTAAGCTCGGTCAAGCAGGTCCAGACATGGGCCCCAATCCATTATGGACGTTGATTCTTGTTTTCAGCCTCCCTGAGATAGAGTTTGTGGGAACATTTCATGTCAAAGTTCCTTATGATCCGAGTCTCATGCTCGAGAAGCCAGTGCACGTGCTCTTGTTTCAAGGTGCATGTTGGGACCAAATATAAGATTTTGGCTGAATAAGGGAATTATGACATCCAGAAGGTGAGTTGCCAAACGAAATGCATGAAAAATTGGAGAAGTATGAAGAAAGGCATTCCGACGGAGCCTTGCTAGGGCATCATGTCGAAATGGATAATGTCAAAATAAAATAAAATAAGAGGAAGCCAAAAGGTTTCTACGAAGTTACTACAAGTCACAAGTTGCTCTATTCGACAGAAATACTTTGAAATGAAGATCTAAAATCAGCAAGGAGGAATGTCGTAAAAAAGGAGTAATTCGACAGAAGCATGGACGTCGAAAGATCATAACAACGGAGGTATACGTCACTCCGACCCACTAACGTCAATGTGGACCTACTCATGTGGAAACGTGGGAACATGGGGGAGCTGGAGGTTACACTCTAAAGCAGCTCAAAATCCAGTTAGTGGAGTAGTGGATGTTAGATCTTAGCCATAGAAGAAATAAACACGTGTCAATAGGACAGATGACAGTACATTAGGACTTAAGCAATTGTTTCTTTTATCTATAAATAATGCTTATTCTGATGTACAAATGGTTGGATACCTTGATCACACTCCCACAACATCCTCGCACTCACAACAGGATTAAAATGGAGTTACATCAAGTATCCCTTCCCACATTTAATCCACATTTAATTTCCACCAACTTTATTTTTAATGCAAATTTCTTCTTCTTCTTGCCTCAGCTCTCTTTCTCTACTTTCATTGCTCTAAACTATCTGCGAACTTGATTGATTTATATGTTTGAATCCTTTGTGAATTGGTGAACTTTTTGCGCTCTTGAACATATTCTGATTTTCGAACCGTTTTAATTATTTGCACTTTTAATTTCATTTCACATTTACGTTTCTGCATTTTTTCTTTGTGTTCTTTTTTAAGTTCATGCTAGTTTTTACATTTCCAGTTGTGTTTAATCCATTTTGCTTTGCTTTTATCTTTCTAATTGTGTTTCTGTCAAAGTTAAAAAAATTTGCCTTTAGTTTGTATCCTCATCAAATTTATGGCTATTTCTGACAAAACCCCTTGTGCAAGATTACCATCAGAAAAGAGAGAGTCCACAATCGCCAGATAAACATTCATTTGTTGATTGCCTTGTCGGAAATAGAGAAATCAAATTTCCATACCAACATAAGGAAAAATAAATATTTAATACACAATTGTATAAGATAAAATAGTTCAAAAAATTAAAAAAATTGTTATAAAAAGAAAATAAATAGAAAGATCATTGGAATAAAGCAAATGAAGTCAAACGCTAGTTCTTCGGGAACTATGATTCATAGGCTAACTCTTTAGAAGCTCTATAATATTTGTATTAAGAATCAAATTGAAAATGTATACAATGACATACCTAATAGTCCTATTTATAACGGGCTTTTAGTTTTGGACCAAATCAAGGAATGAATAAAGGAGTAAATACAAAGATATTATGAGATACTATTATATCCTAAATTAGGGTAGTCATCTATCACACATTAACATATGAATATTTGCAACACTTCCCCTTGGATGATTATACAGTATGAATATGCCTCCTTAAACCTTGATAAGAAAAATCTAGTGGGATTAAAACTTCGCAAAGGAAAAAGAGCACAATATTCCTAGTAACATACTTCCCCTAAAAAAATACATTGATCATTGAAAGTCCTTTCATTGGCGCATTCCTATGATATGCACGTACTTCTTGAAAATTGAAGGCGGGGGTGCTTCTCTGAATAAATCTGTTGGGTTGTCACCTGAGCGGATTTTGTAAACATCAACATCATCTTTATTTTGGAGTCCATGAGTATAAACGAATTTTGGGAATATTTTTAGTTCTATCACCCTTTATGTAGTTACCTTTAATTTGTGCAATACACGCGGCATTATCTTCATGCAATATTGTGGCCATGTCATCTTCTTTCATCAATCCACATGCTCATCTGATGTACTTGGTCATAGTTCTTTGCCACATGCACTCATGATTTGCTTGATGAATAGCTAATATTTTTGAATGATTTTATGAGGTAACCGTGATTGTTTGCTTCACCGATCACCAATAGATAACAGTTTTTTCACATGTAAAGACATAACCTATTTGCGATCAAGCTTTATGAGGATCAGAAAGATTTCAAGCATCAGCATATTCTACCAATTCTGATTTTACTCCATTTGGGTAAAACAAACCCATATGAGATGTACCACGGAGATAACGAAGAACCTGTTTGACTCCGATCCAATGTCTTCGGGTTGATGCTTAACTAAATCTTGCTAATAAGTTCACTGTAAAAGCTATATCTGGTCTAGTACTATTTGCAAGATACAAAAGTTCTCAAATGGCACTAAGATATGGTACTTTAGGACCAAGAGTTACTTCACCATCATTGGAGTGCTTAATGGATAAGCTTTATCTATATAAAAATTTTCAAAATTTTTTCTATATAAGAAGATTGATGAACAAATGTTCCACTCACGAAATGTTCAACTTGAAATTCAAGAAAAAATTTCGTCTTCGCAAGATCCTTCATAAGTCATTCTTTAAGTACTTTGTAACTTTTGGGATCTCTTCTGGAGCCCTTATATGTTTAAATCATCAACATAAACTACTATTACAAATCCAAATTTCATTTTCTTGACAAAGGCAAACAAGATTATTCTCATACATTTTTTTAATGAATATTCATTCAAACGAGTGTACCACATGCGTCTTAATTACTTTAATCCATACAACCATCTTTGTAATTTATCAGAGTACATTTGTCAGGGTTTTGAATTGCATGCTTCAGGCATCTTAAAATCCTTCAAGGATTTTCATATATGTCATTATCCAATGACCTATACAAGTAAGCTGTCATTATGCCTAATAGACATGTGTCCAGTTCAGGGACTGTCAAACTAATCAATAATCTAAAATTAACTGCATCCATAAAAAGATTGACAACTTCATGAAGTATCTTGGCTATTGATCCAAATGCTTTATGTTTGACTAAAAATCTAGCTCAGCTTGTATTATTCCTTTTCGTTTTGATCAATCAATTTAATGTCGATATTTTCTCTACAATTTGAGCTTTACACGCTCATTATCATTAATAATTTCAGAAGTTATTGCTATGGCATATGCAAATACATTGTCAACAACAACAACAATATATCTTCCCCTCATATTTCCATAGTTTAATGAGATCTCATAATTTACTGGTATCAGAACCACTTCTGAGGTTACTTCCCATGAAATATGGGGTTTTTGATGTATATAGCTTTTGACCTCTTATAGAGTCGCAATGACCCTATGACCTCTTTTGGAGCATCACATTGAAATTTTGTTTTCCTTTTAAGGAACATCATTCTTTGCACCAATTAGTCTACAACGCTTATGGCGTAATTTAGATTCTGGAGTTACATACCATAATCACAGGTTGTCCTGCAGGAACAATTAATCATGCTATAATATTTGCGATTGGTACCTATGATTAAGTGACCTTCCGGGTCTGTAAAAATTTCTAACAATTGAACTTAGATGCTAGAGGTAAACATGCCAAATTACAAAAGCTTTATGCTAAGCACCTCTGGTTAGGGGTCAAAATAGGCTAGGCCGAGCTAGGCCCTGATAAGCCTCAAGGCCTAAGCCTGGCCTATGAGTCTGATATAGGCGAATTTTTAAGGCCTAAGCCTGACCTACTTTAAAGCCTAGCCTGGCTCGAAAACCTACTTAAAAGCCTACGTATCAACAAGACCTTTAAATATGCCTCCATCAATAAATAGGTCATAGGTCTTCACATGTAAATAGGCTCGTAGGCCTCTAATGATAAAGAAGTTGGTAGACCTATACTAATAAATAGGTCACTAAGAAGTGACAAATAAATAAGCAAGTTCTACATGGCCAATAGGTCTTTTCTTTCAAATATTATGTATAATTTAAAAAATATATTATAGTATTATAGTATATTATATTATACAATATTTATGTTTGTGTATGTGTTAAATAGGCCGGCCTTATAGGCCTAGTAGACTTTTTTAAAGCCTTAGGCCTAGCCTTTTTAGCTATATAGGCTTTTTAAAAAGCCTTGACCTGACCTTTTTACTAAATAGGCTAGGTTGGGCTAGGTCTTAAATAGGCTAGGACATAGGCCCCGACAAGCGATCTGACCTATTCCCACCCCTACCTATGATACATATAATCTGGCTTAACCATCCTCACTTTTGTAAAATATAATCCTAACCTAACGAAAAACTTGAAAATTTCTATAACAAACTTCTGGTACAAAAATTGAGTAAGTAATAAAGAGATATTTTGCATTTCCTTAACTTATGATTCAACATGATACCCTTTGCAATGTATATATTTGAAACTTTCTAGATTTCTTCAGGATCTACTAGAATACAATGCATAAAAAATATAATTGTGTTCCATTTAGGTACCATAATATTTGATCTTTCAAAGCATTTAATTACTTTTTCAAACGTCTGGTGGCAAATTGAAAATAAGCAAACATGTGATCATCTAGCTTCTGGCCTAAATCCATTTGCATTCAATATGCATAGCATATGAAAACTCATTATATTAAAGAATCTTCTGGTCTTTCAATGACAACAATATAATCATCAATATTGACTTAGGAATGCATAATTGACCATATGTCAAACAACAAAAATATTTAGAGTATTAAACTTATGGTATACAATAATGTAATTAAATTTTGATTTACGGGTAGCAAACTTCTGGTTTACATTAGCAGTGTTTCAGTTGTACTCATATATCATAATTTCTAAGTGATATATATAATCAACAAAACTCTAAGAAAGAAATATATTTTCTTCAATCAATAAAACTCCTAAAGATCAAACAATACATATTTTATCAATAATATTATAAATCGAAATAAAAGCTAACATTAAATGCCTACATGGTGATTTTAAACCACCTAATATACATTCAAGCAAATAAATCAATTATTTAAATCATCAATCAAGTAATAAAACTTGTTAAAATAATGACAACAATTAAAATTAATACACTATCTTTTATTACTTTAAAATATTTTAAATTTGAATAGAACTTGTCTAATATAAAATTATTTGGTAATTTCCAATATTAACATTCTATTGAAAGTCATATAGAAATTGGCATTTGATACCAATGTTCCAATATTCCGCAATTGACATCGGGTAAATGTCATCGAAAATTATTTTTCTATTCCCATACTCCAATGAAAAAACTAAAATGATTGATTACAAATTTTATTATTTATTAACACCTGGTGCTAAATACAAGACACTAGAAGAAGAAAAGAAAGATGTAGAACACATACCTTCCACAATTGTATTATGTAATCTTCATTGTTATTAACCATTGGTGCACAAGTCCAAGAGTCTGTGTTAAACAAGGGGTGAACCTTTTGGCAAATAATAATGAAATTAAATTACACTTAGTTTATGAAAGTTTAATTTGATTGATACATTCAAATTGATTTAAAGTAGAATATATGAATATAAACTAGTGCAAGGATCAAGGCTAAACAAGGGAAGGGATGATCCTTTTGGCAAATAATAATGAAATTAAATTACACAAACTAGTGCAAGGATCAAGGCTACACAAGGGGTGATCCTTTTGGCAAATAATAATGAAATTAAATTACACTTAATTACTATATTGATGGAGAGAATATGTGCAACATAAATAGGAGAGAATCAAGTTGATTGCTTCAGTCAAGGATGATATTTGAACAACATTAAGGAGCATTAAGGAGGGATTTATTTCATTGTCTAACACGCCCCCGCAATATTGGAGTGCCATCAAAAACACCAATCTTGTTCCTTAGATAACAATGACGAGCTTTGGAGAGTGCTTTGGTGAGACAATTTGCAAGTTGATCAATGGTGCTAACATGTTGAACTTTGAGCTTTCCTTGTTGTACCAGATCACGGACAAAGTGTATGTCTATGGATATGTGCTTCATGCGAGTATGGTAAACTGGAGTGTGAGTGAGATATGTAGCTCCTAGATTGTCGCATGGGATGGAAAGTGTTGAGGTAGAAGTGACACTTAACTCATTGAGAAGAGATTGGATCCAAGATAACTCGATTCTTTGTGAATATGCATGTTATTCAGACTGTTTGCAACATGGTGGCTCGCCCCAGTGTCAAACACCCAGTTAGGGTTTGTGGGAGTGGCAGATGAATAGTGAGCCATTGGAGTCTGACTTGGTCTTGGAATTTCTGGACCGTAGCGAGCAATATGTCCTATGGCAGAACAGAATTGGCAGCCACGGGAGTTGAAGCCTTTGGATTTGACTCGTCCATAGCCTTGGTCATGGTTGGAGCCGCGTGGGGCATAGGAGGAGAAGCCGCTGCCAGATGATGGTGTTGGTAAGAGTCCATCTTTCTGGTTTTTTGTGTGGGCTATGTTTGCAGTGGGAACTTGGATATCTACTTGGGAGTCACGTCTAATGTATCCATCATGGGCAAATAGGTGACTGTGAAGTTCCTCAAAGGTGAAAGGATGTTCACGAGTCTGAATGGAGGCAGCAATGTCACGGTATTCCTATCCAAGACCATTGAGAATATAGAGAGTGAGATCATCATTAGAGATAGTTCTATCAATGACAACAAGTTCATCTGCAAGACTTTTGACCGAGAAGAGACAGTCAGTGATTGTTTTATCACCCTTGGTGAAGCGTTGAATTTGGTTTTTGATAGACATGACATGAGAGCGAGAGGTGTTGGCATGTTAGGCTTCAATGGCAACCCAGAGTTCTCGAGCAGTGTCATAAGAGGCAAAGGAGAGTCTGTTTACTTCAGTCATGGATGAGAGTAGAAGATTGATGATGAGTTGATCAATAGTGAACCAATTTGTGTTATCGAGATTGGGGCTTGAGACACCATTAGTGACTGTGGTGGGGTTTTGTGGTGGTGTAGTGCCATCAATGTGACCAAAGATTTGGATGCCAGAAAGGAGAGTAGTAACCTGACGTTTCCAGGCACGATAGTTGGTTCGGGATAGTTTAAAAGTGATGGTGACAGAGAGAAGAAGAGAATATTTGGAAGGAGTAGTGGCGACCATGACAGAGAGTTTGGGATCGAAAATTATTGTTAGGCTTGGGCTAAGCTGATACCATATGAAAGTTTAATTTGATTGATACATTCAAATTGATTTACAGTAGAGTATATGAATATAAACTAGTGCAAGGATTAAGGATAAACAAGGGGTGATCCTTTTGGTAAATAATAATGAAATTAAATTACACAAACTAGTACAAGGATCAAGGCTAAACAAGGGGTGATCCTTTTGGCAAATAATAATGAAATTAAATTACACTTAATTGCTATATTGATGGAGAGAATATGTGCAACATAAATAGGAGAGAATCATGTTGATTGCTTCAGTCAATGATGATATTTGCGCAACATTAAGGAGCATTAACGAGGGATTTATTTCATTGTCAAATAGTCTGTTGTGTTAACATTGAGGAGCAAGCCAAATTGTCGGTTTGCACATTGAGTCTGCCGAAAAATCGCTTTTAAGGCAATGGCTCGTCCATGGCACAACCATCATTCTACTTTCTCAAAAAAACCATTTTCCAATAAAACTTTTCTTTAAAATGGCTAACAAAAATAGACATTTTCAAATGAACATTATTTGAAAGATCATGATAAAAAGAATAATTTTCATAAGAACAATTTGGACATTAATCATATTAATAAAAGAAAATATGATAACTCACAATAATTATATTATTTTATCTTTTTCAAAGAATAAACGATTCTTTATCAATAAACATTGCATTCATACTTTACAAACGTTATTAATCGAAATCATCATGAAATATTCAAGCAGGGGAAAAAGAAAATTATAATATAATTAATATATAAGTACTAGAGCATAACTCACCATTAGGAGTTGGCAGACAAAAATAATCTTTATCTTGATTGGAAAACCCATCCAGTAAAATATTGACATACAACAAGTATGATCGAGGTCTTTTCATACATATTAAAAACATTAAGATATTTTTACTATTTTGAATATTTTTCTCATTGTTATCCTACTCATGGTCTCGTACGAAGATCTTAAACCATTACGATAAAGAAAATATTTACCACATCAATGATTATAACCACGACCTTGTTGTACCCAAAATTATAATACATAAAATTAAGAATGATCGATGTTCAATCTATTTGGTTGTCTTTCTAATTTTTGTTACTCCAGGAACATACTTGAGAGACATATATGATTTTTCCTATAACTTTAATCTGATTCAAAATATACTAAGATCAAATGACCTTTTAAATTTCAAACATGATTCAAAATTAGTTCTTCAGAAAATATTCCACAAATCTTCATATAAACGATTACCAGGAAAAATCATTGGTTTTGCGCAGTTCTTCGGAGATGCTTGAATAGTAAATTCTTCAAGAATTTATCAAGAGTAACAAGATAAAATATGATGATTGGATTAGTTGAACAAAATTGATAATGAATTTTTTAAGGATGAAACGCTAAAATATTTTCACACTAAAATTAACGTGGAAAGAACAAAGCCATAAGACAGAACATAATTATGAATTAGATTAACAACTCAAAGAAAGTAAGAAGAAGATGATTTAGTCCAACAGAACCTCTAAGCCGACTAAGCCATCACTCGTGCTGATAACGTGTTATAAAAAAGGAAAGAAACAGAGAATGTATACAATGATAGACTTAATAGTCCTATTTATAATGGACTCTTAATTATGGGTCAAATCAAGAAATAAATAAAGGAGTAAATACAAAGAAATTATGATAATTGTGACACCCTCTACCCGCATGCATTCAAAAGCGATAACACATATATAAAAGAGAGAGAATACATGCAAATATATATAATTATCAAAACTGGGAAAAGACTGCCGCATTGTAAACTAACGCGGAAATAACCGAAACATGTTTATAAAGAAAACATAACATTAATCAAAACCATAAACGAACCCAACCCTGATGTCACACTATAGAGTTGGTATAACTAATCCGATACAACAACTCAGATGCAACTGGAAACAACTACTGAAAATGGGAAATCCTATCTACGAGTCGCGGCTCCTCAGAGTCACTCCTCAACTGGCTGCACATCGACCTCTGCATAAACGATACATGCCACAAACTAGAAACATAGAGATATGGAATAAGAAACATATATATGAATATAACGGCAAGGAAGCATACATCAAACAAGCATACATCAAACAAGCATGTTATCTCAAACAACAATATCATAACAATCATCATCATATAACGTGTATGCTATGCAATACAGTTATGTTCCACTTCTCTACTATGCACTTGGATCCAAACTAACTCAGGATGCCAACTTTGGGGTTACATTTCCACATTGGCCAATAAGAACCAACGCCAGGGTAATCCACCAAACCATGGGTGGACCCCTAGGACAGCCGACACATCTTATTCTCGGATGCGCCACCATGGTGTATACTTGATTCCCTTTCGGACAAATCCCGCGGACGGCCAGATCATCTTACTCTCGGACAACCTCCCCTACGTTGCACAACCTCCAATCAACATCTCCGATGCATGAATGCATGGCAAACAACACACATCCACAACCACCACCTCCGCTTGGGCCTATAGGCTACCCTAGTTTTATCACCATCAACACCTCGACCACTAGGCTATCGAGGATTATCGTTTAACGTTTCATCGTCAAGTCTTTTAAGCATCAACAACACTCTGGCCATTAAGCACCAGAGCTCAACACCTTGACCATCAAGCATCAAGGCCCCCCTGGAGCGAACACTAGGCTACCAAGGTACAACATCTTATCACTTGAAGCGAATACTAGGCTACCAAGGTACAACAGCTTATCACTTGCCTTTGGTCTTTATGTTCCGTTGGTATCTTATTAAGTCTTTTAAGCGTTTGGGGTGAAAACCCCTATTTCAACATTCTAGTTTCTGATCTGGTCAGATGAGCACGGGCGTGCTCACCCTCAGCACGGGCGTCTTTGGACTGCAGCAAGCACGCAGCCGTCTTTGCTTGAGCATGGGCGTGCTTAAATGCACGCCCTGCTCTGGGTTTCAAACTGGAGCACAGGCGTGCTCCTTGTTAAGCACGGTTCTGCTCAATAGAGTGTGGCCATACTAATCCGGGCAGAAAGGGTCAGAAACCCTTTCCTAAATCCTTAGGACAATTCACAGATTAAACCTATTGACTTTTACTAATCCATTGATCATCAACTTTATTAATCTTAACTGTTATTCATTAATATTCATGACTTATCATTATGGGGAATTAATCATTTAATCATAGCTTCTTTATTAATGTTCCTAGAACTAATCAATCCTAGGGTCTTTAACTAAGCCCTATGAACATAACCTTACCTCTCACACTATATTCATGTATTATGAACAACTGGGGGAATATCCCTTAATTATCATTATCATCATTAACATATTTTAATGCCTCAACATCATTGTTGACATTAGCATCCTCAACAATCAAAACTCATAAAGAGCATAACACAAAAACAACCAATAACATCATACTCATCATAATCATGACATCACAACATCAACATATTTATAACAAACAACATCAATCAATAATAACAGTCTGTGAATACCTAATTTTGTCCGGATGCCTTTTAATTAAAGTTTAAAAAATAAATAAATAAATAAATAAATACATAAAGAAATAAAATAAAAAAAATCAAAAAAATCAATCAAATTGCTTCTGAAATCTTTCTTCTCCACTAGTTCACTCCACCACAGCACAAGGCTCAAGCAAGTAAACACCATTTTGGGTAATTTTCCAGAGCTTAGGGAAGGGTTTGTGCCTAGATCAGAAAAATGGACACATAAAAGGAAATTGAAAGGGGACTAGAGGAAGATGAATCACTGCAACACTCCATCAATCTGGTCCCAAGGAGGAGGACTCCATTAATCTGGTCCCAAAGAGGAGGCAGAATTCATCTACTTCTCTATAAATACCAAATCAGAAATACAGGTAAAGGGGGAGGAGGATAGCAAAAAATACTCTCTGATACCAAAGAGGAAAAGATCAAAAAAAAAAAACTTTTTTCTTCTGTTCTTCTCTCCTGCGTCTTCTTCCTCCCTTCTTTTTCTTTCTTTTTCTCTCTTTCCTTCTGATTCTTTCTCTTCCTCACCCATCCATCTCTTCCACCACTTTTTTCACAACCCAGAGATCATCAACCAAGCCACCACCCTCCTTCTTCCTCTCACCATAAGACACTTCCTTCCCTTCCTTTCCTTTTTCTTTTTCCTTCTTCCTTCCTCTTCCTCTGTAATTTGCTGACCCATCTTCCTTTCTTCATTTACAACAACTATTCTCCTCCTCCCTTGCTGCTGAATACCTCGACACCACCAGATCCGCGAGCCACCGCGACCTCCGCCGGCCGGGAGGTGCAGATCCGCGCTCGATCGTTTCTCCGCCGCGGACGTCGCACGACCACCACGAACCGCCTCTGTTCACGGCGTCCTCGTGAGCGCCACCTTGGGAGCGCATCCTTCTCAGTCCGAACCGCCACCAGCTCGCCGTTCCGCCACCAGCTCGCCATTCCGCTGCTCGACCGCCACAGGGGTGCCACCGTTCGCCGCCGCCAAGCTCAGCAAGGCACGCTTCTCTTCTCCTGTCCTAGCTGGTGATAATTTCAGAACATATTTGGTATTGTTGGGTTCAACCATGCCTTGCTCCTTTATCTATGCGTTAGTTTTTGTTAGGGTTAATGTTTTTGGTCTGAAGGTGGTACATGTGGGCTTACTAGTGGGCTCAACTTAAGTTTTGAAAAGATAAAAAAAATGAAAACAACAAGGCTTTTCTGATCATGGGTTTCTTTTTTTTTAGAATTGAGTGTTCGTGTCTCATCAAGAAAATACATCCTCAAGTAATATAATCCTTTTTATAAATAAAACAAATTTTTATCCAACTTTACAAAAATTAAATTTCCTTGAATTCGCGCAACGACCTACAATGTTGATGTATGATTTTTCATCCTCAAGTGTTGTATGAATTGTAAGGGTTTATCGTGTAGCACCGCTATCTTGAACCTTGTGCAAGAGTGAATTTATTCTGAAATAAAATCCTTTTTAAAAAAATAAAATCAAAACAAAATCAAATCTTTTATCAAAATTAAAATCAACCAACCAATCAAATCTTTTCTAAAGAACTACGTGGCTTTGAGTTTCCCATCGCACCCGGAAATACGTAGGAGCAAGATAAATCATCTTGTCGGGCCAAAACTAAATTTTCCTTTTTTTTTGTGTCTCTTTTTATGTTAAAATAATTATTCAAAAATATTTAAACTTTTCTATTTTTAGGGATGCTCTATGGACACGGTGCCATGTTCAGTCCCTTAGATTTGAGGTTGCCCTGTGGACTCATGTGCCATGTTCAACCTCATTTAGTTTTTATAAACAATAATTTTAAAAAACGTAAAAAATTAATAAAATATTTAAAATATTAAAAATAAAAGAATAATTCTTTCTTGTAAATAATTTTTTGGGTAAAATAAATATTTAAGAGGTTATTAAAATGATTTTTGCACAATTAACTTGAGGTACCGTTTTTAAACGGGCGACGTAGGGTGCTAATACCTTCCCTACTCGTAACCGACTCCCGAACTCATCTCTCTCTTTTTTAGACCAGTTTTCCTTAAAATAAATGGTTTTCCCAATGTTTTTCCCAAATAAAATATTGGTGGCGACTCCTCTGTTTTTATCCATTCTTTTCGCGGCTCCCGGACGGGACGGTCGCGACAGCTGGCGACTCCACTGGGGATTACTTTGAGAGTCAGGCCTATCATAGTTGGTTGTGCAATTTTTAAAATTTTTTTTTTCTCTTTTTTGAAAAATAAAAAACAGCTTTGAAAATATTTGTTTTACCCTTGTTGTTTTATTTCCTTTTTAATGCTTCCATAACTGCTTTTGTATATTCTTGCAACCTTAGGGTAGAGAACTTTTGTATTTGTGTTGTTTGTTCCCTTTTGCAGGTTTGGGGTAGTTTTATTTTAGTAGGTTTTTGTGAAGGTTTGTGTGCTCCCATCACACACATCACTATCACAACTTGCACACACTTTTGGCTCTATACCCGAGCTTACTCAAAACTCAAGGATTAGGCGGTGTCTCGACATTGTCATTGAAGAGGTCTCGTACCTCCCTGACATTTGTTGATTCACCACTCAGGTTGTACCCGATATCATGGGATGGTCATATTGAGAGGGTTTATCCCTACTTGTGACTAGATTCATGAGTCGGATCCTTATCTTTCGGGATAGGGGCAATCTGGGAACCATGACTTTTAGAAGTCTAGACCCTACCTGATTTTCACTGATAGAGCAAACTTAGTAGCCAACCTGTTTAGAGTTATTATCTCAGGTTTGTCCAACCCTAAGTTTTACCCAATTTAGGACAAAGGGAGCATACTCTTTCTCTCTCTCCATTTTTTTCTGGCATCATAAACATAAATTGTCATGCACATACATATTTATTATGAAGTTTTCTAAAAAAGGAAAAATGGGGTGACACATCGTCGCTCCAAGCCCGAATGACATGTTCGAATATTATTGCACTTCTAATAAGCGGCGTGTCATAGTGAAGGTAGTGCATTGACAACATACCCGACATAGGGTTCCCAACCCTACTGGGGTTCATGCAACATGAAGCATGTAGGGCATTTTTTTTCGTGTGTTTTATTTCTAATTTTTTCTTTATTTGTGTTTCTTGACAGGAAGACCTTAGTATTAATCTTATAGCAAAGAATGGAAGGACCTAGCGTCGGAAAGAGTACTAGCAATGCAAGCAGTTCCAAGAAGAGCATCAAGATCGACGTGACACTCAATGATGTTCAGAGCTTATGGGAAATTAGTCAACAAATGTCAGAAAAGGCACGTTCGAACTTTAACAACAAGTACGGGAGGATACTAGATCTATTACGTATTCCGGTGGATGCCCCCGCTCTAAGTGCATTCGCTCAGTATTGGAACCCAACTTTGAGGTGTTTTGAATTGCCTGACCTAGATGTAACTCCCACCATAGAGGAGTATGCTTACATGCTGAGATTGCCTATCCAAAAGGAATCATGTGTCTATTTGTATTATGGACAATATGTGGCAGATGGGAAGATAGCAAGTCTGTTGGAACTTAAATCGGAACAATTGGATAAAGTGGAAAAAGGAAACACTACGGGCTTGAAGAGGCGATTCTTGGAAGGTTACCTTAGGGAGTTGGCTCAGCAACAACGATGGGTTCTCTTTAATAGGTTGTTGGCTCTCCTTATCTACGGACTGGTGCTTTTTCCCTTTATTCCGGATGTGATTGATCGATCAGCCATGAATGTCTTCTACAGAGTTGAGGAATACGGGGTGAATTTAGTCCCTGCTATCCTAGCTGAAACTTTTCTCTCACTACAAGTTTGTCATCAGAATCAACAAGGAAAGTTGCGATGCTGTGCACCAATGTTATATGTTTGGATTATGACTCACTTGTATGCTGGAAACAAAATTGATAGAGCGGATGACCCATTGAAAGGATTCATTCGCATGCCGCTAAAGTCACGCAAACTATATGAATGGAAACGAGAGTTTGATCAGGTCGACTCACGTTCATTTAGATGGATGTGTCCATGGTACAATGGAGATTCAGTTATATTCAGTTGTGGGAGTTTCCCGAATGTCCCATTGATGGGACCCAGAGGATGTGTGTCATATTCACCAGCTCTAGTAATGTGCCAACTCAGGTGGACACAAGATGAACCCCCAAAAGAGCTGCTTGGTGGAGCATATTTCCTATATCAAGAATGTGAAAGCATCAAGAGTCAGACAATGGCAATAAGGTCAGCATGGAACAATATTCACATAAAAGGGCGTGATGAGTTAGGAAGGCGGATCATAGCTCGAACAAAAAGATATGAAGCATGGAGAGAGGCAAGAAGGGGGTGTCCTTCTAAAAGCCCGGATGGGGGTTTTGGATGAAAAGAACCAAGTTGCAGAAGTAACTATCGTCAAGCTCCAAAGCCAGGTGCAAAAACTGAATTTACAGATCGAGAATTTGAGAAGTGAATGTGCCGATTCCTACGAAGCCCCAAGTCGCATGAAAAGGGCAAGAAAAGAAAAAGAAGCAATGATCCAAGAGTTGCAAGCAAAGGTGGAGTGTCAAGAAAACACACTAGTCAGAATTCTAAAGAAGAAAGAAGAGCTTGAGTGGGACGTAGGGATTCACGTCGAAACAATACAGATATTAAAGGAGAGAGTTGGATCTCTACAAGAATCCTTGGCCCAGACCGAACTTTACTCTGATCGAGGATGGAATGAAGCTGCCAGATATCGTCAATTATTAACAGAAGCTAATGAAAGGGAAAATTGGCTCAGGACCAAAATGCAAGAAAATGAAAGAGGAGAAGCTCAACGTCACGCAGAATGGGTAAAGGGATGGAAATTGGTTGTAAGGGATGTGATCTATGAAAGGGAAGCATGGAGAAGAAAATATGAAGACATGATTGGTAGAATTCAATATCATACTTCCCAGTTGGTGGATCGATTTGAAGAAGTATCAATTCAGGTCTACAAGAACCCTTTCCTCCAAATACCACCGGAGGTGACTGAGTTCTTCAAGCATTTTGGGAAGCTTGCAAAGGGATTCGAGAAAAAGAAGATGAAGCTCTTGGCATAGTATTTTGAGGTCCCCAAAGATGGGTTAGAAATATGAAAACTCTCGATGTATTGTTTTTCTAGTTGACCAAAGACTCATGTTTGTATTGCAACATCCATCCAATGAAATAGAAGTTTTCATCAATTTTTTGTGGAATGCTCTCTCTTTTTCCAGATGATATCTGTCGAGGAGTGAATTCTCCCTTAGATACTTCATCAACTATATTTTTACCCTAAAAACGATGTGTTTTCCGCGTAAAAATATGGGTATCATCAAACAATAACATTGCTAGTACAGATGTGGTCTATCGAGGAGTGAATTCTCCCTTGGACTCGGCATCAACTGCAATCAAGCTAGAGGGAATTATACCACTAGATTTGATTGCAGGATGAGTATTCTTGCTATAAGTGTATGCGACGGTCTTCCTCTCAAAAATGGAGTTTAATTGGTTTATGCTCTTTCTTTTGATTTTATTCATTTATTCTTTCTTTTATTAAATAAAAGGTGTGGTTTCTGAACGATTGCTCCAAGACACCCTTATCGCACTCGATCACAGGTAAGAGCCATGGCGGATGAACTAGAAGAAGTTCAGGTGATCAGGGATGAAGTCAGTCAAATCAAGGATCAGATGGCTAAGATGATGGAAATCCTACAAGAAATGCAGAAGGAGAAGAACACAGAGGAGAACCCTCCAGCCTCGAACGAAGGACAGCCAGCCACACCTCTCATCCCGCCCGGTTTTTCTCAAATTCCTATTCAAGGCTTCAACCAACCAGGGGCCACGATGCCTCTCAACCCAACTCATTTTTCATTTGACCCGAACAATCCCCCATACGGTTTGCCACGTGGGTTTGTACCACCAACAGCCCCCAGTCCACAAGATGGTATTCAGAGCTCCGAACACATCACTCAAGCACAAATTCCCACCAATACTGTCGAAATACCGCAAGCACAGAATGTCAACCCTACAGATGGTAACACCCCGATAGTGACACCATCTGTCAATCCAAGGCCCCCACAATACACCCTACATTATGGTCCCTATGGGGTCTCTAATTATGCCATACTTATGTTCCTACTCAATGCCATATTCATTTCCCCATAATATGTACGGAGAAGCTCCGTGAATCGGTCGGGGGGATTCCCGATCTAAAGAAAAGCTGGAAGTACTAGAGGAAAGATTGCGGGCCATCGAAGGGGTAAATAGTTATGGTCTTGGGATGCCTCGGAACTCTGTCGGTGCCAAATGTTGTAATTCCGCCGAAATTTAAGGTGCCCGATTTTGACAAATATCGGGGAACCACTTGTCCCAAGAACCATTTGACCATGTATGTGAGGAAGATGGCGTCACATGCCCGAGATGATAAACTCTTGATTCACTTCTTCCAAGACAGCTTGACCGGGGCAGACTTCAAATTGGTATACGCATATCGAGCGAGGCACACATCCGATCCTTCAAAGATCTAGCAGATGCATTCCTGAAGCAAGACAAGTACAATGTTGACATGGCTCCCGATAGGATGCAACTCCAAAATATGTCAAAAAGGGATGTAGAGACTTTCAAAGAATACGCGCAACGATGGAGGGAACTGGCTGCTCGGTGGAGCCTCCCTTAGCCGAGAAAGAAATCGTAGCAATGTTCATTGATACACTCCGGTCGCCTTTCTATGATAGGATGATTGGGAGTGTGTCATCAAATTTTTCTCGACATGGTCATCATCGGCGAGAGAATTGAAAGTGGAATGAGGAATGGCAAGATCGTCGAGACTTTGATAGGGAACGGCCCAAAGAAAACCCCATTCGTGAAAAAGAAGGAGGGAGAGGCACATGCAGTAACCTTTGAACAGAAGAAACCGAACCAATGGAGACCAAACCAAACACCCGCCTTCCATGCCCAATACGCCCCATATTACCAACCACCTCCATATCACAAAGCCAACCAGCCATACATCGCTGCAACCTCGCAATTTCCAAACCCTCAACAAATGGCTCCCTACCGACCATCATACCCTTCTCAGCCTCAAACACACCCCACCATGCCACCTCAAATCGTCCAGCCTCTAAATCCAAACCCAATCACCAGCCAAACAAGACCACCATATAACCCGGAAAGAAAGCCAGTGCGTTTTGACCCAATACCCATGACCTACACCGAACTATTCTGCCAACTTGTGAGCAAATCCGTGCTAACTCCTATCCCGACAAGACCACTAGACCCTCCTTATCCAAAGTGGTATGACCCAAATGCTCAATGTGAATATCACGATGGGGCCACAGGACATTCCACCGAGAGTTGTAAAGCTTTGAAGTTTAAGGTCCAAGACCTGATTAATGCCAAATGGTTGAGCTTTCAGAAGGATGCTCCAAATGTGGCACAGGGTCCTCTGCCAAATCATGGGAGTTCGGGGGTCAATGCCATTGAGAGCTTCTTGGAACATACTCTAAAGAGTAAAGTGGCCGATGTTAGGACTCCTATGAGAGTTGTTTTTAGAGAGATGTGCAAATGTGGATTGATCCAAATCCCGGCCACGGAAGAAAAAGCTCTCGATGGAGAGATAAGGTGTGACTTTGATGGAAACATGGGGCATTCGATTGAAAACTGTTCAGAGTTTCGGCAGTCGTGCACCAGTTAATGGATATGAAGATTATCTTAATTGGTTGTGGATCAAATGAATGTGCCATTAATATGGTTGCTGAATCTACAACTTCCCCAACCCCAATTAAGATAACCCCTTTATCTGTTGTGGTTAATTCTCGGCCAGTTCCGAGCAAGTCACTCCGAAACCAGGTGGTGATATACTATACCGAGAAGAAACCTTTGCGGTTCCAAGTGGGCCAACACCAATCGTCATCCGAGTTCCAAGTCCTTTCCCTTACAAGGACACCAAAGCGGTACCATGGAAGTATGAGATGCAGGTCCAACCCAATCCTTCCAACGGGACTACTGTGGTCACCAACATTTCAGGAATTGGCGGAATGACTAGGAGTGGTCGCATTTACACTCCAGAGGTATTGCGAAAAGGGGAAATAGAAAAGGAAGGAAAGGATCACAAAGGGAAAGAGAAGGTGGAAGAAATCCTAGATGACAAGGAAGCAAACAGGGGTGAGAATAAAAAGGGTGTATCTGATGAGGAGGTAGGTGAATTCTTGAAGTTCATCAAGCAGAGTGAATATAGGGTTGTGGATCAGTTAAATCGGACTCCGGCTCGGATATCTCTTTTGTCTCTATTAATGAACTCAGAGCCACACGTAAGAGTCTCGATGAAGGTGTTGAATCAAGCGCATGTCTCCCATGACATCACAGTTGATAAGCTCGATAACATTGTAGGTAACATAGTTCTTGATAATTATGTCACTTTCACCGATGATGAAATACCAGCCGAAGGTATGGGGCACAACAAGGCCTTGCACATTTCTGTGAAGTGCCGAGACCATGTCATGGCCAGGGTTCTCATTGATAATGGCTCTTCTTTGAATGTAATGCCAAAGTCAACACTGGTGAAGTTGCCTTTCGATGGAACTCATATGAAGCCAAGCACAATGATTGTAAGAGCTTTCGACGGCACCCGAAGGGAAGTCATGGGAGAAATTGAATTGCCCATTCAGATTGGCCCCTGCACCTTTGAAGTACTTTTCCAAGTAATGGACATCACACCAACATACATTTGTCTCCTAGGACGACCATGGATCCATTAAATGCCTGGAGTTGTACCTTCCACATTGCACCAGAAGGTGAAGTTCATTGTTGATTGTAAACTGATAATTGTCTCTGGAGAGGAGGATCTGTTAGTAAGCAAGCCATCAACAACCCCTTATATTGAAGCTGTCGAGGAAGCTCTCGAGACCGCCTTCCAATCACTTGAAATTGCCAATGCCACTTATGTTGGGGAGGGAGCTCCACTCTTGAAACCTCGGTCATCCAAAGCATCCATCATGATGGCCAAGGTTATGCTTCAAGGAGGATACCAACCTGGAAGCGGTCTGGGGAATAATAGCCAAGGTGTCGCTGACATCCTCATGCTCACTGAGAACAGGGATAGGTTTGGGTTGGGATACAAACCCACTAAGGCCGACAAGATGAGGGTGATAGAAGAGAAGAAAAGAAAGAGGTTGGCTCGGCTGGAAAATCATGGATACGAGGCTGAAAGGGTTCCCATCTGTGACATTCGATAGAGCTTCCGAAGCGTAGGGTTTGCATTCCTAGACCAAGCAGCAGCTATCGAAAACGATTATCCTGCCGATCATGGTATCAATCTAGTGTATCCATGCTCTCCAGATACAGAGCTCAACAATTGGGAGGTCATTTAGTTCCCCAAGACCATAGAGTCCTTTTCAAAGTAATTCTGTAATGCTTATCCTTTAGCTCTGCCTAAGGCTTCAGGAATTTTGTTGTAATGGGCTTACTTGTTTCTGCTTCAGTATGACTTATCAATAAATGCATGCATTCAGTATCTTTGTGTTGTTATATCTCTTTTTTTTACTTTCGTTTTTGTTCACCATCCCTCACCAATAAATGCAGTCTCACGTCTTTAACCTATATTCATCTTTCCCTGATAATTACCAAAACGCAGATCTAAAAGTGACTCTCTTGAAAACGACAGTGTTAGTAACTCATCATACAATTTTGACTATTCCGTTGATCATGCTGAGGAGGTTGTTAAGGATGACGGGGAAGTTCCCCCTGAACTTTTGAGATTGGTAGAACAAGAAGCCAGGGAAATTCGCCCCCATGAAGAGCCGAGTGAGCTAATCAATTTGGGAACCAAAGATGATAAAAAAGAGGTCAAGATTGGCCTTTCCCTGAAAGAAAAGGAGCGGAACAGGTTGATCAGGTTGTTGACAGATTACAAAGATGTTTTCGCATGGTCCTACCAAGACATGCCAGGGTTAGACCCCAGTGTAGCAGAACACAAATTGCCATTAAAGCCGGAGTGTCCTCCAGTGAAGCAGAAGCTACGAAGGATGAAAGCGGAAATGCCCTTAAAGATCAAGGAGGAGGTTAAGAAACAACTGGATGCAGGTTTCCTAGAAGTTGTAAAGTACCCTCAATGGGTTGCTAACATCGTTCCTGTTCCCAAGAAAGATGGAAAAGTTCGAATGTGTGTTGACTATCGAGATCTGAACAGAGCTAGCCCAAAAGATGACTTTCCTTTGCCTCACATTGATGTTCTTGTAGATAATACTGCTCAACATGCATTATTCTCTTTCATGGATGGTTTCTCGGGATATAATCAGATCAAGATAGCACCTGAGGATATGGAGAAAACTACATTTGTCACTTTGTGGGGAACCTTTTGCTATAAGGTTATGTCCTTTGGCTTGAAAAATGTTGGGGCAACATATCAGCGGGCTATGGTGGCTTTATTCCATGATATGATGCATAAGGAGATAGAAGTTTACGTAGATGACATGATCGCCAAGTCCAGATCCGAAGATGACCATGTTGATAATCTGCAAAAACTCTTTGAGCGGTTAAGAAAGTTTAAGCTCCGTCTGAATCCATCCAAATGCACTTTTGGAGTGAAATCAGGCAAGCTTCTGGGGTTCATCGTTAGTCAAAGAGGAATAGAGGTTGATCATGAAAAGGTTCGAGCAATCATCGACATGCCAGCACCTCGAACGGAGAAGGAAGTTCATGGGTTTTTAGGAAGATTGAACTACATTGCCCGGTTCATCTCCCAACTAACCGCGACATGTGAACCAATCTTTAAATTGTTGCACAAAAATCAAGCTGTGACATGGAATGAAGATTGTCAAAACGCCTTTGAGAAGATCAAACAATACCTACAAGAGCCTCCAGTTTTGGTTCCCCCAGTGCCGGGAAGACCTCTCATCATGTATTTGACTGTGCTAGATGGATCTATGGGTTGCATACTGGGGCAGCACGATGAGTCGGGAAGAAAGGAACATGCCATCTATTATCTAAGCAAGAAGTTCACCAGCTGTGAAGCCAACTACTCACTGCTAGAACGCACTTGCTGTGCTTTAGCATGGGCGGCTCGCCGTTTGAGGCATTACATGTTGTGTTATACTACCTGGTTGGTGTCCAAAATGGATCCAATCAAGTATATCTTTGATAAGCCTGCTCTGACTGGAAGAATTGCTCGCTGGCAAGTCCTGCTATCAGAATATGACATTGTCTATGTCACCCAAAAAGCAATAAAAGGGAGTGCTCTTGCAGAATATCTAGCCAATCAGCCGGTAGAAGATTATGGATCGATGTAATGTGATTTTCCAGATGAAGATATAATGGCTTTGTTTGATCACGAGCAATCACCAGAAAAAGAAAAGTGGACTTTGTTATTTGACGGAGCTTCTAATGCATTGGGGCACGGAATCGGGGCAATCTTAATCTCACCAGAAAATGATTATTTCCCTGTCACTGCGAGGCTCTGCTTCGATTGTACAAACAACATAGCCGAATATGAAGCTTGTGCACTAGGGATTTTAGCAGCAATAGAGGCAAAAGCAAGGAGACTGGAGGTATATGGGGACTCTGCATTAGTCATCCACCAGCTAAGAGGGGAATGGGAAACCCGAGATGCCAAGTTAATTCCGTACCATGATTACATCAAAGGTTTGATTGAGCAGTTTGACGAAGTCACATTTCACCATATTCCCCGAGAAGATAACCAATTAGCTGACGTGCTGTCTACCTTGTCCTCAATGTTCAAAGTAAGTGACGAGAGGAACCTACCACTCATCAAAATGGAAAGTCGTGATCATCCTGCATATTGTCAAGTGATAGAGGAAGAGTCTGATCAAAAACCGTGGTACCATGACATCAAATGTTTCATCCAAAGAAGGGAATACCCTCCGGGTGCTTCGGAAAATGACAAAAGAACTCTAAGAAGACTTGCAATGGGTTTCTATTTAGATGGAGATATTCTCTACAAAAGAAACCATGACTTGGTGTTGTTGAGGTGCGTCGACGCAAGAGAAGCTAAACTGATAGTTGAGGAGGTACATGAAGGACCTTTTGGAACACATGCGAGCGGTCATGCAATGGCCAAGAAAATCTTGAGGACTGGCCAATATTGGTTGACAATGGAGGCTGATTGCTTTAATTATGCGAAGAAGTGCCATAAGTGTCAAATATATGCTGATAAGGTTCATGCACCGCCAGCTCCCTTGAATGTCATGTCGGCACCCTGGCCGTTCTCAATGTGGGGAATGGATGTGATCGGGCCCATCGAACCAAAAGCCTCAAATGGACATCGCTTCATTCTTGTTGCCATCGATTATTTCACCAAGTGGGTGGAGGCTGCATCATATTCCAATGTGACCAGGAATGTCGTGATCAGATTTGTCAAAAGAGAGTTAATTTGTCGTTATGGGTTGCCGAGTGAAATTATCACTGATAATGCGACCAATTTGAACAATAAGATGATGAAGGAGATGTGCGAAAATTTCAAGATAAAGCATCATAATTCCTCTCCGTACCGCCCAAAGATGAACGGGGCAGTTGAGGCCGCTAATAAAAATATCAAGAAGATTGTCCAAAAGATGGTGGTGACGTATAAGGATCGGCACGAGATGTTACCTTTTGCTTTACACGGTTATCGTACCTCTATTCGCACCTCGACAGGGGCAACGCCATATTCTTTAGTTTATGGGATGGAGGCATTGCTCCCAATTAAAGTAGAGATCCCCTTATTAAGAGTACTGAGAGAAGCAGAATTAGAAGAAGCTGAGTGGGTCCAGGATCGACTAGACCAATTGAACCTCATTGAAGAGAAGAGATTAGGGGCGTTGTGTCACGGCCAATTATACCAGAGAAGGTTGATGAGAGCTTATGAGAAGAAGGTACGCCCACGACAGTTTCGGGAGGGTGACCTGGTGCTCAAGAAGATTCTACCAATCCAAAAGGATCATCGAGGGAAATGGACTCCGAACTACGAAGGACCTTACGTTGTGAAAAAGACCTTCTCTGGAGGAGCTTTAATTCTCACTAGGATGGATGGGGAAGACCTCCCGCTCCCTGTGAACTCGGATGCAGTAAAAAAGTATTATGCTTGAACACACTTCCCAAGAAGAATAAGAAAAGAAAAGAAAAATGAAAAATGAAAAGAGAAAAGGCTCGCTAGACTGAAAATCTGAAAAGACAGTCTAGGCAAAAGTTAGAGCAACCCGCTAGACTGAAAACCTGAAAAGGCGGTCTAGGCAAAAGTTAGGGTTCAAAAAAAATAAAATAAAAAATATAACAATGGAAGTGTCGTCAAGCCGATGAACTGGGGCAGTCCGTAGGTTGGATATATGAAGATTGGGGCAGACAACATCTCTGAAGCCAATTAATGAGCAGTCAAGATTGTATGAGGGATACTAAAATTAGTCATTGAAAGAGACATCACTTGAGGAGATGTGAATCTACTCCGCAACGTTTTGCAACTTATGCTTTGTACACATTTTTCAATCCAAATATAATGACATTGACTTCCTTTACTTTATTTCGCTACCTTAGTCCTTTCCTCTTAACTTTTGCCATTTGTGTGTGTGCATTCATCCTGATAAGTATATACTGAAACGTGAAACAAGTAATGTTTTTTTTTAAGCAGTTAGAATTCCATAGAAAGCCTCAAAAGGTCTTGGGGGGCACGATGCTTCCCCTATAAAGGGCATCAAAGAAAGGAAGGAATACTGAGACTCAACCATCGAGATAATTATCATCAAGAACATCTAATCATCAGGGGATAAAAGTGCAAGATATCTCTCCCAGATAAGATGGGCCTTGTTTTAGTTCATCCTCAAGACTGACTGTGATCGATGCCTTTAGGGGGTCAAGGATCCAATAATGAAAGAAATAGCGAAGAAGAAATAATCTATCATCAATCTTTTGCATCATGCCCAAAATTAATAAGGGTTCTCATCATCATCATTCTTTCTGTAAATTGAAAACTAGTTATTTGAGTTTTCGCATTGTCATTCCATCAGTGAGCAAAATCTACATTCATATATTGCATTTGTCTATATGGCCTCACAAGCTTTTTATCTTTCAGTTCGAGCTTCTCACGGGCAATCCACCCCGTAAGCTCTTTTATCTTTCAGTTCGAGCTTCTGACGGGCAATCCACCCCGTAGGCTCTTTTTATCTTCAGTTCGAGCTTCTGACGGGCAATCCACCCCGTAAGCTCTTTCATCTTTCAGTTCGAGCTTCTCACGGGCAATCCACCCCGTAGGCTCTTTTATCTTCAGTTCGAGCTTCTCACGGGCAATCCACCCCGTAAGCTCTTTTATCTTTCAGTTCGAGCTTCTAACGGGCAATCCACCCCGTAGGCTTTTTTATCTTCAGTTCGAGCTTCTGACGGGCAATCCACCCCGTAAGCTCTTTTATCTTTCAGTTCGAGCTTCTCACGGGCAATCCACCCCGTAAGCTTTTTATCTTTCAGTTCGAGCTTCTAACGGGCAATCCACCCCGTAGGCTCTTTTATCTTTCAGTTCGAGCTTCAGACGGGCAATCCACCCCGTGAGCTCGTTTATCTTTCTGTTCGAGTCTGACGGGCAATCCACCCCGTAAGCTCTTTTATCTTTGTGCTCGAGCTTCAGACGGGCAATCCACCCCGTGAGCTCATTTATCTTTCTGTTCGAGTCTGACAGGCAATCCAACCGGTAAGCTCTTTTATCTTTATGCTCGAGTTTCTGACGGGCAATCCACCCCGTAAGCTCTTTTATCTTTCTATTTAAGCTCGGCAGGCAATCCACCCTGCAAGTTTTCATGTGTATACCTCAGTAGGCGATCCAACCCGCGGATTCTTTAAAGGAAATTGGTTTGTAAACACAGGTCCTTTGCTTATCAGAATAACCCGGACAAAATTGGAGTTCTTGTCTTTACTAATTTCTTATAACGATAATTGGTTAACTACGGTTACACCTATTATCTAATAAGAAACAAGTAAAGAGGGGCAGCTGTGAATACCTAATTTTGTCTGGATGCCTTTTAATTAAAGTTTTAAAAAAAATAATAATAAAATAAATAAATAAATAAATAAATAAAATAAAAAAAATCAAAAAAATCAATCAAATTGCTTCTGAAATCTTTCTTCTCCACTAGTTCACTCCACCACAGCACAAGGCTCAAGCAAGTAAACACCATTTTGGGTAATTTTCCAGAGCTTAGGGAAGGGTTTGTGCCTAGATCAGAAAAATGGACACATAAAGGGAAATTGAAAGGGGACTAGAGGAAGATGAATCACTGCAACACTCCATCAATCTGGTCCCAAGGAGGAGGACTCCATTAATCTGGTCCCAAAGAGGAGGCAGAATTCATCTACTTCTCTATAAATACCAAATCAGAAATACAGGTAAAGGGGGAGGAGGATAGAAAAAAATACTCTCTGATACCAAAGAGGAAAAGATCAAAAAAAAAAAACTTTTTTCTTATGTTCTTCTCTCCTGCATCTTCTTCCTCCCTTATTTTTCTTTCTTTTTCTCTCTTTCCTTCTGATTCTTTCTCTTCCTCACCCATCCATCTCTTCCACCACTTTTTTCACAACCCAGAGATCATCAACCAAGCCACCACCCTCCTTCTTCCTCTCACCATAAGACACTTCCTTCCCTTCCTTTCCTTTTTCTTTTTCCTTCTTCCTTCCTCTTCCTCTGTAATTTGCTGACCCATCTTCCTTTCTTCATTTACAACAACTATTCTCCTCCTCCCTTGCTGCCGAATACCGCGCCACCACCAGATCCGCGAGCCACCGCGACCTCCGCCGCTGGGAGGTGCAGATCCGCGCTCGGGATCTGTCTTCCGCCGCGGACGTCGCACGACCACCACGAACCGCCCTGCTCATTCACGGCGTCCTCGTGAGCGCCACCCTGGGAGCGCATCCTTCTCGTCCGAACCGCCACCCGGCTCGCCGTTCGCCACCGGCTCGCCATTCCATTTGCTCGACCGCCACGGGGGGTGCCACTGTTCGCCGCCGCTAAGCTCAGCAAGGCACGCTTCTCTTCTCCTGTCCCAGCTGGTGATAATTTCAGAACATATTTGGTATTGTTGGGTTCAACCATGCCTTGCTCCTTTATCTATGCGTTAGTTTTTGTTAGGGTTAATGTTTTTGGTCTGAAGGTGGTACATGTGGGCTTACTAGTGGGCTCAACTTAAGTTTTGAAAAGATAAAAAAAATGAAAACAACAAGGCTTTTCTGATCATGGGTTTCTTTTTTTTTAGAATTGAGTGTTCGTGTCTCATCAAGAAAATACATCCTCAAGTAATATAATCCTTTTTATAAATAAAACAAATTTTTATCCAACTTTACAAAAATTAAATTTCCTTGAATTCGCGCAACGACCTACAATGTTGATGTATGATTTTTCATCCTCAAGTGTTGTATGAATTGTAAGGGTTTATCGTGTAGCACCGCTATCTTGAACCTTGTGCAAGAGTGAATTTATTCTGAAATAAAATCCTTTTTAAAAAAATAAAATCAAAACAAAATCAAATCTTTTATCAAAATTAAAATCAACCAACCAATCAAATCTTTTCTAAAGAACTACGTGGCTTTGAGTTTCCCATCGCACCCCGGAATACGTAGGAGCAAGATAAATCATCTTGTCGGGCCAAAACTAAATTTTCCTTTTTTTTGTGTCTCTTTTTATGTTAAAATAATTAATCAAAAATATTTAAACTTTTCTATTTTTAGGGATGCTCTATGGACACGGTGCCATGTTCAGTCCCTTAGATTTGAGGTTGCCCTATGGACTCATGTGCCATGTTCAACCTCATTTAGTTTTTATAAACAATAATTTTAAAAAACGTAAAAAATTAATAAAATATTTAAAATATTAAAAATAAAAGAATAATTCTTTCTTGTAAATAATTTTTGGGGTAAAATAAATATTTAAGAGGTTATTAAAATGATTTTTGCACAATTAACTTGAGGTACCGTTTTTAAACGGGCGACGTAGGGTGCTAATACCTTCCCTACTCGTAACCGACTCCCGAACTCATCTCTCTCTTTTTTAGACCAGTTTTCCTTAAAATAAATGGTTTTCCCAATGTTTTTCCCAAATAAAATATTGGTGGCGACTCCTCTGTTTTTATCCATTCTTTTCGCGGTTCCCGGACGGGACGGTCGCGACACAGTCATGCCAGTCATCAGCATCATAACAGTTAAGCATCATATAACAAATAGGCACAAGGCATATAGACATGTTATCAAAGGAAAAGGGTCATGGGTAACCCTTCATCTTACGCTACCCCCAAACCTACATATTCATACTACATACTCAAAAGAAGAAAGAGGGTCCTCTAGGGTCTCGTCTCACAAGAACTTATCTACGACCTCAAGAACAAAGAAACACCTTAATTAGACTCTTAAGCCAAGAAATCAAAAGGGAAAAGGAGACGAGAGGGATGAGGTGTACGAATCTTACCTTGTTTGAAGGTTTAAACTGCGAATACGATGATCACGTCTTCACATCGATGTTCTCCTATCACAGAATGGTGAAGAAAGATGCAAGAACGGATTACCTTGAGAGAGGTTTTCTAGAGACAGATGGAAATTGAGAGAAAAAGAGAAGGGAGGCGACTCTGAGTGTTGGGACATGATGGACTAGGGTTTAGATCGTGTTTTAGGGGTTAAAAACAGGTTGGGACACGATTTGGACTTAAAAAGAACCTAAAACACATTTTCTGGATCTGCACGTATTCGCGGGGCGAGCCAGAGAACCAATTTCTGTCAGCTGGATTCGCGGGGCGAGCTCGAAAGCGCAAAGTTCAATTTTAGATTTTCGCTGGGCGAGGCCAAAACAGTCGAATTTGACCAAAACACCTGAAATAAGACTTGTAGATAATTCTTAGCTTTCCAAAGCATCAAATATCACTCCAATCGGACATCTAGAACTCAAGATATGGCCAAAACGGTGAAACATGTTACTTGGACTCTAAAATGGTTGAACATTTCTAAGGCTAAATTTCCCCAAACATGAACTTAGGCATAAAAAACAAAGATAACAAGCATATACAAAATATGTATAACATATATGAAAGCACTAAGCTTATTTACGAAAAATAGAGTGTTACAATAATAACATATCCTAAATTAGGATAGTCATCAAATACACATTAATATATGGATATTTACAACACAAATAACTAATGCACAATTAGATATAAATACTTGTCCTCAAAACTTTTCCATATCTTGTATTTTTTTAAAAATTAAGTTTTTTTAAATTCTATTACTTGTAATTTATAAGTTCAACATGCATTTGCTGCCTTTAATTTAGCTAGGAATTTAAACTTTACAGAAGAATTGATTCATGAAATTTTTAATTTCCATTATAATAAGCTATAATCCGCGGGGATTATGGAAATGATCAGGTCAAGAAAGGACCTTTTGGTTGTAAATGAGAAGAAATCGAGAGAAGATTGAGCAACGATTTGTCCCTAACCACTAGGGATGCTGGACCCATGTCAGGTTCCTTGGCTAACACATTTTCCTCATTAATTAATGTTACCATTGATTATTTTATTCCAAATGTTTTTTAATCAATTCTCAATTTTGTGGTATAGAATGAGAAAATCAAACAAGCCTGCTCCTTCTTGCAAACACAAATATACAGACAGTACATATAATATATAAGAAGACATCAATTATGACCCTGCTTTGCCCACTGTCTTCTATTGCAATTTGCATATCACAAAGGGAGCGAAGAGGCAAGAGTGCTGGGTCCCTAAGGCCTTGTTTGAGGTTAGTGCTCATTGCAATGCTCAACTCTTACTACTTTTTGTTCCTAATTAATTTGTTATGTTTTTTTTTTTTTTTAAATTTTCTTCCTGTTTCTGATCAATTTCATGAATATATATAGAAGTTCTTAATTAAATTCATTTGGGCTTTTGAAAACGAAGTCTATAAATTTCACACACCACCTTGCACTTCCTGTGCTTGTCTTTTCAATTTGTCTCCCTCTGGGGCATATGATCATGTATCATGTATCATGTTTCGTTTCTCATCTTTTCCTTTGATTAAACATGGTTTGTGATATATAATATATATGAAGCATTATTATGAAGCAAAATTATATAGTGAATGCGACCCATGATAGTAGTGAAATCAAATGCCATGATTGGTATTGTGCCAAACACACCTAATAATAATTCATATGATACTGCTTTATGACATACAGTGTTTGTCCTGTGATTGAAATGGGCGACCTACCAGCATGACAGGTAGAATTATCCCAATCCATTTTTAGTTTTATTTATGTTAATATGTATCATCCACACGAAAAACTTTAGGCTATAAAGTATAAACTCATAGAACAATAAGGGTCGTTTTTTTAATTATAATACGAAAAAGGGTCCCTGTTGTATCAAATCAGTAATAATTACGCCTGGTTTTTGTTTTTTAATCTGCAAATTGAACATAGATTTTTGTAGGAACGCTCAATAGGTCTTCTCAATGCTCGTGTTGTCAGTTGTTAGTAGAATAAAAGCATTGAGCATGCATGTGAGAATTCTCACATCTTCTCGCTGCACAAAACAGTGGCATGGCAATGGCGGCCATGATAGATTTGATTCTGGGCTGGCTGATGTAACACAGCCCATATGATAAATATAAAATGGCATTTATTATTGATTACATACTCATTTTCATACTGTATGTTTTATTGACATATAATTAAGAGATGACTGTCAGACTTGCTGTATATTATATTTCATGATTGTTTTAATATTTAATTATTATGGGCACATATTATAATGCACATAGCACGACTATTATGAAGCGATGCACGAGTGCAAGATTCTGAAACATCCATTACATTACAGCTAGTGCATGTGTGGTTTTGGATACACAAAGCAGATTATAAAAGCATTAAATTTTAAAAATTGAAGGGGGAAATCTCACCAATCAGTGCAGGAACACACTCGGTGTCTATGGATTGGATATATGATAAAATATTTATATTTATTTGTAAGTTAGATTAAATATTATTTTTTTAAAGACAACATATAAAATTAAAATAAATATATCATAAGTAAAATATTATCTGAATTTTCAATTTTGATTGTTCAAATAACAAAGTTAGTAAATGGCTCCACATGCACTTGGGTCATAACTGGGTTGTTTCAACCAAATATATCTATGTAATTAACCAGAACCGTACTGTATAACCATTCCTGATATCTATTTAATGTAACAAAAAGTACTAATGCATACAGTAATTTTTATTTTATGTAAACCAAATTTTAATTTTATTTTTATGGATAATATAAAAAACCTTATAATATTATGTTATCACTTTTTTTTTTTTCAAATTAAAACTACTCTCAAGTTAAAATCAATATGTACAAATGGGGGAGGGCAAATCAGGGTGAGTGATTGAAATCTTGTGACAGTGGAGGTGGGTTTTGGAAGCTTCGAAGGATGCTAAGTGGTGATAATGATGTATATAATGATACATCTTAATCATATCTCTTTTTTCCCACTGATTTTCTTTCCTCAGAGTCAGACCCATGCATGTCATGCTCCCTCTTCCATATTCCATTTCACCTTGTTTGGCCCTACACCTTCCCGGTCCCAGCCACCACCACCATCAACACTTATAAAAAGAGATTCACAAACTCTTAGAATAAGCAAAACTAGTAGGATATAGAGATAGCAATAGCATGGCCATAATCTCCTTCGAATGGAATAAGAGATACCCCACAAAACACCCAGTGATGAGAAGAAGCTCTTGTGGTGCTTATATGGATGATGGGTCCTCTCTCTTTCTCTCTGAAGTCTTTCAATTTCAACTGATTCACGTGAGTTTCTTCTTGTGGTTTGTTGCTCAAAAATCCACCTAAAAGGACAACCCCGGTTACAAAGAAGTTTCCTTTTTACTGAAACTCCCTTTAGCAGAAAAGGGTGAAAATCGGGATTCGCTTTCAGAAAACTGATAACTCGGGGTCATAGAAAGTAGTAACAGAGAAAAGTCTTTTCTATGTCATGGACATAGGAAGCTAAGGTACATATACACATATATATTATATATTATATTATATGCACATTCACATACACAACCCTTAATTTCCTTTGTCTCTTACCCAGTCTCTTCTTTTCTCATGTCCACAACAAGACGTTACCTTTCACATACCAAAAAAAATAAAAAATAAAGTCAATGTTGAAAATAAATTTGATGTATTCAAAATACTATATATATTTACACATTCATAAATTAATATGATGAGATAGTCCCGTTGGTATGAGCTGGGACATGAAATTTTAAGCTAAGAAATGGAGGGCTCGATCCCTGTCTAACAAATCCTCCTCTCCAATCATATTAATCACTAACAATTTACCTATAAGAAAAATACATTACTATGATGTTGGATCAATCATAGAAACCGTTTGAAAAAAATTAAGATTGATCTAATCATACCCTTTCATAAATACATGATGAATACATAATGCATGAAATCTGAATGAGTCATATATTCATATAACAATAAATCATGACAAAAGACCCGTGCTAGAGCTAGAGTTAGCTAGCAGATAGGAGGTAGCAGCCTCTATACAATACGACCAAGTACCAACAACCTCTCATTAATGGTGCAAACAAAAACATTGCACTGAAACACGGACCCCAAAATATTAAAATCTGAACTTGCAGATGTAAGAGTCGGTGGTGTATAAAAATTTGCTGTAAAAAGAAGCCCTATGATGTCTCAAAGTGTCCACCTATCAGTATTAGGCCCTTTAGAGTTTGCGATTCATCGCTTTATCTAGAAGACTGAAGGGGTATCTTCATTGCTACTTGCTAGCTCTGGTACTCGTTATGCCCCAGTAACTCTAGGGTTAGGTCATGAGTGAACTACGAATGTTATTAATAAATCATAAAAAATAAATTTTTATTGATAAATCAAATAATTTTTTTAAATATTAAATATATTAACATTTAAAATAATATATTTTTTTTGTTTCTTTAATGAACGTCCTTGGGACATTCGTCAACATTTCCCATATCTCTAATTACTTCCCACCATTTTTCTCATCTTCTTCTATCTTTTTTTAAGCTTAATTTTGGAATAAAAATTTCATCTCTCTATTTTATGTGTCAATTTTTATCTCATTCTAAATAGTAAGAAAAAACTTACATATTATTTTTTTAAAAGATTTGTTACGGTATAATTTTTTTTTTATAGACAAATGTTAGTAATTAGTTATTATCTTAATTTTTTTTCTTTGTCAAGATTTGAACCTTGGACCTCATACTCCTCCAAATCTTTATAACCCTTAGTTCAAACCACTTGAGTTACCCAACCCCCGTATAATATAACTTGTTAGTGAGACAGAAAGGGATTATGATATTTTGATACCAAAATTTGACACCATAGGGGACACTTTAGTCTTGAGTAGGTTGTGAACCAAGACTATAGTATCTCATGGTGTTAAATTTTGGTGTCAAAATATCATAACTCCACGAGAATTAATTTTAGTGAGACAGAAAGTAGTAAGATATTATAGAAGGGATCGAGGATTTTATCTTTAATTTTGATATATTATGAGAAATTTTATTATTAATTAATTATAAATTATTTATATGTGATTTGTACATAAAATATGTAATTATAAGGGTAAAAATAAAATATTTTATATTGATTGTACATATCCATTAAATTTTCTTTTATAAATATTTTTCAAACTATTTTTTTAGAGTAACGAATAATATCCATTAATGCGTTTTAAAAACAATGCTAGAAATCAGCAATCATTGAATTATGGAATAATCTACTTGTACGAATTTTAATGGTAGTAAAATCTTTCTAATAAGTGTCTGTGTTTATCAATATGTTAAAAATGAGGTTTATATAAAAGTAAAATCTTTTTATTCTTCAATATGTTAAAAAATCAAATTTCTTATGCAAATTTCTTCCTTTTTTAAAAGATAGTACTGGACAAGTACCTAACAAAATCTGAAAATCCCTTACTACCATTAACGCCTTCTTAAATCATGCCGCGTTCTATTCCCATCAGGAACAAACACTAGCAAACCTACAACCAAAAAAAATGAATAAAAGCTGAACCCTTTTTCCAGTTAAAAGATCATCAAGTTCATTGTTGAATTTCTCTGAATTTTGATTAAAAAAAAGTGCGTCTCATTCAGCTATGTCTGTGTTTTGGATTCGCCATATATTTATTCATGTTTGATTTAGGCATATTCTTTTCATGTCTATATATCATGTTCATCCTTTAAAATGCAAATGCTTTTAAAAAATTCTTATCTCTTTCACTTTCTAAAATTCTTACTCTTTTTTTTAATGTAATAAAAAACTATACTGGTAATAGTCTAATACAATAACATAGTTATGCTCAATGTTTGTTAAAGTTGTGTTGTGTCCATATTGTTATGGTTAGTTAATTAACCACTCTGACACTGAAATTCTTCTCCATGGTTAGTTGTTATTTACAGATAAAAACCAGTGGTGGAGATTACAAAGCATGATATGAAAAGGCATAACATGGAAGAAGAAAACGTTTGTTGTTGTTGTTGTTGTTGCAGAAAACACTAGCGTCTTGTTTCCTGGGCCGCGCCGCTCGTGTTTGTCGCTCGTGCGTGCAAATCTTCAAATCCCAAAAGGCTCAGATCTCAATGCAACACACTCTCTCTCTCATTTGACACTTGTTACCTTTGCTGGTTTGTTTTCTGGGTGACACACTTGAAGAAGAAAAGTTCACATTTTGACACACCCCTTTTCTCCCTCCGCCGGTTTCGCCTCACTGTGTCTTTGAACCTTGGCACCCCATTTGGGTTTGGGTTTGGGTTTGATTCAGTGCATTTGGAACACTTCTGGGTTGTTGGGGTTCTGTTTTTGACTTGTTGCATTGGCCACATTTTGGTGGTGTTTGCTTAATATTCAAGGTGGGTAATTTAATGGGTATGCTATAGTATTCCAGCTCAAAAAGCTTTCTCCTTGATGCCTTGTGGTGTTAGTTTTTTGGGCTTTGATTTTTGAGTTTGGTTATTTTAATTATTGGGGTTTGGGCAATAATTAATTATTATTATTATTTTTTTATAGTATTGGGATCCTATTGATGGCTTCAAACATGCAAATACCTGTTGTCATTGGTTGTTTTGTGGAGCTGGCGGTTGGTTCCTGGTACTTGGTCCCTGCTGGTAGTAAATATTATATTCTGTTGAGGTTTGCATAATTTGTGAGAGAAACTCAGTCCCTTGATTTTGGGGGAGGTTTTGGTTGCTATTTAAGGTGTGTTGCAAAGCAGTGACTTTTTTCATAGTAGGGGGAAAAGTTGGAACTTGGAAGTGGCAGCTTTTTCATGTGGAATTTTGTTTCTAAGGACAAGATATGCTGATCTCCGATGAAAAAGACAGTGATGTGTTCTTTGACTCGGTGGATTGTTTGTCACCTCCTCAAGAGTCTATTTTGACCAAACAAGAGTTTGGTTATGAGGTTTGGGTGAATGAGCCTCTTAGTGTGAAGGAAAGAAGGGAAAGATTCCTACTTGGGATGGGTTTAATTGATGGTTCTTCCAAGGTTTGTTTGCAAGAGAAAATGGTGAGCTTTGATGAATCATCAGTGAGCTTGGGACTGGAGAGGATGAGGGACTGCAGTGGAGCAGTTTCAAATGCTTGCATTGTGCTTGATGATCAAGTTTCTGAGAATTTGGTACCCTCAGGAAAGGAAGCAATTTCTGAAGCACAATTATTGTTTGATGAACTCAAAGGGTGCCAAGGTCATGAAGATAAACCAGATGTAAATTTTCAAGGGAAGGTGTATGAGCTCTCTTCTTCAGATCAACAACACAGACATAGAGAAGCTGAGGCTCTAGAAGAATATAGGGAGTTTGAGATTTGTAAAAAGAAAAAGAAAAACTGGTGGAAGCGATTTGTAAACAGCAGCAAAGGAAATGGAGGGAAGGTTGGATCAAATTTGAATACAGGGACGCATAAAACTCCTAGAATAAATGTAAAGCAGAATAAAAAGAGGTGGAAGGAATTCAGTGCAGTGTACAATGTACAAGAGATTAAAGCACACAAAGGCCTAATCTGGACAATGAAATTTAGTCCCAATCGCCAGTATTTAGCTAGTGGAGGTGAAGATGGTGTTGTACGCGTATGGCGTGCTGTATTGCAGGATACGTCCAGCGTTTGTTTTAGTGAAGAAGACAGTACTATTAGCAGAGTGAAGCATGACATCTCCTGTTATAGGAATAAAAACTCAAGCAAATCCTCTATTGTGCTTCCAAACAAGATTTTACAAATTGAGGAATCACCACTGCAAGAATTTTATGGTCATTCCAGTGATGTCTTGGATTTAGCTTGGTCTAGTTCAGATGTGAGTTTAACTTGCAGAAGCTTGTTAATTTTCCCTCAATTATGTGACAAGTTCCATTTGCTCTTATTGCAGTTTTTATTAAATCTGATCTAAATTCTAAATACCTTTTGCAGATTCTCCTTTCATCTTCTATGGATAAAACTGTTCGCATGTGGCAAATTGGTCATAATGAATGTCTAAGTGTTTTCCATCACAAAGACTATGGTAAGTATACTAGAACTAGGCCTTTTATTCTGCATTTTTGGTAATCTTTAATCTTTAATTGTTAATAAATTTGCAACATATGCTTTGTTCATATTCATAATTCATAATTTTCTGCAATGTGAAACATTAGCATGTTTTATACCACAAGTATAATTAATCATAATTGTGTCTCTTCGTTTAATGGAAACAGTGACATGCATTCAATTCAACCCTGTTGATGAAAACTACTTTATAAGTGGGTCTATAGATGGTAAAGTCCGAATATGGGGAATATGTGAAGAGCGAGTTGTTGACTGGGCAGACATACGAGAAGTCATAAGTGCTGTAAGTTACCAGCCAGATGGAAAAGTATGTTATGAATACTTCACTGAATCTTTTCATGATGTTGTATCTTATTTTACTTATCTCAATTCTGGAAACGTTTAACCATCAGATTTTTAACCTTTGACTATTTATTGATGCAGGGTTTTGTAGTTGGTTCCCTTACAGGCACTTGTCGCTTTTATGTTGCTTCAGGTATGTACCTGTGGGTTGGCCAATTACTATAGTCATTAATTCCAATAACCAGAAAAGATTAAGAAAGGGACTTGGATTAAAATGATTGTCTAATTTGGATTTCTAATGGTTTAGGCAAACATTTCCAGCTTGAGGCACAAATTCGTGTCAATGGAAAGAAGAGAACATCTGGCAACAAGATTACTGGCATTCAGGTTTTTATCCTGAAATTCTTCACTGCTAAAATGATATCACTCTTAACTTCCTTCATTGACATTACAACACCCTTATTTCATTGCAGTTTTCCCAGAAAAACCATCAGAGAATTATGATCACATCAGAAGATTCCAAAGTTCGAATATTGGATGGCATTGAACTTGTTCAGACTTACAGAGGTAGAGACTAAGCATTGATGTATTAGTGATAGAATGCAAGGATAGCTTTCACAATTCACTTCAAGTTTTTTATTTTATTTTGCATTTGTTTGACTTTTCATTTTGTTTGGAGGCTGATTAACTGTGATCTCATGCAATGTTATATTAATTGGCATTGTTTAATTAAAGAACAACCCGGTGCTATAAAGCTCCTGCTATGCACAAGGTCCACGGAAGGGTTGGACCCACCATGTGGGTCTATGGTAGGGTGCCTTATCTTGCATTTGCAAGGGGCTGATTCCACAACTCGAAACTGTGACCTTGTCACATGGCGATAACTTTAACTGTTGCGCCAAGACTCCCCTTCATTTGGCATTGTTTAATTGACACATCAAAAAGTTTTTTTATACTAGCATAGTCTTTGTAGATAGTAACCTTGACGTGCTGATGGGATCCTAAATGTCCTGCATTTTGTTTTGCTAATATTTAACATCATTTGTCTCTGCTTGTTATTTTAAGGGCCAGCTTCTTTGTTTCTTTTTCCTTTAAAAAATCTGTAGCTTTAAACAGTAGGACATATCATTTTTGAATTAGTTAATAGTTTTGAATGGTTTGTTTTGTTGTCCCTGATATAAAAGTGCATGATATGGATTTGCTGATCTGGTTTTCCCAAACTGTTGAATGCTGCAAGTTTTTGACTTGCACAATTGTTTTAGCATTCGGAAAACATCAGCAGGCGAGATTTAGTTTTAATGCTCTTTTATTTTCTATTTTTCTCCATAGATTGGTTTGAAATCTAGATTCTGAAGTTCTAGAAGTTGAACTACTTCAGGTTCGCACTATTGTGTTATTCAATTTGTAATATATTCTACTAATCTGCAACTAGAGGCCTAAGGACTTTTGATTACTTTTCACAATTTCCATATGCACATTTCATAATTTCTACAATATAGAATTAATGTATTTGATCCCTTTTACATATTTTAATGTTTGCTTTACATGAAATATTCTAAGTTGGTTGATCTTGCTACTTCTTGCAGGCCTTCCAAAGTCGGGAAGTCAGATGTCCGGCTCATTTACTTCAACCGGAAGACATGTAATTTCAGTTGGAGAAGACTCTCGTATTTATATATGGAACTTCAATGAGTTGGGAAAAGCTTCTTCCAAACACACAAAATCTAAGCATTCCTGTGAATACTTTTCCTCCAAGGGGGTCACTGTTGCAATACCTTGGTCAGGCATGAGTGCAGAACGAAGCGGCTCTTGCAATAATTCTTCCCGCAATTTTTCAGAAAAGCAACCCCAATTAGAGGCTGCTTCCGGGGTCAGAGAGTCGGAGCGTTTCTCTTTTCGTAGTTGGTTGTCCATTGATGGTACATGCCACGGTTCAATGACATGGCCTGAGGAGAAGCTTCTCAGTTGGGATTTACCTTTTTCAGAAGATGAATTTGATCACCAGCAGTTATGTCTCAAAGATCTTTGCCATGGCAATTGTGTATCAGAAACATGGGGACTATCAATTGTGGCAGCTGGTTGTGATGGAACTATCAAGACATTCCACAACTTTGGATTGCCTGTTAGGCTTTAGGACTCTGTCATGGCTTTGTTGGTGCTGAATAACCGGATAACATCCTCACATTTAAGTGCATGCTTCGTTTCGTTTGGGATAAAGTATCTATAGAGTTCCTTTGGGTCAAACGTACTTTTAACGGTAAATCAAACATAGGATCTTTGATTTTCCTTCTATGTAGTGAGCAATTTTGCCAGTTATCAAGGTTGGCTTTTTTGCTTGGTAAAGGTTGATAAAGGAGTTTCAAGGCCTTGGATTCATAGTATAACTGGCAAAAAATTTTGAAGCATGGAGTTGGAAGCTCCTGGTAGTGGTATGTGGGACATGTTCTGCTCAGCTAGAAGTATGCTCTTTGCTCTAAAGATATCAAACCTTCTGACATCTTCCGGGAATTTGTACATTCACACTTTTGGTTTGCCACTGATTTAATGGGGTTCTGCTTGTAGAGTCAGGCCACAAGAGTCTTAGTTTCATTTGTTTTAACATTTTTTGTGTGAATATTAGTTAAACTTACACGATAGGTACAGACTTTTAAAAAAATGCAATTGAAATTTTTGTTTTCCAATATGAGCTTCTATTTGTTTATGGAGTTGCCTTTGCTAACTATAATAACTGGCTAGCTTTGATTCCAGCCGTTTATGGGATCCATGTACTTACTTATTTGGTGTATTCGATAAAATATTATATGTTGATTAAACAGTACATGATAAAATGTTATTCATAAGTAGTAAACTTATTTTCTTTATATGTAAAATACATTAGTTGCTATTAAATTATATAAATACTTTGACTTTTTTTTTTTTTTTAAATTCATCAAAAACTGTTTCTCCTTTATACCATATTTGTATGGAGCCATATCTTCATGTTTCCGTCAAATTGTCTTGTATTCTTATCCCAAGCTCAAGCCACGAATGATTCCCACTTCATGATATTTCCAATCAAAGTCATTCTCTCCAAAGTAACTTATTTCATACACACACTTATCGTTTATCACCAAAAAAAAAAAAAAAAACAAAAACAAAAAGAATCAGCTTCCCATGTTTTATTATTAAAATGCCTTACAAAAAGAGAATTCAAACCAAATATCTAATGTGAGTGTGCTCTTACCCCTACCCTCTATAAAAGAACCAATCCAATGTGAGTATGGTCTATTTATTGCCCCACTAAAATATCTTTTCACAATAGACATGGCATACTGATGCTAGTGCTACTAACGTCTAAGGATATGTCTATTCTTTTTCTTTTTTTTTTTGGACCATATATCCTCATAGTATGATTTTGTTATGCATGTTATTCAAAATTATAGATCATGTTAACATATTGGATTGAGCCAACTATATTTCGGGTATTATAAGTCACAGACATGGTTTGTGAGACTAATCTTTCAGTCGAGGTGGTGGTTAATCAAAGTCCTTCCAAAACATCTCTATTCGAATTATCGAATACATAATAAATAATGATATTTGTAAATTAAAAAATTTACATCATTCCACAGCATTGACAAGGTACGCGATGCTAGTCATTTCACAGCAAGTTTCATCAACAATGCCAAGTAACCCGCGCACCGTTGAATAGGTGCATGGTAAAAAATTTGTGTTGTTGAAAATGGTTTAATCATTGCTTTTTCCACCCTCTCACTGTCGTAATTTTCCCCACTTTACCTCAAACTGCAGAATTTCACGGTATTTTTTTTTTTACTTAAAAAACAGTTTCTGGAAGATGGAGATAGTTCAGTCAATTTTAACAGCCAAGATGTTGTTGACAATTTTGACGGAATAGTCTTAGGTCGTAGTCAAAGATGAACAATTTGATATTGTTCTTCTAGTTTACTATTATTCCAGAAAGCTACTCTATAGTTTGTCACATATTCTTTAATTAAAGGCATGCTTGGGAAAAGGGGGACAATTAGGGAAGACCAAGCACGTCCTTTAGGAGGACCAAAATTGTAGACAACCCAATATCAAATATCAAAAGCGTAAAATAGCAAATTGCTGTTTTATCTCTCTTAAAAAAATGACAAAATATGATATAGCATTGACTTCACGTGTTCCAATATATGAAGAGTTACAGGCTTCACTTGGGCATGCAGTGATGGTGCTCTTCATTTTTTTGGAGCATTTGTTGCTCAAATTTTCATTTAGTCATTATAGTTGTTCTAAATTGGGATTGTTTGTCAGATTTTCAGCATGGATTTGCTTCTGCTTGGATGGTTAAACCATGATGCGTTTAGCTATCTGCCCTTGCTGATTAAGCTACGACCATAATTTGGTATTGATGATTCTTGTTCCCACAAGTGAGATTTTTTGTTATTTGGCAGCGCATAAAGTCCTAATTTTGTGTGACTTTTGAACAATGATAATTTTGGTAAGTTAACTCATTTCAGATTATAAAATGACTTTTAGAGATAGAGAGAGAAATTGGAGTGAGAGGGAGAGGCACCTCCCTTTAACCAAACATCACTATGACAGTGATGGTGTTAGAAAATGGAATCTGATCTGCAACAAAGAAGAGAAGAACAAGTGATATGCGCACGCTCCAAGACGTGTAAGAACACTAGGCTTTAGGTTCGATTCGCCCCCACCAATCTCTCCTCGTAGATTAGATGCAACAGGTGTAACCGGCGAATCCCCTTCAGGATACAATGGAGAACCTTGGTTTGGTTTGTACACCCTAAACCAAGCGTATCGTCAATGACATTTTACAGAATAATAGTTTCCTTAATTCTCTCTGTGCATTAAGGGAAGAAAGGAAGTGATTTGGAATGGAGAAGGCTAATCCAAATTCGAATCCCTTTCCTGCCTGTATAGTGGTTCTATTTATAGACCAACTCATGCCCCTTGGTGAAAGAGAATAACCCTTCAAGGATTTTAATGAGGCAATGCGCCCATACATAATATTTAAATATTATCATGTGGCAACATTCAATATACTCTGTAGTAGCCTAGTGGTAGGAATGCTTACACTCCAATGCTGTATGCACGGTTTGAATCCAATCAGATGCAATTTTTGGATTTATTCTTCAGTCCGTTTTTTACAAATAAACGGTCATAAAAAATCAAAACCAATTAACATTGGATTCGAACTCGTGACCCTTATGACGTTTCCACAATGTTACACCACTAGGCCAAAGCATCACATCATGCTGATAATTAACTGTTAAATTTATTTAATTATTAACAAAAACCAACCATTCCAACATGAATTTTGGAAATCCCTCACAATCCCCCACAATTTTCAAAATAAATCCAAATCCCATTATTCCGGAAATCGCATGCTTTCAAACAAAGGTATCTTGGGGATTTGAACCTTTGCTTAGTAGGCCATGGGTATTACTCATCCCCGAATAAAGTGGTAGACAAGCTTTGAACCAAGTATTCATTAGAACAAGCGTGCACGACTTACACATGAAATCTCGGTACCATTGAACGACGTGGTGGTGTGACACATTTGGAAAGGCATTGTGTCGTGTATTCTTTTCATGAGAACTTACAGAGTCAAGCACAACTCTAAGAAGTGACCCCACTTCACTCTCATATGGGTGACTTTACCAAAAGCACCCCCCATAAGTTGGGCACCTCAGTTCACATATGCTATAGGTCCATTAAGAGCAAAAACTCACCCTTTTCCTTTTGTCCTTAAGGTATCCAAGTACTTTTAAACCTTGGGATGTATCTATTCGTCAAGTACTTGCAATCACTCTCATAGTGTACTTTGGCCACATTTAACTCAAGACTTGATGCTACTCAAGTGTGAGTTGGGTTTCCACCATTGGTGATCATGTAGATATGGGCTTGATTCCCATCCCTAATGATGTTTTTCCATATCATATCACTTGTCAGTCCTTTCGTCAAATGATGCAACATTTCTTTCCGTCTTATAAAGACCCTGGATATTACTCCATTTGCAATTAGTTCCTTGACATAACTATGTCTTACTCCAATATTCATGGACTTTCCATTATAAACTTGGCTATATGCCCTTGATAGTGTGGACTAACTATCCCATTGTATGGATACCGACGTCATTAAAATTGGTATCTTATACAACATGTTTCTAAGCCATTTAATCTCAATGTTAAATGCTGCCAATGCTATGAATTCTACAGTCATGGTGGAACCGGCAATGCCGACTTATTTCTTGAAACCCCAAGAAATAGCACCCCCACCAATTGTCAAAACTCAACTGCTTGTTAAATCACGATCTTCTTGTATAAGCCACCCAACTGGCATCCGTGCAACCTTCTAATACCGAAGGATACCCATTATAGTTTAAATTATAGTTTTTGTCCCCCAACAAATATTTCAATACTCTTGGACAACATGCCAATGGTCTTCTCTTGGATTACTTGTATACTTACTTAGTCTCCTATAACATATGCAATGTTTGGCCGGGTACATGTCATGGCATACATTAAATATCCAACTACTTTTGAGTATTCAAGTTGTGCTACTAGACTACCTTTATTTAGTACTAGATTTGTATTATGATTAAAGGGAGTAGTGATAGGTTGACAATCAAAGTGATTAAACTTCTTTAATACTTTTTCTATATAGTGAGATTGTGGTAAACCTATATTCTCACCTTCTCTTATTATTCTAACTTCTAAAATCACATCAGATACCCTTAAGTCTTTCATATCAAAACTTATAGATAAGAAACTCTTAGTTTTGCTACCTCATTTAGATCAGTATCAAATATTAACATATCATCAACATATAACAAATCATGACTTTTCCTCCATGGAATTTACTGTAAATACACATGTCAGATTTATTTATTTTATATCCATTAGCTAGCATAACTTGATCAAACTTTGATCCCATTGCTTAGGATCTTATTCTGGTCCATACAATGAATTATTCAATTTACACACTTTCTTTTCCTAACCATTAACCACAAACCCTTCAGGTTGTGTCGTGTACACCTCTTTATCTATTTCCTCATTTAAGAATATCACATCCATTTGATGGATGACAAACTTATAGATGAATCCAAGTGCCAATAGCACTCTAATTGAGGCAATTCTTGCCACAGGTGCATATATATTAAAATAGTCTATTCCCTCATTTTTGTGTAAATACCTTAGAAACTAGTCTTTCCTTAACCTGATCAATGGTTCCATCTACTTTGATCTTCCTTTTGAAAATCCATTTACAAACTGTTGGTTTGGAACCAGATGGGTGGTCTACTAATCTCCATGTTTTATTCCCCATTATTGAATCTATTTCCTCTTGTATAGCTCCCTTCCAGAAAGCGTCATCTTAGGCTTATTACCTCCTCAAATGTTGTTGGATCACTTTCTGTATTCTAACATCTCTTTTTTAACTCTTTGACTTCTCCTAAGTTCTGAACCTTCCGAAGTATCTTTATTAAATACATTGCTTTAAGGACTATGTGCATTCCTATGAACATTATCCCTATAACTTGGAATTGAGTTAAACCTATCTTCTTGAAATATTACATCCCTAGACTCAATCACTGTAGTGACAGGATGAGTCACTAGATTCCATAACCATGAATCTATATGCTTTACTAATTTTAGCATATCTCGGGAACACATTCAATTTCCCTTTCACATAATTTATTTCTTCTGGTTCAAGAACTTTTACTATTGCCTTACAACCTCAAACTTTGAAAATTTTGAGAATGAGTTTTCTATTTTCCAGAGTTCGTATGGGGTTAACCCTATTTACTATCTAAGAAGCCTTCAACATGGCTTCTCCCCAATATCATTTGCTAGACCAACATAAGATACCATGGTTGTTACCATTTCTTCTTATATCCTAATTTTCTTTTAAACTATACTAATTTGTTATGGGGAATAAGGTGCAGTTGTTTGGTCAAGTGCTGCTAACAGGGAATTAATAATGTAAACTGTCAACCATAACAACAGAAATTCAAACACTTTAAATATTTATCAAAAGTTAAAGATTACACAAGTTAAGCGACAACCTAGCGGTAAGCATGCACGTTCTCAACCATCGAGTATGGGGTTCGAATCCCATTGGTCACATCGTTTCGTTTAAAATTGTTTTTATCCAAAAAACGCTTGAAAAAATTCAAAAGTACTAATACGGGATTCGAACTCAGGTAACGTTAATGTCTGAACCTGTGCATACCACTAAGCCGACGCGTCCTTTGTTTACTAGATGCAACCTTTATTGGTTTTAACCAGTTAAAAGACTCAAAGTTTGGGCCAGCACCTTCTGCCAGTCGGGTCAATCAGACTCGTTTCCATACAATCGGGTTAACACGACTCGTTCATGTCCAACAGGCATTTCCAGTCATTTTCATAACTTCTCAACCCAAAGTTAAACATAATTTATTGTCTCTATGTCTTGGATTCATATTTCAAACATGCTCTAAAATAAATTTAATAATTTTCATAGTGAAAACCATCATCTAATGACCTCTTTCCTTCATTAAGATTCATGTCCATTTTATCAACTTAGAACAATCCAAAACACATCCAAAACATTTCTCATTTCTACAAAATCAAGAAACATTCCCATCTTATATTCAGAAAATCATGCACTCATGATATAAGATTGTCTCTAAAAATAATTAGTTCTTACATGGATCAAATCCAATAATGCATGCACATGATATAATCAATTATATCTAAGACCTTTCTATCCATATAGAGTAACATACTTGCATGCATCATAAACCAAACATATTCATGTTCATCAAAATTCACATACTTGAATTTATTCTAAATCATGCATCTAAGGCTCTAATACCACATGTTAATTTTAACATAAACAAAGAATACCTTTAGCATTGTACATACATGTTTTTAGAATACCAAGTATAACATAGCCATGAAAGTAATTGTGTACCTTTCACCATGGTCAGAAATAAACATTTTTGATGAAGCATGTGAGTACTCATCTCTCCTTGCTTATAAAAAGACCATGCATCACTTTCTCCCAACGAGCAGAGTTTTCACCCTTGAACCTCTCCACTTTGTCAATGTCAAAATGTCATCTCCCTCAATGTTGCAACCATTTTTATAAAACGAAAATCGAACCTAAAGATTGTTAGAAAATGGGATCTGATCTGCAACAAAGAAGAGAAGAACAAGTGACATGCGCATGCTCCAAGACGTGTAGGAACACTAGGCTTTAGGTTCGATTCGCCCCCACCAATCTCTCCTCGTAGATTAGATGCAACAGGTGTAACCGGCGAATCCCCTTCAGGATACAATGGAGAACCTTGGTTTGGTTTGCACACCCTAAACCAAGCGTATCATCAATGACATTTTACAGAATAATAGTTTCCTTAATTCTCTCTGTGCATTAAGGGAAGAAAGGAAGTGATTTGGAATGGAGAAGGCTAATCCAAATTCGGATCCCTTTCCTGCCTGTATAGTGGTTCTATTTATAGACCAACTCATGCCCCTTGGTGAAAGAGAATAACCCTTCAAGGATTTTAATGAGGCAATGCGCCCATACATAATATTTAAATATTATCATGTGGCAACATTCAATATACTCCGTAGTAGCCTAGTGGTAGGAATGCTTACACTCCAATGCTGTATGCACGGTTTGAATCCAATCAGATGCAATTTTTGGATTTATTCTTCAGTCCGTTTTTTACAAATAAACGGTCATAAAAAATAAAAACCAATTAACATTGGATTCGAACTCGTGACCCTTATGACGTTTCCGCAATGTTACACCACTAGGCCAAAGCATCACATCATGCTGATAATTAACTGTTAAATTTATTTAATTATTAACAAAAACCAACCATTCCAACATGAATTTTGGAAATCCCTCACAATCCCCCACCATTTTCAAAATAAATCCAAATCCCATTATTCCGGAAATCGCATGCTTTCAGACAAAGGTATCTTGGGGATTTGAACCTTTGCTTAGTAAGCCATGGGTATCACTCATCCTCGAAATAAAGTGGTAGACAAGCTTTGAACCAAATATTCATTAGAACAAGCGTGCACGACTTACACTTGAAATCTCGGTACCATTGAACGACGTGGTAGTGTAACACATTTGGTAAGGCCTTATGTCGTGTATCTTTTTCATGAGAGCTTACAGAGTCAAGCACAACTCTAAGAAGCGGCCCCACTTCACTCTCATATAGGTGGACTTTACCAAAAGCACCCCCATAAGTTGGGCACCTCAGCACACATATGCTATAGGTCCATTAAGAGCAAAATCTCACCCTTTTCCTTTTGTCCTTATGGTATCCAAGTACTTTTAAACCTTGGGATGTATCTATTCGTCAAGTACTTGAAATCACTCTCATAGTGTACTTTGGCCACACTGAACTTAAGACTTGATGCTACTCAAGTGTGAGTTGGGTTTCCACCATTGGTGATCATGTAGATATGGGCTTGATTCCCATCCCTAATGATGTTTTTCCACATCATATCACTTGTCAGTCCTTTCGTCAAAGGATGCAAGATTTCTTTCCGTCTTATAAAGACCATGGATATTACTCCATTTGCAATTAGTTTCTTGACATAACTATGTCTTAGTCCAATGTTCCTGGACTTTCCATTATAAACTTGGCTATATGCCCTTGATAGTGTTGACTGACTTTCTCATTGTATGGATACTGACGTCATTAAAATTGGTATCTCATACAACATGTTTCTAAGCCATTTAATCTCAATGTTAAATGCTGCCAATGCTATGAATTCTACAGTCATGGTGGAACCGGCAATGCCGGCTTATTTCTTGAAACCCCAAGAAATAGCACCCCCACCAATTGTCAAAACTCAACTGCTTGTTAAAGCATGATCTTCTTGTATAAGCCACCCAACTGGGATCCGTGTAACCTTCTAATACCGAAGGATACCCATTATAGTTTAAACTATAGTTCTTGTCCCCCTCCAAGGCGTGTAGGAACGCTAGGCTTTAGGTTCGATTCGCCCTCACCAATCTGTCCTCGTAGATTGGATGCAACAGGTGTAACCAGGGAACCCCTTCAGGATACAATGAAGAACCTTGGTTTGGTTCGCACACCCTAAACCAAGCGTATCGTCAATGACATTTTACAGAATAATAGTTTCCTTAATTCTCTCTACGCATTAAGGGGAGAAAGGAAGTGATTTGGAATGGAGAAGGCTAATCCAAATTCGGATCCCTTTCCTGCCTGCATAGTGGTTCTATTTATAGACCAACTAATGTCCCTTGGTGAAAGAGAATAACCCTTCAAGGATTTTAATGAGGCAATGCGCCCATACATAATATTTAAATATTATCATGTGGCAACATTCAATATACTGTGTCGTAGCCTAGTGGTAGGAATGCTTACACTCCAATGTTGTATGCACGGTTCGAATATGATCAACCCAAGTTTTGATTTTATTCTTCAGTCCGTTTTTTTACAAATAAACGGTCATAAAAAATCAAAACCAATTAACATTGGATTCGAACTCGTGACCCTTATGACGTTTCCGCAATGTTACACCACTAGGCCAAAGCATCACATCATCCTGATAATTAACTGTTAAATTTATTTAACCATTAACAAGAAGCAACCATTCCAACATTAATTTTGGAAATCCCTCACAGATGGTGTTTTGAAAAATGGAGATGGGTTTCCTCAACTAGGTCATCAAAATAGATTCAAAGGGATGGGTGAGACAAGTGAGGGCTACATTTAGACACCCCGTTGTGCCCCGGTGTTTTATTAGACTAAAACTTCATTAACTAATTTATTACTCGAGCGCTTAATATGAAAATACGTAAAAATTAAAACTTAACTTATGAATTATACAACTTCATATAGAATAACATATCACAATATAGGTATATTATGCATATTACAAAACATTGTTGAGGATATCCTATCAGTATGATCCCTCACAGGCATATACTTAGACAAAAAGTTAAACAACGAGAAACATATTAAAAACGTCTCGCAAGACGCACTGGCACTTAGACCCTAATCACCATGGATCACAACTCGACCTCCGGCTTCCGGTTCATAGGGAGTTCCATCCAATTCTTCCTCGTTCAGTTCAACCACAGGGTCTTCAAGCACGATCCCATAAAAGATAAAATAAAACATACAGAAAGAGTACAGGGGATAAGAAGCAGTTCTATCATCGAAAGCGGAAATGAGTCATAGTAAATTAGACAGTAATTGTTACAGACATAACATCACCCATAAGTAACAATCATCCTCAAATTACGATATCTTCCTCTACCCTTACTCTCAGGCAATCTAACAATTTATTTTAACGTAACCTCTCTAATCCTGTCACCATGTCTTTACGTTATCGTGGCCACTACCACTCCTATCACCATCCCTCATTTGCATCGGGGCACACCCTCATTCCCATTAGGATGTTCCACCTAGTGCACACCTCCATTCCCGTTAGGATGTTCCACCCCCATTCCTGTTAAGGTGTTCATCTAATGAATGTGACACACCCTCGTTCCCGTTAGGATGCTTATTCAAAGGATGACACTATTCCCTCATTCTCGCTAGAGAATAGCTGCACAATACAAAAGTATCCTCATTCCCGTTAGGATATGGGATAACTTACCCCAGAACTATAAGGGTATCACAGTAGTTACCCATTCCCTTCAGAGAACTGACCCGTGACATACTGTATCCATGATTGAATATACTGACCTCGTGTGTTCCCAACACACTATCGTAAATAACAATACCAACACATGAATCTCACCAACCAATTTTAACAACATCCTAGTGCCTTGTGCCTTAACCTTTCATCAAAGCCTCAACTCATACTCTATGTCACCACACCTCTTTAAAATAATTCATTTAGGTTAGGCACCTCTAAATCACCATGATAATTACACTCAAACAAACAATTATCTCTTGAACAACTTATATATCTTTACTTAAAGTTCACTAAACATAATAATAAACCAGGCAGATCATGCATAACACATAATATCGACAAAACTACCAAACATCATAAAATATCACAACCAACCCATAATAATCAAATCAAGTAAGTAACAAAGTCAGACTCTGTCACGGCCTGGCCATGAAAGCCTTCACGGCCGTGACAGACAATCCAGTGTAATAATTGTGCAAAACATAACTTGTCACGACCTGGCCCTGAAAACATTCACGGCTGTGATAGACAACAACTATAAGAATCCCTCCAAAATAGAACCTGTCATGGCCTGGCCCTAAAAACCTTCACGGCCAAGAAGACAACAAACATCCTCAATACAAAAATATTCAAACATCAAAAGCAATACATCACAATCAAATCAATAAATAATAAAATCAAACATCCTCAATATCATAAAAATCAATCCTAACATCGATAAACCTACAATCCCCGAATCACCATTGGTTTTAAAGGAAAGGTTTCCAATGTGATTTTGGTCTTGTCGATTGCTTGATCTCTAGTAGGGTTTAGGTCGCCCTACACAATTATTATATAATCTACTACTTATCGATTCCGACGATAGGTTGATTCTTTCCCCCACCTGAGTTATCACCGGAAACACGAACTTCCCGATCCTTGTGATTACACCACGAGTATCCGTTAACCTTAAACCAACACCACATAGCAATAAATCAAATAAAACCCATCTATGTCCTTTTCATGCTAGGTTCGACCATTAAATTCAAATTAGGGCTAGGATCATTTTCTCATTCCAATCTTTTGGATAATAATTCCTATAGTCTTATATAGCTTACATAAATTGCTATAAATTGAAAGTACGAAATAAAAAATCATCCAACCACTCAGGGTAGGGTTTCGGCCTTGAACCATAAAATAGGCTAGAGAAATTAGTTGGATTCAAGCTCTTGGATTTAGATTATACAAGTACTAGAGATTTCAAATCAAGTATTAGATTTCAAGAAGAAAAACCAAATTATCAAACCCTTTCTCATACAAGTTTCGGCTATTTAAACAAAATAGGGTTAAGAAATTATTTTTATTTCAAGAAAATCACCTATTTTCGGCCTCAAAAAGAAAAATAGGAAGGAAAATGATTTTGCTTACATGCTCTTAGATAATGAAAATAGAGATCATAACAAGATCATAGAAATTGTTTTCACATTAAAATGATTTTTCTACAATTTTCTAGAAATTTTAGAAGTTCTAGATCTAAGAATCTCAAATGAATGAGTATGTCATAACTCACAAAAGAAAAGAAGAAGAAAACTTAGATGAACAAGAGAATGAGGTTTTACCTTTGAAGCTTGAAGAGAATATGTGTAAAGAATGAACTTCTTGAAGAAATAGTAGTGGAGTTTTTCAAGTAGAAAAGCTTAGTTTTTGAGTGTGTAAAGTTAAGAGTGAAGAAGATGAGTGTATATATAGGAAAAGGTGTGGGAAACCGTGTGGGTGAGTGAAGGAGAAGAACTTGGGCTCCAAGTTTGGCTTAGGGGTTGTTTGATGGTTAGGAGAGAGATTAATAGGTTTTTAGATTAAAATATAATATATTTCAAAAAGTATAATGATGGTTACTTTATGATGTGACCTTTGACTCCCATCAACATGTCACTCCTTTTCCATCAAGTCACACTGGTCATCTCAGCTCCCCATCCTGCTTCGTTGTGTATCCGGTTAAAGTTTTCGGTTGTAGTTTTCGACGATTTCACCCGGATAAAATATTATATTTTAATTCCGAACGTAAAATTTCCAAAATTACTAAAGTCATTGGAAGCACGACAAAAACACCAACCATTTTGTTCACGGGTCAAAATTAGGTTTTCTGCTCAGTAAACGTTTACTGTCAATGAAAACGCAGACCGGGTTTCGTCTGAATTTTCAACCCAAAATTTTACCGTAACCTTCTACTATAAATTAGACTATGAATAAGATTTATTTTATTCAAAAACACTTTCTAACTCTCAGATTAAAATATAATTAATTATATTTTTACCAGTTGAACATCATAATTAAAATCAGGCTATTACATACATGGTAGAGGATGGTTTCAACAGACAAAACTCAAACCTAAGGTGGCAAACTTGGGACCGAGGACAACTGATGAGATGGGAGGATAGAGGAACAACTTCATACTACTTCACCAACTTTTCCGAGGTCTATGACACGGAGGATATGTGGAAGGTTTGTTGGAACCAAAGTGGTTTTGGATTTAATAATCTCTAAGTTTTGATGCTAACAAAAGGATTAAATTTGCTTGGCAAAGTGTTAGTTGAGATCTAACAAGTGAGTTCAATTTATACAGGAATATCCAAAATAATATAAGGTATACAATGCTTAGACTCGTGCAAAGAATTACCCTTCCAAAGGTTATTTAAACTGTTTATATTTTAAATGATAAGTAGACTGGTTTTTCTTCAGTAGACGAGGCTATAAATGAATACCTAAGTAACTTGTTAGGTATAGCAAGTCCAAAGACTTGAAAATAAGCGCGTCCATCTTGCCACGTCAGCAGACGAGTGCTATCCTTGAAACTCAAGTATACATCAATAATGCCTAACTAGAATTCAGTAGAAGTCCATAGCGTCACGTCAATGGACGGAGGTTCTCTAAGGACTTAGCAAGTCCAAAGACTTGTGTGGACGAGCGCTTCTACCACTTTAGTAGACGAGCGCTTCTACCACTTTAATGGATGAGCGCTTCTGCCACGTCCAGAATTAAAATCTTGTGTAGATGCGTTGTTAAAAGTAAGTAGATGGTGCTATATGTTTTATATCTTTACTACCTTGAATGTGATTTAATGTAATCTGGTCCACAATGTATTTATTTCAAATGATTGATATTTTTCTCAAATGAATATTTGTTCTTTCCATTTGTCTTTATCCGATTTAATGTCTTATTTCCCTTGAAAAAATTCATAGTGCTATCAAGGAAATACAAAAAGAAAATAGTACAATTCGAATTTCAAAACGATCTGTACGATGACATCTTTATTGCTGAACAAAAGTTGGGTTATACACAAAGGAGTAAAGAAAGTTTTTAAGGTACAATTTCTCAGAACATGAGCCTCAATTTTGTGATTTTCTGATAACCAAAGATACTTTTCAACTCGCCAAAATGAAGCTATCGGTCTCAACGGATATCATGCATTTAATGCTATCTCTAAACGGGATTATTCAAAGTGACCGTTGAGGAATTACAAGAGGAGAAGAAGGTCACTACAAATTGAAGACCTCAAATACTGAAGACACAACTCTTGCCTACACAATCTTACTAGCGAACTTTTGCCATTTATTCTCTTATTCTTTCAAGAGAAAGAGTCTGTATTCATTAGTTTGAATATTGTTGTAATATTCAACTGATCTTAAAGTGTCATACTCTCACACTTAGAGAGTTAAGAAGATCAACTTCCAAATCTTTGTGATAGAGTTAGAGCCTGAAGAGGCTTGGTAAGAAAGGAATACTTGTAGCCTGAAGAGGTGTTGAATACTTGTTGTGTAATCTATTTGGAGAAATAGTGGAAATATCCTTCAAGTCGAAGGGACTGGACGTAGCTCTTTGTTGGAAGAGAGTGAACCAGGATAAAATCTCTTGCGTGAATTTTCTATCCCTAAACTCTTCAGTTTTATTTGCTTATACTAACTGTGGGGTTTTGATATTGCTTTTGTTAATCTTTTAAAAATGATTTCTTGTGTGCTTAATCTTTTAATTTTCTGCTTGTGAAAAAGTTGTTCAAAAAGGTTTTTGTGAAAATATTTAACAAACACAATTCAACCCCCCTTCTTGTGTTTGCCTGTGCCAACTTCAGTTGGTATCAGAGCTTAGCCTTGACAGGGTTGAGCATCTAACAAGTGCTTAGGCAGTATGATCCTACAATCATGGATGCAGAAGGACAAGCTATCAACTGACCTCCTCTCTTTGATAGAACTGATTATGATTATTGGAAAAAGAGGATGATGGCATTCTTGGATGCACAGAATGATGAAATCTGGGAACTAATAGAAAATGGCTACACTGAGCCAAGGAGTGAAGCTGGAGCTGCAGTGCCTAGAGATGAATGGACTCAAGAGCAGAAAAGCCAACATCAACTAAACTTAAAAAGCTAAGCACTATCTCATGTTCATAGTTGCAACACAGCTAAAGAAATCCGGGATACTCTTGCACTAGCTCATGAAGGTTCCTCACAAGTAAAGGAATCAAAGATAAGCATCTTGGTTCACCAGTATGAGCTATTCAAGATGGCTGATCATGAAACTATAGACCAGATGTTTGGAAGATTCCAAACAATCACCAACAGTCTCAGGTCTCTTGGAAAGGTCTATGAGAACAGAAATCATGTGAGAAAATTTTTGAGAAGTCTCTCAAAGCAGTGGAGACCTAAGGTAACTGCTATCCAGGAAGCAAAGAATTTGAATACTCTTTCTCTGGAAGAGCTTCTGGGTTCGTTAAAAGTTCATGAACTTGAACTTAATGAAAAGGAAGACTCAAGAAAAGGAAAGTCCATTGTCTAAAAGGCCAAGAAAGATAGTTCCTCAAAGATGCTTAAAGTTGCCGAGTCCTAAGATGAAGCTGATTCATCAAATAATGAAGATGACTCAGATGAGGATGAACTATCTTTCATCACCAGAAAAATCCAACACATGTGGAGAAAGAAAGGTGGATTCAGAAGGAAGCAGTTCAACAAAAAATTCTCCAAGGAGAAGTCAGATTCCAAGGAGAAAGGTCCACCCCTGTGCTTTGAATGTAAGAAACCAGGACACTTCAAAGCTGACTGCCCAAAGTTGAAGGAGAAAAAGAAATTCTTCAAAAAGAAGAAAGGCTTGATGGCTACTTGGGAGGATCTTGACCTGTCTTCTTCAGATGAAGAAGGTGAAGCAGGAGAAGAAGCAAACATTTACTTCATGGCTGACACTGCATCAGAAAGTGAATTCACTGATGCTGAGGTAATAGAATCTGATCCATCTACTCTTCAAACTGTTTTTGATGAATTACTGCATGAATCATGCATACTATCTAAAGAGTATAAGAGTCTCAAAAAGAAGTTTATTAAACTTTCTAGAGACTATGATAAGGTCTGCACAGTAAATCAAAACCTTAGGGATGAGAATGAAACATTAAAAATAAAACAATGTTAGTCTGACTGACAAGACTAAGAGTAAGTCTAATAGCTCTTGTGAAGTTGAACAACTTAAACAAGATGTGACATCCTTGACAGACTCTATGTCAAAACTGGTTGGTAGCTCAGATAAATTAAATCTTATATTAAGATATTCTAGATCACCACATGACAAATCTGGCATTGGTTATGATAAAGAAAAGCAAGATGCATCTCTGAATAAACCAAAAGTTCATACATAATATAACGCTTTTAAATTCCATCCACAACATACTAAGTCAAAACCAAGCCCTTCCAATACATACTGCAAAGTATGTGGAAAAATTGGGCATATGTCATCTAAATGCATACATAACAAGCATGCAAAGCATTCACGACCTATGATCACTAACAAGAAAGGACCCAAGTCAATTTGGGTACCTAAAGATAAGATAATCCCTGTTGCAGATCTGCTTAACAACAGGAAAGAAACAGAAGTCCTGGTACTTGGACAGTGGATGCTCACGACACATGACAGGAGAAAGGTATATGTTCCAAGACCTTAGACCCAAAGATGGTGGTTGGGTCACTTTTGGAGGAAACCAAAAAGGAAATATTATCGGTATAGGTAAAATTGGTAAACATCATTTTCCCCCCATTGATAATGTTCTGTTAGTAAATGGTCTTAAACACAATCTGCTTAGCATTAGTTAATTATGTGATTGTGGGCTTGCTGTTTCATTTAATAAGAATATGTATTTTGTCAAGAAAGCTGATGGATCACTCTTATTCACTGCCCAGAGGCAAAACAATCTGTGTAAGATTGACTTAGAGGACCTCTCAAATCAAAGTGTGTCATGTCTAGTGTCCATTGAGGATGAACGATGGATTTGGCACAAAAGGTTGGGTCGTGCAAGTTTGAGATTAATCTCAAAACTGAAAAAGCATAACCTTGTAAGAGGTCTACCAAACCTTAGTTTCAAATCTGATGCTCTCTGTGATGCATGTCAGAAGGATAAACAAGTCAAAGGTTCCTTTGAATCTAAGAATGTTGTTAGTACCAACAGACCACTAGAATTGGTACACCTTGATCTCTTTGGTCCAACAAGGACTGCCTCTGTTAGTGGAAAGAAATATGGTCTTGTCATAGTAGACGACTACACTAGATGGACATGGGTTATGTTTCTTGCTCACAAGGATGAGTCATTCAAGGTTTTTTCTGTATTCTGCAAACATGTACAGAATGAAAAAGGCATGTGTATAGCTTCAATGAGAAGTGATCATGGGGGAGAATTTGTCAATGAGCTATTCCATGAGTTTTGTGAAGAAGGTGGTATTCAACACAACTCCTCAATACCAAGAACACCACAACAAAATGGTGTGGTAGAGAGAAAGAACAGATCTCTTCAAGAGATGGCTAGGACTATGCTCAATGACAATTCTGTCCCTAAGCACTTCCGGACTGAAGCTGTGAACATTGCCTACTACATTTAGAACATAATATACATTAGACCTATTATGAATAAGACTCCTTATGAATTATGGAAAGGAAGAAAACCCAACATTTCATACTTTCACCCTTTCGGATGTAAATGTTATATTTTGAATACAAAAAATCAACTTGGCAAATTTGATGCTAAAGTAGATAATGGAATCCTTCTAGGATTTTCTGAAATTTCAAAAGTCTTTAGAGTTTATAATTGTAGAGCTTTAGTTGTAGAAGAATGTATTCATATAAATTTTGATGACAAACAGCCTGATAAGAGACTATCAGAGCTAGATGAATCTTTTATAGATCTTGATCTAAATATCTCAGGAGAGAAACCAGAAATCAAGACTGATATCCAAGTAGACGACACTTCTCAACAACAACCTGAAACATCTACCTCTCAACAGGAAAATGCTCAGAAATCTTGGTATTTCAGGAATTACCACCCTCAAGATCAAATCATTGGTGACCCCAATAACAAGCTAAGAACTAGGTCAACCTTCAGAGAACAAAGTGATTCTGATCTTATCTCTGAATGTGAATCGAAGACAGTGGACGAAGCTCTACTGGACGAAGGATGGATTCTTGATATGCAAGAAGAGCTAAATCAGTTTGAGAGAAGTGAAGTTTGGATGCTTGTTCCCCTGCCTGAAGACAAGTTAGTCATTGAAACAAAGTGGGTCTACAGAAACAAGCTTGATGAAGATGGCAAGGTTGTGAGAAACAAGGCAAAACTTGTTGCTCAAGGCTACTATCAAGAAGAAGGTATAGACTACACTGAAACTTTTGCACCAGTTGCTAGACTAGAAGCTATAAGAATTTTAATATCATTTGATGCACATCATAGCTTTATGCTTTTTCAAATGGATGTTAAATGTGTCTTCTTAAATGGCTTTATTAATGAAGAAGTATATGTCATGCAACCTCCAGGGTTTGAAAATACAAATCACCCTGAACATGTTTATAAGCTTAAGAAAGCATTGTACGGACTTAAGCAAGCTCCTAGAGTTTGGTATGATAGGTTAAGTTCGTTTCTAATGGAAAGTGGTTTTAACAGAGGAAAAGTAGACACAACTCTATTTAGAAAGTCTATTAGGTCAGATTTCATTATAGTACAGTTTTATGTTGATGATATCATTTTCGGTGCTACTAATGAATATATGTGCAAGGAATTCTCTAAGTTAATGCAGAAAGAATTTGAAATGGGCATGATGGGAGAACTCAAATTCTTCCTTGGACTTCAAGTTAAACAGTCTATGGACGAGGTGTACATCCATCAGACTAAGTATACAAAGGAACTTCTAAAGAGGTTTAAGATGGATGATTGCAAACCAATGAATACCCCTATGCATCCCACTTCAATACTGAGCAAAGATGATAAAGAGAAAAATGTATACCAAAAGGTATATAGAGGTATGATAGGATCCTTTTTATATCTGACTGCGTCTAGGCCTGATATAATGTTCAGTGTTTGCTTATGTGCTCCTTTTCAATCTGATCCTAGAGAGTCTCATCTCTCAGCAGTTAAAAGAATATCTAGATATTTAAAAGTTACTACTAATTTGTGTTTGTGCTTTAAGAAAAATGATGATTACAGATTAGTTGGTTTTTGTGATGCTGACTATGCTGGAGATAGAATTGAAAGAAAAAGCACCAGTGGAAGATGTCACTTCATTGGAGCTAACCTAGTATCATGGTCAAGCAAAAGGCAAAGTACCATTGCTCTATCAACTACTGAAGCAGAATAGATATCAGCAGCAAGCTGCTGCTCACAACTTCTATGGATCAAACACCAATTGGAGGACTACAATGTATTTGTAAGTAGTATTCCACTTATGTATGATAATACTGCTGCAATCAATTTATCTAAGAATCCAATATTGCATTCTAGAGCTAAGCACATAGAAATTAAACATCATTTTATTAGGGATTAGGTTCAAAAAGGTGTGTTTGATGTTCAATTTATAGATACTGACCACCAATAGGCAGATATTTTCACTAAACCTATTGCTGAGGATAGATTTATCTTTATAAGAAAGCATTTGAATATGTTGTATTTGGATTGAGCTAGTATATTTATTGTTAAATTGGTCATCCATTGCATGTTTTCTATGCACGTCCACTAGTCATGATGTCCAGAGCAAGTGGATTCTACGTGCCCACTACCTATGTCTTTGTACGTCTACTCTTAGTCTTGTGTGGACTCGTCTATGCACACATTTATTACTTATATTAATTTGTTCTTGAACACATTTATATAAAACGCTTCTCTTTCCTTGCTGAGTCAGCTACCCTCATCAATCCCATCGTAACTTTTTTCGGTTCCAAGATTACCAACGCTGTTTTACACTTAATGACATGTCTTGTCATTATCTTTTTTTTCGGAAACTGTTGGTTTTCAGAAATCTTTAAAAGTAACCTCTTTCCCTCTGAAAATCTTTTCGCTTCTCTTCATCCCTATCAACATCTCTCTCTCGATATTTCGAACTCTCTGTCTCCCTTGATCTTCCAAATCTCATCTTACTCAACAATGGCTTCAACCACTGCTCCCTTGCCTGCTTTTGCAACTGACACTATGTCTATATCCATGGAACACCACTTCAATTTTGGGATTCTACAAGAATACAATTTGTATGTGAGTAAGTTCATTAACGCTGCTGGTTGGGATGGAATCTTTCTAGAAAAGGTCTCGGTGTATCCCGATTTGATAAGGGAATTCTAGAGGAGACCAAAGATCTCTGAAACAGAAATTTGTGGATTCGTACTGGGAAGGAAAGTGATAGTATCAGAGAAAACCATCTCTGATGCCATTGCTTGTGCTCAAGAAGGATTAGTCTTCACTAAAAACTGGGAAGAAGACCTAGGTGGTACAGAGATAATTGCCGTTACCCTTATAAGGCAAGACAGCGTGAGAAATCATTCTTGGAAATCATCTGAGATGAAAGATCACATAAGGATTCTTCACCATATTCTGAACAATGTCGTGCTTCATAAGATTGGCTCTAAGGACAACTTATCAGCTCCTCACAAGTTCTGCGTGGCCATCTTCCAGAATTCAACTGGGAACACGGGCGTTCTCCCTGTTCAGCACGACCGTGCTCCTAAGCCAGCCGTACTGTTCTGGGCAGATTCAACTATGTTCTTGGAGCCAAAAGCTCCCTAACACTCTCAAATCAGATCCTAGGGTCCTTGACTAATCCAGTTGGCGTTAAACCTTACCTCTCACTAACAGTTCATGTCTTATGAAACATTGGGGGGATTAATCCCTTAACCGTTATGTTAATTAAGAGTCCTAAATTAGTGATGAGTGTGATTTCATCTCATATTTCTTTATCATATTGCATGCATTTTCATGTAGTTTAGGCATTTTTAATTTGATTTTTGTTAGTTTTTACCTTGGAACGGGTAAGGTGGTTTTGTGGTGTTTATGTACATGATTTGAAGATTATAATGATCAGGATCAACCATGATAGAGTTTGCATGAAGACTGGGCTTGAAAAGCAAGAAAACTGAGCCAAACAGATCCCATCACGGCCTAGCCGTGATAGCCATCACGGCCATGATCGAGCAAGGCTGAAAAGAAAAAAAACACAAAAGTCAGAACCTGTCACGGTCAGGCCGTGATGTCCATTACGGTCGTGACAGGCCAACCAATGCCAAGTTTTCCAAGACAGAATCTGAAAATTTAATTGCTGATTTGATCTGATTTTGTAACAGTTTTAATCCCAAGTTACCCTACATTATAAATAGGACTCTAAGGCTCGAAAATAGAGAACCCTTGGGCTGCTACCTTAGGAAAAAATTATGATTTCTCTTATTCTCAATTTCTTCTCTTCTCTTAGGTTTTTTTTAATGCTTTTGTTAATCAAGCTTGCTATGAACATGACAATGCTTGAGTAGTCTTTTTTTATTTCTAGGAATTGGGGCTATACCCAAGACTTGTTTTATGTTATGAATTGATGTTTTCCCTTTGTTAATTCCAATTTGCTTTCGATTTGATTCCTATTGCATGAATTACTTGTGAATTTGGTGCGCACTTATTTGCATGTCATAGATACTCTAAGTGTAAAACTAAGTCCTCATTCATATTTTGATGTATGACAAACAAAGTGTTATTTTGCATAAGATTGTTTGATTTTGACTGTGTACTTATTACGTGTTAAGTTGCATGCAAGATCACTCATAAAAAAAAATCAAAGTAAAACAAGCAGACGTCCAACAAAGAGAAACAAGCAGACGTCCAACAAAGAAAAACAAGCAGACGTCCATCAAAGTAAAACAAGCAAACGTCCAACAAAGAAAAACAAGCAGACGTCCATCAAAGTAAAACAAGCAGACGTCCAACAAAGAGAAACAAGCAGATGTCCAATGAAGCGATAAAAAGCAGGCGTCTACTAAAAATAACAAGAAGCTCGCGTTCACTAAGGTAACAAGAAGAGCTCGTCTACTGAACTGCCATATGGAGCTCATCTACCAAATGGAGCTCGTCTTCTGATGTGGCACATATAGCTCGTCTACTGAAAGTAACATAAGTGCGCGTCTACTGAAGTACCAAATGGAGCTCGTCTGCTGATGTGGCACATATAGCTCGTCTACTGAAAGTAACAGAAGTGTGCATCTACTGAAGTACCACATGGAGCTCGTCTACTAAGGTTACGCTCTTTGGACTTACTAAGATCTTAATGAGAGGCTCCGTCCACATACATGGAATATAAAGCTCGTCTACTAGTTGAAGCACGTCCAATTACCTTGTGTTAGTACTCCTGTCTGCTGACGTGGCAAATGGACTCGACTATTTTTTCTCCCCTCAAATAGACTCGGCTATTATTTCAGATGGAAATGGTCATTTTCAAGTAGGATGCAACCTCTACAAGAACCAATAGAATCTTATTTCAAGAACAAGAATCAAGAAAACAGATTTTGTTAAATCAAATCCAAATCTGTTTTAATTGATCCCAACGACTATAATTTGTTTTCTATATAAAGAGGGATCAAAGAAAAAATATATATATAGAAGAACAACAACCTTACTGATTCAAAAAAGTGAGAATACGAAAGATTTAAGAGCTTCCAAAAAAAAGTGCTTCGTCGTTGAGAGAAAATTGTGATATTACTTAGAACTTTAATTTGTATAATCAGACTTTTAGAGTCTTTCTTCTACTCGATTCTTTCTGTGAATTAGTGTGATTAAGAGAGGGTATCTCTTAGGACTGAACAAGGATAGAAGGGATCCTTGGGTATAGCAAAGCAAGTGTGCTTTCTGGTGAATTCTTGAGCAAGGAGGTTATCCTTGTGTTGCTGTAATTGGAATTTTGTAATTGCTGATTATAGTGGAGAAAACCACAGAGGTGTGGGACTGGATGTAGGCTTACTAGAGGAGGTAGCCAAACCAGGATAAATCGGTTTGCGTGTTCTTCTCATCTCTAAACTCCATATACTTGTTATATGCACTTGTGTGTTGTGAATGAGTTTAAAGAATGCTTGTTAACTTGAATATTTGATCTACAATCTGTGTTAAACTTGTTGTTACTTCTTATAATTCTTCTTAACATCATTACTTGTTACATAACCTGATTCTTGGGAATTAAAATTGAGTGAAAACCAATTTTCTTTAATAAAACTCTGTTTTGCTTTAAATTGTTAAAAAAATTTCAATATCTCAATTCACCCCCCCTCTTGAGATCGTAGCCACTACCAACACTAAGGAGGAACCTAGCGGTGAACTTAGGTATTGGATCTATAAGAATCAAACTTAGGACTTAAATCACGAGAGTTAGAAGCAGTCCTTCGAGGGTTCACTGAATTGTCACAAAGTTTAAAGGGTTCGATTTAAATTCAATTACCATGAGAGTAGGGGTTGGTTTAATCGGGCACGGTTATTGTATCCCAAGAGGGAACATTAACTTATTTAGGATAAATTCACCTTCAAAGCAATTTTGATAATTAACAAGTGGGGTAGTCAATTTAGTAACATGAACAGTCTTGTTGGTAACCCAATTCCTGGAAATCTCTTTTGATATTGAAAATTCCCACATTTGATTTGATTACGATTTTGTTTGATTGCGTTTTAGATATTTGATTTGTTAGTTAATCTTTTAAAAACCAAATCTTTTCCAAATCTTTTTTCTAGTCCAGTTTAATTGATTTAATAATTAATTGTTATTTGAGATCACCGTCCCTGTGGATTCAATCTTTTTATTACTTGACGACGAAGCCGTTCACTTGCGGATTCGAGCACATCAATTAGCCAGTTAAGGTCTTTTTAACATGATCAACATTAACCAACACTCAGCCAATCAACATTCATCCAATTCAACATGATCAACATCATACATCAATATTCATGTCATACCAATTCAACCAATAATCATGTCATAAACAGATTAACCAATTATAAATAACTTGGCATACAACAGAATAAATAACAGGTATTCATGATAGACATAATCATGCTCAACAATTAATAACAACAATATTCAGTCAACACGTCATAGGCACTAGTAGCAGTTAGGCATATTCAGAGATATCATTGACAGTCATAACAGATAATCAACAATGGGGTCATACCTGGATTGAAGATTCAACTGTACAACCAAACGACAAACTGGACTCGTTCCCTCAATCGGCTCGAACAACTTCCAAGCCTTGGCCAAACAACATGGACAAACTATCAGTTCTCGGATCTAACTAAGAAAAGGAAACCAAAGAGGGAAAGAATCATTACTTTCTAATAATGGCACTAATGAACTAGATGCTCCCAAGGGTCTCCACTGCTCCAATAACGAAAGGAGTTTAAAGAAAATAGGGAATGAAAGGGGTTGCAGCCGTACTAGGGAAGTTGCTAATGCCAAAATAGGGTTCTGACGTGACCCTCGGTTACTGTTCCATATTTAAAGGCACAAACTTGAGCACGATCGTGCTCCTGGTGAGCAAGGTCGTGCTCAACTTAGCGCTTGCGAAGCGCATCCTGCCATTGAGCACGGGCGTGCTCAACTCACTGTCAGCAAGACATTCACTCACAACGAGCACGGTCGTGCTCCTTAACAAGCATGGCCGTGCTTGTGACCCAGAAAGTCACAAGGCACAAGCCTAAGAGAAGGGATTTCAAACCTAGAAGTCCCACTTAGCCCTCAAGCTAAGCCTTAAGGCTTAACCAATCAAACAAGCATACAAAAGCACTTAACGAAAAAACAGGGTGTTACAATTCCACCCCCTTATAAAAATTTCGTCCTCGAAATTTCTACTCACCTCGGTCGAAAAGGTGCGTATACGACTCCATCATCTTGCTTTCCAGCTCCCACGTAGCACTTTACTCAATAGCCCCACTCCAAACGACTTTGACTAAAGGAATTTCCTTGCCTCTTAGCTGCTTCACCCTCCTATCCTTGACTCGAAGGGGCAGTACCTCAAAAGTCAAGTTCTCTTTTAACTGTATGGTATCAGGGACTATCACGTGACTAGGGTCATGAAAATACTTTGAGTTGAGACACATGAAAGACACTATGAAGGTTCAAAAAGAACGGTGGTAAGGCTATTTGGTAGGTGCCTTCGCCTACTCTTTTAAAAATTTGGTAAGGACCAACGAATCTTGGAGTAAGTTTCATCGCCTTCATTACTCTACCAACCCCAGTTGTTGGGGTAACTCTCAAGAACACATGGCCACCTTCCTGGAATTTGAGCGCCTTACTCCTTTTGTCATGGTAGCTCTTTTGCCTACTCTGTTCCACTTTCATCTTTTCCTGAATCATCCTCACTTTTTCCATGGTTTCTTGCACCACTTCAGGTCCTAACACAAAATTATCACCAGGTTCACTCCAACACAAGGGTGTCCTACATCGCTTCCCATAAAGAGCTTCATAAGGTGCCATCCCAATTATGGAATGGAAACTATTATTGTAGGTAAACTCTATCAGGGGCAAGAACTTGTCCCAAGTACCCAACTGTTCTAGCACACAAGCTCTAAGCAAGTCCTCTAAGGACTGGATGGTTCTCTCAGACTGACCATCAGTCTGTGGGTGATAAGTTGAACTAAGCCTAAGCTTGGTACCCATGGCCTCATGTAAACTATTCCAAAACCTAGAGGTAAACCTCGAGTCTCTATCTGAAACTATGCTAGAAGGTACACCATGTAGACTAACTATCTCTTTGATGTATAGCTTAGCCAACGTTTCTAAAGGGTATTCCATGTTCATAGGGATGAAATGGGCCGACTTAGTCAGTCTATCCACAACAACCCATATAGCCTCAAAACTAGCTGGAGTCCTAGGGAGTCCAGACACAAAATCCATGGAAATACTATCCCATTTCCATTATGGGAAACTTAACGTTTGCATCTTTCCTGATGGCTTTTGATGTTGTCTTAGCCTTTTGGCACACTAAGCATGCATACAAAAACTCAGCCACATCTTTCTTCATCCTAGGCCACCAAAACACCATCTTAAGATCCTGATACATCTTGGTGGCACCTGGGTGCACACTCAGTCCACTCTTATGTCCTTCTTCAAGGATCAACTTTCTAAGCTCCGGGACGTCTGGTATACAGACTCTATCTTTGAACCTCAAAACTCCATCACATCATTCCTTAAAACTAAGGTCTCTACCTTTGATCCGTGGCCGTACACGGGTCAAATTAATATAGTAATTAAAAACTGTAGTACAAAGGCAAAACAACCTTGGTCGTCTCACGAGGAGATTTAAAATTTATCAACCAATCAAGAATGTTAGAGAAAAAAGGGTTTTTTGAAATTTTCAAGGAGAAAACAAATTTGTAACAAACAAAGAAATTCAATCAATTAAAAACATCAATCCAAGACGTCAAGTTCTTTGGTAGAATTCGTCATCGTTCCAAAAGATATAAATTTGTTTGCCCTTCTTCTCTGTTAATTCGAATCTACTACATAATCATATAGTATTTAATCAACGAAATTGAAATCACAATCGCAATCCCTAATAATGTTGACTTATGCACAAATTCGATTAACTTAGGTTATCAATCAGTTCCCTAACCTCTATTAGATTTTCAGATTGATCAATCCCAGTTTCTAATTCCAATTCAATCATGAAAACTGAATATACATCTAATCAGACATAAATCAAGTGTAATCACACTCACAACAAAGAGATCATAATTGAAGGGAGAGAAGAGGGGAGGAAGCAATTGAAATACAATTAAGAGTAGGGAACTCAGAATTCAAACCAAATTACTTGAATGTCTAGGATTGATAAAAGATTTAGCCTTCCATAGTCATCACCATTGGAGAAGCCTTAACAAACATTAACAAAGTTTAGAAAACTCAAAAGAATAGAAGAGAAGAGAAGAGAATCCCAAAACTTACAAAATACAAGGATTATCAAAAGTGGTCTTATTTCCTCTCTCCTTGTGCGGCACTAAAATACTATTTATACTTATTAATCCGAATCCAACCCTAGACCAAATTAAGGCCCTATAAATAAGCTTTCCAACAAGGTATCATATGCCTTAATTGGGCTTATGATGAGTAAGTTATGACCATTTAAGTGAAGAAATATCATGGACTGTGAACTGATCCACGTTAGAGAATTCGGGACCAAGTTTGGCCTTGAATTTTGCTGAATTTGACAATACTTGTGAAATAAAAAATTTTAGATATTCGTCTTAGATTTCTAGGGACACCAAGATCACCCAAATCCGATTTCTGTAGCTCTCGTTATACTCTGCGTATGACAATAAGGTCAGGATGAGTAAAAAATCCGAAAATTAACAATGTTTAGTAATTAAGCCCAATTAAACCCAATAATGCAAAACTCAGCCAAATCACCAATATTAAACACATATAGACATTAATTAGGCCAAGTATACAATACTAAAAGGTGACTGAAAATTATTTATCAACCTTGCGCAAGCAACTCTCGCTGGTCTAAGAGATACCGGTCTAACTTCGGACCCTCTCTAATCTGATCCATCAAACTGTTGATAACCTTTAAGGTTCCAAGCCTAATGCTCATAGGGGTAACTTCCTAAGCCAAACTCAGGTCTCTAAACTCCATAATCAGATCCATCTCCCTAACCATCAAAGTGGAGACGTGCAAGGTTTTCCTACTTAGAGCATCTGCCACCACATTGGCTTTCCTTGGGTGGTAGGTTAGATCAAACTCATAATCCTTTAAAACCTCCATCCACCTATGCTGCCTCATATTCAACTCCTTCTGGTCAAAAAGATACTTCAGACTCTTATGATCACTAAAGACCTCAAACTTTGCTCTATAAAGTTAATGCCTCCAGATCTTTAAGGCAAAAACCATAGCTCCTAGCTCTAGGTCATGGGTAGGGTAGTTCTTCTCATGGGTTTTCAACTGCCTAGAAGCATAAGCCACTACCTTACCATCTTGCATCAACACTCCACCTAAACCTTGCTTCGATGTATCACAGAACACTATTAAATGTTTACTAGGATCTGACAAAACTAACACTGGTGCTGATGTTAACCTATGCTTAAGGGTTTGGAAACTCTCTTCACACTTAGAGTCCCACACAAACAACTGTCCCTTTTTGGTGAGACGGGTTAAGGGTAAGTCTAACTTAGAGAAACCTTCTATAAACCCCCAATAGCACCCTGCTAAACCCAAGAAACTCCTAATCTCAGTCGTTGACTTGGGTGCTTCTTACTGGAGCACTGTCTCAACCTTAGCCGGGTCAATGGCTATCCCACCTTTTGAGATCACATGACCTAAGAAACAAACCTCCTTTAACTAAAACTCGCACTTAGACATCTTGGCATACAACTGCTTCTCCTTAAGGGTCTGCAAGACAACCCTCAAGTGTTCCTCATGTTCCTCCTTGGTCTTGGAGTACACTAAGATGCCATATATGAAAACCTCCACAAACTTATCCAAGTAAGGGTGAAAGGTCTTGTTCATGTAGTCCATGAACACAGCAGGAGCATTGGTCACACCAAAGGGCATAACCAAGTACTCATAGTGACCATAACGCATCCTACACGGTGTCTTCGGGATGTCATCAGACTTAACCCGAATCTGATGGTACCCTGATCTCAAATCTATCTTTGAGAAAATACATGCTCCGATTAACTGATCCATAAAATCATCAATCCTAGGGAGGGGATACCGATTCTTAATGGTCGCCTTGTTGAGCTGTCGATAGTCGACACACAACCTCATACTACCATCCTTTTTCTTAACTAGAAACACCGGCGCACCCCATGGGGATACGCTAGGCCTAATAAACTGCTTTTGGATCAGATCCTCTATTTGTTTCTTCATCTCAGATAGATCTAGAGGAGATATTCTATAGGGCGCTATGGATATTGGCCTGGTACCAGGCACCCAACATCTCTCTCAGGGGGCAAGTTATAAACATCCCCCGGAAACACTTCAGGAAATTCCCGCACAATAGGCACACTTCTGACATCAGGAGGGCTCTCAACTTCCAGGTAAGACAACATCATAAACACTTGTACTTCGTCTTTCATCGAAGCTTTCACTTGGTTGGCAGAGGGAAAGGTCGGATTCTTAGACTGCTCAGGAGTTCCAAAAATCAAGGTTTTATCAAAACAATTTAAAAGGAAGTGGTTGGAAGATAACCAGTTGATGGGACTCCGGCAAGTGTACTGGATCGAAGCAAGTAATAAAGAAACACAGTAAGTATTACCGAGGTCGAACTCACGAATTAGAAGACCAATTAATCCACAATTCAAGGGAATTCAAACAATTTGACCAAGTCAATTATCAAGGTTGTTGGGATAAAATTATTTATCAAGCAAATTAACAATTATCAATTAATTAAAATCAAACGCAATAAGATTCAATTACGGGTTGGAATTCTAAGGTCACGAATCCATCTACCAAATCATGCATATTACCCAAGTGATTAACTTATTATCCCTAAGTTCAATTTCTTCGCCAATCAAGAACCCTCAATTATCCTAATGTCTCTCTCGAGCACAAAAAAACATACCTAAGCATACAAATTGCTTATCTCTCAATCCGAAAACCCACAAGTTAGATTCATTAATCCCTTGGTTCCCTATATCGATTGCACCAACCTCCTACTTTATCTCTAGCAATACTCAATTGGTGTTCATAACCCAAGTCCTAAAAGGCAAATCTCCTCTCGGACTCATTGCGCTTGACTAGTTAAACACGGGCCCTTGTGATTAACTCAATAAAAATCAGAATTAGGAAACAAGAAATTAAGAGAAGGGAATATGAAATCACTACTTGAATTAATCATGCCGCCATGAGCGACTTCATCGTCTCCTCAGAAAAGAGGATTAGTTCCTTATAGAAATCGAAATCAAATCAAAAGAGAAGAGAGAATTCATCACAATTGTATCAATCCTAATCAAACTAGGGGAGACACAGCTCCAAGAGAAACAAGGAAAATAGGTTAAAATTCAGATCCCTAAACTGTTCCAAAACAAGCTATTTATAACATTTTGAATCAGCACCCGCTCGCGAGGCGAATACTTGATTTTGGCTCCATCTGGATTTTAAATGCTCGCGAGGCGAGGGCTGTCTCGTGGGGCGAGACAGAAGTTGTAGATTCTGTGTCTGGTTCGCGAGGCGAACCTTTGCTCGCGAGGCGAGCCTGAATATGTGCAATTTTTGCTCAGTCGTAACTCTGGCTCGCGAGGCGAGCATTGTCTCGCGGGGCGAGACACTCTTCTTTGCTTTAAGCTTGTTTTCTTCAAGTTTCCTTGTTTCCTTAAGCTTCATTTTTAACCTGAAACATAAAAGTAGCATTTTAATGCTTTATTGACTCAAAATAACCATAAATTCCTAAAAACTCTCTAAGAGACTAAAAATATTGCTTAGGGACAAAAGAAGTCAAATTCGGGTAATTAGCGAGGTTAAATCGCTCAGTTAGCATAAAAACCTTAACCTTTCTAGCCATAAAACTAGATGAGATAGAAGCTTATCAAAATACCCCAAACTTAAACTTTGCTTGTCCCCAAGTAAACTAAAAATCAAAAAACTCAAAACAAGGTAAGATTCATGGATTCAATCAAATTTAACCGAGCTTTATGCATTTGTTTTCAATTTTTTTTTCAACTTGATGCCCCCCCCTAAATACTCATTATGGTCACCCTCACATGTATCTAATTTTGATCAAAAGATAAATTCATCATCAAAGCAATCTTTACTCTAAGCAGGGGATCCAACATACACACAAAAAAGAGATCACCAATTTCAAACAATTGCCTTCCTCACAAAGGGTGTTTAGTAATTCACTCATTCGCTCAATTTGTCTAGGTTATCAATTTCACTCAATTTCAAAATTCAAGAACACTTTCCATGAATTTGATTTTCATCTAAGACAAAGTTCCCACGAAAACATACCTGCATCATTAAAAGGTCTTTCAAAGGTTGTAATGAGGCCTGGCTAAAGGTGGGATATGCAAAGGTGCTAGGTTATGTCCCAATGAAATAAAAGAGCATGAAGCCTTTTTTACACTTTTATTTCCTCTCTAATTCCTTTTTCCATTTTTATTTTTCATACTTGGGTGGCTACAACCTATTTCCTTCGACACCTCTTTTTCACCTTGCCCTTTTTGGCATTTTTGCAATTCTTTTCTTCCTTAAGCCTTTGGCTTCAACCTTTTTTTTCCAACCATAACAACATAATAAACCCTTTTAGCCACCCCAAACTTAGTTTCCAAACAACACTTACATTGCTAAGTTTTCATGCTCTCCTAAATCCTAAGATTGGGTTAACATGGTTTTTCTAGATTTATGGCTTGTATTGTAAGGTTATTAAGAACAATAGGCTTTAAGGCTCAATGTGGCAAACTAGGAATCATGCATCAAGGTTGGTTTATTTATGGCCAAGTAGCTAATTCAAAGAAATTCTCCTAAATCATATGATGCAACATGAAGACATGCAAACCATGCAAAGATTCAAGCAAATCCTGGAAAGTGCAACTTAATTGTGATTTACACAATTTAAGAACATGTTGGAGGCTCAAATTCCCCACCCATAAATTTTCGTAAATTGTTTAACCGAGATACGATCCCTAGTGTGTGCACCCCTTCACCCCAAACTTGTCATAAATCATGCAATCACAACGAAAAATCTATAAGTTCTTATTTTCGATTTTTCACATGGGGATTTAACTTTCAAAACGTCGAGGGGGGTTCATCAAAGAGGTTTTCACAACAACTCATGCATTCAACCAAGTTGTATTCAAATTAAATCCACAAACTTACCAACCAGACTCGATGACAATATGGGTTTTTGTTATTGACCAAATATTCACATGCAAACTAAAAGATTCAAGATATTGAGGGGGAAGAAAAGTGGAAGAACATGAAACGAAAAAGAGAAAAGAAAATAAGAGAAGGGTTTAAGAAATATTATCTCAAGGGGTTCGAGTGGACCCCACGCTCTTATTAGCATGCCTCGTTTCTTCCTTGTCACTCTTTACTTTCTTCCTTGGCCTACTAGATTCGGCCTCATCAAGATACTTAGCCCAAACTATGTCCGGGCTAATCACAGTAGTTTCTTCTCTTGGAGCTCTTCCATTCGGAATTCCTTCCTCTGCAAGCCGGATCATCTCCGTCTCAACCCGTGTGATATCGTTGGCTCCTTTGAATGTAAGCAACCACACCAGATCCCATTTATCCTCTTCCTCCTTGCTTAAGAATTCCAGTTTCTGGAATGGGATCCGGTTGTTTTCTACCGCTTTCTTGACTCTCATACAATATATGATCGGTAGATATGTGTACTGGAAAATCCCGTTGCCTTTGTTCGACCTCACAATCAATTTCCCTCCAAACATAGTCATTCACACCTCGATCAAAGCTTAAGTGAAATGGATCCATCTTCCCCTCTTTTTGTTTTGTCAAATTTTCAACATGAGGGTTTAGGATCCACCTCTCTCTAATGCATAGGTGAAAATACTCATAATCGGGGTGGTTCAGAGTGATATGCTTTTCACTAACTGGCATTCTCACATTGCGCAAGTGACTCCAATCAATCATATACTTATTCACAAATAAAACATTGGTCAAATATATAATCAAAATTTAAAAAAAAAATGAAAACATGCACTAATAAGCCTTTGGCTGATCTAGTTTTATAACTAGATGGACTGTGGTTTTTGTGCAAATTATTCGAGTTCAATCTCGTTTTTGCCCAAATTTGGCCTTGTTTTGTTCCTAAGTAGATTTTTACTCGTTCTAGGCATTTTTAGTAGTTTTTAGTCTATTTTGAATAGAATTACGCTTTTTGTGTCTTTTTATTGTTTCAGGTTAGAAGTGAAGCTCCGGGAGTCAAGGAAAGTCAAGAAATAGTGGAAATTGCCATTCTGGAGATGCTCGTCCCGCGAGTGGATGCTCGCCTCGCGAGTCTGAAGATCAGCTAAGCAGCAACGTCATCAATTCTGTCTCTCCCCGCGAGAATATTCTCGCCTCGCGAATCATTAAGACCTGCAAGACAGAGACCATCACGGCTAAGCCGTGATGAAGGTCACGACTGTGACAGATTAAGGTTTGATGTCTCGCCCCGCGAGAAGCATCTCGCCCCGCGAGAGTTTGAAGACCCTGGAAGTCAGAGACCATCACGTCCTAGCCGTGATGAAGGTCACGGCTGTGAGAGATTGAAGTTTGAAGACTCGCCCCGCGAACACACTCTCGCCTCGCGAGAATCCAAATTGAAAGCGCGCCAAAACTAATGTTCGCCTCGCGAAAGCTTGTTCGCCCCGCGAGCGGCCGAGAACCAGAATCCCTATTTATAGGCTGTTTCAGATCAGATTTGAGGACTTTTTGATACTCCACTTGTTTTAGATCAGTTTTAGGACGAATCCTTGTTTCTGGAGCTGCGTCTCCCTTCTCTTTTCTTTTCTTATTTTATTATGGAGATTATTGTCGATTGTTCGTTTGTCGTCACGGGCATGAGGAACTAATCCCCTCGTCTAGGGAATCAATGAAGCCACCCATGGCGGTATAGTGTTCAAGTGATGTATGTTTTTCTCCCCTTTTCTCAATTAATGTTTTCCAATTCTGATTTGATTGTGTTGATCATATGCATGCGTGATTGACTTGTTAACGTTGATGAGGCTTAGTCAACGATTCGCGTTTAGAACTTGAATTGGGATCATCGATCGAATATTGCACGAGAGTGAGTAGGATATTGGTGTAACCTTATAGGGAACAAGAATTAATAGAGTTTGATGATTAGGATTATGAGACCTAGTAAGTAATTAATCCAATCTTCGAATACGTCCTATTGAGCACGACAGTGGATATAGGAGAATTTGGGGGTCCCGGTTGACATTGTAATTGAACTTAGGGAGGAATTCATCATCACTTGGGTACTATGCATGATTGGGTAGGTGGATTTGAGACCCTTGATATTTTAATTTCAGATTTCAATACCTTAGCTTTATTTGATTGTTAATTGAATTGCGATATTAATCTCTCTCTTTCCACCACTTTCCTCACTTGACCAACTTATCGGATTTCTCGTGAATTGGTTGAATTGGTAGCCCAATCCTTGTGTTCGACCTCGGTAAATTCTTACCGTGTTATTTTATTACTTGCGAGGACCCAGTACACTTGCAGGTGACTCATCAAGTTTTTGGCGCCGTTGCCGGGGATTGGCACAACCAATTTTCCTAATTCTTAGGAAATTTGATTGATTGGTTAAGTTGATTTTATTTTTATTTTTATTTTTCTGTTATTTATTTATTATTTCTCTCTACTTCGTTGATTCCACTTGGTCTTGCCGTATTTTTGTATGCGAGGTACCCTTTCACAAGAGGACCTGCTATTTGATTCGGAGGTCACCAAGACCGCGAAGCGCTTAAGGAAGGAAGTCAGAGAAAGAAAAAGGCTTGAAGCGAGTAATCTTGAGAGGATGACCGAAGAAAATCCTCCTCCTCCTCCTCCTCCTCCTCGTTACAAGCCTCTCTTCGAGTACAGTCTACCCAACTTGGGGGATTGTGATTCTTCCATCGTGAGTGTCAACCTCAATATAGACTCCTTCAGAGTGGAAGGATGTGTCACAGCCTATATCCGTGAGAATCAGTTTGATGGGAGTGGCAGACAAGACCCTCACAGGCACATCACCCACTTCCTTGAAGCTTGTGACTTGCAGAGGACAAGAGGTGTTTCTCAGGATGAGTTTCGCTTGCGGCTATTCCCTCTCTCTCTTAGGGATGTCGCTCGCGATTGGTTTGACAGCTTGGATAGGAACAGTATCACAACTTGGGAGCAAATGGCACAAAAGTTCCTAACTAAGTATTTTCCTCCTCAGAAAGCGGCACAAGCAAGAGTGGCCGTTACATCTTTCAGACAGACAGAGGATGAAACTTTTAATGAAGCTTGGGAAAGGTACAACGTGCTCTTGAGAAGATGTCCTTCAACTTTCTTTGACCCGATCTCCAAGGTTCAACATTTCTTTAACGGGTTAAGGGGACGCTATCAGATGAATTGTGATGCCGCAGCTGGCGGTTCCTTTTCCTTTTTATCAGCTGAGGATGGATGGGCATTATTAGAGAAGATGTCGTACAATGATTACAACCGTGGTAGGGAGACCTCAAGTGGAGTCAGTTCTGCAACAATGGAAGCCATTCTAGAGCAAGTTAAATCGTTGAAGATGCAAGTTGCGACTTTGTCAGAGAACAAGAAGGTTAATGCGGTACACGAGGGAATGCCTTCGGGTTGTGATAATTGTAATGGAAGTCATGACACTCAGAGCTGTCCGTTCAACTTCTCTCGAGAACATGTAGACTCATGCCACAATTTTTATGACAGTGTGCCCCAGAACAACTATCAGAGGAATGCAGGCGAGAATGACTACAGTCAGAATCAGAATAGGGGGTATATGAGGAGAGACCATCCGGGTTTCGCTTGGAGTAATGCTAGTGGTGGTCTAGCCGGGCAACAACAACCTCAACAGAATTGGCAACAACAACCTCAACAGAATTGGCAACAACAACCTCCACAGGGTCAGAGGCCTAACTATGGGATCCATCAACATAATACTCAGCAGGCTCTTCAGGGGCCTAATCAGTTGCACATAACAGATGGTGGAAGGCAACCTTAGGAGTTGGGTTTTGAAAAGACGAATGCGGCAATTGAGAGGTTGAACACAGCCATTGATAAGTTGGCAACTCACACGGGGTCAACAATTCACAATCTAGAGATGCAGGTTGCTCAACTCGCAAGGCAACTAAATGAGCGTCTCCCAGGCACTTTCCCAAGTGATACCGAGAACAACCCTAAGAACCATTGCAATGCCATAACAATCAGGAGCGGTAAAGTGTTGGGATCTAACAGGGGTGCAACTAGTTCTCAGGAAGACAAGGCCCCGGAACAACCACATGTTGAGAAAGAGCAACCCGAGAAAGAGAAGTTGGCAAGTGACAAGGCACCAGAGCAAGGGGGAAGGCTGAAGCTTGTGGATGAAGAGTTCCGAAAGAAGAAGTGGGTTGAACCCCAAGACCTCCCGCCCTACATGAAGGTACCGTATCCTGAAAGATTGAAGAAGCCTCAACAGGATAAGCAGTTCAACAAATTCCTTGATGTCTTCCGCAAACTTCAGATTAACATTCTATTTGTGGAAGCCTTGGAACAGATGCCATCATATGCCCGGTTTATGAAGGAGCTTCTCACGAAGAAGCGGAGAATAGTGGATGAGGAAATGGTTTCTTTGACCGAGGAGTGTAGTGCCATTCTTCAAAGAAAACTACCTCCAAAGTTGAAGGATCCCGGTTCTTTTTCGATACCATGCACCATTGGAGGGATGACTCTAGGGAAGGCATTATGTGATCTAGGGGCAAGCATCAACTTGATGCCCCTCTCTATGATGAAGAGGTTGGGGATCAAAGAAGTCAAGGACACACGGATGTCACTCCAACTCGCCGATCGTTCTATAAAATATCCTTATAGGGTGGTCGAAGACGTGTTAGTAAAGGTGGACAAGCTCATATTTCCGACGGACTTTGTAGTGCTTGATATGGATGAAGACGCCGAGATCCCTCTCATATTGGGTAGGCCCTTCTTGGACACTGGGGGTGCCTTGATAGATGTGCGACAAGGGAAACTCACTCTAAGGGTGCAAGATGATGAGGTAGTCTTCAATCTCTTTGAAGCAATGAAGCACCCTGCAGAGAGGTCGGAAGTGTATCGAGTGGATATGGTGGATCCAACTGTCAAGGCAAAGGCAACTAGAGAAGCCCATGATTCTTCACTTGCTCAAGTGTTGGTAAAATCCCATGATGATGATAGTGAGAAAGAAAACCCTTTGGGGGATGAGGTCTATCTCGAGTGGTTGAAAGACATGGAAGCCTTACCGAGTTCCCCAAGGGATGAATGTGCAAGGGAAGAGCGCAACAACAAGGGCATGGAAAAAGAGGATAAAGCACCGAAGTTGAAAGGTGGCACACCTGTGGTGGTCAATGAAAACAACCAGTTGATCCCAAAAGGGACCATCACGGAATGGAGAGTATGTGCCGATTATAGAGGGCTTTTGGATTTAAATGAGTTGTCCGGGATCCGCAAGCAAGCAAACCACAAAGAGCGGACTAAGGAAAGGCAGGACAAACACATCTTGCCTAGGGAGCTTGAGCCCGGGCAAGCGGTACTTCTTGACAACTCAAGGTTGAAACTCTTTCCGGGAAGGCTAAGATCGAGGTGGTCAGGACCATTCAAGGTCCTCCAAGTTTGTCCTCACGGAACAGTAGAGTTAGAAGGGGCCTCTGGTAACTTCAACGTGAATGGGCAAATGATAAGGCATGACCATGGGGAATCAGTCCCAAATTACAAGTAGTTTCTTCCTCCGGATTAACCCTTAGGGGTGACTTGAGTCAGGCTCGGGACGTTAAACAAGCGCTACTTGGGAGGCAACCCAAGCTAGGTATCCTTTAATTTTAGTTTTTGTCATTTTCATTAATAAATATATAAAAAAAAACTTGATTCGCCACGCGAATCCACAGTGGCCGCGCGAGACAGAAGCCCTGAATCTCAGAGGCTTGCTTTCATTTCTGTCTCGCGTCGCGAGGTATACTTTCGCCTCGCGATTCTGGGCATCATCATCTGTTGGAATTCCATATTCGCCTCGCGAGATACTACTCGCCTCGTTATTCTGGAAAGTGTGAAAACAATTTTTCCAGATTCGCCTCGCGAGTGATCTCTCGCCTCGCGAATCTGCACTTAAGGTTTTAATTTGCAGGAGTTCTTCCAGGATGCTATGCAACAGAAGGGAGCCCGTGAGATCAATTGGACGAGGATGCAACCATAGAAACTTGATCAGGGAGCACCCTCTCCTTTCCTCACTCTTGTTTTTGTTTTTGTTTTTGTTTTTGTTTTGTTTTTGTTTGTCACTCTTGAATAATTTGAGAAGATCAAGAGTTTATGTATGAATGTGTGTCGGCAAGCTTGTTGGATTTTAATTAAATTTATCATAGATTGATTGCAAGAATTATTTTGACCATCGATGATTTTCCCCTAGGTTCTGAAATTAGAAAAATTGATCCCCATGTGAAAAATTGAAAATTGAACTTTGAAAATTTTATTGTGATTACTTGATTTATGATAAGTTTGGGGGTGAGGGGGTGAACACAATGGGAATTGTATCTCGGTCAAACAAATTGCAAAATGTCCAGGTGAGGATTTGAGCCTCCAACTTTGTTTTTGATTGTGTGAATCACTATTAAGTTGCACTTTCCCGAATTTGCTTGAATCTCTTCATGTTTTGCATGTTTATGTGTTGCATCAAATGATTTAGGCAATTTTCTTTGAATAACTACTTGGCCTAAAGAGAACCATCCCTAATGCATGTTCCCTAGTTAGCCCCGTTGAGCCTAATTAGCCTATTGTTTCTTGATGACCCTATATTAGAAGCCAAAATCTGAAAAACCATGTTAACCCAATCTTAGGATTAGGAGAGCATGGAAGCGTAGCAAGAGAAGGGTTGTGAGGAACTAAGTTTGGGGTGGCTACAAGGTGGTGTGTCATTTTGGGTTGAGAAAAAGAAAAATAAAGGTTGAAACCCAAGGCAGTAAAAAAAAAATTGCCAAAGGAAAAGGGGCAAAACAGAAAAAAAAATAGCAAGGAAAAGGCTGTAGTCACCCGAGGCAAAAAGAAAAATGGAAAAAGGAATTTGAGTGGAAGATGTGTCAAATGCTCATGCTCTCTTAGTTCCTAGGGACTTAAGCCTAGTATCCTTGAATATCCTACCCTCAGCCAGGCCCCATTACAACCTTTATAAGACCTTCTGATGTTGCATGCATGTTTTCGTGGGAACCATTTTTGAGATGAAAATCAAATTCATGGGAAGTGCTCTTGATATGTGAAATTGAGGGAAAAGTTGATAGCCTAGACGAATTTGAGCGAATGAGTGAAATTTTACATACCCTTGTGAGGAAGGCAGTTGTTTGAAATTGGTGATCTTCCTTTTGTGTGTGACCCTGATCCTCAACTTAGATTAATGATTGCATGAATGGTGAAGTTATCAATTGTTTAAAGTAAATGAATGTGGGGATTACGTTAATGTAGGGGGGAAATCATTGGAGAAAAACTGTTTTGAGTGCATGAAATTTGTGCGAAATCGATTGATTCCCGTAAGCTTGCCAAGTCTTGAGTCGTTTTTGAGTTTTAGCTTTCTTGGGGACAAGCAAGGTTTAAGTTTGGGGTGTTTTGATAAGCCTTTGGCTTATCTAGTTTTATAACTAGATGGACTGTGGTTTTTGTGCAAATTATTCGAGTACAATCTCGTTTTCGCCCAAATTTGGCCTTGTTTTGTTCCTAAGTAGACTTTTACTCGTTCTAGACATTTTTAGTAGTTTTTAGTCTATTTTGAATAGAATTACGCTTTTTGTGTCTTTTTATTGTTTCAGGTTAGAAGTGAAGCTCCGGGAGTCAAGGAAAGTCAAGAAATAGTGGAAATTGCCATTCTGGAGATGCTCGCCCTGCGAGTGGATGCTCGCCTCGCGAGTCTGAAGATCAGCTAAGCAGCAACGTCATCAATTCTGTCTCTCCCCGCGAGAATATTCTCGCCTCGCGAATCATTAAGACCTGCAAGACAGAGACCATCACGGCTAAGCCGTGATGAAGGTCACGGCTGTGACAGATTAAGGTTTGAAGTCTCGCCCCGCGAGAGTTTGAAGACCCTGGAAGTCAGAGACCATCACGTCCTAGCCGTGATGAAGGTCACGGCTGTGAGAGATTGAAGTTTGAAGACTCGCCCCGCGAACACACTCTCGCCTCGCGAGAATCCAAATTGAAAGCGCGCCAAAACTAATGTTCGCCTCGCGAAAGCTTGTTCGCCCCGCGAGCGGCCGAGAACCAGAATCCCTATTTATAGGCTGTTTCAGATCAGATTTGAGGACTTTTTGATACTCCACTTGTTTTAGATCAGTTTTAGGACGAATCCTTGTTTCTGGAGCTGCGTCTCCCTTCTCTTTTCTTTTCTTATTTTATTATGGAGATTATTTCCGATTGTTCGTTTGTCGTCACGGGCATGAGGAACTAATCCCCTCGTCTAGGGAATCAATGAAGCCACCCATGGCGGTATAGTGTTCATGTGATGTATGTTTTTCTCCCTTTTTCTCAATTAATGTTTTCCAATTCTAATTTGATTGTGTTGATCATATGCATGCGTGATTGACTTGTTAATGTTGATGAGGCTTAGTCAGCGATTCGCGTTTAGAACTTGAATTGGGATCATCGATCGAATATTGCACGAGAGTGAGTAAGAGATCGGTGTAACCTTATAGGGAGCAAGAATTAATAGAGTTTGATGATTAGGATTATGAGACCAAGTAAGTAATTAATCCAATCTTCGAATACGTCCTATTGAGCACGACAGTGGATATAGGAGAATTTGGGGGTCCCGGTTGACATTGTAATTGAACTTAGGGAGGAATTCATCATCACTTGGGTACTATGCATGATTAGGTAGGTGGATTTGAGACCCTAGATATTTTAATTTCAGATTTCAATACCTTAGCTTTATTTGATTGTTAATTGAATTGCGATATTAATCTCTCTCTCTCCACCACTTTCCCCACTTGACCAACTTATTGGATTTCTCGCGAATTGGTTGAATTGGTAGCCCAATCCTTGTGTTCGACCTCGGTAAATTCTTACCGTGTTATTTTATTACTTGCGACGACCCGGTACACTTGCCGGTGACTCATCATGCACCATCAAAATATAGTCATCAAAGTATGTGCATCAAGTATCAAGGTATCAAAGAAAAATAATCTGAGTTTCTAGCTAGCAGTACAACCATATCTAATAGATCAAAATAAACTAGCTAGAACTCAAGGGAAATAAAAATAAAAAAAGTAACGGGTAATGGGGACTAGTAATGGTGGGGCCCAGATCACTGTTCAAAATCAATGTCATCCATCGGGTCACCCTGAACGGCCGGTAGCAGCTCATATTGACTCCTATCCTCCCTGGTAATGGGGATGCCCAGGAAAGTATTAATCTCCTCCGCCTTGAAAGTCACGGGCACCCATTTGACCATAGATATGCACCATGGGTCATCAATATCGGGGTTGAGAGCGTTGGCATAAAATTCCTAAACCAGTTTGATATCAAACCGGCGAGGAAGATCATCCAACATACCCCAACCCCTGGTGTCAATCTGTCCAGAGATTGACGCGTAGTTGTTCCCCACAAGGACCACCCTCCTCTCTAGGACCATCTCCTTCTACGTCACCAACTCCTAATGCTTCTCATGAAGAGGAGTTCGGAAGCTAGGAGCAGAGGAAATACCCCCAGAAGAGGAACCTGATCCCTCGGAGAACAACAGGCCATCCTCCTGAATAGATTGGCGCTTCTTGTGCTTTATTTGCTGTTGTTCAGTATTTTTCGGGGGAGCCATTGACCTGAAAACCAGAAAAATCCCAATACAATTTATATCAATATGAACAAATAACTCAATTCAAAATTTTCATCCTAAGCTATTAATAGTTAAATCTCAGGCAGTTTTAAGGATCAATTTAGACATATTTTCATGTTCAACAATTTTTCAGTAATAATCCAAAAATTCCGAATTTCATTCCTAGATTCGAACATTCAATTTTTTTGTGCCCATTGCCCCTTAGTCATGCATCAGGCCATGCTAGTCAACAGTCAATGAGAATCATCACTCAAAGTCCCCCTAATCATGCAACATATCTAACATACCCAGATTCAACCATTAACTCATATTTGTACAGAGGAGTTCAATACAGTTATCACAATCAAGACACTCACAGATATCATCGTCATTCAAGTTCATAGAATATTAAAACCCTCACAAACCTACTCACATCATTCAAAACCATTCAACATCCACATTCATCATTAGGTTCATATCAAGCATTATATTTTGAAGTAGAAACCCACAAACAATAACAACAATCTCCAACCCACTCAAATTTTTTTTTTTAACATGGTGGGTTCTTAGAGTTTTGTCTCAAAATCAAGGAATTCATCAATGAGATAGGTCTAGTTACCTTGTTGTTGTAGTTTGAGAGTGTCAGAGTGAGAAAAATTGAAGAAGAAGGAGATCCCTTGAGAGCCCGTGCGAGAGAGAACGAGAGGAATTTTAAAGATTTTGCAAGAAGTGGCTCGCTCTCTGCTCGCGGGGCTAATAAACTTTTCTTGCTCGGGGGGCGAACAGAAGCTCGCGACGCGATATTTAAAAGTTTCCCAATTTTTGAAACCCTAATTTTAAGTTCGTAGGGAGAACCATGGTTCGCGAGGTGAATTTGGAAATCAGCCCCTTTCAATTGATCAGATTCATGAGGCGAGGGACGTCTCGCGAGGTGAATCTGGGCTTTCATCTCATCTTCAAACAACCCAGATTCACGAGGCGAGACTACGATCACCTGGCTAACAGTGGCTCGCGGGGCGAGCCACTTTATTTGGCTTCCTGTGTTTACAAGGCTCACGAGGCGATACCTTGGTTCGCATGGCGAGCCAGAAGCAGGGATTTTGACTTCCCTCTGGCCAGTGGGGTGAATCCCTAATCGCGGGGCGAGCCAGAAAAGAATTTTGTCCTCTTAATTCCTACATGCAACTAAGTCTACATGCTTCCTAAATGTAATTTTTGTAACTAAGGACCCTACATGAAGACTCTTTTTGTTTGTTTAAGACTCTATTAATGCATAAAAAAAAGTATACCAAGCTTGGGTTGCCTCCCAAGTAGCGCTTGTTTAACGTCCCGAGCCTGACAGAAATGGCCCCTCTTAGGGCTAGTCAAGCTTGAAGCTCTGTTGATCTTCTTGAAATGCTTCCCCATAATAGTGCTTAAGCCTCTGCCCATTCACCTTGAAGATATCCCCAGGGTTTTTTCCTTCTAATTCTACCGCTCCATGAGGAAAAAGATTTTGGATCTTGAATGGTCCGGACCATCGAGATTTCAGCTTTCCCGGGAAAAGTCTCAACCTAGAGTTGTAGATAAGCACCCACTTCCCTGGTTCAAATTGTCTAGGTAGGATGTGCTTGTCATGCCATGCCTTAGTCATCTCCTTATAAATCCTAGCATTCTCATATGCTTGCAAACGGATCTCTGACAACTCATTCAAATCCAATAGCCTCTTTTCGTCGGCCTTCTTTAAATCATAATTGAGCTCTTTAATTGCCCAATAAGACTTGTGTTCCAACTCGACCGGCAAGTGACATGCCTTCCCGAATATTAAGTTATAAGGAGACCTCCCAATTGGTGTTTTGAAAGCAGTCCTATATGCCTAAAGAGCATCATCCACTTTTCTTGACCAATCCTTCCGTGAGGAGTTAACAGTTTTCTTAAGAATACGCTTCAATTCACGGTTGGATATTTCGACTTGTCCACTTGTTTGTGGATGGTAAGGAGTTGCTACCTTGTCCTTGACCCCATATTTCTCAAGTAATTGACTCATTTGTTTGTTACAAAAATGAGACCCATCATCACTAATCAGGACACTTGGGACACCAAACCTTGAAAAAATGTTGCGCCTTAAGAAATTCATGACTACTCTCGCATCATCCGTTGTTGTTGGTATTGCTTCCACCCATTTTGAAACATAATCCACCGCCACCAAAATGTATTGGTAAGAGAAGGAAGGTGGGAATGGTCCCATGAAATCTATGCCCAAAACGTCAAAAATCTATACTTTTAGCATGATTTGGAGAGGCAGTTCATGCCACTTTGAGATGTTTCCAACCCGTTGCCAACGATCACACCTTTCCACAAAAGTACGTGCATCTTTGAAAAGAGTAGGCCAATATAGCCCGCTTTGAAGGACTTTTTTTGCGGTCTTCTTTCCCCCGAAGTGTCCACCATATTCCGAGCTATAGCAATGCCACAACACGTTTCCAATTTGCTCATGGGGAATGCATCTCCTCAACAACCCATCCGAACATTGGTTGAAAAGGTAAGGATCTTCCCAAATGTGGTCCTTTGCATCAGAGAAGAACTTTGCATTGTCCATCCCTTCGGGACCACATTAGAGGACTTGAAGTTGGCCATATCCATGAGACCAAGGAGAAACTTTTTCAAAAATTGCAAACAATCTCTCATCAGGAAATTCTTCCTTGATATCTAGAAATTTCTCCTCAGTGTCAGGATTAACCAACCTCGACAAGTGGCCCGCTACTCCATTTTCCGAGCTTTTGCGATCCCTAATCTCAATATCAAACTCCTTCAAAAGAAGAATCCATCGAATTAATCTAGTTTTGGTCTCTTGTTTTGTCATCAAGTGTCTTAGGGCCGCATGATCGGTGAAAATAATAATTTTAGACCCTACAACGTAAGATCTAAATTTATCTAAAGCAAAAACCACTGCAAGGCATTCTTTTTCAGTGGTGGAATAGTTAGCTTGTGCCTCATTTAAAACTTTACTTGCATAGTAAATCACATGAGCTAATTTTTCCACCCTTTGACCTAAAACCGCCCCTACCACATAATCACTTGCATCACACATGATTTCAAAGGGTAATTTCCAATTAAGTGCAGTGATTATGGGTGCGGTCACAAGCATATTTTTCAAAGTATTTAAAGAATTAAAACAAGAAGCATTAAAATCAAAGGATACATCATTCACAAGAAGGTCACATAGCGGTTTCGCTATCTTTGAGAAGTCTTTGATGAACCTCTGGTAGAAGCCGGCATGTCCCAAGAAACTCCTCACCCCCTTCACATTGGTTGGTGGGGGTAGCTTTTCAATCAACTCTATCTTGGCACGATCCACTTCAATCCCCTTTTGGGATATTTTGTTCCCCAACACTATACCTTCTCGAACCATCAAATGACATTTTTCCCAATTAAGCACAAGGTTGGTTTCTTGACACCTTTCTAGCACGCAAGCCAAGTTCTTCAAGCAATTATCAAATGAAGTCCCAAAAACCGAGAAGTCGTCCATGAATACCTCTATGAATTTCTCCACCATTTCCGAGAAGATGGAAAGCATACACCTTTGGAATGTAGTGGGAGCATTGCATAATCCAAAGGGCATCCTCCTATAAGCAAAAACTCAATTCACATCTGGCCAACCTTTCCACCATTTGATCAATGAATGGAAGATGGAAGTGATCTTTACTTGTTGTATCATTTAGCTTCCTATAGTCAATGCAAACCCTCCACCCCATGACGGTCCTTGTTGGAATCATTTCATTATTCTTATTGACCACCACGGTTGTGCCACCTTTCTTCGAGACCATATGAATCGGACTACCCCAATTGCTATCCGAGATTGGATAGATGATTACGGCATCCAAAAGCTTAATCACTTCCCTACGCACCGCTTCCTTCATCATGGGATTTAACCGCCTTCGTGGTTGAACCACCGGTTTGAAATCATCCTCCATCAAAATTTTGTGCATGCATAGGGAAGGACTTATACCTTTTAGATCCGAAATATTCCACCCAATGACGAATTTGTGTTCCCTAAGAACTCTCAAGAGCTTTTCTTCCTCATCTTTTTTCAAGGCATTGCTAATGATGACCGGATGTTGTCCCTTTTCACTCAAGAATGCATACCTCAAGTGAGTCGGGAGTTGCTTCAACTCTGGTGTTTTGTTGTCTTCTTCCACTCCTTCTATGGTGAGCTTTCCCTTTGGACATTCTTCCTTTGGGAGATTTGGCAAGGCTTCCATGTTTTTTAAGTACTCAAGATAATCCTCATCCCCCAAAAGGTCTTCTTCTTCATCCTCATCATGGGATTTTACCTACACTTTTGCAAGTGAAGAACCATGGGCTACTCGTGTGGCTATAAATTTTACAATGGTCTCCACCACATCAACTCTATATACATCCGATCTCTCAACGGGGTGTTTCATTCCTTCAAAGACATTGAAGACTACATTCTCATCTTGCACCCATAGTGTGAGTTTCCCCTGTTGCACATCTATCAAAGCACGCCCGGTGGCCAAGAAAGGCCTACCTATTATGAGAGGGATCTTGGCATCTTCATCCATATCTCCACAAAGTCGGCCGGAAATATGAGCTTGTCTACCTTCACCAACAAATCATCCACCACTCCATAAGGGTATTTGATAGAACAATCCGCTAGTTGGAGAGACATCCTAGTCTCTTTGGCATAGCTTCTTCATCATAGATAGGGGCATCAAGTTGATGCTAGCCCCTAGATCAAACAATGCTTTCCCAAGAGTTAACTCTCCAATGGTGCACAATATGATAAAAGAACCTGGATCCTTCAACTTTGGAGGTAGTTTCCATGGAGAATTGCACTACACTCCTCGGTCAAAGTAACCGTTTCCTCATCCACTATCTTCCGCTTCTTGGACATAAGATCTTTCATAAATCGGGAATAAGATGGCATTTTCTCCAAGGATTCCGCAAATGGAATATTAATTTGAAGCTTGCGGAAAACATCAAGGAATATTTTGAATTGCTTGTCTTGCAAGGGATTCTTCAATCTCTCTGGATATGATACCTTCGTGAAGGGAGAAAGATCTTGGGGCTCAACCCACTTCTTCCTTCGGAATTCTTCATCTACTAGTTTCAACTTGCCCCCTTGCTCCGATACCTTTTCACTAGTTACTTTATCTTTCTCGGCCTGCTCGTTCGCCTATGGTTGCTCTGAAGTCTCAATTTCCTGAGAACTAGTTGCACCCCCATTAGATTCCAACACTTTACCGCTCCGAGTTGTCACGGCATTGCATTGGTTCTTAGGGTTGTTTTCTGTATTACCTGGGAAAGAGCCTGGAAGGCGTTCATTCAGATGCTTTGCCAGTTGGGCTACCTGAGTCTCGAGATTTTGAATTGCCGCCCCTGTGTGAGTTGCCAACTTGTCTATGGTTGTGTTTGTATTTACTGACAATTTCTCAATGGCCGCACTAGTCTTCTCAATAGCCAACTCCCACAGTTGCTTCCCACCATCTGTGATCTGTAACTGATTAGGCCCCTGGAGAGTTTCCAGAGTGTTTCGCTGCTGGATTCCATAGTTTGGCCTCTGATTTTGTTGTTGTTGCCCAGCTAAACCATTACTTGTGTTGTTCCAAGAAAAATCGGGATGGTCTCTCCTAATGTATCCCCGATTCTGATTATAGTCATTCTGTATATTCATCTGATAGTTTTTCTGTGGCACTGTGTCATAAAAGTTGTGACATAAGACCACATGTTCCTGAGAAAAGTTAATGGGGCAATTCTCATTATCATGATCACCATTACAAAAATCACACCCTGGAGGCAACCCTTCTCGCACTATGTTAACCTTCATCTTGCTAGTGAGTGCTTCACATTGCTTCTTCAAGAGTGTTTTGTTCAAGAATTGCCTCTAAAGATGCGGCACTGATTCCAGAAGAAGTTCCCATACTGCGATTGTAATCATTCATTGACATCTTCTCTAATAAATCCCAAGCGTCCTCTACTGATTTACAAGAGAAAGAACCCCCAGCTGCAGCATCACAATTAATCTGATAACAGCCCTTCAAATCATTAAAGAAATGTTGCACTTTGGAAACTAAAACAAAGTAAGTAGAAGGGCATCTCCTTAAAAGCACATTGTACCTCTCCTAAGCTTCATTGTAGGACTCATTATCATGTTGCTTGAAGGAAGTTACGGCTATCTTCAACTGTGCTGCTTTGAGGAGGAAAGAATTTTGTGACGAACTTCTGAGCCATTTGCTCCCAAGTGGTGATGCTATCATGATCCAAATTCAAGTCTAACCAGTCGCGTGCTCTATCCCGAAGAGAGAAAGGGAATAGTCTCAGACGATAGGCGTCCTCAGAAACTCCTGGAGCTTTGAACATGTCACATACCTCCAAGAAGTGAGCAATATGTTTGTGAGGATCTTGGTGTCCACTTCCATCAAATTGCTCCCTTTGCACTTGAGAAAGTGCATATTGCTTCATCTCAAAAGAATTGGCCGTGATGGGTGGCCTAACAACAATAGAAGCACAATCATCCAAGTGAGGAAGACTGTACTCATTAAGAGGCTTGTAGGGTGGAGGATCTCCTTCCTCCATCCCTTCAGGATTGATGAGTGGATTTGCTTCAAGCCTCTTTCTCTCTAAGTTCCTTCCTCAACCTCTTCTCGGTCCCAGTGATCTCCGGGTCGTACAGCAAGTTTTCCTTATGGAAGGGTACCTCGCATACACAAAAACAAGCAAGACCAAGTGGGATCAAAGAAGTAAAAAGAGATAAACAATGCAGGAAATAAAAATAAAATTTCTTAATCAAAAGAATCAAATTTCCTAAAAATTAGGAAATTTGGTTGTGCCAATCCCCGACAACGGTGCCAGAAACTTGATGGGATTCCGACAACTGTACCGGATCGAAACAAGTAATAAAGAAACACGGTAAGTATTACCGAGGTCGAACTCAGAGATTGGAAGACCAATTAATCAACAATTCAAGGGAAATCAAACAATTTGACCAAGTCAATTATCAAGGTTGTTGGGATAAAATTATTTATCAAGCAAATTAACAATTATCAATTAATTAAAATCAAACGCAATGAGATTCAATTACGGATTGGAATTCTAAGGTCACAAATCCACCTACCCAATCATTCATATTACCCAAGTGATTAACTTCTTATCCCTAAGTTCAATTTCTTTGCCAATCCAGAACCGTCAATTATCCTAATGTCTCTCTCGAGCACAAAAAAACATACCTAAGCATACAAATTGCCTATCTCTCGATCCGACAACCCACAAGTTAGATTCATTAATACCTTGGTTCTATATAATGATTGCACCAACCTCCTACTCTATCTCTATCAATACTCAATTGGTGTTCCTAATCCAAGTCCTACAGGGCGAATCTCCTCTCAGACTCATCGCGCTTGACTAGTTAAACACGGGCCCTTGTGATTAACTCAATAAAAATCAGAATTAGGAAAGAAGAAGTTAAGAGAAGGGAATAAGAAATCACCACTTGAATTAACTATGCCATCATGAGCGGCTTCATCGTCTCCTCAGAAAAGAGGATTAGTTCCACTCGCACAGTAAGTTGACTAGTGGGTGTAATGCATCCTTTTTTACTTTGATTCCGAAAGTGGATAGCCCGCTGCATTTGGGTGATTATAGGCCAATCTCACTTGTAGGTTGTTGTTATAAGATTTTGGCAAAATTGTTAGCGGGAGGATTGATCAAGGTTTTGAGGACAATTATCTCGGAGTGACAGTCAACCTTTGTGAAAGGGGGAAATATTCTTGACATGGTGGTTATTATAAATGAATTAATCGACTATGCCAAAAAGAATGGAGAGTCGTGACTATTACTAAAAGTGGACTTCGAAAAGGTGTATGATTCACTTAGTTGGGCATACCTCGATTACATGCTTAATAGGATGGGGTTTAGCGAGAAGTGGAGAAGCTGGATAGGTGAATGCTTGGCTTTGGCATCAGTTTCAGTGTTGGTAAACAGGAGCCCAACAAAAGAATTTAGCATGTCAAAGGGGATCAGCCAGGGAGACCCAATAGCACCTTTTTTGTTTTTGATCGTTGTTGAAGGTTTGAGTGGACTTATCAAGAATGCGGTTAGATTGGGGGAATACGAACAGTACACAGTCAACTCTAATGGGATTGAAGTGGGGGTCTCACACACACAATATGCGGATGACAAAATCATGGTAGGTAAGCTTACTACCGGTAACATTTTCGCAATGAAGTGCATTCTAAGGTGTTTTGAACTATCTTCTGGGCAAAAGTCAACTTTCATAAAAGTTGTGTAATGGGGATCAAGGATCGTGATAATCTTTCTCAAGGAGCAGCAGATTCTCTAAATTGCAAGGTGGAAGTGATTCAATTTAAATTCTTGGGAATTCTTGTCGGGGGCAAGCCCGGGGAAAGCAAGCACTTGGGGTCAAGTTATACAAACTGTTAAGTCTCGGCTAGTGGGTTGGAGAAACAAGTTCCTTTCACTTGGTGGCCGGATCATGCTGATTAAAGCAGTTCTATCTAGCTTCCCTGTGTATTACTTACCGTTTTACAAGGCTCCGAAGAAGGTAATACATTCTTTAACTCAAATACAGCGATACTTCTTGTGGGGGGTGTGAGGAAAATAGGAAAATATCATGGGTTCACTAGTGGAAAATATACATTAGACGGTAAAGGTTTACGTCAGTTAACCAAAAACTAGACGTTAAAAAGGGGGCGGTGGCAGTTTTGTAAATAATTAATTCACTTTGTTAACGTCGGTTGTTTTAAGGATCGACGTTAAAAGTGAGGCGGTGGCAGTTTTGTAAATATAAAATCACTATTTGCGTCAATTGTTTAATGAGCCGGCGTTAAAAGTGTTTTGGAAGAAATTATTAAAACTTTTAACGCCAGTTGTTTATAAACCTGACGTTATAAGTGTTATTTTTACTTCAGTTAAATAAATAACTGACGTAAATAATCAACTCATTCCTATCTTTCTTTCGTTGTCATCTCAGGGTTGTCATTCTTAACGCAGATCATCACTCCATATAGTGCAGTTTATTTCTAATCTTTTTTTTAAAAAATATTATTTTTAATCTTAATTAATTAGCTTGAATTAGTAAATTAACAAATTCTTGTGCAAATTAAAATACATAAACACTTAACATAAAACAAGTTATATATGTATAATCAAATCGTATCTCATTGAAGCGATTCATAAGTTACAATTACATGTTTAAAAGATAAAAAATTTCCGCAAGATATATAGCACTAAAATTAAAAAAGTTTATGCTTCAACATCATTTTCTTCTCAGTCCTGTGCTGATCAGAATCTCCAACATTGATTCTTCTCATTGAAGCGATTCATAAGTTACAATTACATGTTTAAAAGATAAAAAATTTCCGCAAGATATATAGCACTAAAATATAAAAAAGTTTATGCTTCAACATCATTTTCTTCTCAGTCCTGTGCTCAGAATCTCCAACATTGAATGCATCCCCTCCCTCATTTGAAGTCGATGCTCCATCTGAATCCACAGTCACTTTGGAGCCGTGGCAGAGTGAATGGTGCACTCGATCTGTTTCAGCAATATTCTTGGAACAGCCACTTGGTTCCAAAGCCGAAGTTTTGGAACTGTAGCTGCTGATTCTCCAGAAGGATGATGGTGTGTGCAAATCACATTACGTGATTCACCCAACCTTACCATCCATGTTACGTGATTCACACAACCTCAGAAGTTGTTTTGACCATTAAGACAGAGACCTTTAAGTCTAGGTATAGGAAGAAAGAGTGATGAAGTTAATCTCCATGGCAGGGCCATATTGTGAAGCAGAAAAATTAAAGGAAGGAAGGAAGCTATTTATAGGAGTAGGGGATGAAGTTACTAGGCGTCGTAAGTTGCTAAAAAATTAAATTGATCATTAAGAGCATTAGGTTCCAAGGCGCATTGGGAGTTGGCCTGGCGGTCATATATTATAAGCGTGCGAAAAGAAAACGCCGAAGGAATAGGAAGATACACTTTTAACGTCGGTTGTTGAATAAAAGCGGCGTAAAAAGCGTTTTTAAAATAAAAAATATTTATTTTTAACGTCGAGTTGTTTATACAACCGGCGTTAAAAGTGTGATTTTTACTTGATTAAATAAGCGGTGGCGTAAATAATCCTATATCCCTATCTCGAAATGCCCTGTTGTCACACAGTGCATTAACGTCGATTGTTGAATAAAACTGAAGTTAAAAGTGTTTTTAAAATAAAAAATATTTATTTTTAACGTCCATTGTTTATACAATTGACGTTAAAAGTGTGATTTTTACTTGATTAAATAAATAGGCGCGTAAATAATCCTATATCCCTAGCTATCTGAAATGCCCTGTTGTCACTCAATTAACACGAGTCTCGAGCCATTTTGTGAAGGAATAGAAATATAGAGGAAAAGAAGAGGCGTGTACTGTTTATTACGAGAAGAATGTTACTTTATACGAGACAACACTTTTAACGTCGGTTGTATTCAACAACCGGCGTTAAAAGTGTTTTTTTAAAAATATTAATATTTAACGTCGATTGTTAATAAAAGCGGCGTTAAAAAATTAATTTTAACGTCGATTGTTTAATACAACGGCGTTAAATGTTGTTTTTATGTTTACACCGCGCGCCCTTCGCGCGCCGCTCACGTACGTCGTCTCTTTTCTCTTTTCATCACGCTCAACCCTAAATCACTCTCAACCCTCACTCTCACTCTCACCCGGCCACGAGAACCCTAATTGCGAGCTCATCTCCACCGCAACCACCGCGAGGGCTTCTTCGCCACCACCGTGAGGTACACTATTAACCCTAACTCTGTCTTTCCATTCATTCTTTGCAATAACTTGACGTACATCTCTCTCTTTCCCCTTCCCGCGCACTAACTCTCCTTGTCTCTCTGCTCTCGGTAACCACATCGAACGTTGGCCACCACTCGAGCTCCCTCCCCACCACCACGCGAGCACCTATTTACGGTGAGTATTTAGGGCACATTTTTGTATTTTTGGTTTTGAGTGTATGTTGAAAGCTGTAGTCTCTGTAGTTGAAACTTGAAGCGTGAGTTTGATTTGTTTGGAATGTACGTCTCTGTTTTTGGTTTTGAGTGCATGTTGCTCTGTGGTTGATCATCACGGCCGTGATTCTAATCATGGCTAGGCCGTGATCGATTCTGCCTGTGATGGCATGGTTCATTCGGTTGGCGCGTTACGTAGTGATGGACATCACTTGCCAGGCCGTGACCAGTTCTTGGCAATTAATCTTTAAAAACTATAGTTTTCAATCTCTCGTATTGTCCTTATATTGGATATATATATGTTTTGTATATATACAGGACCGATCTAGTTATGGATCGTAGTTGGACGGTTTGTAAGCGTACTAGTCTTGAGTATTTGAAGGGGGTGGGAGAATTTATAGAATTTGCTCAAAGGAATGTTCCTAATAGTAATGGAATGTTCTGTTGTCCTTGTGTCAAGTGTTTGAATACGAGGAAATGTACGGTGAAGGATATACGTACTCATTTGATTTGTGAAGGGATTTGCTTGAGTTATACAAGATGGATATGGCATGGTGATATGTTGTTGAGTAGTAATACGGCGAGTGTCTCCCAAAGTGAGGACGTTGACGTAGATATGGAGGATGATCGAGTAGAGGACATGATCCGTGATATTGGACAAGAATCTTTTCATCGAGCGCATGTGTATGATAGGTTGTGCGGTGATGCGGATAAGCCTTTATATCCGGGGTGTACTACTCATAAACGGTTGTCGGCGGTGCTAAAATTGGTTTGTGTGAAGGCGAGAAATGGTTGGAGTGATAAAAGCTTCACGGAATTGCTTGAAGTGTTGAAAGACTTGCTTCCGGAGGACAACACATTGCCTGACCGTAACTATGAGGCCAAGAAGGTATTGTGTCCTATGGGTATGGAGTATAAGAAGATACACGCATGCCCCAATGATTGCATATTGTACACCGGTGTTCATGAAGACAAACACGATTGCCCCAAATGTGGGTTATCACGATACAAAGTGAAGGGTGGTGATGATGATGATGATGTTGATGATGTGAGAAAAAAGGGTCCTCCTATGAAGGTGTTGTGGTATCTTCCAATAATTCCAAGGTTCAAGCGATTGTTTGCCAATGGGAAAGATGCGAAGAATCTTAGATGGCATAATGATGAGAGGAAACGTGATGGAAAGGTTCGTCATCCTGCTGATTCTATTCAATGGAAGAATATCGATACTATGTTTCCGGATTTCACCGATGAGCCAAGAAACCTAAGCCTTGGACTTGCTACGGATGGAATGAATCCTTATGGTAACATGAGTAGTATTCATAGTTCATGGCCTGTTCTGTTGGTGATTTACAACATGCCCCCTTGGTTGTGCATGAAACGCAAATACATGAAGTTGTCTATGATGATTTCGGGCCCAAAGCAACCGGGAAATGACTTAGATGTTTATCTAGGTCCCTTGATTGAAGACTTGAAAACGTTGTGGGTGGAAGGTGTTGATGTAGTTGATGGGTATTCTCATGAGACTTTCAAGCTTCGTGCCATGTTATTTTGCACCATCAACGACTTTCCAGCATACGGTAACTTGTAAAGATGCAGTGTCAAGGGCATAAAGCATGCCCTATATGTGAAGAAGGCACATGCTACACTCGGTTGCATCATGGAAAGAAGGCGGTTTACCTTGGGCATCGGAGATTTCTTAGGCGTGATCACCCATATCGTAAGATGAAAAAAGCTTTTAATGGATGCCCAAGAGAAGAAGCGCGTAAGCGACCTTAATTGGAGAGCAGGTTTATCGAGAGGGTAAAGGACATCGATGTTATATTCGGCAAGTCCCAAAAGAAAGGTAAAGCTGTTGAGAAAAACATATGGAAGAAGAGGTCGATATTCTTTGATCTTCCATATCGGCGCAAGCTTGATGTCGAGACACTTGCATTGATGTGATGCATGTGGAGAAAAATGTGTGTGATAGTGTGATCGGGGGGACGCTTCTCAACATTGGGGGCAAGACAAAGGATGGTGTGAATGCTCGTCTAGACCTCGTTGCTATGGGTATACGAGAGCGATTAGCTCCGATTGTTGAGGATGGTAAGCGGACTTATTTGCCGCTTGACATGTCATACTTTGTCAAAAAAAGAGAGACAAAGTTTCTGCGGGTGTCTTCAGGGCATCAAAATTCCACATGGTTACTCTTCAAATATGAAGAGGCTTGTCTCTAGTGATCTTAAATTGGTTGGCTTGAAGTCTCATGATTGTCACATCTTAATGCAACAACTTCTGCCCGTTGCTATTCGTGGTATTGCTACAAAAAATGTGAGACATGCCATTACTCGGTTGTGCTCATTCTTCAATTCTATATGTAGCAAAGTCGTTGACCCCCGTATGTTGGATGACTTGGAAGTTGAGGCTGCTACAATCTTGTGCCAATTGGAGATGTATTTTCCTGCTTCCTTTTTCGACATAATGGTTCACTTAATTGTTCATTTGGTGAGGTAGATTAGATTATGTGGGCCGGTTTTTCTGAGATGGATGTACCCAGTTGAGCGCTACATGAAGATCTTGAAAGTGCGTGAAGAATCCTCATCGTCAGGAAGCATCTATTGTTCAAAGGTATGTTGCGAGAAGAAGCTATTGAGTTTTGTTCGGACTACCTTCATAACACGGATCCTATAGGGGTTCCTAAGCCTCGGCATGATGAGATCAGATGTCAAGGTAAGGGTACACATGGCTTAAGAATTAATAGGAAGGATCGGGAGGAAGTGCTTCAAGCACATTTGTATGTATTGAACAACATCGAATGTGTTCAGCCTTTCTTATTTGAACATAAAAGAAAAGTCAATCAAGAAAACCCTCGAATGAGCGAAAGGTGGTTGTTGAACAAGCATAACAAGACTTTCTTACCATGGTTCAAGGAAGAAATGCTTAAGGATGGTAATCTGCTTACGATGACGTAAAATGGCTAGCACGTGGGCCTAACTTCAACGTCATATGTTGGAGCGGATACGACATAAATAACTTTTCCTTTTATACAAAGGAACAAGATAACAAGAGTACCATGCAAAATAGTGGGGTTATGATCGTGGCCGAAGCAATGCACTTCTCTAGTGCAAAGGACACAAAACCCGTTACTGCACCGACACCTTACTTTGGATATATTGAAGATATTTGGGTGCTCGATTACACTAAGCTTACGGTGCTTAGGTATTTAAATGTAAGTGGGTTGATAGTAACGGTGGTGTACAAACCCAAGCGAATTGGGGTTCACATTGGTAGACCTCAACAAGTTAGGTCATATACATGAGCCTTTCATAATGGCTTCACAAGCAAAAGAAGTGTTCTACATCAATGATCCTTCTAACAAAAGGTTGTCCGTGGTTCTCCAAGGAAAAAGCATGTATAATGGTAGTGATGAAAATGAAGATTCAAATCTTGATATTCCTGAGACTCCTTCTTTTTCAACAAACATGCCTACTATAATCGAGGAGACACAGGTGGACGATGTACATGCCACTCGTGATGATCATCACGAAGGGATATTGATATAGGTAGTTTAAACTTAGTATACATTTATAACCTATGTTAATAAATTAATATATATTGTTTTGAACATGCATACATTATATGGATCATTGTTCCATTTTTCCTTTGCAATTCTGTAATGTGTGTGATATTGTATTCTTGGGATATTTCTTGAATGCGGGGATGGCTTAGGGAGTGATATTTTAAAACTGAATTTAAAAAAAAATACTATTAACGTCGGTTGTATCATACAACCGGCGTTAAAAAGTATTTTATAAAAATATCTGATACACTATTAACGTCGATTGTTTACTACAATCGGCGTTAAAATTAAGACCTTTAACGTCGATTCTTTATAACAAATGAGCGTTAGTTTTAACAAAATTTACGTCGGTTATGTTAAAGAACTGGCGTTAATTTTGACAAAATTAACGTCGATTGTGTTAAAGAACCGAGCGTTAATAGTATTATATTTAACGTCGGTTCTCAATCGGCGTTAAAAGTGTAACTTTTAACGTCGTTTGTATTTTCGTCGATCGATATTCGGCGTAAAAAATCAATTCTAACTGACGTAAAAAGCACTTATTTCACCAGTGGTTGGTTGGGATATAGTATGTAGAGACAAGGATGAGGGAGGTTTAGGGATAAAAAACTTACTATCCTTCAACTTAGCCCTCTTAGGGAAGTGGAGGTGGAGAATGATGGTGGAGAGGGATAGTTTGTGGTGAAAGCTTCTAAAGGTGAGGTAAGGAGAGAGATTAGAATTCAGTGAGAGGGATAGGTTGGTCTCATGTTACTGGAGGGATATAGGAATGTTGGATGGTAGGATATCTCAAAACGAGGGTTGGTTGCTAGGGTGCCTTCTTAGGAAATTAGGCAATGGGAGAGACATCTTGTTTTGGGAGGAAGTTTGGGCAGGGAATGTCAATCTGAGAACTAAATATCCAAGACTATATAGTGTGGCATGCTCAAAGGCAGTAAAAATCTTTGATATGGCAATTTGGCTAGGTGGTTGTTGGACTTGGAAGCTGGATTGGCATAGGAGGCTGTTCTTGTGGGAGGAGGAGATGCTAGAAAATTTGGTGCATGATTTGTTAGCTTGGACACTTAAAACAGAATGCACAGATGCATGGAAATGGCTAGGGGATCCTACAGTGTTACAGTGTGATGTCAGCCTACAGGGTATTAACTACAAGTCCACCTTCGGTTGATACTGGTTTCTATAGTTTGTTGTGGAACTCAAAGGCTCCGATAAGAGTCTCTGCATTCTGCTAGAAGGCTTCATTATATAGATTACCTACAACAACGAATTTACTGAAGAGAAGAATTCAGGTGGGCCTTCAAGACCAGGTGTGCATTTTATGTAATGATGCAATACAGGAGATTGAGCATATCCTTTTTCTCTGTCCAGTTTCATACAAAGTGTGGAATTATGTTTACAGCTGGTTTGGTCTAGTGGTGGTGTTACCAGAGGACTTTAAGTTATATTTTCTTCAACATTTGAGTCTATTACAGTCGAGAGTATCAGGGCCTTGCCGGCAGCTGGTTTGGTTCGCTATTGTTTGGTCCCTTTGGCATAATAGAAATGAGATGTTGTTCAATGATAGTGGGTGAAACTATGATAATTTGCTGGACAATATTAGACTGAGAAGTTGGAATTGGTGTTCCAATTCTGTTAAGGAGTGCAAATTCTCCTTCACAGATTGGTGTATCAATACACTTTGTTGCTTGGAGTATAGTAAAAAGAAGAAAACAGGTTTTTATAGTGGGCGAAATTTAGGGACCTGGGTTTAATGTGCTGGAGCTTGGTTGATGCAGTAATGAAAGATTCACAAGGTGTCTGATATGTTTTTGGCCGCAGATGGTGCAGGGAGGATTTTAAACAAAGTTATTGGCTTATGTTGGGTGGTGTTCGTGTTGATGCACTCATCAAAGTTGAAGCTGTTGGTGTAAGCCCTAGAGGCCAATGTATTTCTTTAGACTTACATTTGTATCTTGCTATTTCATATATATATATATGATATGAGGCATTCCAGTTTATTGTGTTACTTGTTTAAACATAATAAAGTCCTTAGAATAGAAATTTCTGTTCAATAGAATATCAAGTATATGACTTGATCGTGAGACACTATTGAACAATGAAATCCTATTCTTAAATATCCGTAGTCAAGTATTTTATTAATAAGGACAATAATAATTCAATTGAGACTATTATGTGTGCGGCAGATCGATGACCACATCTCACGGGTCATAGATATGAGATATCGAGTTGCCACATAGGTACGCATTAAGGTAATGATGTACTGGATTGACCCACCATGAGAACACTACATGGAGCGTTATGTGAGTGTCATAAGTAGTTCTCATAGTGACAATGGTGTATGTAATCCTTCGACCTGAAATCACTACGATCTCTACATGAGGAGTCGTGTGCTTTAATATCGTCAAACGTCATCTGTAATAGGATGATTATAAAGACGATCATTGGGCATACCACGAGCCATGCAGAGGGATGTGAGTGACCTAGATGGAATTTGTCCCTCCTACATAACAGGAGTAATATCTGTGGGCCCCTTGATAGAGTGAGACTGTAAAATGCATGGCCGTGCTGAAATGAGTCAATATGAGATATTGACCTCATTTGTTGTTAAGTCTACTCGTGTATCAGGGAACATGATATTGAACCATACAAGGGTGACACATTCTATGCCTTGTGTTCAATATAGATATATGGACAAAGGGATAACAATGCACATGAATATTTGTCACAGAAAGGTTTCGTCAAATCACTGACTTTCTCATTACTTAGGTAGCAGTGATGTATTGCTAGATACAGCTCATTGTTTGTAATATTAAATGGGATTTAATATTACCGCTAACGTATTGGGAACCTATAGGGTCACACACAAAAAGAGCGGATTAAAAGAAGCATTAAAAGAAAGTTGGACTTTCCTATTGGGCCTAGCGCATAGTAGATGGGCTTAGGTCAAATGTTGCTCACTAACTCACTTAAGGAGGTGATACTATAAGTAGACCACTTAAGTTGTTGTGCCTACACGGTTGATAACCTAGCCGCACAAAAGAGAGTAAGTGTGAACAACAAAGTCTCGGTTTTGAAGCTAGCCTTGTGAGACAGAGAGACGCCGGTTCGTGGCGTTGGACGCTCACGGAATCCGCTCGTGTGGATACCTCTAGAGACACCGTTCGTGCGGTGTTCGTGATAGACGAATTTCAACAAACAGCCATCGCTTCAAGAGGTAAACTTTCGAATCATGAATCATGACCATTCGCAAGGATCCTTCGATGGGAATTTTTCCGCTGCGTTTCTTTTGTTTTATACGCAAATTCCCAACAGAAGCATGGTGCTAACAGTGTCATTTTTGGTTGGGTGTTTTAGGTTACTAAGGGGGTGTGTCTTTTGCTATTATTCAACCTTGTAGCATCTATTGTTTGCTTTAGGTTGTTAAATACCTATTCATCTTTCTTTGTGTTTCATACTTTTGATAGATTGTAAAAGGGTTCGAGTACCCCTTGTGCTCGTTTCAATACATTATTTGCTTACCAAAAAAAAAACTTATTTCATATTAAAAATTCATTTTTGCCAATGTTCATTCAAGCATGATTATTTTCTTGTAATAGAGTCGTGAAAATGCCACAAGTAGAGTTATGAAACCTAATCATCACTAGCATTATAGATTTCTAAATTTCCTGTTAATTGACATGATTACAACATATTTAGTTATATTATACTTTTTATCTCGAGGTGGAGATGCAAAGTAGGTCCGCTTGTGTTAGGCTGTTTGATATATAATTGGTGAAGGCTATGGTGCACTACCCATCAAAGTGGTGCAGTGATGCACCACCCACATGTCACATTGTGATTGGTTGGTTGACAATTGTTGACAAGTCAAACACTCTTTCAATAATCGACTTGTCTAAACAATTGTTCCACAATGTGACATGTGGGTGGTGGATCACTGTACCACTTTGGTGGGTGGTGCACCTTAGACAACACATATATAACTTAATTAGTTGTTGATTAATCAATGAAAAATGCTAGTTATTTATTAGTCATGCATCCCCTTTTTCCTGTGATAGACATGAATTGAAGATTCATGTATTTTATGGCTATATGATTTGATTTGTCGATATATATTCCCATAAAAATTTCCGAGATTAGGGGTTCTTCTCCACTCCCCATAAAATTTTCATATTGCATCATCATTAAGACTGCCTTCATGTGAAAAGAAAATCTGATCTTTTTTCTTGCTACCTATATGAGGAAAGTCTCAGGATTGAAAAAGTCATTTCTTATTGATTAAACATATATGAATTGTGCAATGCTTGAAGGATGTTGAAATGTTTTATTCTCTAGGCAGAGAAGACTCTAATTGAAGCCACCTAAAAATCCTTTATTGCACTTGAGTTATCCTTAAAGCCAATAACTGAGTTATTTGGATTTGCTTGTAAAGTAATTTTCACAATTTGCATAAAAGTCTTATTCATGAGCTATTCGTCAACGAAAATCTTTCCCACAAAAATCCAGTGTCTACTATTCTCACTATTGAATTGTGCAATATTAAGATCTATAAAGTTCATTAAGTTCTATCAATGAAGCAGCTGTGTTGAAGTTAGGTAAGTGAAGGAAGGTGGGAATGGTCCCATGAAATCTATGCCCCAAACATCAAAAATATATACTTTTAGCATGATTTGGAGATGCAGTTCATGCCACTTTGAGATGTTTCCATCATGCTGGCAACGATCACACCTTTCCACAAAAGTACGTGCATCTTTGAAGAGAGTAGGCCAATAGAGCCCGCTTTGATGGACTTTTTCTGCGGTCTTCTTTCCACCGAAGTGTCCACCATATTCCGAGCTATAGCTATGCCACAACACGTTTCCAATTTGCTCATGGGGAATGCATCTCCTCAACAACCCATCCGAACATTGCTTGAAAAGGTAAGGATCTTCCCAAATGTGGTCCTTTGTATCAGAGAAGAACTTTGCATTGTCCATCCCTTCGGGACCACATTAGAGGACTTGAAGTTGGCCATATCATCAAACCAAGGAGAAACTTTTTCAAAAATTGCAAACAATCTCTCATCAGGAAATTCTTCCTTGATATCTAGCAATTTCTCCTTAGTGTCAGGATTAACCAATCGCAACAAGTGGCCCGCTACTCCATTTTTCGAGCCTTTGCGGTCCCTAATCTCAATATCAAACTCCTGCAAAAGAAGAATCCACCGAATTAATCTAGGTTTGGCCTCTTGTTTTGTCATCAAGTGTCTTATGGTCGCATGATCAGTGAAAATAATAATTTTAGACCCTACAACGTAAGATCTAAATTTATCTAAAGCAAAAACCACTGCAAGGAGTTCTTTTTCAATGGTGGAATAGTTAGCTTGTGCCTCATTTAAAACTTTACTTACATAGTAAATCACATGAGCTAATGATAAGCCTCTGGCTCATCTAGTTAGCTTTCGCCTCCCGAGCCAGGGTTTCGCCTCGCAAGCCCGAAGACCAGGCTGAACAGCAACAGTCACCCTTTCTGTCTCGCCTCGCGAATCACCATCTCGCCTCGTGAGCCTGAAGGCCTGACTGTGCCAGAGATCACCCTTTTCGGTTTCACCTCGAGAAGCAGGTCTCGCCCCGCGAGCGGGCGACACCCAGAACATCTATTTATAGACTGTTTTAGGGAAGAAATAAGGGGGGAGGCTGCACTTGGAGGCCAGACGGCTGGAAGAGGGTTCCAACCCTAAAAGGGGATGTTTTCCTTGCTCTGGGAATGGGAGAAGATTGGAGGATTCTTCTATGAGTGTTCTTCATCTCTTCTCTCCTTTGCTTTTGTATTGTCATTCATTATGAGTAGTTAAATCCCCTTGTTGTTGGGGTTAGATGTAGCTTTTCTAAACTTGTTTGTATTTGATTTGGTTTCAATGCAAGTTTCTATTTCTTTATGAGTATTTGATTCTATGCTTAATGCTTTCCTTGGTTTGATCACCCTTGGGATGATTTGTTGCTTTGATAGACAATTGACAGATTGATGTTAAGGCATGCTCATGAATCAAATGCCAAGTAGTTCATGAACCTAGACATAGGTCTTGGGGTGCTTGCAATCTTATAAGTCTTGATTCTTAGTGCAAAATCTCAGATTAATCCACCTAAGACATTAAGGTTTGATTTGGGGTTTTAGGCTCATTCCACCTAAGACATTAGGGTTTGAGTATTTAAAAAGACTTGATTGTCATAATTGAATTAGGAATTGTGTTGGTAACCAGTTCATTTAAATTAAGGGAGGATTAGTGTAGTCTAACCCTGACAATCTTGACCACATTTCTGTTGCCCTCCAAGTGTTTGATTAAATATCCAAAAGACCAAAAACATTTTACTTGCTTTATTTCTTTACTTTATGTTTTGATCTTACTTCATACCATAGTTTAGTCTAGATAGTTGTTGACTTTGTGAATTGGTAATTGGCAACCAATCCCTGAGGACGATATCCGTTCTTACCACCGTATTACTTGTTTACGACTGGGTACACTTGCTTGTTAAAAATTCGTATCAAGTTTTTGGCGCCGTTGCCGGGGATTGGCTTTACCAATATCAGTAGTAAAAAGGGAGACAACTAATCTATACACTTTTATTTTATTTTTCTGTATATATTTAATGTCTTTCTTTTGTTAGTTTTGTATATATTTGAATTTGTGTTTCTTTAATCTTGGGCCTTATTTGTCTGTGAGGTGGAAATTGATTTGACAGGATCATGGACTACAATTGTTATCATCCATCTGATGCAATTGGCCATGGACATCCATCAAGTGAGCAATACGTTGTCAAGGGCCACAGTCTCTCCTCCACCATTGGTAGGCTATTCTAAATGGGGAAATCAATTTCCCAACACTTCCACTCCATGGTGGGGGAATCCTCCAAACAATGCTTGGATTGATCAAGAGGAACATTGGGAATCTTCCGCACCTTCATATCAACCACAACCATCTCAATGGTATGATGATCCATCACCATTGGAAGTTGCTTGGGAGAACTTCAAATCCGAAATCACAGTCAATTTTGAGCAACCTATTCCGGATGGTCGGTCTCACTTAGAGGATATTTTGGAGAACTTCATGGTAACAACAATGGAAAGTTTAAAAAATCAAGAAGATACTATTCGAAGTCTCGGGGTACATATTGAGAAACTCTCTAACCAACTATCCGAAATGCCAATTGGGAACTTGATGGATGATAATGAAGGTAATGAAATAATGTATGATGATGAAGATGATGCCATAATGGATGAAAAGGAAGATGAAGAGGTGGGAGTAACCGAGTCAAGAAGAGAAGAACCTATTTGTGAGGACATAGTTGCACCATCTCCCATTGAACCCTTGACTGAAGAGATTGAGAGGAAAAGGCATTTGGAGGACATCTATTTCACCATGCTTGAGGATGATGAAGAACTGTTGGAATTAGATGATTCTATTAGTTCCTATGCATGTGTTGAATGTGATGGGAGAAACACTTGTGTGGTTTGTGCTGAGATTTCTGCATATATGGAAGGTGATGGATTTGGTAATGCAGAGAGTGAAGATTGTGTAGAAGCCAAAGCAGCACCAGTGATCCTCTCAACTTGTTTGCCACCTCACACTGTGAAGCAACCGAGGATGGAGTTCAAGCCTCTTCCTGATAGACTGGAATTTGAATATTTAAATATGAAGGCACTATGGCCAGTCCAAGAGGTTGAACCCCATTTTTATTGGGAAGACTTTGTTGATAAAGGGGTCATCTTTGACCCGAGAGGAATTGAAAAGTGCTTCCCATTTGGAGAAGTCAGCATGGTTTTCGAGCGCTCACTTCCATATTTATGCTGCAGGCCATGGGATCCGGCAGGATCATATTACACTTTGAGCATTCCTTGGCCGCTGTATCACAGAGAGTGGGACCCCGGTGGAACCGCCTTCACGAGTTTTTCTAAACTTTTTTCATTTTAATTATCTTTGCTTTGTTTTTCTTTGCTTCGAGTCTTATTTGTGTTGACTGTTGTGTCGGTGAGCTTGATCGACTCTAATTAAATCTAGCATAGATTGACTGCATGATATTTGTTGACTGTTGATGATTTCCCCTTAGGTTTTGAAAATTGAGAATTGATCCCCATGTGAAAAATTGAAAATTAAACTTTGAGATATTTTGTTGTGATTGCATGATTTATGATAAGTTTGGGGTGAAGGGATGCACACATTAGGGATTGAATCTTGGCCAAACAATTTACGAAAAATGTCCAGGTGAGGAATTTGAGCCTCCAACTTTGTTTTTAATTGTGTGAATCACTTTTAAGTTGCACTTTCATGGATTTGCTTGAATCTCTTCATGGTTTGCATGCTTATGTGGTTGCATCAAATGATTTAGGCATTTTTCTTTGAAATAACTACTTGGCCTAAATTGAACCAATCCCTAATGCATGTTCCCTATTTAGCCACATTGAGCCTAATAAGCCTATTGTTTCTTGATGACCTTAAGTGATAAGCCAAAAATCCGGAAAAACCACGTTAACCCGATCTTAGTATTAGGAGAGCATGGATGCTTAGCAAGACAAAGGTTGAAGGAAACCAAGTTTGGGGTGGCTACAAGGATATGATATGTTGTTTTGGAATGAGAAAAAGAAAAATAGAGGTTGGAGCCAAAGGCAAAAAGAAAAATGGAAAAAAGGAATAAGAGTGGAAGTCGAGGTAAAAAGTTTCATGCTCTCTTAATTCCTAGGGATGTAAAGCCTAATACCTTTGAATATCCTACCTTTAGCCAGGCCCCATTACAACCTTTAAAAGACCTTTTGATGTTGCATGCATGTTTTCGTGGGAACCATGTTTGAGATGAAAATCAAATTCATGGGAAGTGCTCTTGAAATTGAATTTGAGTGATAGTTGATAGCCTTGACAAATTGAGCGAATGAGTGAAATACTAAATGCCCTTGTGAGGAAGGCAATTGTTTGAAATTGGTGATCACCCTTTTGTGTGTAACTTGGATCCTCAACTTAGATTACTGATTGCATGAATGATAGGATTCTCTTTGTTTAAAGTAAATAAATGTGGGGATTACTCTGATGCAAAAAGGGGGAGACATTGAAGAAAACTGTTTTGATATAATTGCATGAAATCTGTGCGAAATTGATTGAATCCTTTAAGCTTGCCAAGTTTGAGTCTTTTTGAGTTTTGGTTTGCTTGGGGACAAGCAAAGTTTAAGTTTGGGGTATTTTGATAAGCCTTTGGCTCATCTAGTTTTATAACTAGAAAAAACCTTGGTTTTGTGCTAATTATTTCTCGTTTCGCCCAAATTAGATTTAAATTGTCTTCAAGCAACACTTTGAGTCTCTTAAGTAGTTTTTAGGATATTTTAGTTAATTTTGAGTCAAATAAAGCATTTAATGCTATCTTACTTTTTCAGGTTAAAAGTGAAGCTCTTGGAATCAAGGAAAATGAAGGAAGCAGTGGAAAATGAATTCTGGAAGTTTCGCCTCGCGAGCCAGGATTTCGCCTCGCGAGCCCGAAGACCAGCCTGAACAGCAACAATCACCCTTTCTGTCTTGCCTCGCGAATCACCATCTCGCCTCGCAAGCCTGAAGGCCTGACTGTGCCAGAGATCACCCTTTTCGGTTTAGCCTCGCGAAGCAGGTGTCGCCCGCTCGAACATCTATTTATAGGCTGTTTTAGGGCAGAAATAAGGGGGGAGGCTGCACTTGGAGGCCAGACGGTTGGAAGAGGGTTCCAACCCTAAAAGGGGATGTTTTCCTTGCTCTGGGAATGGGAGAAGATTGGAGGATTCTTCTATGAGTGTTCTTCATCTCTTCTATCCTTTGCTTTTGTATTGTCATTCATTATGAGTAGTTAAATCCCCTTGTTGTTGGGGTTAGATGTAGCTTTTCTAAACTTGTTTGTATTTGATTTGGTTTTAATTCAAGTTTCTATTTCTTTATGAGTATTTGATTCTATGCTTAATGCTTTCCTTGGTTTGATCACCCTTGGGATGATTTGTTGCTTTGATAGACAATTGACAGATTGGTGTTAAGGAATGCTCATGAATAAAATGCCAAGTAGTTCATGAACCTAGACATAGGTCTTGGGTGCTTGCAATCTTATAAGTCTTGATTCTTAGTGTAAAATCTCAGATTAATCCACCTAAGACATTAGGATTTGATTTGGGGGTTTAGGCTCATTCCACCTAAGACATTAGGGTTTTAGTATTTAAAAAGACTTGATTGTCATAATTGAATTAGGAATTGTGTTGGTAACCATTTCATTGCAATTAAGGGAGGATTAGTGTAGCCTAACCCTGACAATCTTGACCACATTTCTGTTGCCCTCCAAGTGTTTGATTAAATATCCAAAAGACCAAAAACATTTTACTTGCTTTATTTCTTTACTTTATGTTTTGATCTTACTTCGTGACTTTGTGAATTGGTAATTGGCAACCAATCCCTGAGGACGATATCCGGTCTTACCACCGTATTACTTGTTTACGACTGGGTACACTTGCTTGTTAAAAATTCGTATCAGCTAATTTTTCCACCCTTTAACCTAAAACCGCCCCTACCACATAATCACTTGCATCACACATGATTTCAAAGGGTAATTTCCAATTAAGTGCAGTGATTATGGGTGCGGTCACAAGCATATTTTTCAAAGTATTTAAAGAATTTAAACAAGAAGCATTAAAATCAAAGGATACATCCTTCACAAGAAGGTCACATAGCGGTTTCGCTATCTTTGAGAAGTCTTTGATGAACCTCCAATAGAAGCCGGCATGTCCTAAGAAACTCCTCACCCCCTTCACATTGGTTGGTGGGGGTAGCTTTTCAATCAACTCTATCTTGGCACGATCCACTTCAATCCCCTTTTGGGAGATTTTGTTCCCCAACACTATACCTTCTCGAACCATGAAATGATATTTTTCCAAATTAAGCACAAGGTTGGTTTCTCAACACCTTTCTAGCACGCAAGCCAAGTTCTTCAATCAATTATCAAATGAAGTCCCAAAAACCGAGAAGTCGTCCATGGATACCTCTATGATTTCTCCACCATTTCCGAGAAGATGGAAAGCATATACCTTTGGAATGTAGCGGGAGCATTGCATAATCCAAAGGGCATCCTCCTATAAGCAAAAACTCCATATGGACATGTGAAGGCCGTTTTCTCTTGGTCTTGAGGATCCACCACAATTTAGTTGTAACCGAAGTAACCATCCAAGAAACAATAGTACTCATATTCGGCCAACCTTTCCACCATTTGATCAATGAATGGAAGATGGAAGTGATCTTTCCTTGTTGTATCATTTAGCTTCCTATAGTCAATATAAACTCTCCACCCCGTGACGGTCCTTGTTGGAATCATTTCATTATTCTTATTTACCACCACGGTTGTGCCACCTTTCTTCAGGACCACATAAATCAGACTAACCCAATTGCTATCCGAGATTGGATAGATGATTCCGGCATCCAAAAGCTTAATCACTTCCCTACGCACGGCTTCCTTCATCATGGGATTTAACGGCCTTTGTGGTTGAACCAACGGTTTGAAATCATCCTCCATCAAGGCATTGCTAATGATGACCGGATGTTGTCCCTTTTCACTCAAGAATGCATACCTCAAGTGAGTCGGGAGTTGCTTCAACTCTAGTGTTTTGTTGTCTTCTTCAACTCCTTCTATGGTGAGCTTTTCCTTTGGACATTCATCCTTTGGGAGATCTGGCAAGGCTTCCATGTTTTTTAATTACTCAAGATAATCCTCATCCCCCAAAAGGTCTTCTTCTTCATCCTCATCATGGGATTTTACCAACACTTTTGCAAGTGAAGAACCATGGGCTTCTCGTGTGGCTATAGATTTTACAATGGTCTCCACCACATCAACTCTATATACATCCGATCTCTCAACGGGGTGTTTCATTGCTTCAAAGACATTGAAGACTACATTCTCATCTTGCACCCTTAGTGTGAGTTTCCCCTGTTGCACATCTATCAAAGCACGCCCGGTGGCCAAGAAAGGCCTACCCAATATTAGAGGGATCTTGGCATCTTCATCCATATCAAGCACCACAAAATCGGCCGGAAATATGAACTTGTCTACCTTCACCAACAAATCATCCACCACTCCATAAGGGTATTTGATAGAACGATCTGCTAGTTGGAGTGACATCCTAGTCTCTTTGGCTTCCTTTATGCCTAGCTTCTTCATCATAGATAGGGGCATCAAGTAGATGCTAGCCCCAAGATCACACAATGTTTTCCCAAGTGTTAACTATCCAATGGTGCACAGTATGCTAAAAGAACCTGGATCCTTCAACTTTGGAGGTTGTTTCCTTGGAGAATTGCACAACACTTCTCGGTCAAAGCAACCGTTTTCTCATCCACTATCTTCCGCTTCTTGGAGATAAGCTCTTTCATAAACCAGGCATAAGATGACATTTTCTCCAAGGCTTCCTCAAATGGAATATTTATTTGAAGCTTGCAGAAAACATCAAGGAATATTTTGAATTGCTTGTTTTGCAAGGGCTTCTTCAATCTCTCTGGATATGGTACCTTCGTGAAGGGAGGGAGATCTTGGGGCTCAACCCACTTCTTCCTTCGGAATTCTTCATCTCCTAGTTTCAACTTGCCCCCTTGCTCCGGTACCTTTTCACTAGTTACTTTATCTTTCTCGGCCTGCTCGTCCACCTATGGTTGCTCTGAAGTCTCAATTTCCTGAGAACTAGTTGCACCCCCATTAGATTCCAACACTTTACCGCTCCGAGTTGTCACGACATTTAATTGGTTCTTAGGGTTGTTTTTTGTATTACCTGGGAAAGAGCCTGGAAGGAGTTCATTCAGTTGCTTTTCCAGTTGGGCTACTTGAGTCTCGAGATTTTGAATTGTTGCCCCTATGTGAGTTGCCAACTTGTCTATGACTGTGTTTGTATTTACTGACAATTTCTCAATGGCCGCACTAGTCTTCTCAATAGCCAACTCCCACGATTGCTTCCCACCATCTGTGATCTGTAACTGATTAGGCCCCAAGAGAGTTTCCAGAGTGCTTCGCTGTTGGATTCCATAGTTTGGCCTCTGATTTTGTTGTTGTTGCCCGGCTAAACCATTACTTGTGTTCTTCCAAGAAAAATCTGGATGGTCTCTCCTAATGTATCCCTGATTCTGATTATAATCATTCTGTCTATTAACTGTCGATAGTTGTTACGGGCCTTTGTGTCATAAAAGTTGTGACATGAGTCCACATGTTCCTGAGAAAAGTTAATGGGGCAATTCTCATTATCATGATCACCGTTACAAAAATCACACCCCAGAGGCAACCCTTCTCGCACTACGTTAACCTTCATCTTGCTAGTGAGTGCTTCACATTGCTTCTTCAAGAGAGTGTTTTGTTCAAGAATTGCCTCTAAAGACGCGGCACTGATTCCAGAAGAAGTTCCCATACTGCGATTGTAATCATTCTTTGACATCTTCTCTAATAAAGCCCAAGCGTCCTCTGCTGATTTACAAGAGAAAGAACCCCCAGCTGCAGCATCACAATTAATCTGATAACGACCCTTCAACCCATTAAAGAAATGTTGCACTTTGGAAACTAAAACAAAGTAGGTAGAAGGACATCTCCTTAAAAGCACATTGTACCTCTCCCAAGCTTCATTGTAGGACTCATCATCATGTTGCTTGAAGGAAGTTACGGCTATCTTCAACTGTGCTGCTTTGAGGAGGAAAGAATTTTGTGAGGAACTTCTGAGCCATTTGATCCCAAATGGTGATGCTATCATGATCCAAATTCAAGTCTAACCAATCGCGTGCTCTATCTCGAAGAAAGAAAGGGAATAGTCTCAGACGATAGGCGTCCTCAGAAACTCCTGGAGCTTTGAACATGTCACATACCTCTAAAAGTGAGCAATATGTTTGTGAGGATCTTGGTGTCCACTTCCATCAAATTGCTCCCTTTGCACTTGAGTGAGTGCATATTGCTTCATCTCAAAAGAATTGGCCGTGATGGGTGGCCTAGCAACAATAGAAGCACAATCATCCAAGTGAGAAAGATTGTACTCATAAAGAGGCTTGTAGGGTGGAGGATCTCCTTCCGCCATCCCTTCAGGATTGATGAGTGGGTTTGCTTCAAGCCTCTTTCTCTCTAAGTTCCTTCCTCAACCTCTTCTCGGTCCCGGTGATCTCCGGGTCGTATAGCAAGTTTTCCTATGGAAGGGTACCTCGCATACACAAAAACAAGCAAGACCAAGTGGGATCAAAGAAGTAAAAAGAGAAAAACAATGCAGGAAATAAAAATAAAATTTCTTAATCAAAAGAATCAAATTTCCTAAAAATTAGGAAAATGGGTTGTGCCAATCCCCGGCAATGGTGCCAAAAACTTGATGGGATTCCGACAACTGTACCGGATCGAAACAAGAAATAAATAAACACAGTAAGTATTACCGAGGTCGAACTCAGAGATTGGAAGACCAATTAATCCACAATTCAAGGGAAATAAAACAATTTGACCAAGTCAATTATCGAGGTTGTTGGGATAAAATTATTTATCAAGCAAATTAATAATTATCAATTAATTAAAATCAAACGCAATGAGATTCAATTACGGATTGGAATTCTAAGGTCACAAATCCACCTACCTAATCATGCATATTACCCAAGTGATTAACTTCTTATCCCTAAGTTCAATTTATTTGCCAATCTAGAACCGTCAATTATCCTAATGTCTCTCTCGAGCACAACAAAACATACCTAAGCATACAAATTGCCTATCTCTCGATCCGACAACCCATAAGTTAGATTCATTAATCCCTTGGTTCTATATAACGATTGCACCAACCTCCTACTCTATCTCTAGCAATACTCAATTGGTGTTCCTAATCCAAGTCCTACAGGGCGAATCTCTTCTCAGACTCATCGTGCTTGACTATGTCATCATGAGCGGCTTCATCGTCTCCTTAGAAAAGAGGATTAGTTCCACTTGCACAGTAAGTTGACTAGTGGGTGTAATGCATCCTTTTTTACTTTGATTCCGAAAGTGGACAGCCCGCTGTATTTGGGTGATTATAGGCCAATCTCACTTGTAGGTTGTTGTTATAAGATTTTGGCAAAATTGTTAGCGGGAAGATTGAAGAAGGTTATGAGGACAATTATCTCGGAGTCACAGACAACCTTTGTGAAAGGGGGAAATATTCTTGACATGGTGGTTATTATAAATGAATTAATCGACTATGCCAAAAAGAAGGGAGAGTCGTGCCTATTACTAAAAGTGGACTTCAAAAAGTTGTATCACTCAATTAGTTGGGCATACCTCGATTACATGCTTAATAGGATGGGGTTTAGCGAGAAGTGGAGAAGCTGGATAGGTGAATGCTTGGCTTTGGCATCGGTTTCGGTGTTGGTAAACGGGAGTCCAACAAAAGAATTTAGCGTGTCAAAGGGGATCAGCCAGGGAGACCCAATAGCACCCTTTTTGTTTTTGATCACTGCTGAAGGTTTGAGTGGACTTATCAAGAATGCGGTTAGATTGGGGGAATATGAACAGTACACAGTCAACTCTAATGGGATTGAAGTGGAGGTCTCACACACACAATATGCCGATGACACAATCATGGTAGGTAAGCTTACTACCGGCAACATTTTCGCAATGAAGTGCATTCTAAGGTGTTTGAACTATCTTCTGGGCTAAAAGTCAACTTTCATAAAAGTTGTGTAATGGGATCAAGGATCGTGATAATATTTCTCAAGGAGCAGCAGATTCTCTAAATTGCAAGGTGGGAGTGGTTCTATTTAAATTCTTGGGAATTCTTGTCGGGGCAAGCCCGGGGAAAGCAAGCACTTAGGGTGAAGTTATACAAACTGTTAAGTCTCGGCTAGTGGGTTGGAGAAACAAGTTCCTTTCACTTGGTGGCCGGATCGTGCTGATTAAAGAGGTTCTATCTAACTTGCCGGTATACTACTTATCGTTTTACAAGGCTCCGAAGAAGGTAATACATTCTTTAACTCAAATACGGCGATACTTTTTGTGGGGGGTGTGATGAAAATGGGAAAATATCATGGGTTGCTTGGGATATAGTATGTAGATACAAGGATGAGGGAGGTTTAGGGATACAAAACTTATTAGCCTTCAACTTAACCCTCTTAGGGAAGTGGAGGTGGAGAATGATGGTGGAGAGGGATAGTTTGTGGTGAAAGCTTCTAAAGGTGAGGTATGGAGAGAGATTAGAATTAGGTGAGAGGGATAGGTTGTCTCATGTTAGTGGAGGGATATAGGAATGTTGGATGGTAGGAGATCTCAAAACGAGGGTTGGTTGTTAGGGTGCCTTCTTAGGAAATTAGGCAAAGGGAGAGACATCTTGTTTTGGGAGGAAGTTTGGGCAGTGAATGTCAACCTGAGAACTAAATATCCAAGACTATATAGTGTGGCATGCTCAAGGCAGTAAAAATCTTTGATATGAGAATTTGGCTAGGTGGTTGTTGGACTTGGAAGATGGATTGGCATAGGAGGCTGTTCTTGTGGGAGGAGGGGATGCTAGAAAATTTGGTGCATGATTTGTTAGCTTGCACAGTGAAAACATAATGCACAGATGCATGGAAATGGCTAGGAGATCCTACAGTGTTACAGTGTGATGTCAGCCTACAGGGTATTAACTACAAGTCCACCTTCGGTTGATGCTGGTTTGTTGTGGAAGTCAAAGGCTCCGCTAAGAGTCTCTGCATTCTGCTAGAAGGCTTCATTAGATAGATTACCTACGACAACGGATTTATTGAAGAGAAGAATTCAGGTGGGCCTTCAAGACCAGGTGTGCATTTTATGTAATGATGCAATAGAGGAGACTGAGCATATCTTTTTTCCCTGTCCAGTTTCATACAAAGTGTGGAATTATGTTTACAACTGGTTTGGTCTAGTGGTGGTGTTACCAGAGGGCTTTAAGTTACATTTTCTTCAACATTTTCTTCAACATTCGGGTCTGTTACAGTCGATAGTATTTGGGCCTTGCCGACAGCTGGTTTGGTTCGCTATTGTTTGGTCCCTTTGGCATAATAGAAATGAGATCTTGTTCAATGATAGTGGGTGATACTATGATAATTTGCTGGACAGTATTAGACTGAGAAGTTGGAATTGGTGTTCCAATTCTGTTAAGGAGTGCAAATTCTCCTTCACAGATTGGTGTATTAATACACTTTGTTGCTTGGAGTATAGTAAAAAGAAGAAAATAGGTTTTTATAGTGGGCGAAATTAAGGGCCCTGGGTTTAATGTGCTGGAGCTTGGTTGATGCAGTAATGCAAGATTCACAAGGTGTCTGATATGTTTTTGGCCGCAGGTGGTGCAGGGGGGATTTTAAACAAAGTTATTGGCTTATGTTGGGTGGTGTTCATGTTGATGCACTCATCAAAGTTGAAGCATGGTGCTAACAGAGTCATTTTTGGTTGGGTGTTTTAGGTTACTAAGGGGGTGAGTCTTTTGCTATTATTCAACCTTGTAGCATCTATTGTTTGCTTTAGGTTGTTAAATACCTATTCATATTTCTTTGTGTTTCATACTTTTGATAGCTTGTAAAAGGGTTCGAGTACCCCTTGTGCTCGTTTCAATACATTATTTACTTACCAAAAAAAAAATCTCATTTCATATTAAAAATTCATTTTTGCCAATATTCATTCAAGCATGATTACTTTCTTGCAATAGAGTCATGAAAATGCCACAAGTAGAGTTATGAAACCTAATCATCACTAGCATTATAGATTTCTAAATTTCCTGTTAACTGACATGATTACAACATATTTAGTTATATTATACTTTTCATCTCGAGGTGGAGATGCAAAGTAGGTCCGCTTGTGTTAGGCTGTTTGATATATAACTGGTGAAGGCTATAGTGACCCATCAAAGTGGTGCAGTGGTGCACCACCCACATGTCACATTGTGATTGGTTGGTTGACAATTGTTGAAAGTCAAACACTCTTTCCATAATCAACTTGTCTAAACAATTGTTCCACAATGTGACATGTGGGTGGTGAATCACTGTACCACTTTAGTGGGTGGTGTACCTTAGACAACACCTATATAACTCAATTAGTTGTTGATTAATCAATGGAAAATGCTAGTTATTTATTAGTCACGCATCCCTTTTTTCCTGTTATAGACATGAATTGAAGATTCATGTATTTTATGGCTATATGATTTGATTTGTCGATATATATTCCCATAAAAATTTCCGAGATCAGGGGTTCTTCTCCATTCCCCATAAAATTTTCATATTGCATCATCATTAAGACTGCCTTCATGTGAAAAGAAAATCTGATCTTTTTGCTTGCTACCTGTATGAGGAAAGTCTCAGGATTGAAAAATTCATTTCTTAATGATTAAACATATATAAATTGTGCAATGCTTGAAGGATGTTGAAATGTTTTATTCTGTAGGCTGAGAAGACTCTAATTGAAGCCACCGGAAAATCCTTGATTGCACTTGAGTTATCCTTAAAGCCAATAACTGAGTTATTTGGATTTGCTTGTAAAGTACTTTTCACAATTTGCATAAAAATCTTATTCATGAGCTATTCGTCAACGAAAATCTTTCCCATAAAAATCCAGTGTCTGCTATTCTCACTATTGAATTGTGCAATATTAAGCAATTCCACATGATCGTGATATTAGTATCTAGATAGTTTTAATCCTTATTTCTTCTTTGCTAGGATTTATATACTAGTTGTGATTTTACATGGAAGTCATTTACGGGAGGCATAATTCAATTTTGGAATAGCTATAGCATTTTTTATGAGAAATAACAACAACCTTTGTTCTAGCATAGAAGGAAGCAAGACGGAGTAAGAAGGCGATATGAGCAAACAGGGGGAACCGAGGAAGATAAGCAAGGATTTTTTTTAATATTATATCAAAATTTTAGTTAAATAATGAGTGCTTCTATTTGGTACGATCAGCAAATGCACGAATCACTGACGAAATCGTCTTAAACAATTAAAATCCAAATAAAATGGAATCTGAGGACCCCACTCTACTACCAATTTCCAATTTCCATCCTGTATTTAACAATCTTATTTTTCATTATTATAGTATGGAAATGCGTGTAACTGAAAAGCAAGGTTTAATAGTAGTGTACAACGTTTCGTCAAAAAGTACAAAATTGTATTTCGTACTTTTTGAAAAGTACACGTCATTCATCAATTTGCATAGGCATCCGCTCGTACCAATTAAATAGCGGTGTTGTTAATTAATAGTTTTTTTTATAGGCAAATGTACTTAGTATGTTAATTTTAGTATTTTTGTTAGTGGGTGGGATTTGAATCCTCAATTTCCTTATCATTCCACTCCTTAACTCCCCCATCGAAATCACATTGACCACCTTATAACTCCCTATTAATTAATAGTTAGTTATCCCTTTGTGGACCAAAGCTGATATCTACCCAATAAACCCTACCAGGTTCCTTGGTAGAGGTTGTTTGAGAGATCATCCAAGTCTAGCCTTAAACTCTTCCTATTATTCATAAGCACACACAATGTTACATAATAAAACAATTTTACATTAAAAAATAAACATGAATAAGACAATGGACTTAAAGATGCCTGCATGAAGCACTCATTGATGAACTCGTCGATGTCCTTCCTGTTAGGTACCAGAGTGACGGGATAATATCACGAAGCTAAAATAATAGATGAGAAAAGAGGAACTGAACACACAATATTTACGTGGAAAACCCTCAACAAATAAGGGAAAAACCACAGGGCAAGAATAAAAGGATTTTCACTAAGTGGAAGAAATTACAACACCTCTTTCTAAATACAAGGAGGAAACAATAATACTCTCTTGAATATTGGAGAATACACACAGGGGAAAACCTCACAGGAGAAACTAACTATCTCTCTCTCTCAGAATTTTTTCTCTCTCAAATGGGATGCATTTCCCGGATGAATGATTCTCTATTTATAGAGAAAGCTTGCAAGCATTCCATTTAATGCTTGAACTCCCAACCATCTTCACCCATACCTACCGTCCAACTTGCAGCAATTTTTTACTTTCATGCCACAAAAGTGGCTTTACAATTTTACATTTTCACAATATCCCACTTAAAGTCACTTTTGGTGAGCTTTCAAGATCTCTCTACCTTGTCAGCTCCTTGTTGCTTACGTTTTTGATATGCCATAGGAGGATCGACACCATGTAAACTTGTCAGTATTGATTGGCTTTGTCATAACATCTGCTAGGTTGTCTTTGGTATGAATCTTCTACATATCCACACTCCATTCCTCTACTACTTCTTGAACGAAGTGATATTGAACACCTATGTGCTTTTTCCTGGAATGAAAGGTTGGATTCCTTGCAATGTAAAAGGCATTTTGACTGTCACAATACACAGTAATTTGTTGTTTCTTGTGGCCTAAATCTTCCATTAACCTTTGAATCCATATAGATTCCTTGCATGCTTGGGTAGCTACCAGATATTCAGCTTCTGTAGTAGACAGCGCTACAACAGTTTGTAATTTGGATAACCAGCTTATCGCTACTCCTGCAAGTGTAAACACAAAGCCAGTAGTAGACTTTCTTTTGTCAAGATCACCTGCAAAATCAGAATCAACATAACCAATGACAATGAACTCTGATCCTCCAAAACATAATGCAACATCCGAGGTTCCTTTGATGTATCTCAGGATCCTCTTAACATTATTCAAATGCTCTCTACCAGGATCTGCCATAAATTGACCAACCGCTCCCATTGCTTGCGCGATGTCTAGTCTTGTACATATCATGGCATACATAAGGCTTCCCACCGTTGATGCATACGGTACTTGGGACATTTCCATCCTCTCCGCTTCACTGCTAGGGCTCATACCTGAGGATAATTTACAACTGACAGGAAGTGAGGTAGAAATTGGCTTACAATCTTGCATGTTGAAGCGCCGCAAGACCTTTCTTAGATAATTCTTTTGAGAAAGCCAAAATCTTCCTATCTTTTCTGTCTCCGTGAATTTGCATCCCTAAAATCTTGTTTGCGAGTCACAAGTCCTTCATATCAAACTCCCTAGCCAACGGTGTCTTCAATTCTTGGGCTCGATCTTTGTTGGGGCCTACCACCATCATGTCATCCACATACAATAGCAAAATGATGAAATAATTATCATCAAACCTCTTGTAGTATGTACAATGGTCTAAACTTAGTTTGTTGTATCCGAGACTAATAATGAAGGAATCAAATCTCTTGTATCAACATCTAGGCGCCTGCTTTAGACCGTACAGAGATTTGGTCAACCTACAAACCAAGCTTTCTTTTCCTTGTTCTTTAAAGCCTTCCGGTTAGAGCATATAAATTTCTTATTGAAGTTCCCCATGAATAAAAATAGTCTTTACATCCAACTGTTCAAGATATAAATCAAATGCAACACACATAGCCAACACTACTCTGATAGTAGTAAGTCTGACAATTGGAGAAAATATCTCATTGAAGTCTATAACTTCTTTTTGAGCATTTCCTTTAACCAAAAGTCTTGCACGATACCTTTCCACTTGATCATTGACATCTCGTTTGATCTTGTAGACCCATTTGTTCCCGATGGCTTTCCGTCCCTTTGGAAGTTCAACAAGTTCCCATGTTTTGTTTCTATGCAAGGCTTCCATTTCCTCTTGCATTGCTGTCATCCACAGAGAAGCATCTGAGCTGCTTACAGCCTCCAGAAAGGTTGATGGCTCCCCTTCTTCTGTTAGAAGACAATATGCATCATGGCTTGCCATTACATAGTTTGAGTGCCGTGACGGTGTTCTGATCTGATGTGATGATCGATGAACTTCTTCATAATTTACCTCATCAGGCTCTTGTTCTTCGTCCTATTGTTCTGCTTTAGAAGAATCCTCTTCTGTAGATTTTCTTTCTATCTCAACGACAATAATTTCTTTGGTAGTGCTGCCATTTTTCTGCTCAATTTGCAGTTCATTTTTTGCAAAGACTACATCCCTGATGACAACAACCTTGCGGGCAGTGGGATCCCACAGGCGATGCCCCTTAACATTGTCAGCATACCCCAAGAATATACATTTCCTGGATTTTGGATCCAACTTTGTTCTTTCTTGGGTGTTGTACATCACGTACACAGGACATCCGAATATACGTAGAAAAGAATAATCAACTGGCTTTCCTTTCGACATCTCCATTGGTGTCTTCAAACCAACCGCTGTTGATGGCGATCGATTTATCACCTAACAGGCGGTTTTGACTGCTTCTGCCCAGAAAGATTTGGCCATTCCCGCTGTTCTCAACATGGCTCTTGTTCTATCTAAGAGAGTTCTATTCATCCACTCTGCTACACCATTTTGTTGAGGTGTATGTGCAACTGTGAATTGTCTTGAAATACCCTCTTGTTTGCAAAATGCCATAAAATCGCCATCTATATATTCTCCTCCATTGTCTGTCCTCAAGCACTTTATTCTTTTACCATTTTCAAGCTCTACTTGCGCTTTAAACTCCTTGAATACTGGAAACACATCTGATTTTTTCTTGATTGGGTACACCCATAATCTTCTGGAATAGTCATCAACGAATGACACAAAATATTTTGCTCCTCCCAGAGATATTTCCGGTGATTCCCACACATCAGAATGGATCAAGTCCAGTATGTGTTTGCTTTTGGTAGTTACTCTAGCAAACTTCAATCTATGCTGCTTACTCATCACACGGTGCTCACAGAAATGTAAATTCACCATCTTGAGCCCGGACAAGAGATTGCGTTCCACAAGGACTTTCAAGCCACGTTTCGACATATGTCCTAGTCTGCGATGCCACATCATTGTTGTTTCTTCTTGGCTCGCTATTGTAACTGATGCATCTGCCTCTTGCAACGTATCTCCCAAAAGCATGTTTATATTACTTATGATCTACTCAGCTTTCATTGCCACAAGATTGACTTTAACTACTTTTAAGATCCCACCTTCAGTAATCCGAGATCATCCAATTGCCCTACAGATAATAAGTTCTTCTTCAATCCCTTCACATGTCGTACCTTTTGTATTTTGTAAACAGTACCATCATGCATCTTCAATATAACAATACCGACTCCAGCAATTTCTAAGGCATGATCATTTCCCATGAACACAGATCCTTCTGAGATAGGCTCATAAGTACAAAACCAATCTCGATGTGGAGTCAGGTGCCATGTCGCACCTGAATCCATTATCCAGACATCATTGAGTTGTTTTCCACCTTTAGAACTGGTTGTTGCTTCGCTATATAGGATTTTTCCATCATCTGAGGTACTTGCAACACATCCTTGAGATGTTGTTGCTTCAGAAGTTTTCTCTCCATTCTTCTTGTTATGCCAACACTCCTTCTTCAAGTGCCCTCTCGTGCCACAATTGTAGCATTTAACATTCTTCCTTCTTCGAGATTTTGATCTACCATGATCTTGACTCCCACTGGAGCCACGTTCCGTTGATCTTCCTCTTGTCACCGTTAACGCATCTGCTTGTTTTGGACTTTCTGACATTTCTTCCTTATTCTTGCGCCTGGATTCTTCTTCAAGAATAGAACCAGCAACATCATCAAAGCGTAGAGAATCAGTAACATTATTATTTGTGATGAAGATGATGAGTTAATCATACGAATCTGGTAAACTTTGGAGTAGAAGTTCTGCACTTGCATTTTCTGTTATTTTGAAATCTGATGTTGTGAGCTGACCAAATAGCATATTTAGAGTGTTGATGTGATTCGTCATCGACATGGATTCACTCATTCGAAGAGTGTAGAGCCTTCTCTTTAAGAATATTATGATGTGAAAAGATTTGGCCTCATACAATTTAATAAAAGTATCCCATATCTCCTTTGCAGTCTTCTTTTCGGCAATACTTGACAATACTGAGTCTGCCATTGCTAGGTGCAAATTGGCAACAGCGTTGTCATCCATCTCTTTCCACTTTTGATCAGTGATATCAGAGGGTCTACCGTCAATTACATCTAGGCAATTATCCTTCCTTAGAACAACCCTTATCTTCAATTTCCACAGGGAGAAATTATTGCCATTGAACTTAACAATTTCAAATTTTGCTGCCATGGTTTTACACCAAATTACTCTCGTGAACAGTACCGTATACTGGAACATTCACCGTAGACCATAAATAGTACACCAAGTAAGTTCCCAGGAAAGAGATGTGGGTCACTAATTGATACACTTAAGTACCAAGTCTTTCCTTGCCAGAACTTTCCTAGACATGCATGATAAACATTTGTTTCATCTAGTTTTATGACTAGAAAGACATCAATTCTGATAAAAATTGCGCTAGTTTATTCTCGTTTTAGCCCAAATTTGACTTTAATTGTTCACAAACAACATTTTGAGTCTTACGAATAATTTTTAGGTATTTATGCTATTTTCTAGTCAAATAAAGCACTAAGTGCTACTTTTATTTTCAGGTCAAAAGTGAAGCACAAGGAAACATGGAATAATTGAAGAAAACAAGCAAATAGGAATTTTTCAAGGTCTCGCCCCGCGAGCCAGATCTGATGTTGAGCAGGAAGTTGGAGTCTTTCAGTCTCGCTCCGCAAGCTAGACACAGGATTCTGAAGACTTTCCAGTCTTGCCCCGCGAGGATTCAAATTCAGAATGGAGCCAAACTTAAGTGCTCGCCCCGCGAGCGAGCGCAGAACCAGACTCCTATATATAGCTTGTTGTTATGTGAATTTACAAATCGAGTCCTGGTGTTTTGTGAGATGCGTCTCGTTTAGGTTTACATACTCTTTTACAGTTTTATTTCATGTTTACTTTGGGATTGAGAATGTTGAAGCACTCCATGAGGAACTAATCCTCTTTTCTGAGGAATCGATGAAGCCGCTCATGACGTCATAGTGAAATTGTGATGTTTTCTACTCTCTAATTATCAATTTTGTTTCTTAGTTCTATTTTGTATGTGTTGATCATATGAGCTTGTGGTTAACTAGTCAAGAGTGATGAGTCCGACCGGAGATTCACGTTTTAGGACTTGAATTAAGAACACAAATTGAATATTGATAGAGATATAATAGGAGATTTGCGCAATCATTATAGGGAACCAAGAACTTAATGAATCTTGCATGTTTGTCATCATTGGCATGTAATTGAACCTAGGGATAGAAAATAATCACTTTTGATCTTTGTTTAATTGGGTTGGTGGATTCGTGACCTTAGATCTTCCCCATTCATAATTCATAAATTCCTGATATTTGCTCTTGCTTTAATTGAACTCTTGATTGATTCTTGATAATTGTATACTACTTGATTTCGTAACAAACTATCTCTCTTGGCTTGGTCAATCCTAATTGTTTCCCTTAAATATTGATTACAATTGGCCACCCAATCCCTATGCTCGATCTCGTTAATTACTTAGTGTGTTTTTATTACTTGCTTCAATCCGATACACTTGCCAGAGCCCATCAAGTTTTTGGGGCCGTTGCCAGGGATTGGCATAGCCAATTTTTCTTTATTTAAAGAAAATAGTTAATTTGAACAAGCCAAAATTTTCATTTTAAATTTCTTTTGTATTTTTGTATTCTCTTTGATTTCACTTGGTCTTGGGAGTTTTTTTTGTTTGTGAGTTACCGTTCCATCGGAAGACTTGCTATACGACCCTGAGATTCGTAGGACCGAGAAGAGGTTGAGGAAATAGCTTAGAGAACAAAGGAGGCTTGAGGCATTGAATCTTGAAGAGATGGCTGAAGAACAACCACCTACTTACAAGCCCCTTTATGAGTACACTCTTCCTAACTTGGAGGATTGTACTTCTACTATTTTAAGACCTTCCATCACGGCCAATTCATTTGAGATCAAGACGTATGTTCTTAACCAGGTGCAAAGAGATCAATTTGATGGAAGGGCACGCCAAGATCATCACAGGCATATCACTCAATTTTTGGAGATATGTGACATTATAAAGACACCAGGAGTTTCAGATGATGCCTTTTGTTTGCGATCATTCCCTTTCTCTCTTTGGGATAGGGCACAGGATTGGATAGATTTGAACTTGGATCATGGTAGTATCACTACTTGGGAGGAGATGGCTCAGAAATTCCTCACAAGGTTCTTTCCTCCTCAGAAAGCACAATTGAAAATAGCCGTTACTTCTTTTAGGCAACATGAGGATGAGACTTACAATGAAGCTTGGGAAATATATAATGTACTATTGAGGAGATGTCCTTCTTCCTACTTTGACTTAGTAACAAAGGTGCAACACTTTTTCAACGATTTGAGAGGTCGCTATCAGATGAATTGTGATGCCGCAGCTGGAGGTTCTTTCTCTTGCAAGTCAGCGGAAGATGCATGGGCTTTATTGGAGAATATGTCAAGGAATGAGTACAACCGTAACATGCATCAAGCTACTAGTGCACCTCATCCAAATTCATCTGGACTTAGTGCAACATCTATGGAAGCCATTCTCGAGCATGAAGCATTTTTGAAGAAGCAGAATGAGGCATTTACTAGCAAGATGAAGGTGAATGCAATGGGAGAAGGATTGCCTCCGAGTTGTGACTTTTGTCAAGGTGATCATGATAGTGCATATTGTCTGGGTAACCTTTCTCAGGAGCATGTGGACTCGTGTCATAATTTCTATGACACAGTGCCACGGCGCAATAATTATCAGAGGAAAAGGCAAAACAACTACCATCAAGGGCAGAGTTGGAATATCAGGAGAGATCATCCGGGTTTCTCTTGGAGCAACACTAGTGATGGTTTGGTCGGGCAACAACAACAACATCAAAGGCAGAATTGTAGGGATAACCGGCATAACACCCAACAGGCTCTCCCTCAACCTACTCAATAGCAAATCACAGATGGTGGGAAGCATACTTAGGAAGTGGCCTTCGAGAAATTAGCTAGTCATACTAGCACAACCATTGAGAAGCTGACAGTGCACATTGATACTTCTATTGATAAGCTAGCAACTCACACAGGGTCGGTGATCCTGCACTTGGAAACACAGGTAGCTCAGCTAACGAAACAGATAAATGAGCGCCTCCCAAGGCCCAATGCAATGCCATATCCACTAGAAGTGGTAGTGTTGGAGCCAAAGGGGAATCCTTTGAAGATTAATGAAGATCAAATTCCAGAGGAGCCACATGAGGAAGAAGAGCAAGCTAGAGAAGAAGTGGTGAGTGAGAAGGTGCCAGAGGAAGAGGGGAGGTTGAAATTAGTGGATGAAGAATGGTGAAAGAAGAAGTGGATTGAAGCTAAGGATCTCCCTCCTTACATGACGGTGCCATATCCAGAGCGGTTGAAGAAGCCAATGCATGATCAAAAACAATTCTCAAAGTTTCTTGATATCTTCCGCAAGCTTCAAATTAATATTCCTTTTGCGGAAGCCTTGGATCAAATGCCATCCTATGCTAAATTCATGAAGGAACTTCTCTCCAAGAAGAGGAAGATAGTGGATGAGGAAAGAGTTGCGTTGACTGAGAAGTGTAGTGCAATCCTACAACACAAGCTACCTCCTAAGTTAAAGGATCCGGGTTCATTTAGTATTCCATGTGCTATTCGGGAGATGACAATTGAAAAGGCGTTGTGTGATCTAGGGGCGAGCATTAACTTAATGCCCCTATCCATGATGAGGAAGCTTGGGATTAAAGAAGCAAAGGGAACAATGATGTCACTCCAACTTGCGGACCGAACAATCAAATACCCTTATGAGGTGGTTGAAGATTCATTAGTGAAGGTGGGCAACTTTATTTTTCCGGCAGGTTTTGTGGTACTTGACATAGATGAGGATGCCAATATTCCTCTCATATTGGGTAGGCCGTTCTTGGCTACCGGAAGAGCGCTCATTGATGTGAAACTAGGCAAGCTCATACTTCGGGTGCAAGATGAAAAAGTGGAATTTGAGGTCTTTGAAGCTATGAAGCATCCGATGGAGAAAGCTAGTTGTTATAGTGTGAATGTGGTGGAACCTCTTGTCAAAACAACTCCTACACATGAAGCAAATGGTTCAATACTTGATAAGGTATTGGTAAAATCCCACACTTTTGAGGATGGCATGGAAAAGGATGAGCCAAAGCACTTGGGGCATAAAAATGAGTTGCCTAGATCTATTATGGGTGACCCAAGCCTGTTGGAGGAGAAGCCGTAAGAGCAACATGATTCACTAACTAAGGGAGTCGGTACAATAAGGATGCTAGATCCAATTAAGCTCAATGAAATCCGCTTGAGAGCTTATGAGGAAGATCGAGGTAGAAAGGGGCAACATGAGATGGTGACTCATGATTCATTCATCCTTGAGAGGAAGTTATTTCTGAACTAATTGAAGTCTCGTTGGCGAGTGAAAGTTAGGAAGAAAACAACTCATTCTCATGTTGCTTTTGAGGAAGGTTGGAAAGAGTCCGGGGATACATTTGATGATAATGACTGAAGGTTGAAGCTTTTGTGGAAGGTGTTGATGGCCATCATGTTGAGTTTGCAGTGACTTAGCCCTTTGGGGCTATGACCGTCAGGCTGGGGATGTTAAACCAGCACTACTTGGGAGGCAACCCAAGCTTTATATCCTTTTATACATTAAAAATAGTCATTTGTAGGGTCCTGTAGTTTTGAAAAATTTGCATTAGGAAGCATATAGGACTTAGATTGCATGAAAATAGGGGCAGATTTTTGTCTCTGGCTCCCTCCGCGAGCAGAGGTTCGGCCAGCGAGACAGAGAGTCCAATTCTAGGAAGTCTCTGTCTCGCCGTGCTGGAAACTGGCAGCCCCGCAAGACAAAGGAACCAACATCTGAGGTCCTCTGCTGCGCCCGGTGAGGCGCTTCTCGCCTCGCAAATGGGGTTGAAAAAAATATATTATAAATGGATTTGTTGCCTCAGTTCGTCTGGCCTGCTAATCCTAGGGACCAGGATCCTCATCCAGGGCGGCGACCCCGAGGCAAAGCTTTGATGATTTTTCAGGTGGGATGAAACTCCCAAGGAAGAGGCCAAAAAGACTAGTGAGCCGGAAGGGAAGGAAGAGAATGAAGGGAGGAGGAGCATCAACGAAAGTTTGGGGTCCACCCGGGCCCCCTGAGATAACATTTTCTAAACTCAACTCTTTTCTTTTATTTTCTTTTCTTTTTAAGTAAATAGTGGTCAATACACAAAAACAATTAGTGTTTATAGAGTCTAGTTAGTATGTCTTGATGGGATTGATTGCAATGTGCCTAAAATTGAATGCATGTGATAAAACTTGAAAAGTCTTTTATGTTTTTACTTATGCTTTTGAAAAATGAGAAGAATTTATCCCCATGAAAAATTGAAAGTTGAACATTGAGAATTTTTGTTTGGATTGCATGATTTATGACAAGTTTGGGGTGAAGGGACACACATCAGGGATGTATCTCGATCAAATAATTTGCTAAAAATGTCTAGGTGAGGAATTTGAACCTCCAATATGTTCTTGAATTATGTGAATCACTTTTGAGTTGCACTTTCTCAGATTTGCTTGAATCTCTTCATGGTTTGCATGTTCATATAATTGCATCAAATGATTTAGGTAATTATCTTTGAAATAGCTACTTGACCAAAATGAACCATTCCTAATGCATGTTCCATAGTTAGCCAATTTGTGCCTAATAAGCCTATTGTTTCTTAATGACCTTATGTTATAAGCCGAAAATTCAGAAAAACCATGTTAACTTAATCTTATGATTTATGATAGCATGGATGGAAATGGGTTGTTTAGAAACTAAGTTTGGGGTGGCTACAATGAGTTATCATGTTACTTGGGGATGAGAAAAAGAAAAATAAAAAGGTTGAAGCCAAAGACAAAAGAGAAAAAGAAAAGAAGAAAAATACAAAAAGGGCAAAAAGGGCAAAATAAAAGGGCGTAAATGGAAATAGGTTGTAGCCACCCAAAGTGTGAAAAAGAAAAATTGAAAAAGGAATTTGAGTGAACATAAAAGCGTAAAAAGTTTCATGCTCTCTTAATTCCTAGGGACTTAAAGCCTAGTACCATTGTATATCCTACCTTTAGTCAGACCCCATTACAACCTTTAAAAGACCATTTGATGTTGCATGCATGTTTTCGTGGGAACTATCTTTGAGATGGAAATCAAATCCATGGAAGGTGCGCTTGAAATATGAAATTGAGTGAAAGTTGAAAACCTTGACAAATTGAGCAAATGAGCGAATCACTAAATGCCCTTGCGAGAAAGGCAATTGTTTGAAATTAGTGATCTCCCTCTTATGTGTATGTTGGATCCTTGGCTTAAGATTAATGATTGCATGAATAATTAGATTCTCGTTGTTAAAAGTAGATGAATTTGGGGATTGATTAATTGAAGTGAGGAAAGGGAAACATTAATGAAAAATTGAATTGAAAAACTTGCATGAAATTTGGGCAAAGTTGATTAAGTCCATTAAGCTTACCTAGTTTTGAGTCTTTCTAATTTTTAGTTTGCTTGGGGACAAGCAAGGTTTAAGTATGGGGTATTTTGATAAACCTTTGGTTCATCTAGTTTTATGACTAGAAAGACCTCAATTCCGATACCAATTGTGCGAGTTTATTCTCGTTTTAGCCCAAATTTGACTTTAATTGTTCACAACCAACATTTTGAGTCTTAGGAATAATTTTTAGGTATTTTTGCTATTATCTAGTCAAATAAAGCATTAAGTGCTACTTTTATTTTCAGGTTAAAAGTGAAGCTAAAGGAAACTTGGAATAATTGAAGAAAATAAGAAAAAAGGATTTTTTTCAAGGTTTCGCCCCGCCAAACAATGCTCGCCCCGCGAGCCAGAACTGATGCTAAGTAGGAAGTTGGAGTCTTTCAGTCTCGCCCCGCGAGCCTGACACAGGATTCTGAAGACTTATCAGTCTCGCCTCGCGAGACAGGCCTCGCCCCGTGAGGATTCAAATTTAGAATGGAGCCAAACTTAAGTGCTTACCCCGCGAGCACCTGCTCTCCCCGCGAGAGAGCACAGAACCAGACTCCTATATATAGCTTGTTGTTATGCGAATTTACAAATCGAATCCTAGTTTTTTGTGAGCTTCATCTCGTTTAGGTTTACATACTCTTTTACAGTTTTATTTCATGTTTACTTTTGGGATTGAGAATGTTGAAGCACTCCATGAGGAACTAATCCTCTTTTCTGAGGAAGCGATGAAGCCGCTCATGGCGGCTTAGTGAAGTTGTGATGTTTTCTACTCCCTAATTGTCGATTCTGTTTTGTATGTGTTGATCATACTAGCTCGTGGTTAATTAGTCAAGCGTGATGAGTCCGGTCGGAGATTCACGTTTTAGGACTTGAATTAAGAACACAAATTGAATATTGATAGAGCTATAATAGGATATTTGTGCAATCGTTATAGGGAACCAAGAACTTAATGAATCTTGCATGTTTGTCATCATAAAGATATAGTTGATTGGCATGTTAGGTATTTTCTCTTTTGCTCGACCAAGACATTAGGATAATTTCGGATTCCTGATTGGAATGTAATTGAACCTAGGGATAGAAAATAATCACTTTTGATCTTTGTCTAATTGGGTTGGTAGATTCATGACCTTAGATCTTCCCCATTCATAATTCACAAATTCTTGATATTTTCTCTTGATTTAATTGAACTCTTGATTGATTCTTGATAATTGGATACTACTTGATTTCGTAACAAACTATCTCTCTTGGCTTGGTCAATCCTAACTGTTTCCCTTAAATATTGATTACAATTGGCCACCCAATCCCTGTGCTCGATCTCGGTAATTACTTACCGTGTTTTTATTACTTGCTTCGATCTGGTGCACTTGCCGGAGCCCATCAATGCACATTCACACTACAACACTATATTTCCAGCAACAAGAATAATTCTTTTCTGATGTGGAAGATCAAACGATACTGCAACCACAGTGCATACTAATAATTTTCTTATGAACCCGACACCTTATCACTTTGTTGCAGCGGAAGAGTGGCCACGAACCAATGGTTCTTATACCACTATTGGGTACCAGAGTGACGAAATAATATCACGCAACTAAAATAAGAGATGATAAAAGAGAAACAGAACACACAATATTTACGTGGAAAACCCTCAATGAATAAGGGAAAAACCACGGGGCAAGAATGAAAGGATTTTCACTAAGTGGATACAACACCTCTCTCTAAATACAAGGAGAGAACAATAATACTCTCTTTTAAATATAAGAGAATACACACAAGGGGAAACCTCACAGCAGGGCCGACCCAACATATTTTTAGGCCTAAAGCGAACTTTGATGTGAGGCCTTTTATGTGTGAGTAACAAAAAAATCATGGGTCTTACAAAAATAAATTTAACATAGATTCAAAATGCATTGATTACTCATATATGTTAAAAATAAATTAAAAATTCAATTTAACTATCTTTTTTTACAAAAAAAAAAAAAAAACATAGATAAGAAAGTATGAGCCTAATAAAGAAGTCTTGGGTATGAGAGGGTTAGATAAAATAGCATACAAAATTTATTATACATTAAACAGTTAATAAAATAGTCTAGTCATATAGTTTAAAATATATGTAAAGCTTTTGACCCAATTTTGATGTTAAAGTACGAATTTTCCAACAAATTTTTTGGTCCAATTGAGCTAGACCAAAAAAAGGGAAAGCCTTGCGCTCCACCTAATATCAGGATAAGAAAAAGACAAAAAGCATAACATGGGTTCGAACCCACTACATTAGGATGAGGAACTTTGTGTTTTATCAAGCCCTGCGTCACAGGAGAAACTATCTCACTCTCTAAATTTTTTCTCTCTCAAATGGAATGCATTTCCCCGGATGAATGCTTCTCTATTTATAGAGAAAGCTTACAAGCATTGCATTTAATGCCTGAACTCCCAACCATCTTCACCCATACCCACCGTCCAACTTTGCAACAATTTTTGACTTTCATGCCACAAAAGTGGCTTTACAGTTTCAAACTTACTAATGTAGGTCGTGTGGAAGACCTCATCTACATTTATCGACCAAGCTCTCTCGTCTACACCATAACAAATAAACAATAAATATATATAAATAAATAAAAACATTATAATGAATACCAAATGAATAAACTTTTGAATGAACCATCTAAATAGTGTGTTGGGCGTTGGCTAAAATACTCCAGCGAGAAGTTGGAGGATGCATCCTCCATCATTTATAATCACAGATATATTATTAAAAACAAGTGACGATCTAGATTAATAAAGGTAAGATAGGTAAAAAAATTTACTTCTCTCTCATCTCCTTCTGACCTTCTCTCTCACCTCCCTCTTTTCTTTCACTCCTCTCTCTCGTGGAGATTTGGCATGTGACGACTTGAAGACCTTTTCATATGCGCTTCGTGTACAACTTTTCCCACATATCACTTTCAACTCCAATTTTTATACAATCCAGATCTTCACGACAACCCCCATTAAAAAAGTAACATTTAAAAAACTAAATTAAAAATATCAAAGGCCAAATTACATCAAGTTCATAGTAATGATCATAATCATAAGTTAAATCCAAAACAAAATTAAAATTGTCATGAAATGATGGAGGGGGCGAATGAGGTTTTCTGCAAAGGATCATATGCATCGGTGAGAAATGTTTGGATGGATGAAGGTTTGGGGGGGGGGGGGCGCAATTGAGTGAGATGGGAAGCACGTACGAGATGAAAAAAATTAACCTTTTTTACACATCAGTTTTTCCTTGTAGAAGAATTGTTGGTAGAAGAAGAAATAATATAATAACAGCAGGGTGTTCCCATGGCCAAGATCATCTGGGCGTGGTAGTGTTGTAAGTCCACATCTTATTGTTGGCGGTGGAGAAGGTGGGAGCAGAAGAAGCAATGTTTAATTTTTTTATTTTTTATTTTTGTTTTTTCACTGGAATACCTATCATGAGGATGGATACTCAACTTTGAGGTTGGAGTATTGTAGAATCTATATTTGTAAGGACCCACTTCTTGATGCCCTATTTTATTTTGCAGCATACAAGTAACAGGTTTCAAAATAATACACAAAGTCATAACATCTGCACATTTTAACCCAACTCAGTCGTGTGGTCTTCTGGGTCCAAAAGCAAAAGAACCCTAAAAAACACTTATGTTTCTTGTATAAATGAATATTGCCAACCCTCCTATTTTAGCATGAATCAGCAAATGAGCATGGCATCATCACAAACAGCTCCCAAACATATTAGCAACTAACACCAACCATGGCATTTTAGACTTTTATCAAATATAGAATCAAAGGCTTTCTACAAAACAATCAGTGAGTAATATGGACAGAACCTTACTGAGAGCAGGATTTTAATTTTGCAGATAAAGCAAAAGAGCAACACCATAAAATATGATTATCACATATCAAACTTTAATTCAGTCCATTATATATATATATATATATATATATATATATATATATGCCAAATTCAAAGCAGAGATGGGCGATTATTTTAGCATCAACCCAATCCAGAGCGCAGCTAAAGATGGATGTTACAAAGCAGAAACAAAATTCAGAACGCTGAAAAAAAACACATAATACAGATACTTCCCAAACCCTTTTTTAACTGAAATTTTCAGACCCTTTTCTCTTCATCTTTGTGCCCTTTTTATAGGTGATGATTCTCAGCAAGCTCCTCTCCCACTTGCATCTTGGCTGAGGACGAATTTAATGCTCTTGACATCTCTGTAGGTGCTATGAGGGAAAATGAAGTAGCGGCAGCGGCAGCGACGCCCATGGCAGAAGCAGGAAGGAGTTAGAAAATGTAATGAGAGGTAAAGAATGATATATTTGATCCGATGATTGTACATATATAGCAAATGCTAGCAATACACGATCCTATGATTAAGGCTAGCATTAAGATATTAAAAACAAATAAGGCAACAAATAATACTGACAGCCATTGATTGGTAATTACACTAATTATAATGATTGACAGTGTCAAGACAAATCATTGGATCCACACATTAAGGGATCTTGTCTCTAATTTCCCCCTTCAAACTGATGGGTGAGAGAGTCACCCCAAGTTTGTCTTTGAGTTGGTTGAATCGTGTGTGAGTTAATGCTTTAGTGAGGCAGTCAGCAATTTGATCAGCTGATGGAACATAGGCCACAACAATCTCATTTTGCAGCACTTTGTCTCTGATGTAGTGCACATCAATTTCAATGTGTTTGGATCGAGCATGCATAACTGGATTTGAGGCTAATGCCTTGGCACTCAAGTTATCACACCACAGTGTTGGTTTTCTTGGCAGAGGGAGTCTCAGCTTATCAACGAGTGAACGAGTCCATGCTATTTCAGCAGCTAAGTCAGCCAGGGCTCTATATTCTGACTCTGTACTAGATCTTAAGACTACCTTTTGCTTCCTTGAGGACCAAGAAACAAGTGTTTCACCAAGGAAGACACATTGACCTGCCATGGATTTTCTATCGTCCATACTTGTGGCCCAATCTGCATCTGAGAAGCCTGTTAAGTCCAAGTCAGTGGATGGTTTAATGTGTAGGCAGTGTTGGATGGTACCTTGAAGGTATCTCAATATTCTTTTGATGCCTTGCCAATGATCTATAGTGGGAGAGCTCCTGAATTGACTGAGCTTGTTAACTGAGAATGCTATGTCAGGTCTTGTGTTTGTTAAGTATTGCAATGCTCCTATAGCTTGTCTGAACACGGTTGGGTCTTTTAACTTCTCCCCTTCAGCTGTAAATTGCTTGCCAGTACCATAGGTGTTGGACAAGATGAAGCATTTTCCATTTTGAATTTTCTCAGGATGTCTCCTTTGTATTTCGATTGCTTCAAGTACATACCAGATGCATCTCTTTGAACTTCTATGCCTAAGAAGTAGTGCAGTGGACCAAGGTCCTTAAGGGAAAACACAACATTGAGTTGTTTGATGAAGGATTCTAAAAATTTGGTGTTGTTCCCTGTGACAATTATATCATCCACATATATAAGTAGAAAGGTAATGTGATCTGTACCTCTTAGAGTGAAGAGTGAGGAATCACTTTTTGTGTTCTTGAAACCCCAGCTGAGTAAGGCATTTTTGAGGCTGTCAAACCAGGCTCTTGGGGCCTGTTTCAAACCATAGATTTCCTTGGATAACTTGCAGACATGTTCAGGTTTAGTTGAGTCTACAAATCCCTCTGGTTGATGCATAAACACAGTTTCTTTGAGGTAGCCATTTAGGAATGCATTGTTTATGTCCAATTGTTTGACCTCCCAATTGAGATGCACTGTAATTGAGAGTATGATTCGAATCAGACTTGGCCTTGACAACTGGACTGAAGGTCTCTTCATAATCCAATCCAGCTATTTGTTGAAATCCTTTTGCAACTAATCTTGCCTTTCTCCTTTCAATTGTCCCATCTGCTTTGTACTTGGTCTTGAAGACCCATTTAGAATCAATGATGTTTTCTTGGCCTTGATATGGTACCAAAACCCAGGATTGATTTGACATGAGTGCCTGATACTCATTATCCATAGCTTCTTTCCACTGTGGTCTTGTGAGTGCTTCTGTGACATTTTCTGGTTCCTTCTCATCTGTGCAGGTTTCAGCTAACCCAACATATGACTGCTTTGGCTTGTGAATTCCAGCCTTGCTCCTGGTCCAATGAGTGTTGATGGCTGTGCTTGGTTCAGCAAGGTCTTGGGGAGCTTCAGCAACTGTTTCTGTGGGATCAGTGTCATGAGAAATTGGACTGTTCCTTGTTGAATCATTTGCATCTTGATCTCGATCTGCTCAGATTAACTGCAGCACTTGAATCATTTGCAGCCTGATCTCTGCTAAGATTAACTGCAGCACTTCCAGTTGGACTGGCTGGTTCTTGTTCGACATCAGGGTTGTTGTCATCTGAAGGTGTTGCTTCTCCAGTATGTGAGTTACCTGCAGTAGGCAAAGAAAAAGAGGCAGATGGACTTTCAGTTAGTGTTTTCAAGGGACTTCTTGTATTGAGAAAGCCATCATGGAATGGAAAATGTTCCTCATTGAAGACAACATGTCTTGAAGTGAAGATTTTTCCATGAGAGTTTATGCATTTGTATCCTTTGTGGGAGTTACTATATCCCAATAACACACATCTGGTTGTGTGGAATTGCAGTTTGTGCTGATTATAAGGCTTGAGACAAGGATAGCAAGCACACCCAAAGGGTTTTAGGGAGTTGTAGTCAGGCTCCTTTCTAAAGAGCAGTGAGTAAGGACTTTCATTAATTTGAGTGACTAGAGAGGGCAGTCTGTTTATGAGATAAACTGCTGTGGAGAAAGCTTCCCACCAATAGTGTAAGGGCATTTTGGCTTATGCTAGTAATGTCAAGCCAAATTCAGCAATATGTCTGTGTTTTCTCTCAGCCCTACCATTTTGTTGTGATGTGTAAGGGCATGACATTCTGAATTGTATCCCTGCTTCTATTGCATGGTTTTGCACAGCCTTATATTCACCACCACCATCACATTGGATTGTCTTAATTCTCTTGTTGAACAGATTTTCTGCCATGTTTTTAAACTGGGTAAAAGCTTGTGCAGTATCTGATTTCTGTTTCAGAGGATAAATCCAGGTAAATCTGCTAAAGTCATCAAGGAAGTGAACATAATATTTGAAACCCGAAGGAGATGTTACTGGTGCAGGCCCCCAGACATCAGTATGAACTAATTCAAGAATTTCCTTAGCATGAGAGGAAGAGGTTTTAAAGGTTAAAAAGTGCACTTTGCCATATTGACAAGCCTCACAAAAGTTAAAATGATCACTAGGTGATAGTTTGACATTACAACTTTTCAAGACACTATCTAGGACTTTATTATTTGGATGACCAAGCCTTCTATGCCAGCTCTCCTTGACAGATACATAAGCACACGGGTCCCTTTCAGTCCTTGAGAGCTGATACAAGCCATCTTTAAGTGTCCCTCTTAGAATTGCCTTCCCTGTCAACTTGTCCTTCACAAAGCAACAATTTGCATCAAACTCAACCAGAATGTTATTGTCAACAGTTAATTTCGACACACTTAATAGGTTTTTGGTAATGTTGGGCACATATAAGACATCATGTAAGTTAAGTGAGTTTAGTTTTGAGGAACCTGAGGCAACAATCTTCAATTTTTCACCACTTCCAACTATTAATGAGTTCTTACCACGATGTTCTTCCAGATTCTCGAATTTGTCAGTTTGGTGTGTCACATGATTGCTTGCACCACTGTCAAAGTACCAATCATAATCTTGAAGAGAGCTTTGTGAGGCTAGGAAGGCATTGTGTGCTCCTTGTCTGTCACTGCATGCTGAACAATTTGAGTTTATATAAGACTTATCAAACCTGTAGTAGCAATTTGTTGCTGTGTGCCCGACCTTGTAGCAAACTTGACATGTTGGCTTAGACATTCTTCCTCTTCCTCTGCCTCCTCTCCAACCTCTGAAGTTAGAGCCTCTCTAGTTGCTACTGGAACCTCTCCAGTTGTTGTTTGTGTTGAATTTGTTGCCTTTGTAATCAGTTTTGTTGGAAACATTTGCTGAAGCATTAAGGGTTAGGTTGGTGAGGCTATTCAGTTGATCAAGTCTACTCTCAAAGGTCAACAATTGAGCCTGCAGATCAACCCAAGTGAGACTAGTTTGATCAGATAGCTTGACCACCATAGGGTTGTATTCAGAATCTAAACCATTCAGGGTTTGAATGATTAGATCTGAGTTGGAAATGGGGCTGCCTGCAAGTTTAAGCTTGTCAGCAAGATTCTTCATTTTGACCAGATACTCCTCCATCTTCATCTTTCCTTTTCTGATGCTGTGAAACTCAGATTTAAGGTAAGTGACTCGAGATCTTGTGTGTGCACCTGCTAGGCTTTGAGCTTCATCCCAAAGTTGTTTTGAGGTTTCACAGTGCAGCAACCGTGTTGCCATTTCAATAGTCATTGAATTCATCAGCCATCCAAGGAGTTGTGAATCATGAGCCTGCCAATCTTCAAAAGCAGGATTTGGCTTCTTGCTTGAATCTACAGAAGCTATGAATTCTTCAGGACACTCCTTTGTCCCTAGCATGTGCCCATCGAGCCTGCGGCCTTTGACTATAGAGATCACCAAGGATTTCCATATTGGATAGTTGTCTCTGTCCAACTTGACAGACACAGTGGATGAGAGATCATTTTTGAGCTTTGAATCTGCAGCGGATGTCATGATTTGTATTGGATCAAGAGCCTTCGGGGCTTAAGAGCTCTGGTACCAAGTTAGAAAATGTAACGAGAGGTAAAGAATGATATATTTGATCTGATGATTACAATGTACATATATAGCAAATGCTAGCAATACATGATCCTATGATTAAGGCTAGCATTAAGATACTACAAGCAAATAAGGCAACAAATAATGCTGACAGTCATTGATTGGTAATTACACTAATTACAATGATTGACAGTGTCAAGGCAAATCATTGGATCCACACATTAAGGGATCTTGTCTCTAATTGAAGGAATTTTGTTGCTTGCTGATGGTGAGGGACGACTAGAAATTAGGATTCCAAAACGGGGAAAGGAAGGGGCGTTCCGGGTCAATTAATGCTTTGGGTGTACAATTAAAGCTATAAGAACAGATAATGGGCCTGAACTCAGTTTGCCTAAATTTTATGCCTCCAAAGGAATTTTGCATTAGACTAGTTGTGTTTCCACTCCTCAACGAGTAGAGATGGAGGAAACATCATCACATCTTGAATGTTGCTGGAGCACTGGTATTTCAGTCCCAATTACCTAACAAGTTTTGGAGATATACTGTTCAGCATACAATGTTCATTATCAACAGCGTTCCTTCCAAAGTCCTTGATTATCAAATTCCCTATACTCTAATGCATGGCACTGCACCTGATTTATCTGTTTTGAAGACATTTGGTTGCTTATATTTCAGAGTCAAAGACCAAGTTTTATCCAAGGAGCTAGAGATATATTTTTATGATCACTCATTGATCACCAAACATTCAAAATCGTCCTTCACTTCTCTTCTTATTTATGCGGATGATATTGTTCTAGTTTGGACTTCCTTGCCTATATATTTAAGACTCTCAAGTCCCCTTTACATGCAGCTTTTGGAATCAAAGACTTTGGTGTTTTAATTTGGCTGCCCATTCTTCACAAGGAATATTCATATGCCAAAAGCAATATTACCTAGACTTGAACCTATTACACTTCCTTGATTCAAGTGTGACTATTCTGATATTCCCGCATTTCGCAGACTTGTTAGTCGCTTACTATACCTAACAACAACCACACCTGACATTAGCTTTGCTACTTAACAGCTGAGTCAGTTTCTATCTCATTCAACAATTTCTACACCAACTATCAGTGGGCCCAATTTTGTTAGCAGACAACGCAGGCCTCCAACTTACATCTCCCGCTCATTTCTTTCCTCACTTTTGTACTCAGCTATCACTATAAACAAACAATACCTCATGTATGTATTCATTCCAAATTGAATCAATGAGATATACCTTTCTTTATTCGTTTCATTGCCTTTATTTGTATTATTATTATGGAATCTGTGGTTTTTGTTCATTTCAAACAAAATGGATCAAAAGTCTTTGTAATGGAAGTTTATTAGACACTAATGGAAGGCTCCAGTCCATCTTTATGGATTCCTGCCAATGAAATATGTTTTAAATATTTATTTAAACCACTCAACGTGAATTTTGACATGTGATTTAGCAAATTGTTTCTCTCTCTCATAAAACATCTTTGTTTCTGTTTTTTTTTTCTTACAGAAAAGTGCTTCAAGTCCCTTTAAACTTTCACCCATTTTCAATTAGTCACCTACACCATAAAATCTTACTATTTAATCCTTGATCTATGACAATTAATACCATAAGTCATTCCCTTAGTTCTATTTTTAATTAAGTTATTAAAGAATGAGTAACATGATTTAATTAAAGTCCTCCATTTATTTGTAATTTGATTGTTTGTATTAAATTATTTTTTATTCTTATTTTGTATCTTTATTATTCAACAACAAATATTTTAGCAAAATAATAAAATAAAATCATACAAGAATATGAATTAATCATGTTCTTATCATGTGTCTTTATTGGTAATATATGAGATAGTAATAGTATTTGAGCTACCACTACAACAGATTAGACTTTAGATAGCGTTTCTGTATGCCTTTTAATAGCGTTTGAAACCGCTATCTATGCTACCGCTATTAAAACTCGTTAGCAAAGATAGAATTTAGGAAGCGCTATTAATAGGTGATTTTAGATAGCGTTTGTACACGGAAACGCTATCTAAAGTCTGACTTTAGATAGCGTTTGTATTAACAAACGCTATCTAAAGTCACTTTAGATAGCGTTTGTTAATAACAAACGCTATCTATTCCCCCCCTTTTTTTTAATTTTTACATATTTCTTAACTAAATCCATTCCTGCATATTGAACTACACCAAAATTCATTTATGCAAAGAGGAGGGAAATCTGTGAGAAATAAGAACAAACATATATCAATGAACAAATCTACCAATGTTACTGAACTATCAATGTCAGAAATGTGAAATGTTCAACAAATAACAAGAAACTAATAAAATTCATTGTACCTGCCCTAATGAACAATGTTACTGAACCATCAATGTCAGAAATGTTCAACAAATAACAAGAAACTAATAAAAGTCCTCCATCACAGTTGGGTAAGCATCCTTAAGGTCAATAACAGCAATGTCCTTTGGAAACTCGTGTATCCTTAAGCATCCTTAAGGTCAATAACTCCATCATTATAAGAGAACCGTTGCCCATCATATTTTACTTTTGGGTTTTTCCTCAGACTGTCAAAAACATCTTTGTTAGCCTTCATGTCAACATAGCATGCTTCATTTATTTGTTTTGGTGTAAAAGCATGTTGGGTCTGTAAGCAAACACAAGCACCAAATCAATATGGTTTGAACTAAGTGTACCAGGACCAAGAGAAGATAGTACACATCCACCGAGCTAAAGAGAAGGCATGTATATGCTGAAAAAGGTGTATATCAACCACCATTTCCAGATTCATTAGGCATAAAATAAATTAAAGATTGCCAATAGAAAAGTATAACCATACGTCTTGTTGGTTGTTATAGAAAACTCCCATAATGAACATTTTATGAACAAGATTTTGAAATTTAGCATCAATAACCCAATCACCAAAGAAAGCAAGTGCTATATACAATTTCATGTAATATTTATAAATTGCCATTTACTTTCTGCATCCTACGAAGCCAAAACATACACTTGTAACATGCATTACTTTGTGATCAAAAGCATTATTCGCATACCAATGAGTATTGCTGCAACTACTGTGATCAATTTGACATAATCAAACGAACTTCTCAACAATATAGCGACACCAATCTTCCTTGACTTCAGATAGTTGAGCAGTGGAGTATGTGGAGCATTTGAAGTCAGGGAAGTACTGCGACATAAAAATTAAATAAATTAAGTTACAATTGCTAAAACATTTGAACAGTCACAATTAAAAGCTAAGTAAACAACATACCCCCATTGGTATTTTAATTTGGTTCTGCAAGATAGTTTCCTTCATGAAACGCATCACATAGTACCCACAATCTATACTGTTGGGTTGTCTTGGGCACTATAAAAAATAAAATAGTAAATCGATATAGGTTTTTTTTATCTAATTGCGCATTAAGTTTTTGCAAATGTACCTCTATCTGAATCCATTTAATGTTGGTTGCCTTTAAACGCGGCACCTTAGCTCCGATATTTGCACGATAAACTTGCAAAGCACTAATCACAAAATCAAACAGAGTTCATTAAGAAACATATTTTCAATCATCACAAACACACGCATGCTTTTTTTTATTTTGAACCACAACAGCCACAACCCAGTATATGTCAATTCAACACATGTTCTAATGTCAAAAATCAAAAGCACATTAGGACCATGACAACTTGCAACATGTATCTACCATGGAAGCCATTCGACAGAATCATAGAAAATCAGAAATATAAAAGCATGCTTACTTATCGAACAGATTCTTTAATTCTGGGCGACCCCTAGGATCAACATTCAAGGGATCCAGATAGTAAATAATCTCTTCAACAATATTTATCGCGCACAACACCCAATGATTCCTACAAAAATGTTGAGATAACAAATCCTAAGCACCTCAACTTTTATGTAATTCATTATTGTGAATTAAGTCCTATAGGATAAGTGACTCACCCAACATTGCACGGCGCTAGAAACAAGGACTGATATTCTCTTTCTGTAGTTGCAAAGCGGTCAGCTATATACTTTGTCTGTGAATCCCTCCCGAAGAAGCCGTATGTATCTGTTTGGTGTGGGGACAAGAACAGAAACCTCCTCGTTCTTTCCTTTGGAAGCAACAATGTTTGAAGAGTACCCTTCCGGAACCTTAACTCCTTTAAGAAACTTACAAAAAACAGTTTTTTCTTTTCTAGATAGAGTGTAAGCAGCCGGAGGAAGATATGTACTTTTACCCTTCTTCGTCGGTCCCAATTCTCTTCTTATTCCCATACTAACCAAGTCCAACCTTGCATTGATGCCATCTTTAGTCTTCCCTGGCACATTGAGTAACGTACCAATGACACTATCACAGATATTTTTTTCAACGTGCATCACATTGAGGAAATGTCTTACATATAATGATTTCCAATATGGCAACTCAAAGAAAATCAACCTTTTCTTCCACCCTCTTGTGACAATATCTCTCGCAAAAGGTTTACCGAATTGGATATTCAAATCCTTTACCTTTTCAAAAAGTTGATCACCCGTCAAAGGTGAAGGAGCTCTACCTTCTTCCGAGTTCCCATTGAACGCCTTTCTCCACCACCGTAATGATGACTTGGATGCAAAAATCTACGATGCCCAAGAAAGACATTCTTCTTACAATGTTCTAACCGCATCCAATCTGTACCCTCTTCACATATAGGGCATGCACACCGACCCTTGATGCTATATCCTCGACTGATTACCGTAGGCTGGAAAATCATTAATTGTGCCAAACAACATAGCTCTCAAATTGAAACTTTCTTCCTTATACCCATCATACACCTCCACACCTGTCTCCCACAGTTGTTTCAAGTCTTCAATCAAAGGAGTCAAATAGACGTCTATATCATTTCCTGGTTGTTTGGGCCCAGAAATTAACATAGATAACATCATAATTTTGTGCTTCATGCATAGCCATGGGGATAGGTTATAAATCACCAAAATCACAGGCCATGTACTGTGAGAGCTACTTTGAACACCATGCGGGTTAAATCCATCAGTAGCCAATGCAAGTCGTAGGTTTCTTGATTCTTGCCCAAAATCAGGATAATCATGATCAAATTTCTTCCATTGCGGAGAATCTGCCGGGTGCCGCAGCTTGCCATCTTTGATCCTTTCATCCTCATGCCATGTCAAGTGCTTTGAATCTTCAGAACTACGGTACATGCGCCTAAATCTGGGTATTATGGGAAAATACCACACAACTTTCTCTGGATCTGATTCTTTCTTCTTATATCGTGAGGCATTACATTTAGGACACATCTTTAACGATGCATATTCATTCCGAAATAAAATGCAATCGTTAGGACAAGCATGTATCCTCTCGTAGCTCATGCCAATAGAGCGTAACATTTGTTTAGCCTCATATGTCCGACTAGGAAGCACATTATCCTCTGGCAACATGTCTTTCAATAGTGTGAGTAAGTCCGTAAAGCTCTTATCAGTCCATCCGTTGCCCGATTTCAAGTTATACAACTTTAACATCGCCGACAATCTTGTGAATTTAGTACAACCATCATACAATGGTTGCTCTGCATCACTTACCAACCTCCCAAACATTTGAGGACAATCCCGAAGATCCTCTTCAACAGCATTTGCAATGTCTTCAAAATGATCGCCCTCATAAGTATTTGTGTCGGTATCGTATGATGAATATCTCACACGATTCCTCATTTCACTAGACTCAGCTCTTGTCTCACTATGTTTTGTCCAACATGTATAACTTTGATCGATTCCATTACACACTAAATGTTCTTCCAAATCGGCTGCATTAACTTGCCTTGCATAACAACAATCTAAACAAGGACATATGATTGTACTAGGGTTTTCCGCATGCCGAACTGCAAAACTAATGAACTCTTTCACCCCATCCTCATACTCCTTCGTTAAACGATTGGCAGACATCCATTTCCGATCCATGCTTTCCCGATCTACAAAAATATTTATTAAACATATTTACTTTGAGTTTAGAGTGGTTGAGGTCTACATGCAATGTATACAGATTAAAGGAATGAAAGGAATGAAAACTTTTGCAATTACAGAACTTAGTTTCAGATTTCTTTAAGGATCTATATCAAAGTACTGGTATGGGAAATGTCAGTTTTCCAACCTTATCTGCCTTTCCTAATATAAAAGAAAGAGACAGGGATTTCCTTGAAAATCTTGTCTCAAAGTATTTACGGAACAACATCCATAGTTAAACGAGGTTTCTTTGAAGTTTAGACAAAGATCCTGTTTGGAACAATCAGAATTCATACTCGATCATTACAAAAGCTGCAAACAAAACACATTGTCGCTGACTTAGTTTCTTTCCCTTTTAATGGGGCACATAATCTTGAGAGAGAATCCGATGATTAAATTCCTTCCTATCAGGATACTAGAGCAATAATAGTAATGACAAGAGCATCATGATTCAAGGAGGACAAACCAAAATTAAACTCCAATACTAGGTTAAGTTTCCACGTTCATTATTAACCCGAGTTTGCTGAAGGAACCAACCGGTGCTTATAGTGCAGCTATGCACTCGATTTCAATCTTGGCATCCAATGGCAAGGCAGCTACTAGATAGGTTGAACGAGCTGGGGCAGGTGAAGGGAAGTCTGAAACCATTTGAACCAAAGGTAAATTAAGACTGTTGAAGTTACTAATGGTATTAAAGAAAAATTTAGAATACCAACTAATGGGAGCACAAACCTCATGGAAATACTGGATTCTCTTCCATCAATCTTAGATTTACTCGTAGTATATAATATGACAATTAACAAATGACAACAAAACCTATTACCTAGACAAGCAAACACCTTATTTGCCCATAATCCAAGAAGGATCAATTTTTAACTCAATATAACTTACTATCAGAAGTTAAATTCATTGGTATTGGTAATTAGCACAATTTAGCAGTTTGTCCCTATGTGGATTCCACCATATATATATAGTTCTCACAAATATGAAACCATCATCAAAAAACAAAGCAAATCAAAGAAGTTCGGACAAACCTGCAAGAAATCATTCAGCAGTAGAGTATATCCAGGCCTGCCGGGTCTACAGTTATAAAAATCATACAGCAGCGGAGTAGTAATAGCCAGATGCATAAACTTAAAGTAAACTTAAGTTTTGGAACTATTATGGACTATTATGTTTTGGAACCACAACAATGAGGGGAACTTAAAGTAAACTTAAGAATAACAACTTCTTCACAGTCCAAAGCAACACCAAGCCTTTACCAGTAGATAAGCTCCAAGTGTGCTGCCAAACACAAATAGAACCCCTCCAACCCCCTTTAGAAATATGATAGTGGCAATGAATTGCCGAGCTTGTATTTAACATCTCAATTAGAAGGGAACTACATGTGAAAAATGAAATCCGTTAAGCTAAAACAATAGTGAGAGAAAAGATGGCCTTACATCAATATCTGCTAGTTCTAACCCCAATCTAGAGGACCAGCTTTTCTTCAAAACAGTGAGCTTGGGAATCAACTCCTTCGCAATGGGTCCACCATTGGCATCAAATTCATTAAACCTAGCAACATAAATGCTATATCAATGGAGAAGTACTAAATATTGCTTTAATAGTATTATCTCACCATAACAGCTACAACAGTACATTAGCATGCATAAATTACTTAAGATACCTGAAATTTGATTTGCTATTTCTTTTTTCAAACAAGGTATGTGACAAAAGGGTCACGCACTTTAATAAATCACAACCTGAAGATGCACACCTACCTCTAGGAAATTTACAAAATGAAACAAAACCAGACTTAACTGTAGAAGAGGCTGCCTATATGTCATTCCAAGTAACAAGAGTCAAGATTAGAGTTTGGTATTGGGTACATTGGGGAAGAGGAGCATAGATTCAGAGATAGTTTAAGAATTTGCCAATGTCAAGATTAGCTGCAGGAGAATCTCATATTTGTGGCTTGACCATTAATGGGCTATCGGTCTGGAAAGGAAACAATGGTTATGGTAATTGAATGTTCATTTCAGTTCAGCTTCAGAGTAAATGGAATTTATCTTGTTTTCATTACTTGATTTATTTATAACATAAACCAGGTTCTAATTAACATATGTAGTTTCCTCAACAATTAGATCTATCGACTTGTGGTCCGCACCCTAATCGATATCAAAGTCTTAGTACTAAGTGCAAACTTCAAAATCCTCAATGATCTCGAGGAAATAACACACGAGAAAAAGCTACAAAAACCTTAAGTCATGTGCAACAAAAGAGCTCAAGATGCAATAGTTGTTGCTATTATTCAACAAAGACTTAACAATCCCAACATAATGGATACTTTGGATAATGAATAATTAACATTAATAAAATCTACATTTTATCTACACGAGACATTTATCTTCATTAATGATGCCTTCATTAACTCAATAAAAATCTTCGCATATATAGTGAACGATTCCAACAGATAGAGTTACCTTTGAAATGGATAGCTACTTCGATTCTGTGGACCGGAGTTTCCACAAGATTTGAGAAGCTTTCAAATGTAAGCTCACCTAGGAACAAGACAAAACTTCAGTTTTATAAGATACACTTGGAGGAACCCCAATATGAGAAAATCTTAGTAATGTCATAATAAGCATCCTTTCCAACAAGGGAGAAAAAAGAGAAACAATCAGCTGTAGTCTTAGAAAAAAAAGTATCTTCTTCAAACAATAACTGAGTTGCAGCAAAACTCACTCAATAAGAAGAGTTTATATTAACGGCAACACATAATAAAAATTTCTTATGATTTTAATATCAAATAAAATACCACTCATCAACGGTATAAGAATAAGGTGCATGCAAAAGGGTAAGGTAAAATGCTGATACAACTAAGATCGACAAACCCAAATAAGATATAAAAATCTGGCACAAGCAGCAATATGAGAAAGTACCCAAAATTGGTTCCTCTTTGTTTTTTTCTTTCAAAAGCTGATAAATTAGAAAGAAAGAAGAAAAGGGTATTACCAAAATCGATGTGATTGTGAATGACGGCCGGTGTTGGCGGTGAAACTGAGAGACGAGGCAGCTGGGGCTGGGGCTGAGTCTGAGATTGTGGAAAATGCGATGACTTACCAATCAGCGAAGAGGAAAATGCGATGGAAGAGGGAAGGGCTTGAACGGGCGGTGACGGCTGCAGGATGGTCAACAACAGCAGCGGCGGCGAGCAACGAAGGTGAGGGAAGAAAAAAGAGATGGCAACGAGCTACAGTAGAATGAAGAGAGCAAGAAAAAAGAGGGAAGAAAACCAAGGTCCCGCGTTTAATTTGCTGTTCTGAAGAAAAGGGATACCTAAGATAGTGTTTCCTTTAGGAAACGCTATCTTAGGTATCACCTAAGATAGCGTTTCCGTGTGGAACCGCTATCTTTTCCTAAGTGGCACTTTTAATAGCGGTTCCACATGGAAACGCTATCTTAGGTGATACCTAAGATAGCGTTTTCTAAAGGAAACGCTATTAAAAGTCCCCCCATCACTTTTAATAGCATTTCCACACGGAAATGCTATAAAAGGTGCGTTATTAAAAGTCTAATCTGTTGTAGTGTACTGTGTGGATTCTGAAAGTAGGAACAAAATACCAACAAGAGAAAGTAACAGGAACAAGGAAAGATCGGAATCGATATATCAATTGAATCATGTTGGGCACTTTCCTTAGTGTGTGTTTAGATGGGGTATTTCAAAATTCCAAGGAATTTGAAATACCCCATAAAATATCTCATAAAATTCCTTTCAGGATTAGACATGAGTCTCCATAGGAACTTATTCCCATGGTGATCCCAATACGGTGAGCAACAACACCTTCTATTCTAAGTTTCTAACACTGTAATATGTAACAAAGAATTAATATATAGGAGCTCTTTGGTGAATGCACAGTAGAAAAATAGAGTAGCGGTATGAGGCGAATTATGACAAAGAGAGAGCAAATGGGTCTAAAAATGTGAGAAAATGGGATAAGTGAGTCTCGAGGGATTTAGCGTGTGTTTGGTTCTATGATAGAGATTAGAGAATATCATAATTCCATTTATTCCATGTTAAACGTGATTTTAGTAAAATTAGAAATGTTTATTTATTGCCAGTCTGTCAGTCAAAATTGATTTTGCCTTCAAGCGTGATTCTAGTAGAATTTACAGAAAGTGACTTTTGCATTAGGGTGAAAACAATTACACGGAGCTTTACATCAAATTACTTTCAAAATAAAAAAAAATCCAAATATAAATCATATTACTTCAAACTCAATTATAATCAAATCAATTCTATAAAATAAATGTTATTCAAGTTCACATTTATGAAATGCTCATCCAAACACATGTTTATTGGTATCCAAAAAATGGCCAAGGTAGGGTACTAAGTAAGCACCCTAACTGGCAAGTCTCCCACTGTCTTTAAAGATATTTGGTGTCCAAACGAAAAATAATCCCAAAGTAAAACCCTGTCAAGCCCATATTTACACAGAATAGGGCGTGGAGATGCGTATGTGCGTATTGAGTTATGCCAAGTCCACACGACTAGGGGTGAGGATAGGTTAGACTGAGCTAAGCCCTGATAGGTCTCAGCCTGGTCTTCGTTCAAATCTCAAAGCCTTAATAAACTTAATTAATAAGCTTTTTTCAAAAAACTTTGACCTGTTTTCTTTATTAAATAAGCTAGGCTGGACCTTTAATAGGCTACGCTGGGCCCTTGACGGGCGGCCTGACCTATTCACAACCTCTACACACAATATAACTCAATACAATAAGGTAATTTATCCATTGATTTAGTCCATATACAAACATATACAACACACTTAAAGAGTTTATTTTACTTGCCATAGGACTTTAGTTTTAGACAAAACTACTACATAAGGGTACTCTAACTTTGTAACGCTCTTAAGAGCTAAGATCCACGAGTCTAATAATCCTCTTCTTTGTGTTGATTGAATCTCACTCTTAGCTCATGTCTGCAAGCAGTTATGTACACATCACATGACTCTTACAACAATTAATAATTTAACAAAACCTGGATTGAAGATTTTATTGAGATAATTGTTGTAATTTAAGATTAAGTATGAATATTATATAGGTAAAATAGGTTGATTGGTCCTATACGTTTTTTTTTTATATTGGTCTTATAAGTTTTTTATTTTTCAATTCGGTCCTACATGTTACGTTCTGTTTTCACGTTAGTCATTTGCCAATTTTGACCTTACGGGGTCAGATCAAAAGCCATGTGTCGGACTAAGGTGATAGCCACGTTAGATCAAAAGTGACGGCTTTAAGTCAAAATTGATGGAAATGACTAATGTGAAAACATAACGTAACATGTAGGACCGATTTGAAAAATAAAAAACTTATAGGACCAATATGAAAAATAAAATAAACGTACAGGACCAATTTACCTATTTTACCTATTTTATACTTCAGGTGGCTAATTACGAGTGAAGCTTAGGCTGTGTTTCACAAAAATAGCTGATAAACTTGCTTATGGCTGATAAGCTAGCTTATAGTTGATAAGGTATTTTTTATCTGAAAACTTATAACTGATAGATGATATCTGAAAATCTAACTAATTGAATTTGAAGTATTTGGTAAAATTAGCAGTTGAACTAGCTTATAAATGTAAAATGACATAAAAAGACATATTTATGAGAGGCATGGTAAAATGGGAATTTCATTAAATTAATATGGGTAAAAGTGAGAGAAAATTTAATAAACTATAAGCTTTAGGCCATAAGATAAATAAAGTAGGTGGCTTATGAATTAAAGCTATGAGCTAATGAGATCAGCTTGTTTACCGAACACCTCTATTTTAGTCAAACAAGCTTATAAGATAGTCAAATAAGGTATAAGCTAGCTTATTGGACTTTCCAAACGGTGTTGGAACCAAAGTGGTTATGAATAATGACTCCTAAATTTTGATGTTAACAAAAAGATTAAATTCGAAGAATAAAGTTAGTGTTATGGACTAACTGATTTATTTAAGTGCGTTGGAATATATAAAACCCCTTCGACAACTGGACAAGTCCAATGAACAAGTCCATTAGAGAAGTCCAAAGACTTATCACTAGGGTTTGCTTGTAACTTTGGCTACCTTGGTCATCTTCTCCATGGATCTCTCATGGCAATTCTTGTTCCCTAAATCCACCTCTTCCACATCTCTTCCTTCTCCTATCCAGCAACCCTCCTCTTCTCCTTCTCTTCCATCACAGCCTGCCCCCACCAAAACCTTTGTGCGAGCCTTGAATAATGCTTGTGACATTCCTCTAAGCCAATTGCTTATCCCTAGTCTCAAAGGTGATGCGCTTGCGGTCAAGCTTCCGGAAGAAGAGTATAAGGCTAGATTGGAAAGCTGCAAGAATAATCTCCATGGACGCTTGATGCTCTCAAAAGGTGATACTCCCATAAAATCCAGTGACTTGTGCAATAAGTTATTGAAGCTGTGGCACTCGATTGGTCGTTGGAAGATGACACCAATTGGGAAAGGGTTCTTTGAATTTTCTTTTTCCTAAGTTAAAGACATGAGTAAGGTTCTCTCGGTTGGATCATGGGTTACAAATCCAGGGACATTGAGAATGTTCTCTTGGACTCCCGACTTTTGCCCGAGTTCGGTGAAACAGACAAGCACACAGTACTGGATTAGAATTTTTAGGTTACCACAAGAGTATTGGAGGCCTAAAATACTCTTTGTCATTGCTAGAGGGGTTGGAATTCCTCTCTCCTTAGATGATGCTACCATTAACAAAACTCTAGGTCACTTTGCAAGAGTTTTGGTGGATGTGGATTTGCTTAAACCACTCCAAAAGCACATTATGGTTGAAAGAGAGGATTTTGATTTTCGTGTAAGAATCGAATATGAGTATCTGCCCCACTTCTGTAATTCTTGTTCCAACATAGGGCATTCGGTCTCTGACTGCAAGAAGAATCAAACTTATGGAGAAGGACACGAGAAATATAACAATGGTTCTTTAGCTTTCAATAAAACGAGTGTACAATATGTTCCTAAGTCTAATGGTATTAGGACTGATGCAGCGGCTAAAACTTTTGTTAACAACAACAAAGGAAATGAGGTTCTAAAAGGACATAATAGTTTTGATCCTCTTGTTATTTCTGATAAATTAGGAAGGGATGATACTCACTAAGTTGATAACCACACTGCTGTTCTTCAGAATCATGATTCTGGTTCTAAGGAAATTGTGCCTGAATCTCCTACTACTAACAATAATGATGCTGTTATTATGATCACTCCAAGGAAATTGTGCCTTATTCTGGTGTTGTAAGGAACAATATGTTAAGTCTCTAAAATGTCTGATGTGCATTTCCCTAAGTTTTGATGAAAACTAAACATTGGTTAATGATTTAATTAACCTTCATATTGGTTGCTAACCTATCTATCGAGAGTGAAGATTAAATAAGAGAATCATCTGTCCAACACTGTAGTGATTGAAGCTCACATCCATCGCAAGTGATTGAAACGCACGTCCAACACTGTAGTGATTGAAGCTCACGTCCATCGCAAGTGATTGAAACGCACATCCAACACTGTAGTGATTGAAGCTCACGTCCATCGCAAGTGTTTGAAGCGCACGTCCAAAACGCAAGTGAAAGCCAGTGTCCACTAAAGTGGTGAAAGCCAGCATCCATCAAAGTATCAGAATGGTTCGTTCAATGACGTGGCATTTGGAGCGCGTCCATCAAAGTATCAGAAAAGCCCGTCCAGTGAGGTATCAGAATTATCCGTCCAATGACATTGCATTTGGAGCGCGTCCATGAAAGTATCAGAAAAGCCCGTCCAGTGAGGTATCAGAATTATCCGTCCAATGACGTGGCACTTGGAGCTCGTCCATTAAAGTATCAGAATAGCGCATCCATTAAAGTATCAGAATAGCGTGTCCATTAAAGTATCAGAATAACGCGTCCACTAAGGTATCAGAATGGCTCGTCCAATGACGTGGAAAAAGACTCTCGTCCACTAGAGTAACTGAGACTCTCGTCCACTAGAGTAACTGAGACTCTCGTCCACTAGAGTAACTGAGACTCTCGTCCACCAGAGTAATTGAGACTCTCGTCCACCAGACTAACTGAGACTCTCGTCCAGTAAAGTAACAGAGGCTCTCGTCCACTAAAGTAACAAAGGCTCTCGTCCACTAAAGGTAACAGAAGTGCTCGTCCACTAGTCTTTGGACTTGCTGAGTCTTTAATATGGAGCTCATCTACTAGCCCGAATGAAAACTCAAATGACTAGATAGACGTGATTATTTTCAAGATGGAAGCACTTATCTTATGAACGCGAATTCTATAAGGATTATCATAATCTTAGTTCAAGAACCAGAAAGTGACTTGAAGCCTTCTCTCCTACTCAGTTTCACGATTATCAAGAAAAGTCAGAAGTTACTCTCTCAAGCAACCTTGGATAATCAGAACCAAAGACCAGTTAAAGAATGCTTCCAACGTACTTTATTCCCTAGTACCTCTGGTCCTTACACGAAAAGAGAAGTGTACTCAGTAAAGTACAAAAAGCTCTCTACACAACTCTGATATGGCTGTAGCACGATGAATAAAGCCATGATCCTTCATATTAGAGTACAACCAACGACTCTATTGCATTAATTACTACCCAGAACGACTCTATTGCATTAATGGCTGCCCAGAACGACTCTATTGCATTTAATGAAATTCTGCTTGAAGCCAACATCTGAGGGGGTGTCTCTAACGGATCATAAATGCTTGAAGACCATAAATACAGAAGTCTTTGAAGATGAAGAACAAGAGAATACACATTGCATTAAAACGCCATTACTCTGCATTAATTTCTTCATTCTTTTATTCTGTATTCTTCAATCATTTTAAAGTAATTACGCAGACTTTCCTAAGCCTTACATTTAAACCACTCTCTGAGTGTTAGTGAAAGATCTGCCCGTGAGAAATTGTATTTATTACAAACCCAATCTCTCAAACAAACCAGAGTGAGCCTGAAGAGGCTAGGTGTGAAAATAATACTTGTCTTGAGCCTGAAGAGGCTAGGTGTGCAAATAATACTTGTCTTGAGCCTGAAGAGGCTAGGTGTGCAAATAATACTTGAGTCTGTAACCTTATCAGTTATAGTGGATAAATCTTGGTGCTGCCAAGGACTGGACGTAGCTCTTTGTTTTGAAGAGTGAACCAGGATAAATAACCGTATCAATCTCTCTTCCCTTAAACTCTTTAATTGCCTTAGTTTTCTTACGTCTATCAAGTGGTGTGCTTGCAAAAGTCACCCGTCCATCCTGTATTCTTCCACTCATCCAAATCTAGCCTTTTTGTTTGAGAAAAGATGTCAACTTTGCTTAAATTCTGATAAACACAATTCAACCCCCCTTCTTGTGTTTATAGTTGTCTATTTCAGTTGGTATCAGAGCTCAGCCTCTGGGTTGAGCATCTAACAGTGTAGAGGTAAAAGGTCCTGAAGAATAGACATGACGGTTGGAGCTAGTACAAGTGGAAGTCATCGATCAAGGAGCCTCCCTAACCAGACCTCCTTACTTCAATGGAGAAAATTACAACTACTGGAAAGATAGATTTCAGTGGTTTATTCTATCCACAAACTCTGATCTTTGGGATGTCATCACAGATGGTCCATTCATTCCCAAAAATGATGATAACACTGACAAACCAAAAGCTCAGTGGACTGGTGCTGAAAAGACAAAATGGGAGCTTAACCACAAAGCCATATATAACATCATCTGTGCTCTCAGTCCGGAGGAGTTTGAGAAGGTTTGTGCTTGTGACTCTGCGAAGGAAATATGGGACACTTTGGCTGTCACTCATGAAGGAACAGCTAAAGTCAAAGAATCAAAGATTGCCATACTTGTCAGAAAGTATGAACTATTCATCACGGAGGAAGGTGAGTCTGTTGCTCAGATGATAGGAAGATTCCAAACTATAATCAACAGTTTGAAATCTCTTGGCAAAGTCTATACCAGTGCTGAGAAGGTTGGAAAGATTATGAGAAGTCTACCTAAACAGTGGAGACCTTTGGTCACTGCTATCTCCCAAGCCAAGGATCTCACTACCTTGACTATGGATGAACTTCTCGGAACACTCACTGTTCATGAGCAAGAACTTGGAGATGAAGTTGCACCAAAAAAGGGCAAGTCAATTGCTCTGAAAGCTGATCAAAAGTCAAAAAGTTTCCAAGGCTCTGAAGGCAGATGGGTCATCCAGTGATGCTGACCTATCAGAACTCGAGGATTCTGAGAGTGATGAAGAGTTGTCTCTCCTGACCAGGAAGATAAAGCTTCTCCTACAGAAAAAGAAGTTCAAGAGGGATAGGCCATTCAGAAGGTTCAACAAGGACAAGAACTTCAAAGAATCCACCTCAACAGACAAAAGTCCAATTGTTTGCTATGAGTGCAAGAAGCCCGGTCACTTCGAGGCTGAATGTCCTCAACTCAAGAAGGCCCCTTTTAAGAAATTCTTCAAGAAGAAGAAGAAAGGAATGATGGCTACTTGGGAGGATTTGGAGTCAACATCTTCTGATGAAGAAACAGAGGAAGAATCCAATCTGTGTTTGATGGCCAACGCTGACTCAGACTCTGATGATCAGGTACATCCTGACTATGAGGAATTACTTGATGCCTATGAGGAGTTGTTGGAGGAATCCAACTGCTTATCTAAAGCCTTCAAATCCCTCAAGAGAGAGTATGTAAAGCTCACTGGTGAGCATAAACATAAATCTCAAGAGTGCGAGAAGCTGGCTAAAGAGAACAGTGAGCTGAAGACTGAAAAGTCTAATGAAGCTAAGATCTCAAGTGAAACATCACCATCTGAAGAACTTGAAAAACTTCAACAGAAAGTGGAAGAGCTCACTTCTGATCTTGCCAAATTTGTTAATGGTAGAGACAATCTGACTAAGCTACTTGGCATTCAGAAGCACTCTCTTAACAAAGAAGGTATTGGATATGTCCATCAAACACATCATAAAGTATCAACTAAAGTTCCTACAGTATCTGGTAAGTCAACTGTAACCAAATCAACACCTATTTGTAACTTATGTGGAAAAACTGGGCATGTTATGTCTAAGTGTATCCATAAGAAGAGAAGGAAGTCTTTACAGACTCCTAGAACTAACAGAAAAGGACTCAGAAAAATATGGGTACCTAAAGATCAAATAATTTTTGTTGCAGATGTCCTCAATAGGATAAAGATAACACCACTGCTGGTACCCGGACAGTGGCTGCTCGCGTCATATGACAGGAGAAAGGTCTATGTTCCTAGACCTCCAACTTAAGAAAGGAGGACACGTTGCCTTCAGAGGAAATCATAAAGGGAAAGTTATAGGAATTGGTACTATTGGTGGTAAACCCCCTCTTCCCTCTATATCTAATGTTCTTATGGTTAAAGGATTAATACACAATTTGCTTAGCATAAGTCAATTATGTGATAGTGGTTTTGATGTTTCCTTTACCAACGATGTATGCATAGTTAAAGACTGTAATGGCAAAACCTTCTTTTCAGCTAAAAGGCAACAAAATCTTTTTAAGATTGAACTGTCTGATCTCTCAAATCAAAGTGTAACCTGTCTGATGTCTAAAGAGGATGAGAGATGGTTATGGCATAAGAAACTAGTACATGCTAGTATGAAACTAATTTCTGAATTAAAAAAGAATAATCTCGTGAGAGGATTACCTGATATTAGCTTTAATAAAGATGTCTTGTGTGATGCATGTCAGAGAGGTAAACAGAAAAAATCAAGTTTCAAATCTAAAAACCAAGTATCAACCTCTAGACCTCTTCAGTTGTTACACATGGATCTGTTTGGACCAGTTAGTGTTGCCAGCCTGGCTGGAAGAAAATATGGATTTGTCATAGTTGATGACTATTTTAGATACACATGGGTACTCTTCCTAACACACAAGGATGAGTCTTTTAAGGCTTTCTCAGTATTCTGCAAAAGAGTACAAAATTAGCAAGGTTTATGTATTTCTACTCTTAGAAGTGATCATGGGGGAGAATTTGAAAATGAGCAGTTTAGACAACTCTGTGAGGAGAATGGAATCTCTCACAATTTCTCTGCACCTAGTACTCCACAGCAAAATGGAGTGGTTGAGAGAAAGAAAGATCTCTGCAAGAGATGGCTAGATCTATGCTCAATGAAAATAATCTCCCTAAGTACTTAGGGGCAGAAGCTGTAAACACTGCTTGTTATGTACAAAACAGAATACTTATTAGGCCTTTTCTAAAAAGGACTCCTTATGAATTGTGGAAAGGAAAAAGCCCCAACATATCTAATTTTCATGCTTTTGGATGTGAATGTTTTATTCTGAATACCAAAGATAATCTTGGAAAGTTTGATTCTAAGGTAGATAAAGGTATTTTCGTAGGATATTCTCAAAAGTCTAAGGCTTTTAGAGTTTACAATTCAAGAACTTGTATTATTGAAGAATCTGTTCATGTTAAACTCAATGATGGATTAAAGACTGATAAAGAACTATCAGATCTAGAAGATGAACTTGCAGGTCTTGATATAAACAAGCCAGAAAGTCAACAACCCGATCTAACCAAAACAGAACCTGTGCCTGAGGCTGAAAGACAAGTGGAACAGACCAGTCAACAGACACATCAAGATCTTCATGATGATCTCAAAAGGGATTGGAAGTTCAACACTCATCATCCTAAGGATCTTGTTATTGGAAATCCTTCTGAGGGAGTAAGAACCAGATCCACATTAAGAGAATCAAGCAATGTGGCCTTTATTTCAGATTTGGAGCCTAAACGCATTGAAGAAGCTCTTGAGGATGAAAGCTGGATTCTTGCTATGCAAGAAGAACTTAACCAGTTCACTAGAAATGATGTCTGGACTCTTGTCTCTAAGCCTAAAAACAAGTCAGTTATTGGAACAAGATGAGTCTTCAGAAACAAATTAGATGAAGATGGTAAAGTTGTCATAAATAAAGCAAGGTTAGTAGCTCAAGGCTATAAAGAAGGTATTGATTATACTGAAACCTTTGCACCTGTAGCTAGAATAGAAGCCATACACATTTTAATGCCATATGCTGCACAACACCAAATTACCCTGTTTCAAATGGATGTAAAAAGTGATTTCTAAATGGTATAATTGAAGAAGAAGTGTATGTTAAACAACCCCCTGGTTTTGAGGATACTGATAAACCAGGTCACGTTTTCAAACTTAAAAAGGCATTATATGGTTTGAAACAAGCACCTAGAGCATGGTATGATAGACTCAGTTCTTTTCTCATGCATAATGGTTTTACTAGAGGACAAGTAGACACTACTCTGTTCAAAAAATGCTCTAAAGAGAACTTTATTATAGTTCAAATATATGTTGATGATATTATTTTTGGATCAACTAATGAAAAGTTGTGCAAGGAATTTTCAAATCTAATGCAAGCTGAATTTGAGATAAGCATGATGGGAGAATTGAAGTTCTTCCTTGGATTACAAATCAAGCAGACAAGTGATGGAATTTACATTCATCAACAAAAATATACCAAGGAGATACTCAAGAAATACAAAATGGAAAATGCAAAGCTCATGAAAACCCCTATGCAACCCAATTCAAAACTAAGCAAAGATGATGAAGGTAAAAAGGTAGATCAAACTGTCTATAGAGGTATGATTGGCTCTCTACTGTACTTAACTTCAAGCATACCTGACATTCAATTTAGTGTCTGTATGTGTGCTAGATTCCAACATGATCCTAGTGAATCTCATCTTAAGGCTATAAAAAGAATATTTAGATATTTTCTTGGAACTACTAATCTTGGTTTGCTGTATTTAAGATCAAAAGAATACAGATTAGTGGGATATTGTGATGCTGATTTTGCTGGAGACAGAATAGAAAGAAAAAGCACCAGTGGAGGATGTCACTTCATTGGAGCAAGTTTAGTCTCATGGTCAAGCAAGAGGCAGACAACCATTGCCCTGTCTACTGCTGAAGCAGAATACATCTCTGCTGCTAGTTGCTGCTCTCAACTCTTATGGGTAAAACATCAACTTGAGGATTACTCTATTTATGAACATAACATATCTGTATGGTGTGATAATTCCAGTGCTATATGCTTAACTAAAAATCCAATTCAGCATTCTAAGGCTAAACATATTGAAATCAAACATCATTTCATTAGGGATTATGTTCAAAAAGGCATCTTTGATATTAAGTTTGTTAAAACTGAAAATCAATGGGCTGATATTTTCACTAAACCCCTCGCAGAAGATAGGTTTTTATTTATTAGAGATAATCTAAACATGCATTGCATTGTTGAATGACATGTATGAATGTTAACCTGTCTATGCTAAATCTGTCGTTACTCCTATATACATGTTCCTTTAACTAATGATTAGTTCAGGGGGAGTAATGATACAATACTTTAAGTGGAGTATGTCTAATATGCTTGCTGCATTACTATGATTTTCTTAACATGTTATCTGGCCCTTAACATATCTCATAAATAAAACTTGATAACCCTTTTTGATGTTGACAAAAGGGTATAATAGGAGAAATTGAGATTTGTGATAGAAATAAGAATGAGAGAATGAATATGATATGGGGAGAATGAATCCTCTTAATAAAATTTCAACCTATCTGATTTATGCTATTTTCTTTGTTGATATTTTCTGAGGTTCATTAAATCATCTCAATGTTTGTCATCATCAAAAAGGGGGAGATTGTTAAGTCTCTAAAATGTCTGATGTGCATTTCCCTAAGTTTTGATGAAAACTAAACTTTGGTTAATGATTTAATTAACCTTCATATTGGTTGTGCAGATTAAATAAGAGAATCATCTGTCCAACACTGTAGTGATTGAAGCTCACGTCCATCGCAAGTGATTGAAACGCACGTCCAACACTGTAGTGATTGAAGCTCACGTCCATCGCAAGTGATTGAAACGCACGTCCAACACTGTAGTGATTGAAGCTCATGTCCATTGCAAGTGTTTGAAGCGCACGTCCAAAACGCAAGTGAAAGCCAGCATCCACTAAAGTGGTGAAAGCCATCATCCATCAAAGTATCAGAATGGTCCGTCCAATGACGTGGCATTTGGAGCGCGTCCATCAAAGTATCAGAAAAGCCCGTCCAGTGAGGTATCAGAATTATCCGTCCAATGACGTGACATTTGGAGCACGTCCATCAAAGTATCAGAAAATCCCGTCCAGTGAGGTATCAGAATTATCCGCCCAATAACGTGGCACTTGGAGCTCGTCCATTAAAGTATCAGAATAGCGCGTCCATTAAAGTATCAGAATAGCATGTCCATTAAAGTATCAGAATAGCGCGTCCACTAAGGTATCAGAATGGCTCGTCCAATGACGTGGCAAAAGACTCTCGTCCACTAGAGTAACGTCCACTAGAGTAACTGTGACTCTCGTCCACTAGAGTAACTGAGACTCTCGTCCAACAGAGTAACTGAGACTCTCGTCCACCAGACTAACTGAGACTCTCGTCCAGTAAAGTAACAGAGGCTCTCGTCCACTAAAGTAACAAAGGCTCTCGTCCACTAAAGGTGACAGAAGTGCTCGTCCACTAGTCTTTGGACTTGCTGAGTCTTTAATATGGAGCTCATCTACTAGCCCGAATGAAAACTCAAATGACTAGATAGACGTGATTATTTTCAAGATGGAAGCACTTATCTTATGAACGCGAATTCTATAAGGATTTTCATAATCTTAGTTCAAGAACCAGAAAGCGACTTGAAGCCTTCTCTCCTACTCAGTTTCACGATTATCAAGAAAAGTCAGAAGTTACTCTCTCAAGCAACCTTGGATAATCAGAACCAAAGACCAGTTAAAGAATGCTTCCAACGTACTTTATACCCTAGTACCTCTGGTCCTTACACGAAAAGAGAAGTGTACTCAGTAAAGTACAAAAAGCTCTCTACACAACTCTGATATGGTTGTAGCACGATGAATAAAGCCATGATCCTTCATATTAGAGTACAACCAACGACTCTATTGCATTAATGACTACCCAAAACGACTCTATTGCATTAATGGCTGCCCAGAACGACTCTATTGCATTTAATGAAGTTCTGCTTGAAGCCAACATCTGAGGGGATGTCTCTAACGGATCATAAATGCTTGAAGATCATAAATACAGAAGTCATTGAAGATGAAGAACAAGAGAATACACATTGCATTAAAACGCCATTACTCTGCATTAATTTCTTCATTCTTTTATTCTGTATTCTTCAATCATTTTAAAGTTATTACGCAGACTTTCCTAAGCCTTACATTTAAACCACTCTCTGAGTGTTAGTGAAAGATCTGCCTGTGAGAAATTGTATTTATTACAAACCCAATCTCTCAAACAAACTAGAGTGAGCCTGAAGAGGCTAGGTGTCAAAATAATACTTGTCTTGAGCCTGAAGAGGCTAGATGTGCAAATAATACTTGTCTTGAGCCTGAAGAGGCTAGGTGTGCAAATAATACTTGAGTCTGTAACATTATCAGTTATAGTGGATAAATCTTGGTGCTGCCAAGGACTGGACGCAGCTCTTTGTTTTGAAGAGTGAACCAGGATAAATAACCGTGTCAATCTCTCTTCCCTTAAACTCTTTAATTGCCTTAGTTTTCTTACGTCTATCAAGTGGTGTGCTTGCAAAAGTCACCCGTCCATCCTGTATTCTTCCACTCGTCCAAATCTAGCCTTTTTGTTTGCGAAAAGATTTCAACTTTGCTAAAATTCTGATAAACACAATTCAACCCCCCTTCTTGTGTTTATAGTTGTCTATTTCACAATAATGCTTCTATTCCAGGTATTCATGTTATTTTTAAAAATCCTTGTCATGTTGATTCTGGTTCAAGAAATAATTCTCAAGGGAAATTTGTACCTTGTATTGTAAGTAAGAGTGTTGCTTCGAAAAATAAAGGTAAAGAAGTTATGGCAGATAACACTGGAGATGTTTCACTGGAGGATGTGGTTCTTGATAGATCTTTCTTCACTGGAGTGAATAATGTGCCATTTCAGGACTGTTCTTTTTACCATAAATCCTCTTCTGGGGTTTGTGGATGGAAATAATGTTGGAAATCAACCTGGTAAAGACTTATTGATTCATCAGGTGGTTGATTCTCAGGATGACACCCCTCTACAGGTTTCTAATTCTTTGTCAGCAAGGAGTTCTCATAATGATACAGTGGTTTCAGATTCTATACAGGATCCTGTAACTCCTCCTCCTATGGATGAACCAGAAATTAATGAGAATATTGCTAAGGACATGAGGGTTATAGGAAAGTTCTGGAATGATGATGTTCCAGATGATGGTATATCTACTGAAAAAATAGATAATGGTAATCCAGAGGTTGGCAATGACAGCTTTCAGAAGGTCATGACAAAATCCCAAAAAAATAAATTGAGGCAAAAGAAGAGAATTGAGCAAAACGAAGACCAATATAATACCCGTTCCAGGGCAGGATCTCTATCAATCTCCTTTTGATGAATATCATCTATTGGAACTTTAGAGGGATTGCTAACTCAGATTCTAGGCAAGCCCTTAAAAACTCTTGTTTCTGTCACAAACCGGATTTGTTATTCATGTCAGAACCTTGGATTACTTTTGAGTAGGTTCCTCTTTCCTATTGGAAGAGTTTAAGATTGAAGCTTTTTGTCTTATATGATAGGGGGTCTCAAGCTCCAAACCTTTGGGGTCTTTGTGCAGAGCATCTAGATGTTGATGTCATTTCTAAGTCCAGACATCAATTCTCCTTTTCAATGAATGTTAATCATAAAAGGATTTTTATTGCAGCTGTTTATGCTGCTACCAGCCATGTTGTGAGGAGGGACTTTTGGAATGAGCTGCAGACTTTAATCCAGGGGATTCAAGTGTTAGAACCAAAGTGGTTTTGGATTAAAATAATCTCTTAAGTTTTGATGTTAACAAAAAGGTTTAATTTGTATGGCAAATTATTTGTCAAAGATCTAACTTGTTTGTTATAAGTATGCAGGGATTACTTGACTTAGCAAGTCCAAAGACTTGTGTGGACGAGTGCCTCTACCATATTAGCAGACAAGCACTTATGTCAATTTAGTGGACGAGCGCTTCTGCCACTTTAGTAGACGAGCGCTTCTGCCACATTAGTAGATGAGCGCCTATGCCACATTAGTAGACGAGCGCTTCTATCACATTAGTAGACGAGCACTTCTACCACTTTAGTGGACGAACACTTCTGTCACAACAGTAGACGAGCATAATTAAACTCTTGTATAGATGCATTCTTAAAACTAAGTAGACGCCTATATGTTCTATATGTTTGCTACCTTGAATATGAGATTTAATGTATCTGGTCCACGCTTAATTTATTTCAAATGATTGCTTATTTAATTCAAAGAATATATGTCTTTTACCTTGATGCTTCTTTTGTATAAAATCTTTATCTCTCAGATAAAAGAACTTCGTACCATCGAAACCATAAACCTTTGCACTCTGTCAAAATACATTGTTGTAAAGATCAAGTCAAGTACAAAGATGGTAAGTCAGAAAGCAACCTTTGGTACTATAGAGAAGTGACTGTTCTACTTTAAGCATTCCTCTGTTAAACAAAAGCACTTTTCAGTGAAGTATATCAAGTTACCAGTGTCAACGGATCCAAGCATTTAATGCTAAGTCTAAACGGATACAATTTGAAGACCGTTGAAGAAGATCAAGACAGAGAAGCACTTCAGCTATATATATACTTGAAGAACTTCAAGGAGCATATGGACATAGATTCAATATATAGATATATGCAATAACACAAGCTCTGATATCATAGTGCAAAAACTTCGTTGAAATTGTAACACAAGTTTACTTGTAAATCTTGTTGATCTTAAACTTTGAAATTCTCACACATAGTGAGTTCTTAGATCAAAGTTTTAAATCTCTTTGTTAGAGTTAGAGCCTGAGGAGGATTGGTAGAGAAAGAATACTTGTAGCCTAAAGAGGTGTTGAATACTTGTAAAGCTATTGGATTATAGTGGAGAAAAACCTTTAGGTAGAAGGGACTGGACGTAACTCTTGGTTGGAAGAGAGTGAACCAGGATAAAACACTTGCGTGAATATTCTAAACCCTTATCTTTTACAGTTTTGTTTATACTAACTGTGGGGTTCTGAATCTGAGCTTATTATCTCTTTAAAAGCGTTTTCCTGTTTGTGTGTTGTTCTTATTGTTTTGCTTGTAAAAGGTTTGAGAAAAGACTTTTTCGAAAATCTGTTAAGAAACACGATTCAACCCCCCCCCCCCCCCCCCTTGTGTTTCCCTGTGTCAACTTAGCTGGTATCAGAGCTCAACCTCGAAAGGGTTGAGCATCTAGCAAGTGCTGAGGGAGTACGATCCAACAAGCATGGATACAGAAGGACATGCAATCAACAGACCTCCTTTCTTTGATGATAGTGATTATGACTACTGGAAAAAGAGAATGATGGCTTTTCTTGATGCACAAAATGTGGACATCTGGGAGCTGATTGAAACTGGCTACACTGAGCCAAGAGGTGATGCTGGAGCTACTATTCATAGAGTTCAATGGACTCAAGAGCAGAAAAATCAACATCAACTCAATCTGAAAGCTAAGCACTATTTGATGTGTGTTATCACCAGATCTGAGCATGATAAAGTCCACAGCTGTAACACTGCTAAGGAAATATGGGATACTCTTGCCCTAGCTCATGAAGGGTCGTCCCAAGTTAAGGTGTCAAAAATAAGCATGCTGGTTCATCAGTATGAGTTATTTAAAATGGTTGAGCATGAAACTATAGATCAAATGTTTGGAAGATTCCAAACTATCACCAACAATCTTAGATCTCTTGGAAAAACCTATGAAAATAGAGATCATGTCAAAAAAAATTTGAGGAGCTTATATACAGTGGAGACCTAAGGTCACTGCTATTCAGGAAGCAAAGAACCTCAATACTCTCACTTTAGAGGAACTTCTTGGATCTTTAAAAGTTCATGATCTTGAGCTCACTGAAGAATAAAGTTCCAGAAAAGGAAAATCTATTGCCTTAAAGGCAAAGAAGGCTAGCTCTTCCAAAGATCTTAAAGCTGAGGAATCATCTGATGAAGCAGAACCCTCTGACAGTGATGAAGGATCTGATGAGGATGAACTGTCTTTCATCTCCAGAAAGATTCAACATATGTGGAGAAAGAAAGGTGGTTTCAGAAGGAAGAAATTCAACAAAAAGTTCATAAAAAAAATCAGACTCTAAGGATCTGGATCTGTCTTCATCTGATGAAGAGAATGAAGCAGAGGAAGAGGCAAATATCTGTCTCATGGCTGGTACATCATCAGAAAGTGAATACACTGATGCTGAGGTAATGGATTATAACCCTTCTATTCTTCAAGATGCTTTTGATGGATTATTGCATAATTCATCAATTCTGTCTCATGAATATAGAAGTCTTAAAATGAAATTTTCAAAACTATCTAAAGAATTTGATGGGGTTTGCATGGAGAAAATGAGTTTTGTAAATGAAAATAACAAACTGAAATAAGAGAATGTCAGTCTAACTGACAAACTCAAGTGTGAGCCAACTGTCTCCTGTGAAGTTGCAAAACTAAAACAAGATGTGACATATCTGACAGACACTCTGTCTAAATTTGTAGGTGGCTCAGATAAGCTTAGTTTAATTTGAAGTTACTCTTGGTCACCACATGATAAGTCTAGCCTTGGTTATGACAAAGAAAAACATGAAGCATCTTATAAAAAGTCAAAACCATACTTGCATAATAGAACCTCAAAAGCTCAAACACAACATGTCAAAACTAAACTATGCTTGTCCAACACTTACTGTAAAGTGTGTGGGAAAAGTGGTCACATAACATCTAGATGCATACATTATAAGCATATTAAACATGCTAGTCCAGTGACTACTAACAAGAAAGGACCCAAGTCAATTTGGGTACCTAAAGATAAGATTGTACCTGTTGCAGACTTGCTTAACAACAGGAAAGAAACACACATCCTGGTACTTGGATAGTGGTTGCTCACGTCACATGACGGGAGAAGGGTGTATGTTCCAAGACCTTTAACATAGGGATGGTGACTGGGTTACTTTTGGAGGTAATCAGAAAGGGAAGATCACTGGAGTAGAGCTTGATGAAGCTAGTGCAGATTTTAATCTCAGGGACTCTGAAATTCAAGCAAAAGTCAAACCTGATTATCAAGTGGACGACCTTCTACAACATGAGTCAGAAGCTTCAACCTCTCAACAAGAAATTGTTCAGAGATCTTGTTACTTAAGATTCTGCCTTAGTCTCTGAGTTAGAACCAAAGACAGTAGACGAGGCTCTATTGGACGAGGGCTGGATTCTTGCAATGCAGGAAGAACTGAACCAATTTGAGAGAAGTGAAGTGTGGACCCTTGTGCCTTTTCCAAAAGATAAATAAGTTATTGGAACCAAATGGGTGTACAGAAACAAACTTGATGAAAATGGTAAGGTAGTAAGAAATAAAGTGAGACTTGTAGCACAAGGATATTCTCAAGAAGAAGGTATAGACTATACTGAAACTTTTGCATCAATTGCTAGATTAGAGGCTATTCGCATCTTATTATCATTTGCTTACACATCATAATATAATGTTATATCAAATAGATGTAAAAGTGTCTTTCTAAACGGTGTTATTAGTGAGGAAGTATAAGTTATGCAACCTCTGGGTTTTGAAAGTGAAACCCAACCTGAACATGTATATAAGCTAAAGAAAGTTTTATATGGTCTTAAACAAGCTCCTAGAGCTTGATATGAAAGGTTAAGTTCATTCTTAATGGACAATGAATTTAGTAGAGGAAAGGTTGATACATCCTTATTTAGAAAACCCAATAAATCAAGTTTTATTGTTGTTCAAATATATGTTGATGACATAATCTTTGGTTCTACTAATGAATCTCTATGTAAAGAATTCCCTAAGCTTATGCAGAAAGAGTTTGAAATGAGTATGATGGGAGAACTCAAGTTATTTCTTGGACTTGAAGTGAAGCAAACGGTGGACGAGGTATACATCCATCAAACTAAATATACAAAGGAACTTCTAAAGAAGTTTAAGATGGATGATTGCAAATCAATGATACCCATATGCATCCGACGTCCATACTGAACAAAGATGACAAAGATAAAAGGTAGACCAAAAGGTATATAGAGATATGATAGATTCATATTAGAAAACATCTTAATATGATTTGTGTGGATTAACTATGCGTCCAATGCATGTTGCATGCACATGTATTGCATGAGTGCGTCCAATACATGTTGCATGTGCGTCCAGTGAGTATTGCGTCTATTAATTGTTTGCATGGTTTTATCAGACTCGTCCATGCTATCTATTGTTATATTTGCATTAATTTATGTCCAAGACATATTTAATAATATCCTTATGCTGAGTCAGTTATTTCCATCAATCTCATCAATAGCTTTCACTACAAAAAAAAGGTTATTTAGCGACCGAATATAGTGACCGAATTTGTTGGTTGCTGTTTGCGACCGAAATGACGACCGATTGTAGGATCTAAATCAAACACTGATTACAGTTGATATTGCGACCGAAATAGCGATCGAAATAGAACGTAACAGAGTTATCAGCATCTATTTCGGTCGCAAAATAAAGGAAAGTAAAAGTAAAAAATTTATGACTTTTTAGCGACCGAAATGGCAACCGAGTTAAATGCAACGGTTAAATTTTATTTATCTTTGTGACCGATATTAAATCGGTCGCTAAACGGCGCGTAAAAAATTAAAATAGAGCGTGTTAGCGATCAAATTTTAAATCGGTCGCTAAATTTATGAATTCAAATTTCAAATCAACCTGTTTAGAGACCGAAATAGCGACCGAATGTTTCGGTCGCTAATATTAAAATCCCTAAATCCACCAGAACCCCCCTTTCTTCCCCATTTCACGAAACTTCTCTCTCTCTCACTCATTCTCTCTTCCTCGCGAGCTCCGACCACCAGTCTCCAGCCACCACCGTCAGGTAAGCTCTCTCCCTCTCCCTCTCCGTTTCTCTCTCTATTTCTCCATCTCTGTCTGTCTGTCTCACTCTCTCCGTCTCTAACCATTTCTCTCTCTCTTAGGTCCGTCTTCCTCCGCACGTCCAGAGCAGCGCCACCACCGGCACCACCAGAGCAGCGCCACCGTTACCACCGCAGCACAATAAGTCTTCTTCCCTTTGGCAAAATCAAATTATAATTCTCTGCTTACCTCACAGTCTCACATAATCTTGATCACAATTTTCATACTATGTTGGTAGATTTGGATTCTTCTTTGGTTTTTGGCATTTTTATATGCTAAATCTAATTGTTGTTTTATAAATACATGCCATACATTGAGGTTTAAAGTATTTTCATGTTCTAATTGTCTTATCTCTAAAATATTGTAACAAAACATACAAAGTACCATCGGTCCTTTTCTTCACCATTTTAGAACACTTGTTGCATCCTTGATAAAACCAATTATAGTCCTCAATAATCTCGTGAATTGCTGCAAGTGTTGTTACCGTTCTAGGCTATTGAAATCAAAGTAAGTGATCAACGGATGTAGATGAGAAAATTTGTTTAACATTACTGAAAAAACAGGTATAATTTGTAACCTGCTTTGATTCTCTAATTTCAATTAGAGTTTTTCTAAGATTAGGATCACAAAAGATATTCTTAGATGAGTTCCTACTTCGAAATGTAAGCTGACTTGTGGATTGTGTTGCACCGAAACATTGATTGGAATGGCTACAAATATATAAAGTAAAAGGAATATTTTTTTAACAAGAAATGTATAGAAGTAATAAAACTGATATGTACAAAAATTAAACTTGAGGCATACAGATTCATCAATGCAGTTGCCTCTGGTATAGCTGGATTCATCAGGACTTTTATTGTGTTCCATGAAGTAATGAGTGAGTTATGGCCTATAAATTTTTTGATGAGTTAAATTTGTTATAACAAATAAAATATAAATTAAAGGAATGATATATGTTTAAAGCGGTATAAAAGATTAGAATAAGTAGACATTAGAAATAAATGTTAATAATGGTGAAGGAATTATTTTTATAATAAATACCTCTATAATGAGTGATTCGGGCAAGTTGCAAAACTACCACTTTAAGTTGGTTATTTTCAGTCAGAAAGTTGAACATTTCGATTGCTCGTTCCCCAAACAATGTCACACGAACAAAATTATTGCTAAAGTTTGAGAAAAAAAAAATGAAGTTTGAGTATAAATTCTATGTGAAATAAAATGTTTAGTTAAGAGTATAATAATGTAATTGGGAGGACCTTTCATCAAGAAGATTGAACTCAATTCTCTTTCTTGTTATACCTTCATGTTGATAATCCTCTAAATTTCCATGTTCGGAAACAACACCAATAGCATTTGTAGTAATAGCATATATATGAATGTTAAAAGCATAAATGAATGTATTAACATTAAGATTAGTAAACATGTAAAAGTCAATTAGAAGTGTATAACAATTAAATATTCATTGATCTTTGTCTCCGATAAGATAGTCTCAAAAGGGATAAAATCCAATGCATGATATGGAATGAGTGCATCACAAGGTTTAATTGTTGTCCCACGGTGAATGGTAATACGGAATTGATGCTTTGTAGTTTTGAATGCATTGTTATTCTCTACAATGTTGAACTTGGAGATTGCATAACATTTTCCTTCGTGAAGATGGGTGATATGTATAGTATCTTTACTATAGATGCTAGCTTGAATCTTGCTTTTCTGAGAAATATAGGGTTGATGTGAGATTATAACAAATTCTATGAAGGAAATTATAAACTGTTAACAAAAATATAATTATTTATATGACAAAAAAGTGTAGAAAGGGATCTTACTTGTTCATCAATGAGTACCATATGAAGAGATGATGATTGAACATAGTGTCTAGTAACTTGCCAAAGCCTGATGATCCTTGCCGTGAATGTTCTATTTTCTTTTCCATGTCTTAGGTCTTTTATAAGACAAGTCTCCATACTGTAGGGTTGTGAAATGAAAGTGAATATCATAAAAAAAAAAGGAAAACAACTTCAAGTTAGTGTGTGAAGTGAAAATATGGAGTAGTGAACGAACTATGTCTTGAAGACTTGAATAGGAAAGATTTTGTTGGTGTTGCTTTGTCTTTATACATAAATAAGATAAAGGATGATATGATATATTATTTTAATGCAATAAAAAAAGAAAATGAAAAGTCTAAGCTATAAAATTTGATAAATTGATAGAATAATATATCCACTTGGGAGGAGAGAGAAGGGGATAAGGTTGTGAGTGGGAATGATGGCACGACAGATAGGGAGAGATGGCTTGAGAAGAAGAGAGAGGGATATGGGCATCTGTGTCATCAATGAATGAGATCAACCAAACCATTTTTGTGTTTCGCTATTTTTTTTAATAAGCAGTTGGAATACCATGATAACTTCCCAACTCTGCATGGATCCAAAAGTAAATTATAACTCTTTTAAGTGAAAATCTCAATATGAAATTTGGTTTTAAAAATATATATCAAATTAGTATAAGGTTAAATTAATATTATCAAATGTTGTCATTTCAGCTCTGACATGATTTTTTTTATTTATGCATTATAGGTCCTTGTCTGATCTTCGTTGTCCGCGGCTCCTCCCTTATCCTTACTTGGTTTTGCTTTGTCGAATAGGTAAGTTCTCTCAATACTTTCTTTTAAGGTTTTGCTTTGTCTAATAGGTACTGATATGTGTGGTGCTTCTAATGTATTATGTGAATTATCGTGTTGTTTGGTAGTGGAGAGCTGAGCTCAATAGGATGTGATCTTGTCTGATTGTATGCTGATAATTTAATGTTTATGCATGTGTTTGTCAATATGTGTTGTTTGTTAGTGGAGAGCGGAGCTCAATAGGATGTGATCCTGTCCGAAAGGCGGGATACTAGTTGTGTGCTGATAATTTAGAAATTATGCATGTATTTGACAATTAATTGCTACTTGTTAGTGGAGAGCGGAGCTCAATAGGATGTTTGCTACAATATTTTATCTAAGTTTGTATTGATTTACGCTGCCATTTATATAAGGTCAACATTGTTGCAATATTTATAGGTTAATGGTTTTATTTTCTGTTAGTGTTAATAATTAATTTACGAAAGCCTTAGTTTCCTATTTGATATTCAATATTAATGAGCATGCGTAACTTATCAAGGTATGCATGCTCATTGTATTGAATCTTGAATTGTCCAAGTGGGACAGTTTGGGAAAAAACTTTTTCACACTCGTACAATAGTCATTTCCATGTTCAAATGCCTTATATATATACTTGTTGAAATCTCGGTCTGATGCATTTCCTTTTGTTCTCTTGGTGCATACTTGATCGTGGTGATGCTCATCGTGCTCGTGTCATGTACTTGGAGACCGATGGGAAATGTTGTCGAAATTTTGTTAAGCATAAGGTATTTGAATAAGGGAATAACTATTATTAGCCGAGTGTGGTAAAGGTTTCTTCTCGAATGGGATAGGTTCATACCTTGCCATAAGAACGAGATTGATGGAGTTATTGGAATGCACCATAATATGTGTTATTGTAGGATTGGTCAGGCTATTTAATTGTCAGCAATGGATATTCCGGAGAATCGGAAATGGATGTATGGTAGGTTGGATCGGAATAAACGTCTTAGGGAAGAGTATAGAGTTGGAGTGGGTGAGTTTATAGAGTTTGTTGTTAGCCGGGAGAGATTTATACGGCTGGGCGGTGATCATTTGAGGTGTCCTTGTAAAAGATGCAAGTGTCAATCTTTCAAAAGCGTGGATGGAGTTGTAGCATGAGAGGGAGCAAGATGTCTTGTGTCATCCCTCTGATGGAGAAGGTTGGAAGCATTTTGATAGGGTTCATATGGTATTTTCGCAGGACCCTCGGAATGTCCGATTGGGGTTATCTACTGATGGATTTAATCCTTTTGGGTAGTCTGGAAAAGCAAACTCTTGTTGGCCGGTTATCCTGACTCCGTGCAATCTTCCCCCGGGGATGTGCATGAAGTGGGAGTTTATGTTCCTAACAGTCATAATTCCAGGTCCGTCTAATCCAAAAGGTAAGATTGATGTGTACTTGCAGCCGCTGATAGATGAGTTGACGATGCTATGGAATGATGGTGTGTTGACATATGACGTATCTTTGAGGCATAATTTCATAATGAAAGCAGCTTTGATGTGGACGATCAACAAATTTCCCGCCTATGGGATGATGTTGGGTTGGATGACAGCGGGGAAGCTTGGATGCCCAATATGTATGGAGCGATCGAAGGCATTCATGCTTAAAAACAGTCGAAAGATCTCATATTTTGATTGTCATCGTCAATTTCTTCCAGAAGATCATCCTTATAGGCGGAACAAGAATGCATTCAAGAAGCATTGTGGAGAGATAACACCGCCTCCACCACGTTTGACTGGTCCTAATGTATGGCGCAGAGTATAGTACTTACCGCTCGTCCATGAATCCCAAGGAGAACATATTCTTGATTATGGCGTCAACCATAATTGGACAAAACAAAGTATATTTTGGAGGTTGCCGTATTGGAGGACGCAGCTACTCCGTCACAACATTGATGTCATGCATACTGAGAGGAATGTGTTTTTGAATGTGTTTGACACTGTGATGGACATCAAGGGGATGACAAAGGATACAATTAAAGCCCGATTGGATCTGGCTGAAATTTGTAATCGGAAGGAGCTTGAGTTGCAGGACGGTGGTCGTGGCAGACTTATCAAACCGAAGGCAAGTTATACACTAAGCAAAACACAGAAAGTGACCGTCTGTAAGTGGGTTAAAGAACTAAAGTTACCAGATGGGTATGCTTCAAATCTGGGTAGATGTGTTGACATTAAGGAAGCAAAGTTACATGGAATGAAGAGTCATGATTGCCACGTGTTCATGCAACGGTTGCTTCCAATTGCGTTCGACGCATTACCGAAGCAAATTTGGAACCCACTTGTTGAGCTTAGCCATTTTTTCAGGGAGCTTACATCAACAACACTAAATGTGAATCAATTGAAGGATATGGAAGTCAAGATACCCGTTTTGTTATGTAAGCTGGAGCAAGTCTTCCCGCCGAGTTTCTTTGATTCCATGGAACACCTGTCAGTTCATCTACCTTACGAAGCAAGAGTTGGTGGCCCAGTCCAATACAGCTGGATGTATCCATTTGAGAGGTAAACAACATCAACTATTTTACTTAATACATATGAAATTCACGAACACGAAATCGTAGTTTAGCTTTCCCTAAAACTAGTAATTATTTGTATGTATCCCTCTTTAATAGGTTCCTGCACTCCCTTAAACACAAAGTCAAGAACAAGGCACGAGTGGAGGGTTCCATTTGTGAAGCACACTTAGTAGAGGAGACTTCCACTTTTGCCTCTTCTTACTATCCGGATGAAGTTAACACGAGAAGGACAAGGATGCCTAGAAACGTTGATTCGGGCGAAGGAAGTTCAACTAGTCCTCCTATATCAATATTCAACTATCCGGGCAGATTTAGTGGCAAATCAAAAGGATATTTCTTGGAGCAGTGTGACATTAATGCTGCTAATCTGTATATCCTTCAAAATTGTGAAGAGGTGGCGCCATATTTAGAGTAAGTTTCTACAATGTCTTTTATAAGTTCAATTGACATTTATGATTATTAATCGTCCTGCTGTTAATCTCCCATATGTAGGATGTACGACAATTTTCTAAGGGATCTCCAACCTGACCTTTCAAACAATCAGGTTGATCGAGAAATTACTTCTCACTTTGCTATGTGGTTCAGTAAATATATAGGTTAAGTATCTTCATTTGTTGCAATACATTTTATCTCCTTAAATATATAGCATGTATAAGAATAATATAATATTTGATTTTTTAGGTACTAGATCCAGAAAACAATTTTTAAAATCCATTGTTGACAAATTTGGCATGGGGGCCTAACAGATGGGTTACATCATGGAATACTTATATTGTAAATGGATATAAATTTAACACAAAAACATGGAATGAAGGAATGCAGTCGTGTAACTATGGTGTTTGTGTGCGAGCCACTGATGGCAATGTAGAGGATGATTTCTATGGGGTTCTAACTGACATCCTTGAACTCGATTATACCGGTTTCCCCGTGATGAAGTTAGTTATCTTCAAGTGTGATTGGTTTGATCCTACTCTTGACGTAGGGACAAAAATCGATAAAAATATGGTATTGTTCAAGTTAGGCTGTCTCGAAGGTATAATAAGGCGTACGACCCATTTATTTGTTCACAACAGGCAGATCAGGTTTATTACTCGCCATATCCCGAAGGACATCAAGGCTGGTTGGGTGTTATTAAGATAAAGGCTCACAGTATAATTACTGATAATGTAATCAACCAGCCTGAAAAAGATGCTCCGTACCAAGATGATGAGTTTTCAAGACCCCACGTACAGTTGCAAATTATGCCGGACATTATTGTTAATTCTCTGGCGGACATTTCCGGAAATGGGGAAGAAGTTGAAAGAGAGTTAATGGATTAATCCGAGTTCGACGCATCTAGCGAAGGCACATTCCGATCAAGTGAGACAGATGAGAGTGAGGGTGAATTTAGTGACGGAGATTCTACTTAGATAATTTATTTATGTCATAATTCATTGTGTAAATGTAATTCTACTTAGGTAATTTATTTTTGTATTATTTACACTGTTGTGTAATCATCTTTTCATTTTTTACACAGATGGCAGATTCCTCTAGAGGTAGGGGTCGTCGTGGAGGTCGTGGCAGAGGTCGTGCTGCGATAGTCCCTTCGCCGGCCGACCCACAGCCTTCAGATCGAGACCACTGATAAGCCTCTAGCTTATCTAGTTTTATAACTAGATGGACTGTGGTTTCTGCGCTAATTATTCGAGTTCAATCTCGTTTTCGCCCAAATTTTGCCTTGTTTTGTTCCTAAGTAAACTTTGATTCGTTCTAGGCAATTTTTGGTAGTTTTTAGTCTATTTTGAATAGAATTACGCTTTTTGTTTCTTTTTTATTGTTTCAGGTTAGAAGTGAAGCTCCAAGAGTCAAGGAAAGTCAATGAACACTGGAAATTGTCATTCTGGAGATACTCGCCCCGCGAGTGGATTCTCGCCCCGCGAGCCTGAAGATCAGCAAAGCAGCAACAGTCATACATTTTGTCTCGCCTCGTGAGTCACCAGCTCGCCTCGCGAACCTGAAGGCCTGACTGTGCCAGAGAAGTCATCCTTTCGGGTTTGCCTCGCCAATCATAGTTCGCATCGCGATCATTCAAACTCAGGATGGAGCCAAAACTGAAATTCGCCACGCGAGAGGCTTCTCGCCTCGTGAGAGCCTGAAGACCCTGGAAGACAGAGACCATCACGTCCTAGCCGTGATGAAGGTCACGGCTGTGACAGATTAAGGATTGAAGACTCGCCCCGCGAACACACTCTCGCCTCGCGAAAATCCAAATTGAATGCCCGCCAATTTTAATGCTCGCCTCGCGAGAATCTGTTCGCCTCGCGAACGAGCGCAGAATCAGAACTCTATATATAGGCTGTTTCAGATCAGAAGGGAAGCTCTCTCATTAGATCCGAATCCTAGTAGTTTTTCCACCGTTTAGAGTAGCGTTTAGAGTAGTTTCTTGTCTCTCTGGAGCTGCGTCTCCCTTTTCTTTTTCTTATTTCACTATGGAGGTTATGTCCGATTGTTTGTCTATGAGCATGAGGAACTAATCCCCTCGTCTAGGGAATCAATGAAGCCACCCATGGCGGTATAGTGTTCATGTGATGTATGTTTTTCTCCCCTTCTCTCAATTAATGTTTTCCAATTCTGATTTGATTGTGTTGATCATATGCATGCGTGATTGACTTGTTAACGTTGATGAGGCTTAGTCAGCGATTTGCATTTAGAACTTGAATTGGGATCATCGATCGAATATTGCACGAGAGTGAGTAGGAGATCGGTGCAACCTTATAGGGAACAAGAATTAATAGAGTTTGATGATTAGGATTATGAGACCTAGTAAGTAATTAATCCAATCTTCGAATACGTCCTATTGAGCACGACAGTGGATATAGGAGAATTTGGGGTCCCGGTTGACATTGTAATTGAACTTAGGGAGGAATACATCATCACTTGGGTACTATGCATGATTGGGTAGGTGGATTTGAGACCCTAGATATTTTAATTCCTGATTTTTAGTTAATTAGCTTTATTTGATTTGTTATTTGAATTGCGATCTTAATCTCTCTCTCTCAACCACTTTCCTCACTTGACCAACTTATCGGATTTCTCGCGAATTAGTTGAATTGGTAGCCCAATCCTTGTGTTCGACCTCGGTAAATTCTTACCGTGTTTATTTTATTACTTGCGACGACCCGGTACACTTGCCGGTGACTCAACAACCACCCTACCAGCACCTCTGTGGACGGGACACCTCATGGTGATGGAGTTGCACCCCCTACCCAGCCTCATGTGGTCGGGACACGGGCTGCACCCTCATCATCCACACCTATGACAGGACCATCATCATCATCGGGACAGGAGAGTCGTGGACCATCCGACAGGAGGATTCTTCTTATCCCCAGGGGGGATAACGAGTAAGATAATTTAATTTTTTAATATATATAAAGTATCGTTAATTTCTATTTACTTTTTTTTAATTTATTTATAACATTTATTAATGCTCTAATTTTGCTGCAGCTTTCTTCCCGCGAAGGGCCCTTCTGATTCGATATCGAAGATCCTGCGACGCAAGTTTGATGGTCCATGGCCTACATGGAAGGCCATCCCAGGGGGCTATAGGGATCAGTTGTTTCTAGTGTTTAAGGTAACAATTTATTAAGTTATTTAAATTAAATTTACATTATATATATATATATACACACACACACACGCGCGAATTTCCTAACAATTGTACGTTGCTTAAAGAGTATAGGTGAGACGTAGCTTTAGAGGGTCTCGTCAGGGACATATTTGAGCATAAAGGCTCACTGGTCATGAAGAATCTGATGAACACGCTGAGGAAGGGTAAGAATAAGGGGAAGTGGGTGGATCCTGAGATCAGGAGGCAGCCGGACCAGTACTGGGCTACTGAGAAGTTCCAGGAGATCCAGACCACAGCTCGACGTAATCGAGCTTCTGATGGTGGCGCATGTGCTTGGACCGGCGGGTCTAAATCAGCCGCCGCCCACTACGACGAGCTGGTAATACATTAAACTTTTGACTTATTATACTATTTAATTAATTAGTTTTCATTTTTAATTATTCTTATGAATTTAAGATTATATTTTTCTGTGCAGAAAGCACAGAAAAAGCGGGGCCCCACTGCTATGGAGTTGGTGGAGAGGACGAAGAAGTTGAAGTCGGGGACATGGGTCAACGACAAGGCCCGTAACTATGCTGTAAGCAAAAAAAAATAGTGTTTACTTGTAATTTATTATAAATGATTTGTTAATATTGATTATAATTTTAACTAAATCTCTTCAACTATACTTTGTAGGTGGGCTTCAACGAGAAGAAGGACGATGCCATATCACGTTCCTCACAGTCACAAGATGAGGCCATGACTGGTGATGGGCCCAGCTCTCCTATCTCCGTCGATGATAATGCCATTTATTTGGAGGTCGTCGGGGGCAGGAACAAGAAGGGGAACGTGTATGACCTCAGAAACCTGGGAGGCGAGTTTATCGCTTCATCATCCGGAACGCCTGCTCCTTCCTACGCCGATACCGTCCCTCAGAAGCAGTTCAACCAAATGCAGGACACCATCACACAGCTGAACGCGGAGCTTCGGCAGAAGAACGAGAGAGAGCAGCAGATGGCGAACCAGATTGCATGATTGACTCAGACACCAAAGAATTGATGCAGACGAGCATCGAAAGGGGCGGACACATCTGCGGGCTGGTGTTGGAGCAGATGAGGATCCAGACTCGCTTGCTCGGGGTGATGCTCGGCGGTTGTGCCCTCTATTCGTCGCTCCTCCGGTTCCACCGCCCGCCTACGTCGATGCTCTACGCAGAGGACGATCGGATAGCGAGACGTCGGTGGTACGGACCGAGGATGATTGGATTCCTCCATCTCCCCCTTATCATGACTGAATTTTTGGTCATATTTTTGACTTTAAACGATTCTTGTACGGCACTTTGGATTATTATATATATATATATATATATATATATATATATATATATATATATATATATTCGTTATTTCTTATGATTGTATATTTCATTAGTAATTTGGTGTGTTTTATTAGTATTTTTGCTAAACTTTAAAGAAAAATAAAAAAAATTATTATTTTAAAAATTAAATTTAAAAAATAAATAAATAAAAACCAGTTTAGCGACCGAATTAGAAACCAATAATTCGATCTCTAAACTTTAGTTACCATTAACAGATTGTGGTCTAGCGACTGAAAATCCGTCGCTAATATAGGTTAACAGTAACCAACATTGGCGATCGAACTAGCGACCGATAATCGGTTGCTAAAAATGGTTACCCAAAAAATGCGACCAACCGTGTAGCGACCTTTTTTTATTTAGCGACCGAAATTACAGTCGCCATTTAGCGACCGAATTATTATTTCGGTCTCTAAAAGATTAGCGACCAGGTTATCAGCTACCACCATGAATCGGTCGCTAACTTAAATAGCGACCGAATTAGAAAGTTTAGCGACCGAATATGCCGATCGCTAAACAGTTCTTTTTTTGTAGTGTTTTTATGGTTTCATAAACCTGCACTGCATCAGTACTCATTATTCCTTTTCTCACACGTTTTAATTTCTTTGGGAAATCTCTTCAAATTCGAAACCTTTTTAAGTAATACTCTTTCCCTCTAAAAAACCTTTCACAATCTTCTCTTTTGAATCCTCAAGTGTACTCTGTTTTCTTGCTTCCAAATCCTAGCTCTCAAACCTTCAACAATGGCTCCCTCTTCTGGTGGTTTCAATGTGGACAAGTTGAACCTTGCTTCTGAACATCATTTCAACTTTGGGATTATGAAATAATACAACTTGGATGTAAGCAGGAATGTCTACTACTGATTTTGAAAAGATGAACATAGCCAATATGAATCTCAATACTTATGTTGCTGCTGCCTTGGCCAAAACAGAAGAATTGATGAAAATCAAACAGGAACAAGTTGGGAAGAACAATGCTTATGTTCTAGGGCTGAAAAGAACAGTGAGAAAGAAGGCTACTGCTGTTAGGAAACCTTATGCAAGAAAGCCTGCAACTGGAATTGTGATAAGGGAACCTGAAGCTGTTGCCCCTCAACCTGCTCCAACTCAGAAGAGAACAAGGAATGTGATCTTTTATCATAATGAAGATGAGCATGATGAGGACAGTATCCCCATCAGTGCTGTTTTGAAGAAGCAGAAATTGTTGCTGTTGCTACTGATGTTTCTGTTCCTACCATGAGAAGGCAACCCTCAAGAAAAACTTAGTCCTTTGTGACTTGTGGTAAATGTCTTTACTAGTGATCATGTTTAATTAGAAATAGATGCCTTGGTAGAGAGTTTAGAATGTAGGGATTAACCCTGGGGGGCCCCCCTTCCCAAAATACCTAGAACCAAATTTTCATCAAAACAGAAGAATTGATGAAAATCAAACAGGAACAAGTTGGGAAGAACAATGCTTATGTTCTAGGGCTGAAAAGAACAGTGAGAAAGAAGGCTACTGCTGTTAGGAAACCTTATGCAAGAAAGCCTGCAACTGGAATTGTGATAAGGGAACCTGAAGCTGTTGCCCCTCAACCTGCTCTAACTCAGAAGAGAACAAGGAATGTGATCTTTTATCATAATGAAGATGAGCATGATGAGGACAGTATCCCCATCAGTGCTGTTTTGAAGAAGCAGAAATTGTTGCTGTTGCTACTGATGTTTCTGTTCCTACCAAGAGAAGGTAACCCTCAAGAAAAGCTTAGTCCTTTGTGACTTGTGGTAAATGTCTTTACTAGTGATCATGTTCAATTAGAAATAGATGCCTTGGTAGAGAGTTTAGAATGTAGGGATTAACCCTGGGGGGGCCCCTTCCCAAAATACCTAGAACCAAATTTTCTTATACTCACCCTTCAGTTCTCTATGATGGCAAAGCTGAAAGCTGGGCCAAAGTAAAAAGAGACTGGAAAATCCTCTACCATCAACATGAACCTAAACCTGTTTCAACCAGACCTTTCTATCCTTTACCAGAATATGAGTATGAACCCGAGTCCATACAATACCCAGAATACGTACCAATTCCATATGTGCCAAACCACAGCAATCCTCTTCCATCCACTCTGCACAACCATATTGGACCTGCCCTTACTCATCTTCCACTACAAAATTCCCACCTAGAAAAATCTATCCAAACCTCATCAAATCCCCTCCCTTCAAACCTTTCACGGATGGTGTCAACAGGCACATCATACCTGTGTGGGAAACTGACCATTGCAAAGCAAATGCTCCATCAATCATCCATAAAAGGTTAAGAACATAAGGAAGACCTAAATTCATTCTGGACAGAAACTTCTTAGGAGACTTTCAGACATCCAAGTATTTATGACAGAGCTGTGAGTCTTGTGGACCACCTCATGTATGCCTTCCTACAGAACGAGTTTGAATTACCAAGATATGTCAAGGATGCAAACTTTGTCCCTCCAACTTGGTTGTTTCACACCAAGAAGAAGACAAAGATTGGTGTCAGACCCTATATGGTTGCTCCAAGATTACCAATGATAGATCTGAACAAAGACAAGGATATGAAGAAGTAGAGGAGCACTGCAAAGAAACTAGAAGACAGTTCCTGCTTTATCAATCTTGATATTGTTGAACCTTATGATCAAAATATGATTAATTTCTGGTTGTCACAGCCAGTTGAAGACATTGATCAAGATTCTGCTTTTGCCATTTGGGCAAATCACATGCTGGAATGTGCTAAGGAAACTTCTTCTTCTGGTCTGAGTGATAAAGAGAAGAGAATAATTCCTAAAGTTAGAGGCAAATGTGGACTCTCAAATTCCATATTCTTCATTTACAAGGACACTCTTAGGATTCTTGTCATCAGTCCTGTCTATGAAGAAGACCATCCCCTTTGGGCTAAAAGAGTCGCCTCCTCCCTGTACTCACCTTCGCTTCACCACCACCACCTTCAGAGCACACTGATGAGGAAATAATAATCGAAGACCTGCTATGGATGTTGACTCTGTTCAACCAGTTGCTGAGGTTGAGGAAGTTATTGAGTCTGTTCCTAGACCAAGCACTTCTGAGAAACACTCATCCCAGCCAATGGCTCTGGCTGTCATTCATCCTAATGAGCACCCTCAAACTTCCAGATCTCTAAACACTGGTCCAAGCCGAGCACATGCTCAAGACAGTGCTGAAAGTTCAAGGCCCTCACTGCCTCCAAACTTTGAAGAGACAATTGGAAAAATTATAGAAGAGAGAGTAAAGGTTGAGGTCAAGGAACAAGGTTGAGAGCAAGTTGCAGAATCCCTGGCTCCAACGAATGTAATGATCAACCAGATGATGAGCATTGTGCAAAGTTTTCAACAGAGTCACAATCTGCCAACTCAACCTCATCCACCTCCACCAAACCAGAACCCTCCGTCACCACCTCCACCAAACCAGAACCCTCCTTCACCACCTCCACCCTCCTCTTAGCCTTCTTCTATTCCTTTATGTTGACAATGATGGTCTACTCCTGTTTCCTTTTTGTCTGATGACAAAAAAGGGTGAGAAAGGATATAGAAATTAAATTTTATATAAAGTCAGTTTTCGGTTATACATATCTGTTTTCACATGCATACTATTTTGCTGCATACTTGTGCTTAATATGATCTGATTTTGCTATCTCTGTTTGGACTTATAAGCTCTGTTAAAATAGTTAAATGTGATACCATGTTTTCAACATAACTGATCTGATATGTTAAAACCGTTATATGCTGCTGCTTATCTGTTTTACTCTTTAAGTTTGAATGCTTTGTCTTAGGGGGAGCTCTGTAGCTCTATTAGACTTTGCTCACTCAAATTTAATTGTTTTTTGTCATCATCAAAAAGGGAGAGATTGTTAGAACCAAAGTGGTTTTGGATTAAAATAATCTCTTAAGTTTTGATGTTAACAAAAAGGTTTAATTTGTATGGCAAAGTATTTGTCAAAGATCTAACTTGTTTGTTATAAGTATGCAGGGCTTACTTGATTTTATGCAAGTCAGAGGAAATAAAATTTAAAGTATGGAATCTACAGATTCTAGTTCAAACCTCTAGACCATTCTACAACTCTTGGTAAAATTCTGAGTCTTTAGGTTTATGGTAGACGAGATCGTTAAAATAAGAATAGACGAGGTCTTAGAGTTAACTAAGGAAGAAGCGTTACTAAAACACAAAGTAACCTAGTAGACGAGCTCCATATGCCATGTCATTGGACGGAGCTTCTCATTAAGGACTTAGCAAGTCCAAAGACTTGTGTGGACGAGCGCCTCTACCATATTAGTAGACGAGCGCTTCTGTCAATTTAGTGGACGAACGCTTCTGCCACTTTAGTAGACGAGCACTTCTGCCACATTAGTAGACGAGCGCCTCCGCCACATTAGTAGACGAGCACTTCTATCACATTACTAGACGAGCGCTTCAACCACTTTAGTGGACGAACACTTCTGCCACAACAGTAGACAAGAAGAATTAAACTCTTGTATAGATGCGTTCTTAAAACTAAGTAGACGGCTATATGTTCTATATGTTTGGTACCTTGAATATGAGATTTAATGTAATCTGGTCCATGATGAATTTATTTGAAATGATTGCTTATTTAATTCAAAGAATATATGTCTTTTACCTTGATGCTTCTTTTGTATAAAATCTTTATCTCTTGGATAAAAGAACTTCGTACCATCGAAACCATAAACCTTTGTACTCTGTCAAAATACATTGTTGTAAAGATCAAGTCAAGTACAAAGATGGTAAGTCAGAAAACAAACTTTGGTACTATAGAGAAGTGACTGTTCTACTTGGAGCATTCCTTTGTTAAACAAAAGCACTTCTCAGTGAAGCATATCAAGTTATCAGTCTCAACGGATCCAAGCATTTAATGCTAAGTCTAAACGGATACAATTTGAAGACCATTGAAGAATATCAAGACAGAGAAGCACTTCAACTATATATATATACTTGAAGAACTTCAAGGAGCATACAAACATAGATTCAATATATAGATATACGCAGTAACACAAGCTCTGATATCATAGTGCAAAAACCTCTGTTGAAATTGTAACACAAGTTTACTTGTAAATCTTGTTGATCTTAAACTTTCAAATCCTCACACATAGTGAGTTCTTAGATCAAGGTTTTAAATCTCTTTGTTAGAGTTAGAGCCTGAAGAGGCTTGGTAGAGAAAGAATACTTGTAGCCTGAATAAGTGTTGAATACTTGCAAAGCTATTGGATTATAGTGGAGAAAAACCTTCAGGTAGAAGGGATTGGATGTAACTCTTGGTTGGAAGAGAGTGAACCAGGATAAAACACTGGCGTGAATCTTATAAACCCTTATCTTTTACAGTTTTTGTTTATACTAACTGTGGGGTTCTGAATCTGAGTTTATTATCTCTTCAAAAGCATTTTCATGTTTGTGTGTTGTTCTTATTGTTTTGCTTGTAAAAGGTTTGAGAAAAGACTTTTTCGAAAATCTGTTAAGAAACACAATTCAACCCCCCCCCCCCCCCCCTTCTTGTGTTTCCCTGTGTCAACTTCATCAAGGTCCTTGGCTATGTATTGGAGATTTCAATTCTATCTTAGGTGCTCATGAGCAAAGAAGATGTGTTTCTATCTCTAAACAGTCATGAACTTAGTTTAGAGATTGGTCTGAAAGTTGTGTTTTAACTCACTTGCCTATCCTTGGTCCTGAGTTTTCTTAGACAAACAATAGAAGTGGCTCATCATTGACAGAAAGAAGATTGGACAGATCATTATGTAATGATGGCTGGCTTGATTGTTGGTGTTCTACAAGCTGCACTTCCTTGACAAGAATTAATTTGAATCACCATCCATTGCTTATCAATTTAAAGAATGATATTCCGACCTTTTCTAGGTCTTTCAAATTTCAGTCTATGTGGCTGCAACATGCTGATTATAAAAGGCTTGTGTCTGAAACACGGAAAAAGGACGTCTATGGCAGTCCAATGTTAATACTCACTTAAAAATTGAAGGTTGTTAAATTAGCTCTTAAAAGTTGGAACATAGAGGCCTTTGGTGTTGTGCATAACTTGGTTAAGGAGGCTCAAAGTGATATGGATGTTATTCAGCAAGATATTGCTGCCAATGGTTATTCTGAGGATCTGTTTATCAAGGAAAAAAAAGGCTCAATGTCACTTTCAGAAAGTATTAGCTTTTGAGGAGGATTTTTGGAGGGATAAGGCTAGAATCAAATGGTTTACTCTTGGTGATCGAAACACTGCCTTCTTTCACAAGATTACCAATCTTAAACAGGCCACATGGAATATGAATATGTTAAAAAAGGATGACTCGTATTTGGATAATCAGCAGGACATTGAAAATCATGTTATGGCATATTATGAGTCACTGTATGCATCTGAAAGTACATGTTCTAATTCGAATTTTGTAGAGAAGGTTATCCCTAAAGTTGTGACAGCATCAGACAATGCCTTGCTCACCAATCCACCATCTTTTAATGAAGTCAAGGAAGCAGTTTTTGACATGAATGCTACAGGTGCCCCTGGACCTGATGGCTTTGGTGGTGTGTTCTTCCAATCCTTTTGGGACATCATTGGAATTGATGTTTATAATTCAGTCATGCAATTTTTCACAACTGGATGGATTCTTCCAAACCTGAATTCAAACATTGTTACACTTATTCCTAAGTTTGAGGGTGCAGAAAGAATTGAGGACTATAGACCAATTGCTGTGGCAAACTTCCAATTTAACATCATAACAAAAGTGATAGCTGACATGTTGGCAATCATAGCCCCTAAAATTGTCTCGGATCAACAGAAAGGGTTCATTAAAGGCAGAAACATCTCAGAGTGTATTTGTGTTACTTCAGAAGTCGTCAATATGTTAGATTATAAAGCTTTTGGTAGAAATGTGGCTTTAAATCTTGATATCGAAAAGGCCTTTGACACCATTGATTGGACTTTTTTTCTCAAGGTTATGGATGCATTTGGCTTCAATCAGACTTTCTGCTCTTGGATCATGACTATCTTGCAATCTGCTAGGCTTTCAATACTAGTTAATGGCCAATCAGCTGGTTTCTTCTCTTGTAAGATGAGACGCCTCGACGTCCCATTAAAGAAAAACCCCAAATTATTAAAACCTAATCGTGTTATTAGCACTAAGCAGTTATTAAAACGGGGAGAAATTAAAACTTAAATATAAAACAACATATATCATCATACATGCATCGCTATATACATACATACGGGTACGTTACTGTAAAGGGAATCCCATCCGTAGGATCCCAATATGTACAAACTGGTAAGATAACAAAAATAAATCAAAATACTAAAGAAAATATGCCTGATTAGCTCTCTGATGGGACGAATCTAGGCAAGTATACCTAGTCGTACAAGTAATAAAGTGATAAGAGGGATATCGTTCCCACGAGGACTGAGACAAGTACTAGCACGTAACAGATCGATTACTATCTAAGCGGATATTTGGATGGAAGGGAGCTCAATATCAAATACGAAGCCCAACAATAGTAAAAATAAATAGAATAAAAAGGAACAAACTCTTTTTGTTATTTTCTCAAACACTTGGAACACAATAAAAGGTGATTTTCAAATATGATAAAAGATGTTGGGATCAGATTTCACTAAACCTTAGTCTCATGCAATACCAAGACTTACCAATCCAGTTTATGCTTCAAATATTAAAATTAACCCACAAAATTACTCAAGCCCTAATTCCTTAGATGACAAGAGCCTAACCCCGCTAATAGGCCCTAATTCCTCAGGTGGCCTAATTAGTGAATTTGCATTAAGATCAGAGATCACATGATTACTAATAAACCAAAATCCATTCCTAGATGCAAGGTTTACTAGGTGATTAATTTCAGATCAAGAATTGATCGGAATGTCCCCATTGCAAATCAAATCTCAAAATCAGTTCATGGGTGATCAGACCACAAAAAGCATTAAGCACAGGAATCAAACACTAATACAAAGGCATAAACACAGATTGATAAATCAAAGCAATTACATGATATTCAGTTTTAGCTACATCTAATCCCAACAAGAAGGGGTTTAGCTACTCATAGAGAAAAAGAAAGCCAAAACAAAAGAAATAGAGATAAAGGAGAGAAGGGACTCCATGGAGGCTTTCCACAGCAGCCACAGCAGCCTCTAGCTCATAGAATTAGGGTAAAAATCTGGTGTCCAAAATCCCCCTTTCGTTCTGCCCCTGATGCCTTTTTATAAATCAGGCGCGCGTCACGGCCGTGATGGCCATCACGGCCAGGCCGTGACGGGTTCTGCCTTGGGCGTGCTTTCAAAAACTTGTTTGTCACGGCCGTGACACTCATCACGGCTAGGCCGTGATCGCTTCTACCTTTACCAATTGGTCAGTCACGATCGTGATGGGCATCACGGCCTGGCCGTGACAGATTCTGCCTAGAAGGGGTCTGGCTAAATTAACATGTCACGGTCGTGATAGGCATCACGTCTAGGCCGTGACAGCTTCTGACTTTTGCCTTCTTTATTCTTCAGTTTTGCTCGATCATGGCCGTGATGGTCATCATGGCTAGGCCGTGATGGGCTCTGTTTGGCTCATTTTCTTCACTATTCAAGCTCAATCTTCATCCAAGATTCATCATGGCTGATTCTGAGCATTTTATCATTAATTTCTGCAAAACAACACCACGAAACCGCCTTACCCGTTCCAAGTTAAAAACTAACTAAAATCAAATTAAAATTGCCTAAACTATATGAAAATGCGTGCAAAAATGTACATGAATTATGATGTGAAATCACACTATCAAATCACCCCAAGCTTGTTCATTTGCTTGTCCTCAAGCAATCACCAAGGACAGAAGATATAAATAATCAGAGCATGGATAGTGAACCAAGAACCCGAGTAACTAATCCAAGTAACAGGCATTTTCAAATAATTCAGCAAGAGACAATCAATTTCAAGTCCAATTAGACGCTTAGGTTTCCTAGACTCATATTCTCACTGATTCGGGCACTCTTTCTCTCCTCACTCAAGTGTTTAAGGATATATGACAATTCGCTCAATTTCCTCAAGGAATGAATTCTACCATAAGCTTGACTATCAACCAAATCTCTACTTTATTAATGAAAACAATTAAGAATCAAGAGGTCTTTTCTTTGGTTGTAACGGGGCCATGGGATTAATCGTTAGGTGGGGAAATCAAGAAAAGGAAATTTCAAGAAGGCTAAACAGAATATCAAGCATTGCAACACATGACACCTTCTAAAATACCTTTTTGGGTTTTGATTCATTTTTCCACCTTTCTTTCTTTCTTTTTGTTTTATTTCTCACTTCCTTTTGTCATCCCCTTCTCTCTTTTTTTTTTTTTTGATTTATTTGGAGAAGGGGAGATTTTCAATTCAAGAGAAATATTTTTCTAACTTTCTCATCCCATACTTTTTTAAACTACCTTTTTACCCTTTTTGTAATACTCTAAAAGGTGTCATACCAAGCATATTCATCAAAGTAATTTAAGGTACCAAGAAAAGTATTTTATTCTTCCAGGCTCAAAATTGGGCAACTAAGGGTTAGCATTTAGTCAATCAAAGCTCAGAAGGCTGAAAAAATACCTAGTGCCTCAATCATTTTCAAAAATGTTTTCAAAAATTTTTAAGCTTCAAAACGGTTTCAAGTCAAGTTCTAGAGAATACAATCCAAGAGGAATAACACTCTATCAAAAAGAATGGGGTAGATTTAGTGAGTACCCCTTTTTGGCTCAATCTCACATTTAGTAGTTCAAAAATCAAAGAGAAACACATATCTACGGAACCACATGCTAATTATCAACTATCAAAGATCATTTCAAGAATTTTTATTTGTAGCCTCATCACAAGAATAAAAAATTGGGTTCAAAAATTCACCATCTCAATTTATTTGGCACTAAGTTCTCACAATTGGATGCATAATCTAGGCAAGGGGCAATCGAATCATGTGTTCATGCAAAACTATGCCTATATGAATGCAACATGCAAAATGCAAAAATTCAAAAATGCAAAAAAATACCCCAACCCCAAGCTTAAAAACTTACATTGTCCCCAATGTAAATAATCAAGATGGAGAGAGGATAAAAAATGGAACGACTTACCGAGGCGGTAGCGGGTGCTAGCTCGCATTCCAGTCAGAAACTTGTTGGGAAATGCATCACGGCCGTGAGCCTCATCACGGGCAGGCCGTGATCAATTCTGGTCCATAGGAGCTGGCCTGTCACGGCCGTGACCTCCATCATGGCTAGGCCGTGATGCTCTTTGATCTTCAGGGTCCTCTCATCACGCCCGTGATGAGTATCACGGCCTGGGCGTGATGGTTGCTGACTTTGCTTGTCCTTGCCCTTCTTGCTTCTCCTTCCTCCTTACCCTAAAAACACTTAACAAATCTATTTGTTTATGATCTTTTTCCTCTTGATCTTCTCAAATTATTCAAGAGCAAAATTTCAAAAACAAGTGAAAAAGGAAAAGAAACTTGGGTTGGCTCCCAATAAGCGCTTCTTTAACGTCACTAGCTTGACGTGTAAATGATCTCAAGGATCACGAAGGTGCACAGCTGTGGTCAATCTCTCGATGTCACCACCCAAGTAGGCCTTGAGCCTTTGGCCATTGACTTTGAAGGTTCTTTTTGAAGTAGGATCCTCCACTTCTATAGCTCCATGAGGTGAGACCTCTTTGACAATGAACGGTCCCGACCACTTAGACTTCAACTTGCCCGGAAACAATCTCAGCCGGGAATTGAATAATAAAACTTGTTGTCCCGGCAGAAATGTTTTCATCACGATCTTCTTGTCATGGTAGGTCTTGACTCGCTGCTTGTAAATAGCTGCATTCTCATATGCATTAAGGTGCATCTCCTCTAATTCATGCAGCTGATTGACTCTTTTTTCACCCGCCAGAGTGGCATCAAAATTCAAGAACTTCAATGCCCAAAAGGCTCGATGCTCCAACTCTACGGGTAGATGACATGCCTTCCCATAGACCATCTGAAATGGAGATAACCCCACAGAAGTTTTTAATGCAGTCCGGTAAGCCCATAAGGCATCGTCAAGCTTCTTTGCCCAATCTTTTCTTGAAGTGGCCACAGTTTTTTCCAGAATCCGCTTAATCTCCCGGTTAGAGACTTCCGCTTGCCCATTTGTTTGTGGATGATATGGAGATGCCACCTTATGCCTCACATCATACTTGGTCAACACATTTTTCAGTTGTGAGTTGCAGAAGTGAGATCCTCTATCACTTATAAGGAACCTTGGGACACCGAACCGAGCAAAAATATTCTTTTTGATAAACTTAATCACTGTCTGTGCATCATTCTTCGGTGTTGCAACGGCCTCCACCCATTTGGAAACATAGTCCACCGCCACCAAGATATATTGATTGGAGAATGAAGGTAGTAGTGGACCCATAAAATCTATGCCCCAACAGTCAAATACTTTAATCTCCAATATGTTTTGCAGTGGCATCTCATCCCTTTTAGATATGTTCCCGGTCCTTTGGCACTTGTCACAACTCTTCACATGATTGTAAGAGTCCTTGAAGATTAAGGGCCAAAAGAGCCCAGATTGGAAGACCTTTGCAACTGTCCTATCCATATTGTAATGTCCACCATATGGAGAGTTATGGCAATGCCACAGAATACTCCTTGCTTCCTCTTGACTAACACACCTCCTCCATAAGCCATCCGGTCCAACCTTGAACAAAAATGGGTCATCCCACATGAAATGGTTGGCATCCCGGAAGAAATTTTTCCTTTGTTGGCAAGTGAGGTGCTCTGGGACAATGTTGGCTGCCTTGAAATTTGCCATGTCGGCAAACCATGATCTTTCATGCACTAGAAATAAGGTCTCATCCGGGAACTCATCCCGAATGTCCTTTTCTTTTGCAGTAACCTCTTCATTCTCCAACCGAGATAAGTGGTCAGCCACCACATTTTCGCTGCCCTTTTTGTCCTTAATGACTAAGTCAAATTCCTGCAACAATAGAGTCCACCTTATGAGTCTTGGTTTAGAATCAAACTTAGTCAACAAATACTTAATTGCAGCATGATCAGTAAAAACAGTGACTTGTCCCAATCAAGTAGGAACGAAATTTTTCCAATGCGAACACTATGGCTAGCAACTCTTTTTCAGTTGTTGCATAATTTACTTGGTTCATATTGAGAACCTTGCTAGCATAATGGATGGCATGGAAAAAATTTTCCTTTCGCTGTCCCAAAACTGCCCCAACTGCGTAGTCACTGGCATCACACATTAATTCAAATGGTGACTCCTAGTTGGGTGCAACAAGAATGGGAGCGGTGATCAACTTTTCTTTCAAAATTTGAAAAGAGGTAAGACAAGCAGTATCAAACACAAATGGTGTGTCCTTGTTCAAAAGGCTACACAACGGCTTGGCTATCTTTGAAAAGTCTTTGATGAACTGCCGGTAGAAGCTTGCATGACCGAGAAAACTCCTCACACCCTTGACATTCACTGGTGGAGGTAGTTTCTCAATTACCTCAATCTTGGATTTATCTACTTCGATCCCCTTAGCTGAAATCTTGTGCCCAAGCACAATGCCCTCCTGCACCATAAAATGACACTTCTCCCAATTTAAGACTAAATTGGTGTCCATGCACCTCTTTAACACAGCAGCAAGGTTAGACAAGCAATTATCATAAGAGGAGCCGAAAACAGAAAAATCATCCATAAAAACTTCAATGTATTTTTCTACCATATAAGAGAAAATGGAAAGCATGCACCTTTGAAATGTTGCAGGCGCATTACAAAGACCGAAAGGCATCTTCCGATAGGCAAAAACTCCAAAAGGGCATGTGAAGGCAGTTTTCTCTTGGTCTTTCGAGTTAACCGCAATTTGGTTATAACCCGAATAACCATCCAAGAAACAATAGTAAGCTTGTCCGGCCAACCTCTCCAACATTTGGTCCATGAATGGAAGTGGGAAGTGATCTTTCCTAGTAGCTTGATTCAGCTTCTGGTAATCTATACATATTCGCCAACCGGTGACCGTTCTAGTTGGGATCAACTCATTCTTCTCATTGTTCACGACGGTCATGCCACCTTTCTTGGGGACCACTTGTACCCGACTCACCCAAGCACTATCGGAAATCGGATATATCATTCCAGCTTCAAGGAGTTTCAGCACCTCCTTCCTTACCACTTCTTTCATTGTAGGATTGAGCCTCCTTTACGGTTGGACCACCGGTTTAAATTCAGCCTCCATCATGATCTTGTGCATACAAAATACAGGACTAATACCTTTCAAATCTGAGATGGACCATCCAATTGCTGTTTTATGCTCTCTAAGCACCCTTACAAGTTTCTCCTCTTCCAACTTGGACAATACATTGCTCACTATGACAGGATTTTCATCATTCTCACCAAGGAACACATATTTCAGGTGGGAAGGTAGAGGTTTAAGCTCTAACTCGAGCTTCTCTTGGACTTCATCCTTTTTGAGCTCTTCTTTCTTAGTATTGACAGCATGTTGAATGGGTTGAGCTTCCAAATCACACAAACACTCCTCTATTTCCTTCGCCGCTTTCTCATCAAGATTTTCAATAGAGTTCATAATTACCTTCTCAAGAGTAGAGGAATGGTGCTGCTGTGCAAAGACTTCTTTAGCCACTACATCCACAATGTCCATGCGGAAACAATTCTCTTCATCACTCGGGCGATGCATAGCTTCAAACACATTGAAAGTAACCTCTTCATCTTGCACTCTGAGTCGAAGTTGGCCTTTTTGTACATCTATCAAAGCACGACCAGTTGCTAGAAAAGGTCTCCCCAATATAAGTGGAACTTCTGCATCCTCCTCCATGTCTAATATCACAAAATCCGCTGGGAAGAGAAACTTATCCACTTTAACCAAAACATCTTCGAGAATACCATAAGGACGCTTGATTGGTCTATCTGCTAGTTGTAATGCCATCCTTGTTGGTTTCACCTCACCACCTCCAAGCTTGTTTAAGATTGAAAGCGGCATCAAATTGATACTCGCCCCCAAGTCACACAAGGCCTTCCCAATAGCAACACTCCCAATTGTGCAAGGGATTGTAAAACTACCAGGATCTTTAAGCTTTGGAGGTAGCTTCCTTTGAAGTATCGCACTACATTCTTCTGTCAAGGCAACAGTCTCACCTTCTTTAAACCTTCTTTTCTTTGTAAGCAACTCCTTCATGAACTTTGCATAGGTTGGCATTTGTTCTAGTGCTTCAGCAAAGGGTATGTTGATTTGTAACCTCTTGAAGATGTCAAGAAATTTGGCAAACTGCTCTTCCTTCTCCTTATTCTTGCTTAAGTGAGGATATGGCAACTTTACATAAGAGGGGATCTCTTGAGGTTTGTCTCCATCTTTCAAAATCTGACTTTTACTCCTCCTCAGAATTGAATTTTCATCCACTAGCTTTTCTCTCTTGTCTTTTTCTCTATCTTTTTCTTCTTCCTCTATTACAACCTCTTTGCCTTTTTCCTCATTTTTCTGGCCTTTTTCAGCAGTCAACTCTATTTTTTCAGCAGCTCTCTGATTGTTCAACAAAGGCTCACCACTCTCTTTCTCAAGACTTTTACCACTCCTCAAAACAATAGCCTTGCTATGCTATTTAGGATTTACTTGAGTATTACCTGAAAAACTACCGCTAGATTGTTCCGCTAGTTGCTTTGCAATTTGACCAACTTGAACCTCCAAGTTCTTTATGGAAGCATCGGTGTTTTTCTGGTTTGACATGGACATTTGCATGAATTGATTGAGGGTGTTCTCCAAGATAGAAGTCCGGTCTTGAGGCGGTTGTGTGGGATGAGGCTTGCTTGCTTGTCCGGCATCTTGTTTCCAACCAAAACTTGTTTGATTCCTCCACCCTTGATTGTAATTGTTGGAATATTGGTTGTTGCCTTGCCGCCCATAGTTCCCCATATAATTAGCTTCCTAATGGGAACTAGGTGTGGCCTCACAATTTCCATTATCATGATCTCCTCCACAAAAATCACATCTCATTGCCTGTTAAGGTGGCATGGTTGTCACTTGCATGGTTTGGAGTTGAGCTAGTTGCTTGGTAATGGACTTAAGTTGTTGTGACATAAGCTTATGTTGAGCCAAAAGTGCAGTTTGTGAGTCTAACTCCAACACTCCCCTTCTTGATGTGGTACCTCGGTCATGATGCATAAGATAGTCGTTAGATGCCATCGCTTCTATCAAAATCAATGCTTCCTCCGGTGTCTTTGTGTTCATGGAACCTCCATCTGAGGCATCCAACATATACCTGGTTGACGGCCTCAACCATTACAAAATGTTTGCATTTGGATAAGATCATCAAACCCATGATTTGGATATCTTCGGAGCAAATCTTTGAACCTTTCCCAGGTGTCATGAAGAGTCTCACCCTCTTGTTGAGCAAAGCTTGTAATATCACCCCGTGTCTTCACAAATCTTGATTCGGGAAAGAACCTTGCAAGAAATTTTGCCTCTAAGTCATCCCATGTAGTGATGCTCCCCCTTGGTTGAGATTGGAGCCAAGACTTGGATCTATCTCTTAGAGAGAAAGGAAACAACCTTAGGCGAATTGCATCATCGGAAGCACCATTTATCTTCATCGTATCACATAACTCCAGAAAGTTGGCGACATGACTATTAGGATCCTCTTTCTCCAACCCGACAATTTGATTTTGTGCAACCATATTCAAGAAAGCCGGCTAGATTTCAAAATTGTTGGAATTCACTGGAGGCCTCACTATGCTAGTGACATGCATATTGACATTTGTATTGGCATAATCCCTAAGTGTCCTCCGTGGAGCACCCTCACCATTGCCTGCCATCTCAAGTGGTTTTTGATGAACTTGTGAAGTGGAGGTCTCATGTTCTTCTTCTTGCTGTGCTAGTAACTTCTGTTGTCTTGCTTGCCTCCGATTCTCCCTAGCTGTTTTCTCTATTTAAGGATCGTAAAGAAGTTGGTCAGCTGGGATAGTACCTCGCATACACAAAAGTCTAGAGACCAAAACTGTTAGCACTCAATGACAGCAAAGAGAAACAGATTATAAAACAAAAATAAAATTGTGCTTAAATTAGTAATCAAAATACGTATGCTAATATTGAAACTCAGTCCCCGGCAACGGCGCCAAAAACTTGATGGGACGAATCTAGGCAAGTATACCTAGTCGTACAAGTAATAAAGTGATAAGAGGGATATCGTTCCCACGAGGACTGAGACAAGTACTAGCACGTAACAGATTGATTACTATCTAAGCGGATATTTGGATGGAAGGGAGATCAATATCAAATACCAAGCCCAAAAATAGTAAAAATAAACAGAATAAAAAGGAACAAACTCTTTTTGTTATTTTCTCAAACACTTGGAACACAATAAAAGGTGATTTTCAAATATGATAAAAGATGTTGGGATCAGATTTCACTAAACCTTAGCCTCATGCAATACCAAGACTTACCAATCCAGTTTATGCTTCAAATATTAAAATCAACCCACAAAATTACTCAAGCCCTAATTCCTTAGATGACAAGAGCCTAAACCCGCTAATAGGCCCTAATTCCTAAGGTGGCCTAATTAGTGAATTTGCATTAAGATCAGGGATTACACGATTACTAATAAACCAAAATCCATTCCTAGATGCAAGGTTTACTAGGTGATTAATTCCAGATCAAGAATTGATAAGAACGTCCCCATTACAAATCAAATCTAAAAATCAGTTCATGGGTGATCAGAACACAAAAATCATTAAGCATAGGAATCAAACACTAATACAAAGGCATAAACACGGATTGATAAATCAAAGCAATTACATGATATTCAGTTTTAGCTACATTGTCGATGGATCTGGGCAAGTATACCCAGTCGTGCAAGTAATACGGTGGTGAGACCGGTTATCGTATCCACGGGGATTGGATGTCAACTACCAATTCACAAACTCAGCAACTATGTAGACTGTGCAGAGAAATCAAAATAACCAAAATAGAAGGAATAAAAATCTTTTTGTCTTTTTGGGGACTTTTAACAAACACTTGGAGTGCAGAAATGATATGTTAGGACTAGACTTCACCAAACCTCTGCCTCATGAACTACCAGGACTAGATACCTCCCATTCATGATTCAAATATTAAAATCAATCCACTAAATTACTCAAGCCCCGATTCCTCGGATGACAAGAGCCTAAATCCACTAATAGACCCTAATTCCTTAGGTGGCCTAGATTAATGAATTTGCATTAGGATTAGGGATTACACGATTAATAGTAAACCAAACTCCATTCCTAGATGCAAGGATTACTAGGTGATTAAATTCAATTCCGGTTCTAATATGAATTTCCCAATTGCATACTAAAACACAAATCAAGTCATGGGGGTGCTAGCCACAACAAGCATTAAGCATAAAAAATCAATCACTAATACGAAGGCATGAACACAGAATAATCAGTCAAGACAAATACATAAATAATCAGTTTGGTTACATCTAATCCCAACAAACAGTGATTAGCTACTCATAAAAGAGAAAGCCAAACCAGAAAAATAGGAGAAGAGAAAGGAAGAAAGGGAGAACTCCATTGAAGCTTCCCACTGTCGTCACAGCAACCCCCTAACTCAGCTCCCTCTTAGGGTTGGAACCATAGTCCAGCCGCAGCCTCCAAGTGCCCCGGCCCCCTCTCAAGAACTCCTCACTTCTGCCCTAAAACAGCAACTTATACCAATCAGACTCTGCGCGCGCTCGCGAGGCGAACGGCTTCTCGCGAGGCGAATGTTAAAAATCTGGTCTTCAGGGATTGGATCTCTCGCGAGGCGAGAGTTGCTCGCGAGGCGAGACAGTAAGGTTCTTCTCAAATACGCCCGTGATGAGCATCAGGGCCTGGGCGTGATGGCTTCTATTCCTCAGGCTCGCGAGGCGAGACATGGTTCGCGTGGCGAGACAGAAATGGTTGCATTCTCTGGAACAGTCAGTCTTCAGCCTCGCGAGGCGAGTAGCCTCTCGCGGGGCGAGCATTTCCTGTGACAGCTTCTGACTTTTGCCTTCTGCTCTGCTTGATCATGGTCGTGATGGTCATCACGGCCAGGCCGTGATGGGCTCTGTTTGGCTCATATTCTTCACTTTTCAAGCTCTGTTTCATCCAGGCTCCATCATGGCTGATTTTGATCATTTTAACATTAATTCCTGCAAAACAACACCAAGAAACCGCTTCACCCGTTCCAAGGGAAAAACTAACTAAAATCAAATAAAGAATGCCTAATCTATATGAAATATGCATGCAAAAGTGTACAGGAAACATGATGTAAAATCACACTATCAAATCATCCCAAGCTTATTCAATTGCTTGTCCTCAAGCAATCACTAAGGCCAGAAGAGATATAAAATCAAAGCATGGATAGTGAACCAAGAACCCGAGTAAATACTAATCCAAGCAATAGGCATTTCAAACAATTCAGCAAGAGACAATCAATTCAAGTCCAACTAGAGGCTTAGGTTTCCTAGACTCATATTCTCACTGATTTGGGCACTCTTTCTCACCTGAAGCTCACCCCAAGCTTGTTCATTTGCTTGGCTCTCTTTCTCACCTCACTCAAGTGTTTAGGGACATAAGACAATTCGCTCCATTTTCCTCAAGGAAAGAATTCTACCATAGGCTTGACTATCAACCAAATCTCTACTTTATTAATGAAAACAATTAAGAATCAAGAGGTATTTACTTTGGTTGTAACGTGGCCATGGGATAAATCGTTAGGTGGGGAAATCAAGAAAAGGACATTTCAAAAGGCTAAACCAAGTATCAAACATTTCAACACATGACACCTTCTAAAATACCTTTGTGGGTTTTGATTCACTTTTCCACCTTTCTTTCTTTCTTTTCATTTTATTTCTCATTTCTTTTTGTCATCCCCTTCTCTACTTTATTTTTATTTTTCTCCTTTTCTCTTTCTTTTATTTGGAGAAAGGGAGATTTTCAATCCAAGAGAAATATTTTTCTGATTCTTTTCATCCCAAACTTCTTTCAACTACCTTTTTACCCTTTTTTAATACTTTAGAAGGTCCCTTATCAAGCATCATTTATCCACATATTTCAAGGTACCAAGAAAAGTATTTTATTCATGTAGGCTCAAAATTGGGCAACTAAGGGGTAGCATTTAATCATTCAAAGCTCAAAAGGCCAGAAAAATACCTAGTGCCTCAATCATTTTCTAAAATGTTTTCAAAAATTGTTAAGCTTCAAAATGGTTTCAAGTCAAGTTCTAGAAAAATACATCCAAGAGGAATAACACTCTAACACAAAAAGTGGGGTAGATTTAGTGAGTACCCCTTTGGCTCAATGATAAGCCACTGGCTCATCTAGTTTTATGACTAGTATGACCATGGTTTTGTGCTAATTATATTTCGTTTCGTCCAAATTAGATTAAATTGTCCTCAAGCAACATTTTGAGTCTGTAAAGTATTTTTAGGTTAATTTAGTGATTTTGAGTCAAATAAAGCACTTACTGCTACGTCTTGTTTTCAGGTTAATAAAGAGAAGCAATTCTGGAGTTTTTCGCCCCGCGAGAGGCTACTCGCCTCGCGAGACTGAAGACCAGCACGAGCAGCAACAATCACCCTCTCTGGCTCGCCTCGCGAGAAATCCAAACACTGAAGGACTGTTCATAAGATTCGCCTCGCGAATCATGTTTCGCCTCGCGAGAGACCGCATCCCAGAATCTGTATTTATAGTCTGTTTTAGGGCATAACTGATATCTTCTCATCTTCTTTTCTTTTAGGACGGCTGCGAATTTAGGTTTAGTATTTTATGTTTCTTTTGTAATGGAGAACTAGTCTCCTTGATCGATCTACTGTAGTCGGTTCGCACTATCGCTTGAGGTTCTATAATTCCTAATCTTATTGCTTTTCTCTTTCAATATTTGTTCTATGTATTATGTTTGCTTAATTCAGTTTGTATGGAATATATATTGATTTGTTTCAATGATTGTATGTTCCTATAATTAATCGCGTTTGCTTAATTCGCGTGTGTTCAATTCGTGTTTGCTTAATTCACGAAGGGCTTAATCCATTTGCTTAATTCGAAATTAGGAACATATGTCTCGTAGCGTCGGTTTCGCTTGTTAATTGATGTTACAATCGAAAAGAGATTAGAATCCGCTTAGGGCATGGAATTATATTAATCAATGATAGTGGGAAACCGAGAACAGTAGGTTGATCATTTTTAGCTATTTGATAGTTATTTAGTTTGCATAGTTTTCTGCTTTGTTTTCTTTATATAATTGCAAATCCAACCCCGCCCCCTCAATCTGACTTTTTCTGTTAACAACAACCCAAGAGTCCTTATGAGACGATACTCGAGTTGTCGCTCCTTAACTACATATTTTTACAAACCGCTCACTTTTTGACGCGTGCACGATAGCGCGTCAAAAAATTGGCGCCGTTGCCGGGGACTCTTGTTGTTATTAACAGAAAATAATAAAAAAATTTGCTGAATTGGTCTGATTGTGAATCTACCCATGGATAATTATATGCAAGGTAATATGCCTAATGTTAATTATGAACCACCATGCATATATTATCCTGACTTTTCTGGTTTAATGCACTGGTTGCCAAGGTTTAGTGGTCTTGCAGGTGAGAATCCGCAGGAACATCTGAAGGAATTCCAGATTGTTTGTTCTACAATGCTGAGACCTGAAGGAATAACAGAAGACCACATCAAGATGAGAGCCTTCCATCTCTCACTTGAAGGCGCTGCAAAGGATTGGTTGTATTGTCTTGAGCCGAATTCCGTCTCAAGCTGGATTGATTTGAAGAAAGTCTTCCTAGTGAGATACTTTCCTGCCTTCAGAGCTACATCAATCAGGCGAGAGATATTTGGTATTAGACAAGTTAATGAATCACCTCAAGCATATACAGCCAATATTTATAATCAAGGCAACAATCAGAACAGGCAAATATTCTTGACCCTTCCACTGATGAGTACCACCCCAGCTGGGGAAACCATCCAAACCCTTGGTATGGGGACTCACCCACGCAACAACAACTGATGTTACCGCTGGCACCACCACAGAACTCTCCCCAAGTGACCACCCCTGCACCTTCTGGACCTTCACTAGATGATATGATCAAGCAAATGGATGCACAAAACATTCAGTTTCAGCAGCAAGTTGGACAGTTTCAGCAGAAAACGGATGCTAGTATTCAGGCCTTGCAGACATAGATTGGACAGCTTGCCACTTCAATGAATGCCATGCAGCAAGCTCAAGGATTAAACCAACTACCTGCACAAACAGTGGTGAATCCTAATGCTCCTACCCTTAATCCTAATGCCCTTAATTCCAATGCCCCCAATCCTAATGTGAGTGCCATTTCTTTGAGATCCGGGAAAGTTGTAGAGGCATCCCCTGAAAAAGATGAAGAAACTGTTGAGGTAACTCCTGAACCTTCTATTGTTGTTGAAGCTGAGAGAGTATATGTGCCACCAATCCCCTTCCCGCAAAGAGTGCAGAAAAATAAGAAGATTGATGGGTAAAATAAGGAGAGGGGAATTATAGATGTGTTCAGAAAGGTGGCGGTTAACATTCCGCTTCTGGATGTGATTAAGCAGGTTCCCAAATATGCAAAATTTCTGAAGGATTTATGCACACACAAGAGGAGGTTGAAAGGCAATGAGAGAATCAATTTGGGGCGAAATGTTTCAGCCCTCATTCAACCTAAACTTGCTCCTGAGAAGGTTACAGTTTCATCCCTCACTCAGGCACTGCCACAGAAGTGCAAGGATCCGGGCACTTTTGCTATTCCATGCACCATTGGGGACAGCAAATTCGACAATTGCATGTTGGATTTGGGAGCCTCCATAAATGTCATGCCCACTTCTGTTTTCAATAACCTTGATCTTGGTCCCTTGCAGCATACAGGTCTCACTATCCAGTTGGCCAACAGGACCAATGCTTGCCCCATGGGAGTGGTAGAAGATGTGCTGGTACAAGTTGATGAGTTAATTTTCCCTGATGACTTTTACATCCTGGACATGGCAGGGGAAACAAATTCAAGTAGATCACCAATCATCCTGGGCAGACCGTTCATGAAGACGGCAAAGACAAAGATTGATGTTGATGATGGGACCATGTCCATGGAGTTTGGTGACATTGTTGCAAAGTTTAACATCTTCGATGCTATGAAGCATCCCTTGGAAGAGCACTATGTCTTTCAAATAGAGTTGCTCTCTGAAATTATTGATGACACCTATGATGACCTGGTTTCTGATTTTCCATTTGTTTCTGGCTTTGATGATATTTATTCATGTACTGACTGTACTAACACTAACCCTTGTGTTGTTTGTGCTGAGTTCATTGATTCTACTTTGCAGGGTGATAGTGTGAGTGAAGCTGTCTTTTCAGCTGAAGTTCTTGACATCATGGCTACTCCAAATATACCATCCATTGAGCAGCCACCCTCCTTAGAGCTCAAGCCACTTCCTGGAAATCTGAAGTATGCTTACTTGGAGAGGAATGAAAAACTTCCAGTTATTATTTCCTCCAACCTTGACTCTGACCAGGAAGCTAAGCTCTTGGAGGTTCTGAAGAAGCACAAGAAGGCGATTGGGTGGACCTTGGCTGACATCCCTGGAATTAGCCCCTCCAGATGTATGCATAGAATTCTGTTGGAGGATGGGGCTAAACCAGTTAGGCAGCCCCAAAGGCGGCTCAATCCATTGATTCTAGATGTTGTGAAGAAGGAGGTGACAAAACTTCTGCATGCGGGTATCATATACCCCATCTCTGATAGTAGTTGGGTGAGTCCAGTGCAAGTTGTACCCAAGAAATCTGGCCTCACAGTGGTAAGAAATGAAAATAATGACCTTATCCCCACTAGAGTCCAGAATAGCTGGAGAGTATGTATATATTATAGGAGATTGAACCAGGCCACTCGAAAGGATCACTTTCCTTTGCCATTCATCGATCAGATGCTCGAACGGCTGGCTGGTAAATCCTACTATTGTTTTCTTGATGGCTTTTCCGGATACTTCCAGATCCACATTGCACCAGAGGATCAGGAAAAGACCACTTTCACGTGCCCCTTCGGCATGTTTGCCTACAGGAGGATGCCATTTGTCCTTTGCAATGCTCCTGGCACTTTCCAGAGATGCATGATTAGCATTTTTACTGAATTTATTGAAAATTGCATGGAAGTGTTCGTGGATGATTTCACTGTATATGGCTCCACATTTGATGCATGCTTGCATAGTCTGAGTTTGGTTTTAGAAAGATACATTGAAACTGACCTTGTTTTGAACTATGAAAAGTGTCACTTTATGGTTGAACAGGGGATTGTTCTGGGGCATGTTATTTCTAAATAGGGTATTTCAGTAGATCCTGCTAAAATTGATGTGATTTCTACATTGCCTTACCCATCTTGCGTTCGCGAGATTCGTTCTTTTCTTGGTCATGCAGGTTTCTACAGGTGCTTCATTAAGGACTTCAGCAAGATAGCTCTTCCTCTGTCAAACTTGCTGAAAAATGATGCCATGTTCAACTTTGACGACAACTGCAAGAAGGCATTTGACTTCTTGAAAAGGGCATTGACCTCAACCCCCATCATCCAGCCCCCTGACTAGACCCTCCCTTTCGAGCTCATGTGTGATGCTTCTAACTATGCTGTGGGAGCGGTCCTGGCACAAAGGGTGGGCAAGGCTGCCCATGCCATTCATTATGCTTCTAGGACTTTAGATGCTGCACAGTCTAATTACACCACCACTGAAAAGGAACTTATAGCTGTTGTTTTTGCTCTTGATAAATTTAGGTGATATTTACTAGGTTCCAAGGTTATTGTTTTCACTGACCATGCAGCTCTGAAGTACCTGTTGAAGAAACCAGAAGCAAAGCCGAGATTGATTCGGTGGATATTGTTGCTCCAAGAGTTCAATGTGGAGATAAAAGACAAGAGTGGAGCTGAAAATTTAGTAGCTGATCACTTGAGCAGAATAGCGAGGGATGAGGATCCTTCTCCCATCCAGAATGACTTTCCTGATGAGCAGCTTCTACAGCTGCATGGGGTAACTCCTTGGTTTGCTGACATTGTTAACTATCTTGTTGCTGGTGTTTTTCCTGCAGGTGCAACTAGATCATAGATCCACAAACTCAAGAGTGATTCCAAGTACTATGTTTGGGATGATCCGTACCTTTGGAAGTTTGGCAGTGATCAGGTAATTAGGAGGTGTGTCCCCAACTATGAGATTGAGTCTATTTTGCACTTTTCTCATGACTCTCAAGTAGGGGGACACTTTGGGCCACAGAGGACTGCAAGAAAAGTCCTAGACTCTGGGTTCTACTGGCCCACCATTTTTAGAGATGCTTATGAGGTCTACCGGACTTGTAAGGAGTGTCAAACAGCAGGCACTGCCATCACTCGCAAGAGTGAAATGCCTCAGCAACCCATGCTTTTCTGTGAGGTGTTTGATGTGTGGGGAATTGACTTTATGGGTCATTTCCCTGCATCTTTTATCTTTCTATACATTCTTTTGGCTGTTGACTATGTTTCGAAGTGGGTGGAAGCTATCCCCTCTAGGACTAACGATTCTAAAGTTGTTGCATTTTTTGTTAGGTCCAATATTTTTTGTAGGTTCGGAATACCTCGGGCTATCATTAGTGACCAGGGCACTCACTTCTGCAACCGCACCATGGAAGCCTTACTCCGGAAGTATGGAGTTGTGCATAGAGTCTCCACTGCTTACCATCCCCAGACCAATGGCCAGGCTGAGATCTCAAATAGGGAGATCAAGCAGATCTTAGAAAAAGTGGTGCAGCCGAATAGGAAGGACTGGAGCCGCCGTCTAGAAGACGTACTTTGGGCTCAGAGGATCGCTTTTAAGACACCAATAGGGATGTCCCCCTATAGGCTTGTGTTTGGTAAGGCATGTCATCTCCCTGTGGAAGTTGAGCACCGTGCATATTGGGCGGTCAAGTGCTGTAATTTGGAAATGAAAAAAACTGGTATTGAAAGGAAACTCCAATTACAGCAGCTTTAGGAGCTTAGGCTAGAAGCCTATGAAAGCTGCCGGATTTATAAAGAGAAAACCAAGCATTTCCATGATAGGATGATTGCTAGGAAAGAATTTTCTGTGGGCCAACAGGTCTTACTGTTTAACTCCCGCCTGAAAGTGATGACTGGGAAACTTCGATCCAAGTGGATTGGCCCATTTGTTGTTACTAATGTTTTTCCTCATGGTACAGTAGAGATTAAAAGTGCAGGTAGCAACAAGGCCTTCAAGGTTAACGGACAGCGGCTGAAGCTATTCCATGAGAGCTCGGTGCCTGAGGATGCTACTGTTGAGGAGCTCTCCTTGGAAGCTCCCACCTACACTGCCACTTGATCAGGGAACACCCTTTCCTTTCCCTCACTCTGATTTCATATTTATGTTGTTTCATTGAGGACAATGTATGTTTTAAGTGTGGGGGAGGGAACCAATTGTAGCTTTGTTTTGTGTTTTATCTTGTTTTTCTTTTAGCTCTTGAATAATTTGTGTGAGTCTTTGGTCGGTGAGCTTGATTGGTTTTGATTGATTGCATAATTTATGTGATGATTCCCCCTGGAAAAAAAAATTGAAAAGTGATGAAAATTTGATCCCCACTTGAAAAATTGAAAACTGAACTTTGAGATATTTTGTTATGATTGCATGATTTATGATAAGTTTGGGGTGAAGGGGTGCACACACTAAGGATAGAATCTCGATCAAACAGTTGCAAAATTGTTCGGGTGAGGATTTGAGCCTCCAGCATGTTTTTAACTGTGTGAATCACTTTTGAGCTGCACTTTTCCGAATTTGCTTGAATCTCTTCATGGTTTGCATGTTTATGTCTTTGCATCAGATGATTTAGGCAATTTTCTTTGTAAATAACCACTTGGCCTAAATTGAACCATCCCTAATGCATGTTCCCTAGTTAGCCCTTTGAGCCTAATTAGCCTGTTAATTCTTGATGACCTTATGTTACGAGCCTAAAATCTGAAAAAACCATGTTAACCCGATCTTAGGATTAGGAGAGCATGGAAGCTTAGTAAGAGGATGGTTGCAAGAAACTAAGTTTGGGGTGGCTACAAGGATGTGACATGTCATTCTGGGGTGAGAAAAAAAATATAATAAAAAGGTTGGAGCCAAAGGGCAAAAAAAAAAAAGAAAAAAAATAAAATAAAATAAAAAAAGAAAAGAGCAAAAATGTCAAAAAATGATATCTAAAGAAAAAGGCTGTAGTCACCCGAAATCATAAAGAAAAAAATGGAAAAAGGAACTTGAGTGGAAATTCAAAGTGTAAAAATGTTCATGCTCTCTTAGTTCCTAGGGACTTAAGCCCAGTACCTTTGTATATCCTACCCTTAGCCAGGCCCCATTACAACCTTAAAAGACATTTTGATGTTGCATGCATGTTTCCGTGGGAACCTTGTTTGAGATGAAAATCAAATTTATGGGAAGTGCTCTTAAAAGTGAAATTGAGTGAAATGTTGATAGCCTAGACAAATTGAGCGATTGAGTGAAACACTAAATTCCCTTGTGAGGAAGGCGATTGTTTGAATTTGGTGATCTCCCTTTTATGTGTAACTTGGATTCCCAACTTAGATTAATGAGTGCTTGAATGGTAGAATTCTCATTGTTTAAAGTAAATGAATGTAGGGATTGCATTGTTGAAAAGGGGGGAAACATTGAAGAAAAATTGTTTTGTTGAATTTGCTTGAAATTTGTGCGAATTTGATTGAATCTTTTAAGCTTGCCAAGTTTGAGTATTTTTGAGTTTTAGTTTGCTTGGGGACAAGCAAAGTTCAAGTTTGGGGTATTTTGATAAGCCGTTGGCTCATCTAGTTTTATGACTAGTATGACCATGGTTTTGTGCTAATTATATTTCGTTTTCGCCCAAATTAGATTAAATTGTCCTCAAGCAACATTTTGAGTCTGTAAAGTATTTTTAGGTTAATTTAGTGATTTTGAGTCAAATAAAGCACTTACTGCTACCTCTTGTTTTCAGGTTAATAAAGAGAAGCAATTCTGGAGTTTTTCGCCCCGCGAGAGGATACTCGCCTCGCGAGACTGAAGACCAGCACGAGCAGCAACAGTCACCCTCTCTGGCTTGCCTCGCGAATCATGTCTCGCCTCGCGAGAAATCCAAACACTGAAGGACTGTTCATAAGATTCGCCTCGCGAATCATGTTTCGCCTCGCGAGAGACCGCAACCCAGAATCTGTATTTATAGTATGTTTTAGGGCAGAACTGATATCTTCTCATCTTCTTTTCTTTTAGGACGGCTGCGAATTTAGGTTTAGTATTTTGTGTTTCTTTTGTAATGGAGAACTAGTCTCCTTGATCGATCTACTGTAATCGGTTCGCACTGCCGCTTGAGATTCTATAATTCCTAATCTCATTGCTTTTCTCTTTCAATATTTGTTCTATATATTCTGTTTGCTTAATTCAGTTTGTATGGAATATATATTGATTTGTTTCGATGATTGTGTGTTCCTATAATTAATCGCGTTTGCTTAATTCGCGTGTGTTCAATTCGTGTTTGCTTAATTCACGAAGGGCTTAATCCGTTTGCTTAATTCGGAATTAGGAACATATGTCTCGTAGCGTCGGTTTCGCTTGTTAATTGATGTTACACGAAGGGATTGATCGTTTTTAGCTATTTGATAGTTATTTAGTTTGCATAGTTTTCTGCTTTGTTTTCTTTATTTAATTTCAAATCCAACCCCCCCCAAATCTGACTTTTTCTGTTAACAACAACCCAAGAGTCCTTGTGAGATGATACTCGAGTTGTCGCTCCCTAACTACATATTTTTACAAACCGCTCGCTTTTTGACGCGTGCGCGACAGCGCGTCATTCAAAATATCACATTTTAGTAGTTCAAAAATCAATGAGAAACACAAATCTATGAAACCATATGCTAATTATCAACTATCACAGATCATCTCAAACATTTTTATTTGCAGCCTTATCACAAGAATAAAAAAAAATTGGGTTCAATAATTCACTATCTCAATTTATTTGGCACTTAGTTCTCACAATTGGATGCAAAATCTAAGCAAGGGCAATCTAATTGTGTGATCATGCAAAGCTATCATAACTATATGAATGCAACATGCAAAATGCAAATGCAAAATACCCCTACCCCAAGCTTGAAAATTTACATTGTCCCCAATGTAAACAATCAAGTCGGAGAGAGGAGAAAAATTGAAACGGCTTACCGAGGCGGTAGCGGGTGCTGGCTCTCATTCCAGTCAGAAACTTGTTGGGAAATGCGTCACGGCCGTGAGCGTGATGGGTGCTGACTTTTCTTTTTCTTGTCTTCTTGCTCTTCCCTCCTTCCTTCTCTGGAATCACTTGGCAATTTTATTAGTAAAAGAGAACTCTTGATCTTCTCAAATTATTCAAGAGTTAAAAATCAAAAACAAAAGGAAAAAGGAAAAGAAAAGTTGGGTTGCCTCCCAATAAGCGCTTCTTTAACGTCACTAGCTTGACGTTCTAGGATCCTCCTCCCGGATCAAATGGCTTATGGAGTGGCGATTGTAGCAGTAGTATGACTCTATCCATGGTTCCACCTGGCCATTGTGTGAAAACTCCATTGACCTCTACAATTATGAACTCACTTCCTCTCGGGTCAAATGGCATTTTCACCAGGAAGTTTGCCAGACAAGGGGAAGGGCCTAACTTACCAGTGTCCACACATGCATGCAAGCCAACATATTTTTCTAATGCAGTAAAATCATATTGCTCAGCAAGCATGGTGGAGGGAATGCTTTCCAAATTCCCTGCCTTCTCACTTGTTCCTCCCCAAGGGTGCGTGAAAGGTAATTCCTCTTCTTGTGGCTCGCTTACCACCACCACTTCATCTTTAATTTGATCCATTCCCACAACCATATTCTGCTCAATTTCTGCTTCGTGTGGCTCTATGGGAATCATACAAGGTGGTGGAGGTGGTAAATATGAACAGAGGGTTTCCCATTCCTCCTTGTAGCAACTATATACAAGCCTACCCATCACAGAATCAATTTGTGCTGGGATATCAAAATTTACCAATTCTGGGTAATCTTCCCAACACCAGTTGTCCTCCCAAGTGTGACTTGAGGCTTCCTCATCAGATGGATAATGATAGTTGTCCATGAATTTCGTCCACCTGGCACAACCAAAACTCAAAACAAAAAGATCAAATATATACAGAAAAAAAATGTCTAAATTAGTTGCCTCCTCTGTTACTAATGATATTGGCAAAACCAATCCCCGGCAACGGCGTCAAAAACTTGTCGACAGATCTGGGCAAGTATACCCAGTCGTGCAAGTAATGCGGTGGTGAGACCGGTTATCGTATCCACGGGGATTGGATGTCAACTACCAATTCACAAACTCAGCAACTATCTAGACTGTGCGGAGAAATCAAAATAAACAAAACAGAAGGAATAAAAATCTTTTTGTCTTTTTGGGGACTTTTAACAAACACTTGGAGTGCAGAAAGGATATGTTGGGACTAGACTTCACCAAACCTCTGCCTCATGCAATACCAGGACTAGATACCTCCCATTCATGCTTCAAATATTAAAATCAATCCACTAAATTACTCAAGCCCCGATTCCTCGGATGACAAGAGCCTAAATCCACTAATAGACCCTAATTCCTTAGGTGGCCTAGATTAATGAATTTGCATTAGGATTAGGGATTACGCGATTACTAGTAAACCAAACTCCATTCCTAGATGCAAGGATTACTATGTGATTAAATTCAATTCCAGTTCTAATACGAATTTCCCAATTGCATACGAAAACACAAATCAAGTCATGGGGGTGCTAGCCATAACAAGCATTAAGCATAGAAAATCAATCACTAATACGAAGGCATGAACACAGAATAATCAGTCAAGACAAATACATAAATAATCAGTTTGGTTACATCTAATCCCAACAAACAGGGATTAGCTACTCATAAAAGAGAAAGCCAAACCAGAAAAATAGGAGAAGAGAAAGGAAGAAAGGGAGAACTCCATTGAAGCTTCCCACTGTCGTCACAGCAACCCCCTAACTCAGCTCCCTCTTAGGGTTGGAACCCTAGTCCAGCCGCAGCCTCCAAGTGCCCCCCTCTCAAGAACTCCTCACTTCTGCCCTAAAACAGCAACTTATACCAATCAGACTCCGCGCGCGCTCACGAGGCGAATGTTAAAAATCTGGTCTTCAGGGATTGGATCTCTCACGAGGCGAGAGTTGCTCGCGAGGCGAGACAGTAAGGTTCTTCTCAAATACGCCCGTGATGAGCATCAGGGCATGGGCGTGATGGCTTCTGTTCCTCAGGCTCGCGAGGCGAGACATGGTTCGCGTGGCGAGACAGAAATGGTTGCATTCTCTGGAACAGTCAGTCTTCAGTCGCGCGAGGCGAGTAGCCTCTCGGGGGGCGAGCATTTCCTGTGACAGCTTCTGACTTTTTCCTTCTGCTCTGCTTGATCATGGCCGTGATGGTCATCACGGCCAGGCCGTGATGGGCTCTGTTTGGCTCATATTCTTCACTTTTCAAGCTCTGTTTCATCCAGGCTCCATCATGGCTGATTTTGATCATTTTTACATTAATTCCTGCAAAACAACACCAAGAAATCGCTTCACCCGTTCCAAGGGAAAAACTAACTAAAATCAAATAAAGAATGCCTAATCTATATGAAATATGCATGCAAAAGTGTACAGGAAACATGATGTAAAATCACACTATCAAATCACCCCAAGCTTATTCAATTGCTTGTCCTCAAGCAATCACTAAGGCCAGAAGAGATATAAAATCAAAGCATGGATAGTGAACCAAGAACCCGAGTAAATACTAATCCAAGCAATAGGCATTTCAAACAATTCAGCAAGAGACAATCAATTCAAGTCCAACTAGAGGCTTAGGTTTCCTAGACTCATATTCTCACTGATTTGGGCACTCTTTCTCACCTGAAGCTCACTCCAAGCTTGTTCATTTGCTTGGCTCTCTTTCTCACCTCACTCAAGTGTTTAGGGATATAAGACAATTCGCTCCATTTTCCTCAAGGAAAGAATTCTACCATAGGCTTGACTATCAACCAAGTCTCTACTTTATTAATAAAAACAATTAAGAATCAAGAGGTCTTTACTTTGGTTGTAACGTGGCCATGGGATAAATCGTTAGGTGGGGAAATCAAGAAAAGGACATTTCAAAAGGCTAAACCAAGTATCAAACATTTCATCACATGACACCTTCTAAAATACCTTTGTGGGTTTTGATTCACCTTTCCACCTTTCTTTCTTTCTTTTCATTTTATTTCTCATTTCTTTTTGTCATCCCCTTCTCTACTTTATTTTTCTTTTTCTCTTTTTCTTTTTATTTGGAGAAGGGGAGATTTTCAATCCAAGAGAAATATTTTTCTGATTCTTTTCATCCCAAACTTCTTTCAACTACCTTTTTTACCCTTTTTTAATACTTTAGAAGGTCCCTTATCAAGCATCATTTATCCACACATTTCAAGGTACCAAGAAAAGTATTTTATTCATGTAGGCTCAAAATTGGGCAACTAAGGGGTAGCATTTAATCATTAAAAGCTCAGAAGGCCAGAAAAACACCTAGTACCTCAATCATTTTCAAAAATGTTTTCAAAAATTTTTAAGCTTCAAAATGGTTTCAAGTCAAGTTCTAGAAAAATACATCCAAGAGGAATAACACTCTAACACAAAAAGTGGGGTAGATTTAGTGAGTACCCCTTTGGCTCAAAATCTCACATTTTAGTAGTTCAAAAATCAATGAGAAACACAAATCTATGAAACCATATGCTAATTATCAACTATCACAGATCATCTCAAACATTTTTATTTGCAGCCTTATCACAAGAATAAAAAAAAAATTGGGTTCAATAATTCACTATCACTGAAAGAGCTCCTGTCTGACGGTCTCTGAAACATTTGTCGATAGACTCTGCTACCACGGTAAGGCAGCCTAGAGGACACTCGGGAAGACTCTGATCCTGTGGCTCAAACCTCGGGAGGTGCAGGAATCTCTGGAACAAGCATCGGATCAGGAACTGGTACTATGGGGTCCCCCTCCGGCACTGGTGCAAGCACGGGCTCCGGTGCTGGTGTTGGTGTTGGTACATGTCCTGGTCCTGGCACAAGTACCATGAAGGGAACTGGTGCCATATCCGGAATTGGAGGTAACTGTGCGTCCGGATGTCCGATAGGGAAGGGAAATGTATAGTCGACTCGGAAAGTGCCAACCATACCCAAGGGTGCTCCCTGTCCAAATCCAGAAGTCACCAAAATTGGACCCATATAAACTGCAAAACGAGTGACTGGGTCCACAAGCCACCCGTTAGGATCTACGAACTCAAACTCGAACGTCCCCGTGAAAGGAAAACCCGCCTCCTATGTCATCCACGAATGGTCCCAGTGTGCCATCCTCGAGCTCAGAGTTTAAGGTACAACAATAAAAAATAAAATAAACACAACAGCAAGAAGAAAGGGGATAAGAAACGATTTAACATCAAACGTGGAATGGGTTTAGCAACATTTAAATCTATAACAACACACTAAACATCCATCTCCATATATATATAACACAACCATCCTCGACAACGTCTATGATTTTCCTCTACCCTCCGTCATGATGCAATGAAATGCTGTAAATATACTCTGGTCTAGCCACATATCTGGATATCCATAATGTCACGTCTCCAGAGGCCCCGGTGCACATCCTCATCCACGGATGGAGGATGCCCATGCAAAACAATGGCACTATAGTTGCACAAATACACGATGGTGCACACCACTGATCCACGACCAGGGTGCTCATGCAATGCATGAACTATAGTTGTGACTAAAATAATAATAATGTCTGGAGCGATCTTGCCAATAGCCTAAACCATGGGAATACCACCTCCGAGTAATAGACCCCACAGACCATGTTTCAGGTCACCCATATGAAAATATCACAGACCATGTTTCAGGTCACCCCCTAGTGCCCTAACCGCTCATCACTATCTCATAAATAACCTCGGCAATAATCACATCTCATCAATTTCATCACCATATCACAATAATCAGCTAGGTTAGGTAGTTCTGAACTCATGTATCATGAACCCCCACATACATCACTATACTCATCATGTATCAATACTCATGAAATCTCTAATCACAATAATCACCCATCACATCAACATGTCATAGTTACAATTATCTCCATATCAAATAATAAAAGATAATAATAAAATAAATATAATATCACCATATTCATAATCCAGTCATCACAAATCATACAGTCAAATTGTCAACCTCAATAATAAAATTATATATTTTTATAAGCATAGGCGATAAACATACAATTCTAATATCATCATTGGTACCACTAAGTAGTCCCCAATGTGATATTGACATTGTCTGTTACTCGCTCTCTAGTAGGGTTTAGGTCGCCCTACGCCATTATCGAATTAAATGCCACTTCGACGTTTCCGACGTTAGATGGCTTCTTTCCCTCACCTGGATAGTCGTACGATCATTGAAACATCACGAAACGAGCGTACCCTCTACGATCTCAATTCTGCCTCGTCAAGAACCAAGGCCTCCGAGCCTCCAAAAAATCACCTTGACATCACAATACGAAGCGTCATTACAAGGAATTCAAATTCGAAATCGGAATTGAATTCGATAAATGAAAACTAAATATACTTAGAATATTGTAACGGAGAAGAAAAGAGAGTAGAAATTACCTCCACTAGATAAGAAAAGAAAGGTAGGGAAGTGAAGGCGTTGTCGCCACGATCGCAACCACGTATCCGGAATCGTGACGAGACGATCGATCAAGTCGATACTCAAACTAGAATTCTTTCTCTCTCTAGGTTCTCTCCCTCTCTCTCTAAACTCTCCCTTTATGTTTCACTCAGTTCTGTTCTCTGTCTTCTCTGTTCTATACACATATGTTCTATGCAGATGATATAATGGTCTTTTGCAAAGGAACAAGGAAAAATATCAGGAATTTGATGGATCTTTTTAAGTTTTATGGTTCTGTATCAGGGCAACATCTAAGCCTAGAGAAGTGCAAGTTCTTTGCTGGTTGTATGTCTGCTGCCAGAATTTCTGCTCTTAAGGATTTCCTTGGTTTCAGTTGTACCAGCTTGCCTTTCACTTACCTTGGTGTTCCAATCTTCTAAGGGAAGCCAAGGAAATTTTATCTTCATCCTCTAGCTGATAGGATCAAGTCCAAACTGTCCTCTTGGAAAAGATCAATCCTAACTATTATGGGGAGAGTGCAGTTGGTAAAGTCCTTTATCCAGGGTATGATGATTTACAGTTTCCATGTATAAATGTGGCCTATCTCATTGTTGAAAGATTTGGACAGGTACATTAGAAATTTCATTCGGACTGGCAGCATAAGTAAAAGAAAACTTGTGACAGTTTCTTGGAAGAAGCTATGCTAGCCTGCTACTACTGGTGGTTGAGGATTAAGCTCATTAAGATCTATCAATGAAGCAGCTATGTTGAAGTTAAGTTGGGAAATTCTTTCCTCTAATTCCAGTTGGTCTGTTCTGTTAAGGACCAGATTCCTGAGATTCAATAGGCCTCTTGGTCATTATGTCAAATCTTCCATTTGGCCTGGTATGAGACAGTTCTTTAATACTGCTATTGAAGGGTCTAGTTGGCTAGTTGGTGATGGGAAACATATTAACTTTTGGAAAGACTGTTGGCTGGATGAACCAATTTCAGATGTAGTGCAGTTGAATGTTGCTATTCTGCCTTTGCTTCGTGCTTCTGTTAATGACTTTATTTCCAACAAGTCTTGGCAGATTCCTCTCCCTGTGGTGCATTCCTTCCCAGGCTTGGTGCCTAAAATTCTTAGTGTGATTATTCCTTTTGATCCGGGTCTTGATAAGATGGTTTGGAAGCACTCCATTGATGGTACTCTCTCCTTCAAGGATGCTTATTCTTTCCTTAATCCAAGTCTAAATCATGTTGGTTGGGGAAAGGCTATTCGGAACAATAATATTCCTCCAACAAGGTCATTTCTTATGTGGAGATTGATCCTCAACAAGCTTCCAACAGATGATATTCTAAGATCAAAGGACTGTGTCATGGTCTCCATTTGCTGTCACTGCAGAAAACAAATGGAAACAACAGACCACCTGCTCCATATCATTGTTGATCACTCTAATGTTCTTTCAGGCATCTCAATCCTAGATAGAAATTGGAGTGGTCGGTTTAAGGATTTGGTTCTTTCTGCCATAATTCACATAGTTTGGATTATTTGGTATTCAAGAAACCAAATCAGATTTGAGAATAAAGTTACACCTGCTGTTAGAACTATTCAGGTTGTCATTGCCAATGTATCACTCTTGGGTAACCTTTCATCAAGCAGGGCTTATTGCTCATCAAATGAGGTGGCTATTTTAAGTACTTTTATGTTCCTCCTCATGTCCCAAAGGCTCCTTCTATCACCCAAGTAAACTGGTTGAAGTCTCCTTGTGGTTGGATTAAATGCAACACGGATGGAGCCTCTGGAGGTAACCCGGGTCTTTCTACTTATGGAGTTCTGTTTAGATATTCTAGTGGGGCCATTTTGGGTTGTTTTGATGATTTCATTGGTGTCTCAACATCAATCCAAGCTGAATTAATGGCAGCTATGAAAGCCATTGAGATTGCTTCTCAAAAGGGTTGGTCAAAGCTGTGGTTGGAATATGACTCAATCCTGGTTGTTAATGCTTTTAAAAATCTTGATATAATGCCGAGGAAGCTAAGAAACAGATGGTCTAATTGCATCTGGTCAGTGAAGGAGATGCAGTTTCATGTTACAAATATTTTCAGAGAAGGAAATACATGCACTGACAAATTGGCTAATCATGCTTTTAGTAGTCAATGTTACACTTGGTTGAATTTGCCACCTAAGTTTATCCTTAATGATTTTAATTGTAATAGGTTTAGTATTCCTTCTTTTAGATTCAAGTAACTCTGTTTGGTTTTTTCATGGGCTTGGTTTGGTACCCCCATGTGGTTTGTATTCTTTTGATATTTTTCTTTTATTAATATATTTCTTGGGTGTGCTGCAAATGATTGGTAAGGCTTAAGGTGTCAACCTAGTTTGGATTTCTTGTTTCTTACAGTGATGCTTTTGCACCCTATTTTTTGATATAAAAAAAAAAGACACTAGACGACTAGCGTAGTAGACATCCAATGTTATTTGACAACAATTCTGATAGATGTCCAAAGACGTACCTGCTGCCTAATACAAGTCTGTTTGGCACTCGTCTAACTATGCTTCTCTAGTGTTTAAATATTTCACGTGACTTTACCTTACATGTCTTAAATATAAATTTTTTTTTTATCTTGGTAAAAGAAACATAGTACCCTTGTTTACATACCTGCATTTCTGCTTTGACAGGGAGCAACTACAAAGTTGACCTTACTCAAATAAGGAAAGACAAAAGGCAACTTTCACAACAGAGAAAAGACAGTTCTACTTTTAGCTATCTGATAACCAAGAGCACTTTTCTGAAGATCAAATATCAAGTTATTATACACAACGGATATCGGCATTAATTGTTATATCTAAACGGATATATCCCGAAGACAGTTGAAGAACAAGAGTTGAAGTAGCACTTCGTCTATAAATACCGGATGACCCTCATTGAAGAGATAATCAGAGCTCTCATATTCAAAGTGCCAAAACTCTGCTCATATATTTCTCTGTAATCTTCATTGTATTTCACTACGAGCTTAATTGTTATACCCTCATTGTATTTCTCTGAACACCAAACAAATACACAAAGAAAACAACAGCCACAAAGGAAATACAACAAACACTTGGTAGGCACAGAAAATTTCCGAAATTAAAAAGTAAAAGGATAGAAGAAATTACACACACAAGATTTAGCGTGGTTCGATCAATGTGATCTACATCCACGGGAGAGAGCAGCACCACTAAGAATCAATTATCACAGTTTTACAATAGAGAACTCCTTGAATTTGTCACTCCCCTGTTCACAAGAACATGAACCAACCCAAGCTTATCTCTCTATTTTTACACAAACCCTAGATCAATATTCTCACTTGATTTTATCTCAATCTCAATGAATCAATTACAATGAATATCACTCAATGTTTTGTGGTTGAAATTCGAGCACCAAAAATCCTTGAATCTTTCTCTAAAAGCACACAACTGAAAATTATGTAGAAACTGAACATAACAACTTTTGTAGTCGCGCCATAATCGATTATTTTAAATGCCATAATCAATTATACCTTCTCTGTATGCGCTCAGTGTTTCTGGAATTCCACGTAATCGATTATGCTAATCGATTACACCTTCTCTAACAGTCCTGGAAAACCATATAATCGATTATGCTTCATCTGTCCAAGTTCCATATTTCTGCAATTGCACGTAATCGATTTGTAATCGATTATGCTAATCGATTACAAGTTCTTTGCCAGTCCCAAAACCAATTATGCTAAACCCATAATCGATTATCCCTGCTGAAAACTCCACTTTGCTGATTTTGAGGCATCTTTCTACATTTCTCCACCTTGACTCCAAATCAGAGATCCTGAGACCAAAACCAATCACCAGAGTGTGTTGTGTGTGTGCTGCTATCCCACTTATGGGATTTACGCTTCATAAAAGTTGATCAAGTCCAAGCATGTCTTGAACTTTGATCTAGGTAGTGACTTAGTGAACATATCTGCTGGATTGTATTCCGAAGCAATTTTCTCAATCTTAACCTCTTTATATTCTGCCACATCTCTAATGAAGTGATGTTTCATATCTATATGCTTGATCCTCTCATGGTAAACTTGATGATATACCAAATGTATAGCAATTTGGCTATCAAATGGACCGTGACACAATCTTGAGTAATCCCCAACTCACTAATCATCCCTTTTAGCCAAATGGCTTCCTTTACTCCTTCTGCAAGCGCATTGTACTCGGCTTGTGCGGTTGACAATGCTACCACAGGTTGCAATGTTGATTTTCAACTAATAACAATTCCAAACGAAGTAAACACATAACCGGATAATGACTTCCTAGTGTCCACATTCCCTGCATAGTCCATATCCAACAAGAGCATCATCCCCTTGAACTGTCTTCTTGTACTTCAAACAAGATTTATGTGAACCATTCAAATACCCCAATACCCACTTCAAAGCCTCCCAATGAGTTTGACCCGGATTTCCCATTAACCGACTAACAATGCTAACTGTATGCGCCAAATCTGGTCTATTACAAACCATATCGTACATAATGCTACCTACTCCACTTGCATATGGAATAGAATTCATCCTGCTCCTTTCCTCTTCAGTGCTAGGAGCTTGGGTAATAGAAAGCTTCGTTTGATGACCCAAAGGTGTGCTAACCGGTTTGGATTGATGCATCCTAAATCGTTCCACCACCTTCCTTAAGTAGTCATGTTGAGATAAGAATGATTCCCCCTCTTTCCGGTTTCTAAAAATATCCATCCCAAGAATCCTTTTTGTAATTCATAGATCCTTCACCTCAAATTCAGAATTCAACCTTTCTTTGAGCATACCAATCTTATCCTTGCTAGAGCTAGCTATAAGAATATCATCCACATATAGAAGCAAGGAAAGAACACAATCCTCTCCTCTTATTAATATGTAAACGCAACTATCATAACTACTCCTTAGAAATCCATATCTCAAGATAAAATCATCGAATTTTTTATACCACTGTCTTGGACTTTGTTTTAAGCCATGAAGTGATTTTCTCAAGAGGCAAACCTTTGACTGATCCTCCGCGAACCCTTCCGGCTTTTGCATGTAGATAGCCTCCTCTAGATTCCCAAGTAGAAAAGTTGTCTCGACTTCCAATTGTTCCAACTCAAGATTATATTGATTGACAACTGACATCAAAATTATTGTAGAACAATATTTTACCACGGGTGAGAAGATCTCATTGTAGTCAATCCCCTCCACTTGTGTAAAACCCTTCGCCACGAGTCTTGCCTTGTACCTTGTCTTCTCAACTCTCGGAATACCTTCCTTTTTCTTGAAGATTCACTTTCATCCAACTACCCTCTTATTCTTGGCTAGATCCACAAGTGTCCAGGTCTAATTTTTGTTCAAAGATTTCATTTTCTCATTGATTTCTTGCAACCAATTTTGACCTTCCTTGCTTTCCATAGCCTTTTTGAAGTTAATTGGTTCTGAGTCTTGAATCTCTTCAGCCGCATTAAGAGCATAACATATAAGGTCCACATACCTGAATCTCTTAAGAGGTATAATATTCCTCCTACTCCTATCTCTGGTCAACTGATAGTCAGATTCTGACGGTGGTTGTTGATCTACAGCCTCTCCTGGTGGAGGACTCTTATCTCTAGTAGTACATGTAGGAGACTCCAACTCAAACAAAGTATTCTCCTTTGTCATATCTGAGTTCCTTTCTTCCGAGTTTCTGCACATCATTGTCATTATAGTCTCATCAAATGTGGCATCCCTGTTGATAAAGCATATTGATTCCCCTAGTTCCAACTTCCACAGCTTGTAGCCCTTCACACCCTTTGGATAACCAATGAGAACACATTTTACTGCCTGAGCTTCAAGTTTGTCTTGCCTAACATGAGCAAATGCTAGAGCCCCGAATATCCTCAAGTTAGAGTAGTCAACTGATTTACCACTCCACACTTCCATAGGTGTCTTGAAGTCATGTGAAGATGAACATCGTTAATCAAATAGATTGCAGCATTCGCAACTTCTCTTCAGAAGCTCTTGGGCAGCCCAGCTCCCAAAAGCATGCATCTCACACGCTCCAGAATAATCCTATTCATGCACTTGGCTAAGTCATTCTGGTGAGGTGTTCGTGCTACAGTTTTATGCCTTTTAATGCCCTGTTTCCTGTAAAACTCATTAAACTGCTCTGAAAGAAACTCCAAGCCATTGTCAGTCCTTAAAACTTTAAATTTAGTTCCCAATTGATTCTCTATAAGAGTGTGTCATTTCTTAAACTTTTCAAATGTTTTAGATTTATTTTTCAAAATATAAATTCACACTCTTCTAGAAAAGTCATCAATAGTGGTGAGAAAATATGAACCCCCTCCATGAGTTTTAACTTTTGAAAGACCCCAAATATTCGAGTGAACATACTCAAAAGGTTTAATAAAAACATGCATACTCGAACCAAATTTAACTCTGTGACTTACCTAGTATGCAATGATCACAAAATTCCAGCTTATCCAATTTATCACCATTTAGCAAGCTTTGTTTACTTAGCTCAACTAAACCTTTTTCTCTAACATGCCCTAGTCTCAAGTGCCATAACATATTTTTATCATGTAGAGTTTGGTTAGCAATAGATGCATGAGCAATAACAGTAGAACCATCAAGAATATACAATCCATTCCTTTTAGTTCCCTTGGCAACTATTAATGAATCATTAGAAATCTTTATCATGCCATGTTCCATTTTAGTGGAATATCCTAAAACATCAAACATGCTTATAGACAAGAGATTTCTCTTAAGTTCAGGAGCATACCTCACTTCTTGCAAAAGAATTTCACAGTTATCATACATTTTCAGTCGAATAGTACCCATACCTTGCACTTTGCACGATTTGTTATTACCTAGAAACACCACCCCGCCTTCTTTGAGCTCCAAAGTTTCGAAGTAATCTTTCAAGAGATACATGTGATATGTACATCCAAAATCCATAACCCAATTCCTTTGCATTTCCGAGGTAGGCATTCAAGCCCTCACCATTATCCTCAGATCTAAGCTCCTACTGTTTTTGAAGCTCCTTGGTTCTAATCGAAGTTTGAACCGCATCTAAAGTAATGGTTTATCATTGCCATAAAGTATAACATCTTTGAGATGCTCAAAAGACTTTGGTAGAGAATTGACTAAGAGCGAGGTCTTGTCCTCATCATCAAGTTTCACCTCAATGTTCTCCAAATCATCAAGAATCTTGTTGAACTCTGGGAGTTGCTCCGATATCGTTCTTGATTCGACCATCTTCAAAGAGTATAGTTGTTGTTTCAATAATAGTCTATTTGCTAGAGACTTAGTCATGTATAAGGACTCCAATTTAACCCATATTGTCGCAATTGTCTTCTCCCTTGCAACCTCCCTTAGTGCGTTATCACCAAGACACAATATGATAGCACTTCTTGCTTTGTCTATAATATCTTCCTTCTCCTTTTGAGAAAGTGCGTCAAGATTGCTTCCATCTTGATTCTCCATAACCCAAAATCATTATTTCCAGAGAATTTCTCAATGTCGTATTTGGTACCCATGGTTCAGCCTCTTCGTTATTCCTCCAATTCCCACAGACGGCACCACTTGTTGGTTCCAAGACTCAAATGGAAGCCACAAAGTCCCTGAACACAAAATAAATACACAAAGAAAACAACAGCAACACAGGAAATACAACAAACACTTGGTAGACACATAAAATTTCAGAAATTAACAAGTAAAGGGATAGAAGAAATTGCAGACACAAGATTTAGCATGGTTCGATCAATGTGATCTACATCCCCGGGAGAGAGCAGCACCACTGAGAATCAATGATCACGGTTTTACAATAGAAAACTCTTGAATTTGTCACTCCCCTGTTCACAAGAACATGAACAAACCCAATCTTATCTCTCAATTTTCACAGAAACCCATGATCAATATTCTCACTTGATTTTCTCTCAATCTCAATGAATCAGTTACAATGAATATCACTCAATGTTTTGTGGACGAAACTGAAACTTATGCGGAAACTGAACATAAGTACATAACAACTTTTGTAGTCGCGTAATCATACGCTCCGTGTTTCTGGAATTCCACGTACTCGATTATGCTAATCGATTACACCTTCTCTGTCAGTTCTGGAAAACCACATAATCGATTAGGCTAATCGGTTATGCCTCCTCGGTCCGAGTTCCATATTTATGCAAATGCACGTAATCGATTATGCTAATCAATTACAAGTTCTCTGCCAGTCCCATAATCGATTATCCCTGCTGAAAAATCCATTTTGCTAATTTTGAGGCACTCTTTCAACAGTATATAATTAAATTTAGAATAGCAAATAGTTTCTTTTATAATATCTTAACAAATAAAATCAGTGAAGCTTTAATAGTAAGATATCCAATGCAGATTGTAGCATTTTAATTATTAGATTTTAAGGATTTTTTCTTAATATGATATTTACGTATACACAGTAACAAAATCTGATCTTGATTTAGTTAAATTCCTAATATAGTCTAACACTTGTTAGTTTATTGCTGATGGTTTCAAAATTTGACACAAATTGAGTAAAGAGGTGACGTTCGTGGTAACCTTCCGTCCTTCACTAACCATTTATTTTTGGTAGAATGCTAACCAGTGCCTTTAGGATACTGGTTAAGGATCTAAAAAGAGAAATTTTCTATTGGAATTTGGTGTATTATATATTTTGAACTATGTTAAATTTAGGGCAAAACTACTTGATTGGTCCCTTAAGTTTATTTATTTTTTCGATTTGATCCCTTAAGTTTATTATATGTCAAATAGGTCTCATAAGTTAGGTTCGGGTGACAAAGTTTGACTTTTTTTACTATACCTTCAGAATCTGTCATTTCCTAACCTATGTGGCATTCCAAACCTACTTGGCACAACTGACATGTCAATAAATATAATAAATTAATAAATAATAATTTAAAAAATAAAATTTAATAAATAAATAAATTTTATTTCCTTTTTATTTTTTTATTCTCTTCGTATTCTTTGTATCCACTTCTCCTCCCAGATTCTAACATCATACCCCCATTCACACCAGAACTCCTAGCTGCAGAAATTGAGCTCCTAGCACCTGATAAAACTGAATCCCCATCCTCAAATCCAAATATTCCACCACCCCTAAAGCTGCATAGAGACCTTGACCTTAACACACACCCATGATCCATCATCCGCATTTCACTTTTCTCATCAAACCGACCAACACTTCTTCCACAATGCTTCTCCTTCTTCTTCCTAAACAACTTCCCAATCCTCCAAAAACTCTTTTTATCTCAACACAGTTGTTGCAGCTTCTCCTCATCACCCCAACACCACCACCAAACCAAACCTTTCCGTTATCTCTTCCACCCCATCCCACCCCACTCTCTTTCAGTTCTGTTTTCACGACCTCGCCGTCCCCAACTCCGGTGCGATCCGCGACCTCGGGGAACCCAACTCTGGTGCCGGCAGAGCCTTCTACACCATGGTTTCAACGTAAGTTTGTGACTTGGGGAACATCGAAATAGATCTCAAGAGTGGGGACATCCCTTTTCCCTTAGTCAACGACGCAAGAAAGGAAAGAAATTAGATCTTTGTTGGGGGTGAATCAGTCTAGGAAACATGCTTCTTTTTCTTGTTGTTGTTCAATGGCGAAAACCAAACAAACCCAGAAACGAAAGATACCAGTAGTTGATGGATTTTGTGGAGATCCAGTTTAGGATTTAAAAGAGGAGCATATCCAAGTTACCCATTTGGCTGATAATGATAGAGGTGGAAAGTTTGAGATTTGAGGTAGTGAGAGACGGAGAAGACGAAGCTGAAAATGCCATTTCCCAGTCGTCGCCGCCGCTCATTCGCTGCTGCCTGAGAAGACATTCCAGTGGGGGTTCTTGATGAAGATGGAGACTTGAGAGAATAATGAAAAAAAAGAAAATAAACTTAATTTATTTATTAATTTTTTCTTTTTAAAAATTGTTAATTTATTATTTTAAATTATTATTTTAAATGACAAAACAACAAATAGCTAGGTTTGGAATGTCATGTAGGATCGGATCCGACAGATTTGGAAGGAATGGTAAAAACAGCCTAACTTTATCATCCGAACCTAACTTATGGGATATACTTTACACAAAATAAACTTAAGGGGCAAATCGAAAAAAGAACTAAACTTAAGGGATCAATCAAGTAGTTTTGCCATTTAATTTTCCAATGATTTTTTACTTTTTTTTGGTTTCTTTAACCATTGCCGTTAGTTAACATGACCCTTATCATTTTAGATGTGTAATGTCTGACATTAAAAATGATGACCCATTATTCGAAGTAAGAGGTGATTTTTTATATTAATAATACATCATACTGTTATGAAATGAACAAAAAACAATAACGAGATATTATAAACTAAGAAGAATAGATAAAAAGGAGTAAGAGAGAAGAGATGAGAGAATAAAAATCTTTGTATCATACTCTTGAAAAGGACAAAGTTTACAATGCATATAAGTCCTATTTACAGGACATTAAACCTAAAGTTAGGAATGGGGGACAAAACTAGATTTTGGGAAGATACATGGGTGGGGACAAAGAGTCTAAATGAGCTTTTTCCAAGACTCTTTTATATTTCGGAGCAAAGAGGTATGTGTGTACAGGAGTTGGGGGAATGGACTGGTGTGGGTTGGAGATGGTGTTTTAGATGGAGAAGAGATATGTTTGATTGGGAGAAGGATTTGTTAGACAAACTCATCACTACATTATTTCCAATTTTTCCATTTAAGGACAAGGAAGATGGGTGGATATGGGGGTTAGATCCTACAGGAAGTTCACTACAAAATAGGCATACAAATTTCTGGTTTCGAAGGCTAATACAGATGAGGTACAGCTGGTCATAAACTCGGAGGTTTTTAAAATTCTGTGGAAATCTAAGGCACCCTCCAAGGTTGTGGTCTTTTCTTGGCAACTCTTGAAGTATATGATTCCAACAAAAGATAATTTGTTCAAGAGAAGGGTATTGACATCACAGCAAGAACTATATTGTATCTTTTGTAAATGCGAAGTGGAAGGAGCTGATCATCCGTTTTTAAACTATTATTTTGATAATCTGTTATGGGTAAAAGTATACTTCTAGCTTTGGTTAAATGTAGTGCTACCAATAAACATCATTGATCTTTTTCTGCATCACTGTGGGCTGATTAAGGGGAAACAGAAGAGGAAAAGAGGTGGTATTATCCGGCAGGCAGTTCTGTGGTCCCTATGGAATGAGAGGAATGCCTCATTTTCAAGGGGTGGGAACCTAATTTTTTTAAGACTGTTAGACCTTATAAAAACTAGGAGTTGGTGTTGGTCAAATGCCTATTTGGGAAGTAAGGTAATTTTTTCAAACTGGTGTTGCAACCCATTGGAAGCTGGTATAGGTTAAAATGGAAATCTGTCTTCTGTCCTGTGAAGTCTAATGCTTCAAGTGGTTCTGTCGTTATTTTACCTGTTCCATATTTGCTCCTTCAGTTTGAGGTCATTGGAAGAAAACTGTTGCATTTTTGCATCTCATACATATATGTGTTCCTCATTCTGCAATAAGTCAAGTTAGCTTTTGGGGGTTGTCTTGGCAGAATTGTTTCCATTAGAATACCATGGTTGGTGGGACTCATTTAAGGTGTGGGCGATTTGTTGAATCATGTTGATATAGGAGCTTTTAATTTCGCCTGTAACATGATGCATTATATTTTCTATTGTACATGGGTTAGAGTATACTTAGTATTCTAATGAATATATTTTTTTCTTATCCAAAAAATAGGACATAAAACCTGTAACTTATAGACCTATTGAAAGCAAATACATACGTGTCATTTACAATACAAAATTAAGAGGAATAACTTGGAGGTTACAAGGTGAATGGATACACACATTTGTCACATGTTTCTTAACACTCCCCCTTGGATATTCATTACTCAAAGAATATGCCTCTATCCACCCTTTCCGAGTGTGATTCCTATGTTATGTATGGTCGTGCCAAAGGGCATATCGGTTGAAGTAGATTCTTCTTTTTGATCAATCAAAACCCCATTGTAGCATGTGTGTCGCCCAGGGCATAAGGGACATGATGACTTGACGTCATCCTCACCTTCCTATGGCTTATCACCGGCAGTCTGCTCAGGGTTCCAAACTCAACATTGGTAACTAAACACGAAAACCTTACCAGGAAAAACCATGTGGGACAAAAACTTAGTGAAGGAAAAAGAGTACACCATTCTTTAATATCGTTTACATGGGAACTGCCTTATTGAAAACATTATCAATGAAAACCATGCAGGACAAAACCTTGATTAAGGGAAAAGGAGTACAATTTTATCCCCTGTTAGAAGCATCACTTAAGATTATGAATTCCAACATTCTAATTTTCTCCCCCTGCAGCATTTTGAAGCAATATTCTTCTCCATGACATCTTTGACATATCCTCATTTCAATTGAGCTTTGTACCACAAAATTCTTGAACGAGATGAATCATAACTTTAACTAGAAACATTAACGACTGGATCAAATAAATACCTCTTACATTTTCAAGATCAATTGGCAATAAGCTTCATGAAAAAATTATTAAATCTTGTAATATTTAGCAATAAGCCTTAAGCGACGCACGACCGACCAAGCATCAAAGAATTCAAGTGGAATTCTTAGAAAAAAATAATAAAAGAATTAGGGGGCCCACACATTTGAAAGTTTTAAAGATAAAAGACCCATATTAAAACAAAAAGGGTTTTGGTCTGAATAGAAAGAAGAAAATTTTTTAGAGCATTACACCAGCACCGCTCATCACATTTATACGAATATATAAAGAAAGTCTTTGTATCGCCTTTGGTTGCAGTACGAGGCGTGGAACGATCAGAGAACGTTAGTAGAGATAATAAGCATTCTTAGTGGAAAGCTCAAGTTTGTTTTATATTTTAGAGCTTTTTCGAGAACTTCAATAGGTGAGCAAACAATACCTTTTAATAATCCTTTCCATGATATATGTATTTGTTGTGTTGACAGTAATTTACCCTATGGTTTTGAGAGATTTTAATTGAATGATGCATGTTGTTAATAACCTAATTTATAAAATTGGGGGTTTTTATAAATATGGGGATAATTGTTCAATTGAAATTATGATGTTCATGGTTTTCGTATTGTACCTACAAATTTATTTGATTACATGATGTGTTTTTATTTGGTATGCATGATAAGATTGAATGTTTAATTTATGATTAATAAGTTGTTATATGTATGAGACATGAAATATGTGACTTATGATATATGGTATGATTTTTGCCGCAATACCGCCTATGATAGAGGTATCGAAGAGTAATATCACCGTAATGGGGTATCGAAAGTAACATCGCCATGTATTTGGGATGTCAAAATTGAGCAATACCGCCTAGAAAAGTGTATCGAAAGTAACACCGTCACACGTTGGGGTGTCGAAAATGGAGAAATACCGCCATGTGCACATAGAAGGTATCGAAATGGAAATGTCCCCGACATGAAGGTGACATCGAAACACTCCTCGTGAGTAGGGGTGGGCAACAAGACGCCATTGTCGTGTGATGTGTGAGATTTATGGCATGCCGGCAAGAGACTAATTTAATTATGAGGTCTGCGGGCCACTTAGATTAATTTAGAATTTACTTGATATATGGAATGTGATACATTGAGATGAATTGTCATTAAGCTATATGTTTTTTAGTGGTTTATACGTTGTTATTTAATGTATTTTAATATCTACTATCTTTGGAAAAGTAGTGGATACCATGGACAGTTTTTCCGGTTACCGCGCCGACTGAGAACAATATTATTTTCGAAAATATTTTATCAATTGTATTGTTGTTCACTGGGATTTTATATCTCATTATAAGTATTGTTTTCAGAGTCCAATGGCATCGCTGTTGAGGACTCAGAGATCTGAAGAGTCATATTTTTTATTAGCTAGTTGGTTACACTACAACAGATTAGACTTTTAATAACGCACCTTTTATAGCATTTCCGTGTGGAAATGCTATTAAAAGTGATGGGGGGACTTTTAATAGTGTTTCCTTTAGGAAACACCATCTTAGGTATCACCTAAGATAGCGTTTCCTTAAGGAACCGCTATTAAAAGTCCCCCTGCAGGAAAAGATACCGGTTCCACAAGGAAACACTATCTTAACTAACAACCTAAGATAGCGGTTCCACAAGGAAACACTATCTTATCTAATTTGCAATAAAAAAATAAAATAAAATCAACTTTTAATAGCATTTGTAAAATGAAATGCTATTAAAAGGTAACATTTAGATAGCGTTTAAAGTGAGAAACACTATCTTAGGTGATATACCCGCGCGTGCGTATCCTTTCATCCTTCAATTCCCAGTTTCTGCATACCACTGACCTCAGTTCAAGTCTAGGGTTGCCATCTCCGCAGAGCTTGTCCCCTCTCACACCTTATCCCTCTCACTGTTGCTCTCACGCCTCAGACTCCCTCTCACGCCCCCATTGCTCCGCCACTCATCACCACACCACCTACGACCAAGGTATGCTCTCTATGTCCCTCTCCCCTATTGCGAACGAAAATGAATGTAGTTCTTGGGTCTGAGATTTCTTGGTCCGAGTTTGGTAACAATGAGAGGTAATGAGCAAGTAACTCTGATGATGATTGTCTTTGGTGAACTTTTGTTAGAATTAAAACTAGAAAATGTGATTTTTGTTCATAAGAACCAAGGGTTTCTGGGATTAAGAACTCTGTTTGGAGAATTTTTGGAACTTGGTTTGTGTGATAATGTGCTAATTTGGGGTTTCAAGCATGCTTCTTGCGTTCTTCGCATGTGGTCGTTAGGGTTATTTGGTACACAAGGATGCATACTCCTCTGTTATGGTCTTTGTTAGTTTGGGTTTAGACAATGCATACTCCTCTGCCATCAGCTTTTAATTTCAGATCTGAGCATTTGAATTTGCTTTGAAAATGCAGCATCCTTTTGATCATTGTGCCTTTGAGCCTCTTCAAGTTGTTTGGACTTAACTTCTAGTTCTTGTGACATCTGTTCTATTATTTTTCCTTTTGAATCTATTTTGTTAAAGAGTTGTTGCAGTTTCAATTCATTCTGTTCTGTAATAAGCCTGAGCTCTTGATTGCATTTATGGAGCATATCTTCTATAAGTCTGTTTCTTCTTTCGCAATTCATCGCTCTGCAAACTGCTTTGTGCCTGTGATATTGTTGCTCAGATTTCCTTGGACATGCTTAGAATGCCTGTTCTGTAGTTTTTGCAGTTATATATTGATTTGATTTTTGGGTAACATGATCTTCAATTGTTTTACCTTGAAAAAAAGGATATATTGAAGGCCTTTCTTGTGTTTGCAGGCAAACAAGAAGATAGCATATGCTAAGCTTGCAAAAGATTTTCAGGCAGTATTGAAGGAATTAAAGAAGGCACTGACATCTTGCAGGTGAGAGGGAAACAACTTACACTCCTTTTGTTCCACAAGTAGGTCTTTCATCCAGGTGAGGTGAGTTTATGGAAGTTTATTTTATGCTCCTTATGCTGAGTTGAAGTTGACACAGAAATATTATGATGTTGTTGTAAGGTGTCCTTGTCCATTTCAATGTTTACACCTTAGAACTCCACCGTTTTGAGATTGTTTTGTTCTTCACCCTTTGCAAATGAAACTGTATTAGAGTTGAATGTTGATTACTATTAAATGTTCATCTCTGTATCCTGTAGAAGAGGGTATTATCAGGCATTGAAGGCCAAGGAAATCTCATTTTAGCATATTGACTTGTTCATCTCCTGTCAGTTGAAATGAGTTATGCCCAAAAAAAGTATGCCTTTGTAATTTGTATGTTATGGATTGATATTTGTGTAAAATATATACCTTTATGTTTAGATACTAATATACCTTTAGAATTCTTATCCTGCCACACAGTTTTTCATCATCAATGCTGGGTTCATGGTATCTGCCACTCTACTCATGGTACTAGGACGGTGTCATGGGAATCTAACAAATCTGATTAATATTTTAAACACACTTAGTATTCTATATTATGCAATAGTTAATGGAATGCTGTACTCTGTAATGATATGATAGAAAATTGAAGATAAGTACAGTTTTATTAACTTTCTTTCAATGCTCCTCATCCTCTCCTTGAACAGAAAAGATACAACAGGTTCTTCAAGGGACCTGAAACTGCTACACTGATCCTTTCCTTTACCCAATTGAAGACCCCCCCTCTCTCCCATCTTTCCCTTTTGATGCTTCCCCACTAATACACAGCCCCTGTCCACACTCAATTTGCCATGCGGAAAACCGGTAACAGTTTTCATTCCTTTCATCTATATACATTGCATGTAGACATCAACCACTCTAAACTCAAAGTAAATATGTTTAATAAATATTTTTGTAGATCGGAAAAGCATGGATCGGAAATGGATGTCTACCAATCGTTTAACGAAGGAGTATGAGGATGGGGTGAAAGAGTTCATTAGGTTTGCAGTTCGGCATGCGGAAAACCCTAGTACAATCATATGTCCTTGTTTAGATTGTTGTTATGCAAGGCGAGTTAGTGCAGCCGATTTGGAAGAACATTTAGTGTGTAATGGAATCGATCAAAGTTATACATGTTGGACAAAACATGGTGAGACAAGAGCTGAGTCTAGTGAAATGAGGAATCGTGTGAGATATTCATCATACGATACCGATACAAATACTTATGAGGGCGGTCGTTTTGAAGACATTGCAAATGCTGTTGAAGAGGATCTTCGGGATTGTCCTCAAATGTTTGAGAGGTTGGTAAGTGATGCAGAGCAACCATTGTATGATGGTTGTACTAAATTCACAAGATTGTCGGCGATGTTAAAGTTGTATAACTTGAAATCGGGCAACGCGGATGGAGTGATAAGAGCTTTACGGACTTACTCACACTATTGAAAGACATGTTGCCGGGAGGATAATGTGCTTCCTAGTCGGACATATGAGGCTAAACAAATGTTACGCTCTATTGGCATGAGCTACGAGAGGATACATGCTTGTCCTAACGATTGCATTTTATTTCGAATGAATATGCATCGTTAAAGATGTGTCCTAAATGTAATGCCTCACGATATAAGAAGAAAGAATCAGATCCGAGAGAAGGTTGTGTGGTATTTTCCCATAATACCCAGATTTAGGCGCATGTACCGTAGTTGGAAGATTCAAAGCACTTGACATGGCATGAGGATGAAAGGATCAAAGATGGCAAAGTGCTGCGACACGGCAGATTCTCCTCAATGGAAGAAATTCGATCATGATTATCCCGATTTTGGGCAAGAATCAAGAAACCTACGACTTGCATTGGCTCTTGACGGATTTAACCCGCATGGTGTTCAAAGTAGCTCTCACAAGTACATGGCCTGTGATTTTGGTGATTTATAACCTATCCCCATGGCTATGCATGAAGCACAAATTTATTATGTTATCTATGTTAATTTAAGGCCCAAACAACCAGGAAATGATATAGACGTCTATTTGACTCCTTTGATTGAAGACTTGAAACAACTGTGGGAGACAGGTGTGGAGGTGTATGATGGGTATAAGGAAGAAAGTTTCAATTTGAGAGCTATGTTGTTTGGCACAATTAATGATTTTCCAGCCTATGGTAATCTGTCAGGATATAGCATCAAGGGCCAGTGTGCATGCCCTATATGTGAAGAGGGTGCAGTTGGATGCGGTTAGAACATTGTAAGAAGAATGTCTTTCTTGGGCATCGTAGATTTTTGCATCCAAGTCATCATTACCGGTGGTGGAGAAAGGCGTTCAATGGGAACTCGGAAGAAGGTAGAGCTCCTTCACCTTTGACGGGTGATCAAATTTTTGAAAAGGTAAAGGATTTGAATATCCAATTCGGTAAACCTTTTGCGAGAGATATTGTCACAAGAGGGTGGAAGAAAAGGTCGATTTTCTTTGAGTTGCCATATTGGAAATCATTATATGTAAGACATTTCCTCGATGTGATGCACGTTGAAAAAAATATCTGTGATAGTGTCATTGGTACGTTACTCAATGTGCCAGGGAAGACTAAAGATGGCATCAATGCAAGGTTGGACTTGGTTAGTATGGGAATAAGAAGAGAATTGGGACCGACGAAGAAGGGTAAAAGTACATATCTTCCTCCGGCTGCTTACACTCTATCTAGAAAAGAAAAAACTGTTTTTTGTAAGTTTCTTGACGGAGTTAAGGTTCCGGAAGGGTACTCTTCAAACATTAGGAACCTCGTATCGATGAAAGATCTCAAGTTAAAAGGTCTAAAGTCCCACGATTGTCATGTTCTCATGGAGTAGTTGATACCCATTGGTATACGGTCTATTTTACCTAACAAAGTGCGGGGGCCCTTAACTAAACTATGTTTCTTCTTCAAGGCAATTTGCAGCAAAGTGATTGACCCTGGGAAGTTGCCATCATTGCAAAGAGAAATTGTTGTGACTTTATGCGAGCTTGAGATGTACTTTCCACCTTCATTATTTGACATAATGGTTCATCTAACCATTCACCTTGTTAGAGAGACACAACTGTGTGGGCCAGCTTATATGAGATGGATGTACCCGATTGAGCGTTATATGAAGATATTAAAAGGGTATGTGAAAAACCAATCACGACCAGAAGGTTGTATTGTTGAACGGTATATTGTCGAAGAAGCTGTTGAATTCTGTACGGAATACCTATCCAATGCTGATTCTATAGGGCTGCCAAAGTCTCGTCACACATGGAGAATGATGGGGCAAGGAATTCTTTGAACCGAAATAGTGACTATATCAAGGACGAGAATGGGAGCAAGCACACTTATATGTTCTGCACAATGCCGATGAGGTTGAGCCATATGTTGAAAAACACAAGGACATGCTTAAGAGTTTGTATCCAAATAAGAATCAAAATTGGCTAACTAGAGAACACAATCGTTGTTTTATAACGTGGCTAAGAGATCACATTTTTGCGAGTTGACTGAAAATGCTACTTGATTTCAAATAGATTGAGATGGTTAGTCAAAGGTCCAAGTTTGCATGTCTTCTCTTACCACGGTTATCAAATTAACGGGTACACATTCTATACAAAAGAACAAGATGGTCGGAGTACAATGCAAAACAGTGGTGTGACTCTTGTAGCTCAGTCGATGCATATCTCAAGTGCCAAAGACAGAAACCCGATATATGCAAATATGTCATACTTCGACGTCATTGAACGCATATGGGAGTTGGATTACACAAAGTTTAAGGTTGGTGTGTTTGGTTGTAAGTGGGTTGACAATAATAACGGTGTTCAGATTGATGAGTCAGGGTTCATGCAGGTGGATCTTAATAGGGTGGGGTATAAAGACGAGCCTTTTATATTAGCATCTCAAGCTCAACAAGTGTTCTATGTCACTGATCCAGCTGATATGAAAAAGTCCATTGTTCTTTTGACTAACAAAATAATTACTAAGATTGATGATCAAGACCATGGAGATGTTGATATTGAAGATGATCCTTTTCGTCGGGACATTACAATCACTTGAGATTGATCCAACTAGGGATGATGGTATGTATATGAGAGATGATCATGATGAGGGGCTTTTGGTCAATCCACCATTTCGTACTAATAAAGGACAAACAAATCTCAATCCAATGAAGAAAAGAAAAAGGTTGACTTAAACATGTATGTAGTGTTTGTGTTTAAATGAACTTTTACGATCCTTTTATATTATAATTAGCATCTTCCGGTAATGCTAGTGTTGATTTTGTTATCAATTGTTGTTTTATATTTTGCATCAATTAATATTATATTAATGTCCATTGATATTTTACTTGTGTCTAATATTTTTGTAGGTAAATGGCATCTTCAAGTAATGCTAGTGCTGCCAAAGTGACGCGACGTGGGCCAACTGTTATGAAGGCGGTCATCCACGCTAGGAGTAAAGGACAAAAATTTGAGGTAATTTACTTACTAATCTAAGGATTTCATAATGTTGTTTGATATCTAGAATTAATTACTTTATTATTTTTATTAGGTTGAATGGAATTATTTGGACCAACCAATTCGTGCTAATGGAAAAATATTGAAGAGTTACATTGGGGACGTTGTTCGGCAAACGGTCCCAATTATCTATTCTAATTGGAAGGATGAAGCTTTGGATGCTTTCAAAGAGAACATATGGGCTGATGTACAGGTAATTGTTAAAATTTGTGAATTATATTGTAAACTATGTAAACATACTTACTTTGACACGTTGTTTATATGGTTTTGCAGATGTCTTTTAATGTTGATGAATCTCGAAAAAAATTTGTACTTCAGGAAGCTGGTAACCTACATCGGGCATTCAGAACTAGATTGACAAAAAAATTTCTAAGAGATGCTAACGGGAGTATCATAGAGGAACCTCCATCATAATATCCACACATATCAAGGGATGAGTGGGTAGATTTTGTAGCAATACGCACAGGAGATGCACGATTCCTGGTATGTTTAATATCACGTTAGTCCTTATAATTATATGTATACGTACATATGACATTAACCATGTATTAATATTACTTATATGTGTCTGAATAGAAATTAAGCAATGAAAATCGCAACAGAGCGTTAGATCCTGCATGCCCTTACAAAGCATCACTTAAGGGGTATGCTGACATTGAGGATGAATTGGTATGTATATATATATTTAACTGCATGTGTGGTAAATATGACTTTTAAATTGTTTGGTTAATATATATTATCTCAATATACAGATACAGGAGGCGGGGCCAGAAGTTAAGAAAATTAAACGCCATATTGTGTGGAGGAAAGCCCGCGAGAACAAGGCGGGTGTAATTGACAACAAAAATAAGCAGAACGTGTGGAATAAATGTGTAAGTAGACTAACGTTTACATTTTCATTTGTTATTTTCTTATGACAATATATAATAATGTTAACATTTGCATTTCACCAATAACTATGTGTCAGGAGGAACTGTCACAGTCTGCAATAGAGGGAGAAATACAAGATTTTGGTCGCCAAGATATTCTTTCTAAAGCCTTAGGTGTGCCAGAGAACCCTGGTCGTGTTAGGGGTGTGGGTTTTGGCGTCTCTCAAAAAGACTACTTCCCACCTGAAGGTCGTGCAAAACATAACTGTGAAACAAAAAGGTGGGAGACATTGGTGTCTCAACTCTTAGAAAGATTGAACATTTTGGAAGATAAGCTGAAAAAAAAAAGGAGGATGAGGAGAGGCAGGCTAATTTCACAGCCCCAGCAAGCGTCAAAGATAGTTGCACTCTAGCATCTGCCATCAAGCTTCCAGAGGTAATGCATGCCTTTTTTTTTTTTACTAGTATTGCATTCGCAGTTAAATACATTCAATTGGATGCCTTAATTCACAACTTATTCATCTATCATTGGATTAGGGCGTCAACTCATGTCATCTATATTTATCAACCCCAAACCATCGTATGGTTGGTATGGGTAAAGTATATAATGAGCCGGGTGTTACACTGCACACCGGACCAGTACCCCTTAACCATGTGAAAGTTGGACTTGATGTTGCAACTGAGGGGGATGCGTCATTGCCAGTACCTATTGATGGTGCAGATGTAATGACAATAAGAGATGCAATAGGTACTTATGCGGCATGGCCAATTGATCTCGTGGTTGTAATTAATATGGTATGTAATTGCATTTTTCCACCTTTTCATATAGGCGTATATTTATTACATTAGTTTATCACTAAATGTCATATTGAAATGCAAAATTTTCAGGCACCTACAAAATCTAAAGGCAAGGGCAGAGTGTCTGAATATACAAAGGAGTCAATTACAACCCCGGAAAATAAAGGAGGCAACTCTGAGGCCAACCCTCCTACAGCTGGTTCAACTAACATTTCTCTGAAATATTTCAATTTTCTTAAAATACATGAACGAAAGAATATGAAAAATGATGACCAATTGGACATAGAGATAGAACAAAATATTTTTGGTCATCATATCATTGATATGATCAATACTAAAAATATCAGAGAAATTGTAAATCATGAATGGGTATCTGCCTCCGTTATTTCCGTATATATCAGGTACTAAATCAGGCTTAAAGTGTACAATATTTTTTTAGTCTTTCCATTTAAATATTGATGTCATTGGTGTAATCCATTTTTATATTTTAATTGAAGGTATTTGTATGAAGAATTTTTTTCTTCCAAAGGAAAGAACGAGGAGGTTTCTGTTCTTGTCCCCACACCAAACAAATACATACGGCTACCTCGGGAGGGATTCACAGATAACGTATATAGCTGACCGGTTTGCAACTACAGAAAGAGAATATCAACCCTTGTTTCTAGCATCGTGCAATGTTGGGTGAGTCACTTATCCTATATGACTTAATTCACAATAATGAATTATATAAAAGTTGAGGTGCTTAGGATTTGTTATCTCAACATTTTTGTAGGAATCATTGGGTCTTTGTCTTGCGATAAATATTGTTGAAGAGATTATTTACTATCTGGATTCCTTGAATGTTGATCCTAGGAATCGCCCAGAATTAAAGAATCTGTTCAATAAGTAAGCATGCTTTTATATTTCTGATTTTCTATGATTCTGTTGAATGGCTTCCATGGTAGATACATGTTGCAAGTTGTCATGGTCCTAATGTGCTTTTGATTTTTGACATTAGAATAACTGTGTTGAATTGACATATACTGGGTTGTGGTTGTTGTGGTTCAAAATAAAAAAAAACATGCGTGTGTTTGTGATGATTGAAAATATGTTTCTTAATGAAGTCTGTTTGATTTTGTGATTACTGCTTTGCAAGTTTATCGCGCAAATAACGGAGCTAAGGTGCCGCGTTTAAAGGCAACCAACATTAAATGGATTCAGATAGAGGTATATTTGCAAAAACTTAATGCGCAATTAGATAAAAAAAACTATATTGATTTACTATTTTATTTTTTATAGTGCCCAAGACAACCCAACGATACAGATTGTGGGTACTATGTCATGCGTTTCATGAAGGAAACTATCTTGCAGAACCAAGTTAAAATATCAATGGCGGTATGTTGTTTACTTAGCTTTTAACTGTGACTGTTCAAATGTTTTAGCAATTGTAACTTAATTTATTTAATTTTTATGTCGTGATGCTTCCACGACTTCAAATGTTCCACATACTCCACTGCTTAACTATCTGAAGTCAAGGAAGATTGGTGTCGCTATATTGTTGAAAAGTTTATTTGATTATGTCAAATTGATCACAGTAGTTGCAGCAATACTCATTGGTATGTGAAATCCTTATATTTGAATTTGAGTTACGACAAGATATTCTTGTTCAAGTATTCATGTTCTGTAATGTGAAGGTTCAGTTTTTACTGGCCTCGTAATAATTGATTTGATTTTTGCTTTTAGATCTATCCTGTATGATCGATCCATAGTTTATGGTTGATTTATTATGTAATTTGATTTCTCAGACTCTTTTGTTCGGTTGCAGACCTAATTTCTTTGAGTTTATCTATTTAAGGATTCTATGATTTTGCATTTTCTTAAATGTTGATTTGTTTTTTTTTTTTAAATATTTTTTTCCTTCTGTTCATGGATATTGATGTGTTACCCAGGTTGTTGAAGTGTCAACTTCCAAGACTGGTAAGCATGGTCATGCTAAGTGCCACTTTGTTGGAATTGATATTTTCACTGCCAAGAAGGTTGAGGATATTGTGCCCTCTTCCCACAACTATGATGTACGTGCACTTAATTGTGTTGACTTATTGTGATTTCTTTCCTCGCAATGACTCACAGTAATTTTTTGTTGTCAGGTCCCTCATGTGAATCGTACTGACTACCAGCTCATTGATATCTCTGAGGATGGATTTGTGAGTTGCCATTTCTCTTACCAACTCCATTGATTCACTCATTATTAGTCTTGTTTCTGTATTCTGAATGTGTGATTGCTGTTATGTTATCAAATGATCTTTGTAGGTGAGTCCGCTTCTGAAAATGGGAACACTAAGGATGATCTCGGGCTTCCTAATGATGAGAGTGCCTTACTCGGGTTTGTGGAAATCTGAAATCTAATGTGTGCTCTTTTTCCTGTTGGATTGAGTCTGAAAGCTGAAATCTGTCAATGCCTTTTCTGTTTCAAAATGTTTGTTATTCCTCTATTTTGTTTATTTGTTTGTTGGTTGTCTATTTACTCTAATTGGGCATATATAATTGACTAGTCTCTCTGCAGATAAAGGATGGATTTCTTTGAGGGAAAGGACCTTGTTTTTTTCATGTCATATATGCTATGGGTGAGGAGCAGATTAATGCTCCGAAGGATATTGGGCCAAAGAACTAGATTCAATTGCTTTGCCAGTTTGTTTGTTGTTTCTATTTAAGCAAATATATTTCTGTAAGCCTTTATAGCTATTTGTTGAAGACCCGGACTTATAAAATCTAGTCGGACCACCAGTCGTACCAAGGTTATTTACTTATGCATGTGGTGACAAAACTAGATCACATTTTTCTGTTTTCTATGTTATCCTGTGACTTTCTTATAAAGGAGGAGTCTCTTTTAAGAAGTGATGTTTATTTTGACTGCAGTGATGATGGGATCTTATGCGCTAATGTACTACACCTTCTGTATGAATTGTCAAAGTAGCTAACAATATATGCATATGGATTGTGCTTCATTTCTTTGTTTACACCTTCTGTTTTTTATAAACAATATGCAGGAATGGAGGTAAAGTTAAGAAATAGGTCAAACTAAAAAACGGGGGGGATAGATAGCGTTTGTTTCTTTAAACGCTATCTAAAGGCTGACTTTAGAAAGCATTTGTATTACCAAATGCTATCTAAAGTCAGACTTTAGATAGCGTTTTCGTGTACAAACTCTATCTAAAGTCTGACTTTAGATAGCGTTTGTACACGGAAACGCTTTCTAAAGTCTGCCTTTTAATAGCACTTCTTAAATGCTATCTTTGCTAACGACTTTTAATAGCGGTGGCACAGATAGCGGTTATAAACACTATTAAAAGGCATCCGGAAACGCTATCTAAAGTCTAATTTGTTGTAGTGTTAGTAATGTAGTATAGTTAAAAGTATTATGCGGACGACGTTCTTTGGTTTACGTATTATTTTTCTCAGATTGTAATTAGATACCTGGTTTTGAGGCTTTTGGTTATTTATTTATTATTCGAACTTATGGATTTATATTTATATTTATTACTTGGATACTTTATTACTATATTATTTAATATGAGGTATTTTCATACTTTAATTATTTAAGAAATTTTTTATGACATGTATGTTTAATTAAATGTTTTAAAGATTTTTTATTGATTTTATCTTGGGTTACTAATGTAACAAAGGGCGTTACAACATGTCCAAAAACTTTTCTCTTGACAAGCAAGTTTAATTCTGTCATAATTGCAACTTTCCATTTTAGCCAAACATTTCTATGTCTATAATCATTAATAGACTTTGGTTCTTGATCCTCATTATTATTTATTTCATTTAGCACTACATTATATGCAAAAAAACTAGTCAACGTTGACTTCATTTTCGGTTCCATTGCATTCCAATCATGACATAATTTATTGAGATCTCTTTATTTTCACAAATTTCATGTACACGAGTTTCTGTTGGAACTGAAAAATCAATTATGTATGGGGACTCTTCTAGAGTTTTCAAATCCTTAATTTGGTCACCTTGATTTTTATCTACTTTTCTTGTTTAAGGATTTTTATCTTTGGAACCGAAAGGTCTGCCACGCTTCATGCATGCTTGAGACTTATTTACAATATTGAGTTGTCCAACAAGGACATAAATTTTGATTGAAGCATTAGCAGCTGGTACAGTCAATGAATTATCTTTTGAACTTCAAGTTCACATTGTTTTGTATGAGAATCAAGATGAGAAAATGATAATTCATTCAAAGTACTCTTCTTTTCCAACTGCTTATTCTCTCACCCTAATATTGGGAAAACTAATTCATCAAAATAACAATCGGCAAACCGAGCCATAAATAAATCTCATATTGATTGCTCAAGATATTTTATTATAGACGGATATTTATATCCAGCATACGTTCCTCACCTTCTTTGAGAATTCATCTTAGTGCGTTGTGGTGGAACAATTGGAATATATACAACACATCCAAAAATTCTTAAATGGGGAATATTAGGCTCATAACCAAAAACCAATTAAGGGGAGTAGGGCTGGACAAATTAAAAAACTGACCAAAACCCGATCTGTCCGTAAGCAGCAGCAGCTGAACGGGCGGTTTTAATCGGGTCTACGGGTTTTCGGGTTTTGGTTTCAGTTAAGAGCGGTTTCTCACGGGCGGGTGCGGGTCTTCAATTTATTTTTCGCCACCGACCAAATACGATTGACTCGGTAAATATATAATTTTTAAAAGCCTCTAATTCTCCTTTACTCCTATTGGTTGGTTTTGATTTCGTTTTAATTTGATTGGTCCCTCATTATTTCTCTTATCCTTATCTTTGACTTTTTTGATTTCCCAAAATCTTTCATTTATTACTTTATCTCTATTTATTCTAACTTTTAATTTCTCATATTCTCTTCCCCTTCTCGATAACACGCTCAGCTCCTACTCCTCTGACCACTAAAACCCCATACTGCCCCAACCTTTCTCTTCCACTCCTCCACGACTGGTGCCGATACGGCAACACCAGCGACGCTTCAGATCGTCCCCTCCTCACTCCCTCAGGCTCGTACTCCCCTCACTGACCACGAAAATCACAAATCCCCAACACCAGCGGCGCTTCATATCAGTTCTCAATGAAGCTTGTCTTTGTATCGCCACCACCGTGGATAGCCCCACTCCCCATCAAACCCACCAGTGCACGAAATGGTAGATCTGGGCCAGATCTACAACTTGAAGCATCCGATTTGTTGTTCTTTGTGATTTTATTTTCTTTTTTCTTGGTTTTCTGGGTTTCTGTTTTCCTCATCCTCCTCCTTCTTCTTGAAGCTTCTGCTTGTTTGGGTCCAAACCGTACTAAACCGCCAGCTGACCCGCCGAAACTGAACTTGCTCAAACCGATGACACCAAACGGACGACTGCGGGCTACATATCATCATCTTCGGTTTTGGTCAGTTTTGGATTTTTTGGACGAATCCGATCAAAACTGATCGATGTCCAGCCCTAAAGGGGAGGACTTGTGATAACTTGTTGGCGCAAGTGAATCAATGTCTAGTATACAAGATTGCATGTCCCCAAGTTTAAATTAGAATTTTTGATCTCATAAGTAAGTGTCTTGCAATCAGCTTTAAACACTTAATAAATGATTTTGCAAGTCCATTTTGTGTATGAACATGTGCTACAGGGTGTTCAATATAAATTCCAATAAACATACAATACTCATTAAAAGTCTGAGATGTAAATTCATCAATATTATCAAGGCATATTTTATTAATTGGATAATTGGGAAAATGAGCTCTTAGTCGAATTAGTTGAGCAAGCAATCTCGCAAACTTCTGGTTACGAGTTGACAAACATGTGACCATCTAGCCGATGCATCAATTAAAACCTTAAAACCATTAAATATCTTAATGGTCCACATGATGGGTGTATTTATCCCCAAATATCACCTGGTATATGTTCTAAGAATGTAAGAGACTCACTTCTAATTTTGGTTGGTGATAGTCGAATTATCAACTTCCTTTGTGAACAAGTAGTACATATAGTATTGAAGAATCTTTCGAATCTTCAATGGATGTCCACATGATTTTTTATTTTTTTAAATATTCTTTTCCATCATAATAGACCCGGGATGGCCCAACCGGTCATGCCAAACAACAAACTTATTATGATCTGTAAACTTCTGGTTTATGATAGTATAATTGTGGAGAATGCCTCAAAATCAGTATATTGGAAGATGCAGAATCTGCTGGCAGAGACGCCATAATCGATTATGGTGACGACCATAATCGATTATTGTGGGAGAATAGTTATTGCGAAAATGGTTATGCCAACAGAATGGGCATAATCAATTATGGCAAACAGAATGGGCATAATCGATTATGGTAATCGATTATGGCTCGATCCAGCGTCTATAAATATGCAGTCATATTATTTAGAAGGTACATAAGTCAGAATACACAAAGTTTGAGTGTGAGACTTCTAAAAGTGATATTGGTAGGATATTTAGAGAGGATTTGTGAGCAAGAGAGTCTTGTGTGTGCAATTTATATCTTGAGGGAAATCAAGAGAGATTGTGAGAGATTGGGGAAGGTGCATTGGAATAGGAAGATCAACCTTGGGTGTAGTTCTGGAAGAGCATGGTGAGAAACATAGGTGTACAAGAATAGGCAAGGGTTGAGGGAATTTTCTATTGTAAAGCCTTGTAATCTCTTTGTTGATCATAGTGAAGATTTGTCGCTCTCTCTCGTGGACGTAGGCCCCACCGACTGAACCACGTAAAATCTGGCGTTCATCTCCTTTATCGCTTTTCTGCTGTGTTTATTTCGATTCTTGCATTGTTTTTGTGTTCTATTTCTATTTAGTGTTTTACTTTGTTCTTGGATTGTTTCTGGCTTGCTTTCCTTGTTTGTTTTCAGTGTGAATCGTGACCCTCAAAACCCAACAAGTGGTGTCGTTTGTGAGGGCTTGAATGTCTCAAGGGGGAGAACCGAGAAGAAAGGATCAAAGGAGAAGAAGTCCAAGAGTTACAAGTGCTTCAAGTGTCACAAGATGGGTCATTTCAAGAGGGATTGTCTAGAAGAAGGGGACGACGAGGTTGAAGATTCTGCGGATAATGTGGCAGCTGTGGATGACTATGAAGGTGCAGAGGCATTGGTAGTCTTTGAGACCTTAGACCTGGAAGAAGGTAGAGTGATGATTGATGCAAGTGAGAAGGTGGAGGTTTTGGTGAAGAATGGGTGCTCCAGTTGGAGGTAGACCTTCTAGGGCATTACCTCGGGACAAGTTCAAGTCGGGCTTGGACTTGGGTTGGATTCTCTGAAGCATAATCATAAGTGGGAGAGCGGCACTAGGGTGAGCAGTATGATGGTAGAAGATCTCTGATTTAGAGTCGAGGTGGAGAATTGCAGAGAATGCCTCAAAATAAGTATATTGGAAGATGCAGAATCTGCTGGCAGAGACAGTGTAACACCGCCTATTTTTCACTCCATTCTAATATCGGAAATTTATATAAATACGTTTATATTTTTATCCAAGACTTAGAAAATGTTTTTAAATAAAACGAAACCTTATTCCTACTCTACTTAATGGTAGAGAGTTATGATTTAAAATTAGGTTGAAAAGTCAGTCGAAACCCGGTCTGTGAATTTCACTGACAGTATATTTATACTGATCAGAAGACCTAATTTTGACTCGTGAACGAAAAACTTAAGGTTTTTATTTAATTTCCAACGTTTTTGGTTATTTTGAAATATTTCACTAAAAAGTGAAATAATATATAATATTCGGGTGATGTATTAAATCGGGGGAGCAACGGAGCTGAATACGGGATTTCGAAGACCCGCTAAGGGATAAATATCAAGATGAATCATATAGGTGAGTCACCATGTGAATGCATTTATGATGCACATGGTCATGATGACCAAGTAGGAGGGCTTTGCATTTAGGTCCTTATGCTTGTAGAATTTTGCAATTTGGTCCTTACAACTTAATTGCACTTTGATCCTTATGAAACAAAGATTCCTTGCTCCTTGGCCCCTCTTGTGCGCAGCCACACCCTTATAAATACCCTCCCTCACTTCATTTTCTTCATATTGCATTTTGCTTCATAAACTCATAAAAACACCAAAGTTAGTCTTCGATATTTGCTTGGATTGATCATTTCACTTGTTCTTCTTTGATCTTCAGGAGGTAAACTCTTAATCCTTGATCATCTAAGTCTTATTCTTCATTTATTTGGCAAGTTCATGCCATGATCATCACTTTTACATCATAGATCTAGAGTCTTTGAAGTTATCTAGAAAATTATAGAAAAGTCCTAAAAATATGAAACCAATTTCTATGAGTTAGTTATCATCTCTATAATCATAATCCAAGATATTGATGCAAACAAAATTTTCCTTCCCATTTATCTTGTCATGGCCGAAACCTATATATGTGGGTGGAGGAAACTTTTGTTCATTTTCTTTGAAAATAATCATGGATTCAATCTTTCTATTGAGTTTGTATGTTGAATCCAAGTTGTTGTGTTCAAATAAAATCCCTAGCTCATATTTTCATTGATGGCTGAAATTGAATATTGGATGGATTGGAATATTTGATTTCAATTCTTTGTGATTAATCATTAATCCTATGTCTTAAGTACTTAATGATCACTAATCCAAAGACTTAAGAATTTTAGAAATTTTTAGTCACAAAAACTCATCATGGCCGTGACCTATCCTTAGTGTATATGTGATTGTATTGGTTTGATTTTGATTGGTTGATTGTGGTTTTTTGAAGGATAAAAGTCTTGTACCGTGTACGTGCGTTGACGGTTTTCGGATTCGCGACAAAGTTTTTCATCGGAAGCTAAGTTATTCGAGAGGTAAGAGGGGATTGCCTGAGGGATTTTTCCGATGGCTACATGCTATCAAGTTGTTGGTCTGTATGATTTATCTGTGGTTGTGGTGTTTGGTTTATGGTTGTGGTGCTTGATTAAAGTTGTGTTATTTACCTGTGTTTGTTTATCTGCATTTAATTATTTATTTGCAGTAGTATATTATAGTGTTTTGATGCATGATCTGCCTGGGTTAATTGCTATAAAATTTTTGTTGATTGTTGTTTGAGAAGCTTACAGTGGTCAGTGCCCAATCACTTAACCAGATAAAAGCTTTAAGAAGCTTTATAAATTATATGCAACGTTTAACGGTGAAATGTTGGAACATAATATTGATGGAAAATTTCATTTGGTGAAAATAAGGAATGTTGGAAAATATCATTATTTTAAGGATTTACTAGTGTAAAAGTAAACTGCGAGTCACAGTGAGGACGTAACAGTGAAATTATTTTTGTACTGCTAATTTTTACGTAAGAAATTCTGTAATATTGTAAAAAGTTATTTTATGAAAATAATCTTCGAAAATAACTTAGTTATGATTTTAGAAAATTATTTAAGTGGAAAAAGTTAAGAATTGGCTTAAATGACGTTAAAAAGGCTAAACGACGGTAATTTGGAAAAGTGTCAAAGGTAAGTATTTATAAAGCAGCAGTACGTATTTTAAACAAGTTTGAGCCTCAAGTGACTATCTTTCCTGAAAAATAAATTTTTAGTACCCGGTGATTTTATGAAAGAATTTCCCATTTGAAATGATCTTCCGAAATCAAGTTTTCTCAATTGTGTTAAAAGTGATATGGAACTTAGTAACCGAGACGTCGGGGTGTTAAGGTTCTTACAGTGTTATGGACGTGGTGTCCTTTGGACTTTAAGATCCTGTAGACGTGGTGTCTACTGTATTAAAACATTTGAGATGTTTTCTATTACCACGAACTTATGACTGGTGCATCGGTCTAGGGGTTTCGTGATTGAGCACTCGGACCTTGAGGTCCTGTGTCATTAATGAAAGTTTTAATATGTTTAAAACTATGTTTGGTTGTAAGCTTTTGAGCTTCGGCAAAGGAATATTGAACACAAAGAAAAGTGTCAAGAATAAAGTGTTTTTACATGCATTCATTCGGTAGACGTGCCTATGGCATTAATCTGGATATCTTGGTGGACAAGATGTTCAAGACGGTGCAGATTCTATTCTGGATATCTTGGTGGACAAGGTATTCAAGATGGTGAATCTGGATATCTTAATAAGATAAGGTATTCAAGATGGTGAATCTAGATATCCTAATGGCAAGGGATTCAAGATGGTGTGCCTTATTTGGCAATCGAGCTTGATCAACTCATTTTTAAACGGTGTTGGGGATCTCCAGAGATTAAGTATGAATTTTAGACGACGTCCATGAAGTGTCCATGCATAGTTTTCAATTGATGATGTTTGGGTTGTGAAACCCGTTGATAAACTATTTGCCTTATTATGAATGCTTATGTTGTTATAAACATGTATATGTGTATATGTTTTCTTTTATGTCGCGCATGTAGTTATCGTGTTAAATCTATATATTGGTTTCTCACTCTTGCATGTTTTATTGTCGGTTTCTCTACTTTTGCATATATTAATATCCGAGCCCAGATGAACCACTCAGGGGATTTGATGACTACAAGAGGAAGTTCCCTTAGGTCGGAACATGCTGATGTTCTCTTCTTCTGCTATGACTATCTTTAGTTACGACCAGCTTAGGTTTTTATTTAACTTATGTTTTGTTCTGAATGGACCTATACTTATTAAGGACTAGTTGTATAAACAATTAAGATGCAATATAGTTGTATGATGTGTGTGTGTGTGTGTGTGTGTGTGTGTATATATATATATATATATATATATATATATATATATCCATATACGGTTATATTTACGATGTTGTTGTGGTTGTCGAAAAGAAAAAGAAAAGGGAAAAATTTTATCACGATTTTGAGAAATGATTACAACTTAAGAAAAATTATTTTCCGAAAGCAACCAGCGAATTACTTTTAATTTATTTTCGCATATGTTTACGAAGTAATGGCCAAGGGGGTGTTACATACACCATAATCGATTATTGTGGGAGAATAGTTGTTGATGCGAAAACGGTTATGCTAACAGAATGGGCATAATCGATTATGGTAATCGATTATGGCAAACAGAATGGGCATAATCGATTATGGCTCGATCCAGCATCTATATGCAGTCATATCATTCAGAAGGTACATAAGTCAGAATACACAAAGTTTGAGTGTGAGACTTCTAAATTGATATTGGTAGGAGATTTAGAGAGGATTTGTAAGCAAAAGAGTCTTGTGTGTGCAATTTGTATCTTGGGGGAATCAAGAGAGATTGTGAGAGATTGGGGAAGGTGCATAGGAATAGGAAGATCAACCTTGGGAGTAGTTCTTGAAGAGCACGGTGAAAAACATTGGTGTACAAGAATAGGCAAGGGTTGAGGGAATTTTCTATTATAAAGTCTTGTAATCTCTTTGTTGATCATAGTGAAGATTTGCCACTGTCTCCCGTAGATGTAGGCCCCACCGGCTGAACCATGTAAAATCTGGCGGTCATCTCCTTTGTCACTTTTCTGCTGTGTTTATTTCGATTCTTGCATTGTTGTTGTGTTCTATTTCTATTTAGTGTTTTGCTTTGCTCTTGGATTGTTTCTGGCTTGCTTTCCTTGTTTGTTTCCATTGTGTTTCGTTACCCTCAAAACCCAACAATGATGAACTTTGGTTTACATGTACATTACAAACTTCCAGTTTACAATCAACATGTCTTTTAACTGCTATAAAATCTATTTAAGTTGATAATACATAAACATAATTTATAAAATTTTGTTATCCAAAGAAATAGTAGATATTTTAGAGATTTGATTTACCTTTAAAAATAGAGGTAATAGAGAGAAAGAGACTAATAAAATAAGTCTAGAACCAAACTAAGTCTAATTTTCTCTAGTTTCTCTATGGAAGCTCATGCCTTTGTATAGGACTCCAAACATTAGAAAGAATAATGGTTGTACCTGTCAATATAATACACCATCATGTGCAATGGTTAGAAAAAAAGTTTAATAGTTACAAAAGAATAAAGTTCTTAAATGTTATAATTAACCACTAACCAACGGAGGTTGGCACAAGTGGTGGTGGACTTGTGTCCCTTAACCAAGTTGTGGGGGTTCGAATCCCAACTCTTGCGTATGGAGCGAATTTCCGTTGGGAGGGGGTTTCCCACCTTCAGGTGTCATTCCCCTGCTTCCAGAGGGGGATACTCCTAGTCAAGGACCAAAAAAAAATAACCACTAGATCCAAAATAAGTGCAATAGTTACAAAAGACTAAAGGTTATAACCATTAAATCCTAACTAATGGCACTGTTAGTATTACCATATATCAAAGTTTACTTATATATATATAAAGATTTGAGATCAAAAAGTTTTCTTCAATGAATAAAACTCTATAAACCATATTATACATATTTTATTTAAATACTTATTAACTAAACAAAATAAGAGAAGATATACACATAAGCATATGAAATCATGTAAAAACACAATGAAATTGAGCATATAAATTCCAAAAAGTAATTCAACTACTAAAATATTCAATCAAATGTAATAAAACTTTCCTTCAGATATATTCAAGTGTGTATTATTTGTAAGACCACGATCAAATGACTAATTTTTGCAAGCAAAATTTCAAACACTAATTCATATTCAATAAAACAAAATGATAGTTCATAATAATTAGATTATTCTAACCTCTAAAAACTTTTCCAAAGCACAAAGGCTTCTATATCAATAATCCTTTCGTTTTCTAAAACAAATATTCAGACTTTACAAGTTTTACAAGCCTTTGTGGGTTTTCATCAATAGTTCGCTATTGTAGGAGAAGAAGTTATACTTCTCCATAACGTATATGAGTTACTAAATCATTATCAAGAATAATAAAAGTCATAACCACAAATCATACTAATGACATTTTATCAGTGTTAATGCCTAATGAATATAGTCTATAATCATGTCTAACACATTCAATATTCCTTTTCTTTCATTGTCATGTCATTCTTTTATTTTTCAAGATCTTAAATCACCATGACAATGATAATCTCTACCACATCAATGATCAAAATCATGACCTTTGTTGTTCCCAACCGAAACATTCACTTCTAGAAATGTAGTTCAATCCATTAGGTGACCTTTCCTCGTTTTTCGTCAATAGCCACTCTTGTGTCTATCACAATAATGCCTAAACTTAGTTCAAAATATTCTTGAAAATATTTTCTCATATTTTGCTACTCCATGAGCATATTTGAGTCACACTAAAATAGATGAATTTTCTCTCACTTTTCATTGTTTCAAAATACACTTAGATCAAACAGATCTTTTAGATTCAATCATGGTCTAAAGACCCAGTTCTTCAGGAAGTAACCACAAATCTTCATACAAATAATGACAAAAAAATCATAGCTTTATGCAATCCTACGTGGATGTTTGAATAATTTATCAGAAATAACATGATAAAATATGATAATTGTAACAAAATTCATAATAAAATTTCTATGAATTGAAAAAGAATTTCATACTAAAAGTAAAATGAAAAACAAAACTATAAGAGTCTCGTGCTGATAACGTATTATGAAATGAACAAAAATAATAGCGAGATATTATAAACTAAGAAGAATAGATAGAAAAAAGTAAGATTGAAGAGATGGGAGAATAAAAGTCTTTGTATCATACTTTTGAAAGAAGCAAAGCTTACAATGCATATAAGTCCTATTTATAGGACATAAAACCTGTAACCTATAGATCTATTGAAAGCCAATACATAAGTGTCATTTACAATACAAAATTAAGAGGAATAACTTGGAGGTTACAAGGTGAATGAATAAGCACATTTATCACATGTTTCTTAACACTCTTCCTTGGATATCCATTACTCAAAGAATATGCCTTGTTAAAACCTTACCAAGAAAAACCATGTGGGACAAAAACCTTACCATTAAATTGATTTGTAAATCCATTTTTATACTGTTACCTACAATATAATTAAAGTTTGTTACAGTTTAATAATTATGCTTTCTCGTTTTTTTTTGGTACAAATGTTTTCTTGTTTTTAATTATAATAGATAGAATGAATAAGTAATTAAGTAAATAAATTAAAGTAAAATATCAATTCAAACAATTAAAATTAAAATCAAATATACTCAAATCATGTAGAATCTAAGTGATTTTCTAAATACAGACAATTTAAATTAAAAGGTCCAAAGTTAAATTAATACTTATTTAAACTTTTTAACATAATTGATTTTACTATTAATTAATCACCCCTAAAACTACTCATTTCAATTATGTTTTGTGTGGAACTGTGAATTATATATTTAACATTTTTCTGAAGAAGATAATGCCCTACTTCTATCAATTTTTTTAGATGAGGAGTTTAAAAAGGCAACCCTTGATATGCACCCTGACAACCCCAGGTCCTGATGGTCTTAATGCAGCTTTTTATCAAAGATTTTGGAGATTTTGTGGGGCTGATGTTTCTTCTTGCCGCAAATGACTTCAAGATGGTCATCTTCCCTCGGATATTAATGGTACAAACATTGCTCTCATTCCTAAATGTGGCAGGCCCACTTCTATGTATGATCTTAGACCAATCTCTCTTTGTAATGTTATTTACAAAATTTATCTAAGAAGCTTGTTAATGGATTGGTTGTGATTATTAATAAATGTACTTTATAGGAACAATGAGCTTTTGTTGCGGGTCGATCTATAACTGATAATGCTTTGATAGCTATTGAGATTCTTCATTATATGAAATGTAAAAGGAAGGTTGCTCTTGGGGATGCTGCTTTGAAGCTAGATGTGAGCAAAGCCTATGATCGGGTTAGCTGGAGTTATTTGCAAGCTCTCTTATTGAAGATGGGTTTTGATGAGCAGTGGGTTAAGTGGATGATGATGTGTCCTCGGTACATTATTCGGTCTTGGTTAACAATGAGGAAGCAGGTTCTGTCTTTCCTGGTCGTGGCCGTAGGCAAGGTGACCCTTTATCACCATATCTTTATATTTTATGTATTGGAGGTCTTTTCTCTTTAATTAAAAATGCTGAAAGAAGAGGTTCTCTTCATGGTGTCAAGATTTGTAGAAGGCCACTCATGATTACCCATTTATTTTTTGTGGATGATAGTTTTTTATTCATGCGAGCTAATGAGAATGAAGCTTCTTGAGTTAAAGATCTGCTTATTATGTATGAATTGGCCTCAGGACAAGCATTGAACTATGAAAAATCGACCCTTATATTCAATCACAATGTTCAAAGGCAAGCACATAGTGACATTGCTAACATTCTGGAAATTCAAGAGCGTCCAGAGATTGGGAAGTACCTAGGGATCCCTTCTATGATTGGTAGGAACAAGAAAGAAATCTTTTGTTATGTCAAAGACCGCATTAGGAGGAAGGTGAGCTCTTGGAAAGGTAGAACCATCTCTATGGCTGATAGAGAAGTCTTAATTAAGTCAGTGGAACAATCAATTCCTACTTATGTGATGAGTATGTACCTTATTCTTCCTTCCCTGAAGAAATTGAGAGAATACTCAATAGTTTTCGGCGGGGCTCGAAAAGTGGTGAAACAAAAGGAATCAAATGGATGTCATGGGACAAGCTAGCTATGCCAAAAGCTTCCGGTGGTATTGGCTTTCGCAACATGTATGCTTTCAACTTGGCCTTACTATTAAACAAGCTTAGAATTTTGTTGAGAATCGTGATGCTCTTGTGACTAGAGAGTTTTTAAAGCAAAATATTTTTCACAAACTAATTTCCTTGAGGTTGAATTAGGTCAGAAACCTTCATATGCATGGAAGAGTATTTGGATGTCAAGAGCCTTGGTGAAGCAAGGGATTAGATGGAGCATTGGTGATGGATCTCAAATTCAGTTGTGGAACTCACCTTGGTTACGTGATGGCAGTAGCTTACAGTGTCCCCCAAATATGTCAAGTGAAGTTCAAGCTTTAAAGGTAAACAGCCTCTGGTACCCTCAGTTGAAGCAATGGAATGAGTATGTTGTTCACTCTTTGTTTCCTATAGAAGTGGCTAACAAGATTCTTCACACTCCCCTTAATGGTCAGATCACGAACGACAAACTGATATGGGGCCCTAGCACTAATGGCATGTATACAATGAAGACAACTTATCGGATGGCCATCACAAGTCCTGTTGATTGCGCCCAGTTTATGCAAGGAGAGTGGCTCTCCATCTGGAAGCTCAAAATTCCGCCCAGGGTGAAGTTATTCTTGTGGAGAACTTGCTGCAATAATCTTCCAATGAGAGTTCAGCTGCGCACGAAAGGTATTAAATGCCCTATGATCTGTGTTGTTTGTGAGAGTGATGTAGAGAATCGAATCTTTGGCATTTATTTTTCACTTGCCAGGCTAGTGTTGATTGCTGGGTTAGACAAAATTTATGGCACATGATTCTTCATTTTCTTGATTCAACATCTTCTTTCAGAGAGTTGTGTTTTGCGATGCTAACGTCTTTGACAGAAGAGGATAGAGTTATACTTTTCTATGACCAGGTTTTTAATCAGCCCACCAAATTTTATTTTATTAGCTGGTTAATTTTATAGCAGAACTAGCATATTGAAAATTGGCACCACACACCTATTAATTCATATTTATAATTTTGAGGCAGTAAATAAATACATACAAGAGTGTTTGTAGTGAATTAAAAGTTTTTTTTTAAGCAGTGAATTAAAATTTAAAACTACGAAATTAAGCTGTATTTGAAGATAGCTATAAATGGAAAGAAAAAGTATTATGAATTTACTCTGTTTGTTTTTATCTTTAAATATTCTTAACTAGATATTTTATCCATTCGATGCACGAAAAAAATATATTTAGAGAGATATATTTCAGTTTACTTTGAAAGAATATTGATGCTTAAGTATAAAAAATAATAAATTAAAATATTAAAAAATAAGTATATTAAAGATACTGTTATAATTAAATGCATTTCTTATTTTCTTTTAATATTTAAAGATGCACACAGTTTTGTGGGAAAAAATAAAAATTTCTCTTTATCCATATATATAAAGATGCCCATAGTTTGGTGGGAAAAAATATAGAAGTTTATCTTCTACTTTTATATATAAAAATGTTACAATTAAATGCATTTCTCATTTTCTTTTAATATTTAAAGATACTCATAGTTTTGTAGGAAAAAATAAAGAAGTTTCTCTTTACCCTTATATATAAAGATGCCCACAGTTTTTGTGGGAAAAAATATAGAAGTTTCTCTTCTACTTTTATATATAAATATATTTAAAGATGCCCACGGTTTTTTGGGAAAAAATATAGAAGTCTCTCTTTACCCTTATATATAAAAATGCCCACATGTTTGGTGAGAAAAAATATATAAGTTTCTCTTCTACTTTTATATATAAAGATGTTATAATTAAATTCATTTCTGATTTTCTTTTAATATTTAAAGATGCTCACAATTTTGTGGGAAAAAATATAGAAGTTTATATTCTACTTTTATATATAAATATACCCACAGTTTGGTGGTGGAAATATAGAAGTTTCTCTTCTACTTTTATATATAAAGATAATTAAATGCATTTCTTATTTTATTTTAATATTTAATCTCCTTTAATGGGTTGTGATTTTACTAAATTGCCCACAGTTTTGGGTGGAAAAAATATAGAAGTTTCTCTTCTACTTTTTTATATAAAGATATTTAAAGATGCCTACAATTTTGTGGGAAAAAATATAGAAGTTTTTCTTTACCCTTATATATAAAGATGTCCACAGTTTTGGTGGGAAAAAATATAGAAGTTTCTTTTCTACTTTCATATATAAAGATGCCCACAGTTTTGTGGGGGGAAAATATAGAAGTTTATCTTCTACTTTTATATATAAAGATAATTAAATATATTTCTTATTTTATTTTAATATTTAATCTCCTTTAATGAGTTGTGATTTTACTAAATTGCCCACAGTTTTGGGGAGAAAAATATAGAAGTTTCTCTTCTACTTTTATATATAAAGATGATTAATAATGTATACTTATGAATATAATTATTTATTTTAGATCTTTAATTGAATAATTAAGGTTTAACTATTGAGTTGGTCCCTGAACTATTTCAGAATTTTCAAATAGGTCCCTAAGCTAAAAAAATTTGTAATTGGGTCCCCAAACTTTAATAAAGTTTTCAATTGGGTCCCTGAACTAAAAAAAGATTCTAATTGGGTCCCTAAATTATATAAAATTTTTAACTGGTCCCTAAAGTATAAAATTCAATAGTGATCTGTTGAATTGGACGAAATATTACTGATTTCATCCAAGCTGGATAACCATATCAACCATCTATAATTGGTTTGGGTGGAGGATGAACCTTGAGACATTGTCACAACAAGATGAAATAAGATGAAGTGAGATGCAGTAAGTTGCAAGTGGGGGAGCTATTTTGAATAAAATTGTTTCGAGGAAGCGATATGAAACCGTGAAGCATAGATTGGGGAAGGAAAGAACTATTTGTTCATATATCTAGAGGAGAAGTAATCGCAGGTCACATTTTGGTTTTTTTATTCAACATTTTGGTCTCTTACAACCCTAAATACAAATTTGGAGGGGGTTCCAGGTCACGTTCCACATCAGCAAACTCAACAACCTCTTCATGAAACCCTATCACAATGACTCAATTGAAAAATTTATATAAGTTCAAGGACCCAATTAGAAATTTTTTAGTTCAGGAATCCAATTGAAAACTTTTTAAAAGTTAGGGGACCCAATTACAATTTTTTTAGTTTAGAGACCTATTTAAAAATTCCCAAAATAGTTCAGGGACCAACTCATAAGTTAAACTAATAATTAATAATGGAAATTTAAAAATCATAAAAAATAAATCAAAAAATGGTAAATTTCTTTTATAACAGTATATATAATTAAGTTTAGCATAAAAATAGTTTCTTTTATAATAGCTTAAATAATTTCAGTGAAGCTTTAATAGTAAGATATCTGATACAAATTGTAGCATTTTAATTTTTAGATTTTAAGGATTTTTTTTCTAAATATGATATTTACGTATACACAGTAACAAAATCTGATCTTGATTCAGTTAAATTCCTAAAATAGCCTAACACTAGTTAGTTTATTGCTGATGGTTTCAAAATTTGACACAAATTGAGTAAAGATGGTGATGCTCGTGGTAACCTTCCGTCCTTCATTAACCGTTTATTTTTCTGAGAATATTAAGGATACTGGTTAAGCATCTAAAAAAAAAAATCATTAAAATTTGGTGTATTTTTTATTTTGAACTATGTTAAATTTAATTTTTCAATGATATTTTAATTTTTTTTGATTTCATTAACCATTAATACTCTTAGTTAACATTTATTTTTAGGGATGCTCTTAATTATCAAGACCCTTATCTTTTTAGATGTGTATATGTCTGACATTAAAAATGATTACCCATTATTCAAAGAGATAATTTTTCATATCGATAATACATCATACTTAAATTTAATGGAATTTATATTTCTAATCATAATATTATATTTTGTTCCTAAATATTAAATTAGAATTCTCATTGGACGTAAATAATTCTTCGTAATATCTCTCTTCCTCAGTGCTCCACATGTCATATTTTAAATGCATTATCAAATTTATATACTTATTTTTTTCATTTAGTTATTTTTTATGGAAAAATATTTCTAATTTTTAATTAATATAGTTACAATAATTTTATCAACTATTTAATATAATTAATGAATCTACTCATAATTTTTTATTTAATTCTTTCCCATTTTTAGATATATATTATATATAATTCCTAATACTAATTTGAGTGTTGTGCATTAATTGTCTGAAGCTATCTTTCAAATTTTTTTATTACTAACTAATTGTTTTTTTACAAAGAAGAATTATCGCATTTCATTAATAACTAAGAAATTAATACATGTTTGAATCTCAGAAAACCCGAGGACAAGCATAAGACATGGCCACCTTAGCTAGATTATGAACGACCATGTCAGCTTGCCGTATTTTTGTATTGTCATTATAAAAATCTATTAAAAAATAATTATATAAATTTTATAGCTACCTAGATTTTTTTATCTGAATAATTACTTCCATTTTCAAATATAAAAAAAAACTTTTTTTTGACAGCAAATATAAAAAAAACTTAAAGGGTGGGTCAATAATTTTTATTTTTTTTAACAATAAGGAGGGTCAATAGTTACTGAATGCATGAATTTGAATATATAAATGCACGTTAATTATGTTTCTAACCAAGAAAAAATAATTAAATAAAAAAATTTCTAACCAAGAAAACAATAATTATAGCGCTGGAAGACCATAATTAAATAAAACAATTTAAAATTTAGTACATACTTTAAAAAATGAAAAGAAACAAGGAAACCGAATAAGATTAATTTTTCTAAAGCAAATCATACGGTGTAATTTCACTGGAAAATATTAAAAAGTAAAGCTGATTAATATGCTCATATTGAAATTTAATTTCTTTTTTTTTTATGGAAAAAAAATTTAATTTCTTCATCCTAGATGTTTTCAAATTTCAAATCGCTCTCTTTTTATTTTCAGTCAAAAATATGGAAAACTCTGGTAAAATAAAAGGATAAAAAACAAAAAAACGTTGACCAATCAACGGGGACATTTTCGTCTCACCAAATGGGAAACGGCTACGACTCACTCGATGACTCACTCGATGGTAAACGCGGAACAGTGCGAAGCGCATCGTTGCTCACGCATAAAAGTTTGTGCGCATGCCAGGTGCACGATAGCACAACTAATAATAACTCGCCACGTCATCACAAGGAGCATTCACCTTCTTTCACCACGAGGTGACACACACACTCCCGCGAGAAGAGAGTGACCAAAAAGTAAAAAACAAAAAACAAAAACGGAACGAACAATTTGGGTTTTTTTTTTCTTCCTTTTATTTTCTATTTTTTTTATTATTTTTGTTTTCTTCTTCACAACACACACCATTCTCGTCTTCCTCTATAGAGAGAGGAGCTAGCTGTGACAAAACAAAACATTTCTCTTCACTATTTCCTATTCTGCCCTCGAACCTTCTCGAATTTTCCATTCCCTGCCATGGCTCCTGTCACCTCACCATCATCATCGCCGTTGGCGGCTCAGAGGCTCGTCTGCTTCAACCGGCGGACTCAGGCTCCGCGGCTTCCGCCGCAGAGAGAAGGTGCTCCGGCGAAGAAGTACAAGTCGATGACGGAGATAATGGCGAAGGCGCGATACGCCGTCGTGGAGCGCGAGGATTACGGCGACCTGAGCTGCGAGCAATGTGGGTCCGGCGAGTCACCGGAGGAGCTGCTTCTGTGCGACAAATGCGACAAAGGATTCCACATGAAATGTGTGAGGCCAATCGTGGTTAGGGTCCCGATTGGATCGTGGCTTTGCCCTAAGTGTTCGAGGGAGAAAGAGAAAAGACTGAGACGTAAGGGATTGAATTGAATTGAACGTGTTCGTGAATCGAAACGATTTTTTGTTTTTTGTTTTTATGAACTTTTTTATGATTAATGTTGCATTCAATGTGTGACATTTATTTAATTTTTTTGTTTTTGTTGTTTTGTGTTTTAGGTTTCTCTCAGAAGAAAATAATTGATTTTTTTGGAATTCAGAAGTGCGATGATGTTAAAGGCAAAGGTTCTTCTTCTTCTTCTCAAGGTAATGAGAAGAAATTCAGGCATTCCTTATCAACCCCGATATTTTTAAACCCATTTGATAATAATAATTTTAATGGAATAATCTGGTTTGGACAATTGTGTTGCCCTTAATAAATCGAACTCGATCAATATTTGGCTTTGTGAGGGTAATGTGGGTTGAATTTGGTGTTAGGAAAACTCAGCTAAGAATAATACTTTATCTGAGATCAAGCTAAAGAATTTATAGTTCTTTACAAAAAAAAAAAATACATATAAAAAACTTGAATTTTAAATAATTTGAGATAGTCATAGCTACTGGATTTATCTCCCTTGATGTCAAGTTTCATGTAGAATTGCTGGCTTGCTGCAACAAATTATATGAGAACAATAGTTACACCCACTGCATGACTCGAGAATTGTATATATTCTACGGAGAATGTTAATGGGCATTGGTTAAGGAATCAAGAAAAAGAAATTTTTATTGGGAAGTGGTATAATCAATATTTTGAGAAGTGTTATCTTTAATTTTTCAATGAAAATTTGCCTTTATTGGATTCCTTAGCCGGTGCCCCGTTAGAAAGACCCATATTCTATAGCTTATGTCTTTTGAGTTTTGAGTTTATTAGAGACATGAATAAGTAAATGTAATAATCTCTTTGAATCTATACTAACCTTTTGTAATGCATCATGCATGTTTGGGTGTGGGTTTAATATTCTTCAGCCACATGGAATGCAAAGCTGGAGTGTTTCTTTCCCAATTATGCTGCAAATGGGGTTTTTCAGTATAATCTCTTTGAATTTGTACTAACCTTTTGTAGTGCATCATGCATATTTGGGTGTGGTCTTAATATTCTTCGGCCACATGGAATGCACTTCCAAAGCTGGAGTGTTTCTTTCCCAATTATGCCGCAAATGGGGTTTTTTCAGTACAGATGTTTCCATTATAGATCTCCAAAAAAAGTTTAAGCTTGATTTGTTAGTTATTGTTGTTGCCAAATGGGCAATCAATTTGGATTTATCGTGCCTATAACGGCATGATAAGTATACTAATTAAAGCTACCCACAACTTCCAGGATTGTGAGTTGAGTGAACAACCTACTGAAGTTTTTTTAACATCTAAGCCTCTCTTTTTCCCAAGAGTGTTCAAATTAAACAAGCATGATATTAAATGAAAGACTCATCTTTAATTTCTGTTGCACTACAATTTGAAAATATTAATGTGAGGAAGCTGCAAAGTCACATTTTATGAGCCTGTAGATTTTGGTAATTGTACTCTTGCTGTATCTCTGAAACCTAATCTGTTATTCGAAGTTAAACGAGGCCAATAAAATGCCTAACTGATCATCAGTTGATATAATGTTCTTTTTCTTGGGCTCTTAAATAGCAAAGATGATCTTCTTCATCTGAGATGTGTCTTTGCAAATGCTATGTGCATACCAGCTTTTCACACCCACTTGTCTAGCATAATTCATGCTTGTGAGAATTGGCCTTGACCTTTTTTTCCTTCATGAATAACTCTAAACTCCCTTGACTTTGTAAGAAAACGCATTGATGCCCCACTTAATTCAAAAATTATAGCCACCAAACATTTCCACAAACTTATAGTTATTAGTAATTGAAATAATCAACAAGTTAGGACAAGTTTCAGTGTATTAAACTGCTGTTTTGTTAATTACTTTTATGCCATAATATGAACTTATTGCAGCATTTACCTTGATAGAACTCAAGTACCCCAAGGAAATGGAGAAATGCAAGCACAATGACTCTTGAAATAGATACATCAAAAGGCTGTAAACAATTCTTAATGACAGAAGTTCCAAGTGGTTAAGTCAATGTTTCCAAGGAACAAGAAGAATTAAATGGATGCAGGAGTCATAATTTATATGAAGACTTGGAAAAGTAGAAAAAGAATCTTTGAAATCAATGTTGATTGATTCAAAATTGGTCTATGATTTAGCAGCAAATTGAGTTGCTATTACAACTTAACCATTAGATATTAATGTATCTTCATGGAAACTAGAAAGATTTTTGCTTACTTTAAAAGAAATTTGATACATGCTACATATATATGAGCTCTTTATTATGAAGGCTACCTAATAAATGATACATGTTAATATCCTGTTTGATATTCTTACCTTCAGGTTTTTGTTGAAATTTATTCTTGTATGCTTTTGTTTTCCTAGATTGGAAAACACTTCTACTTTCTTGTTTGCTTCTAGTGCACTCAGGATTTACCATGAATATTTAGATAATTTGTCCTTGGTAAAGGAGGCAAAAAGAGTTACCATTAGGTACCTTTTTATTAAACCTTTATGGTCAAGCTTTTACATCATGTTCTTAGTATTCAGGTAATTTGTAAAGGATGCTCTTTAGTAAACTTTTGCCTCAACTTTGTGGATATCTATATGCTAATTATTAATATATGTTATCTGATTGGAATATTTTTATTGTTGATTTATCCTTCTGGACTTGTAGATGCTAAGAAGCGTCGGAAACGTTCAGGACCTCTGATAGTACAGAAGAGAAAGAGGAGAATATTACCATTTATTCCTTCAAAAGATCCTGTGCAGAGACTGAAACAGATGGGTTCGCTTGCTTCTGCTTTAACAGCGTTGCATATGGAATTCAGTGATCACCTCACTTACTTGCCCGGAATGGCTCCTAGATCTGCTAATAAAGCCACATTGGAAAATGGTGGCATGCAGGTGTCAACTAATTAATTTTCTTGTAGTTTCTTTACTCCCTAGAAATGGACCTGTAACAAACAGGCTTGTTAGTGTGCACATCTCCATCGTTCCATGGTAGACTGATAGAATACTTTTATTGTTTTCGTCTTAGGTTCTTTCCAAGGAGGATATGGACACCGTGGAGCACTGCAGAGTTATGTTCAAAAGAGGCGAATGCCCTCCCTTTATAGTTGTTTTTGATTCATGCGAAGGGTAGCCACCTTGGACTCATCACCATAAAGTAGAAAATCAATGCATTGGTACTGTAATATTTAGTGGACTTTTCTTGACCTTGTGATGCAGCTATACTGTGGAGGCTGATGGCCCAATCAAGGATATGACATTCATTGCTGAATACACCGGCGATGTGGACTACATTAAGAACCGTGAAGATGATGATTGTGACAGTATGATGACCCTTCTTCTAGCGACTGATCCATCACAAAGTCTTGTCATCTGTGCTGATAAACGTGGAAACATTGCTCGCTTTATTAGTGGCATCAACAATCATACTCAGTAAGCCTTTCTTACTCATGCCAAATCTTGAATAAAAAGAATAGAAAAGGAGTAGAGAAGGAAAAAAAATTGAAAAGAATCATTTTATTTTGATTCCTTCTTTCATGTGTCCATTCTTGTTACCATACTTCTTGCAGTAAGTTTTATAAGTTGTTTGGCTTTGGCATGCTCTTTAAAGAACTCAGCTTTGTAGGATTTTAACTTTGTAAAATGCTAATATATTTTATATGTGCAATGATATTTGCTAATTCTTAATACTATAGTGTTTAAAACATATCCCATTTTTATGCAGGGAAGGTAGGAAGAAGCAGAACTGTAAATGTGTGAGGTACAGTGTTAATGGCGAATGCAGGGTCTTTTTGGTCGCTACTCGTGATATTTCTAAGGGGGAGAGGCTTTATTACGACTATAATGGTTATGAGCAGGAATACCCCACTGAGCATTTTGTCTGAGTGATAGTCATAAATACCAGCTAACAATCCTATTGAATCGGGATGCAATTTTAAAATCTTCATCAAAGGTTTTCATGATTTAATTGAAAATTTAACTCATTGTTCTTGTAAATCGAACAAATTTTTTTGCTAAATTGTTGCCATTGTTCGTTCATTGTAATTTATGCGGTAGAGCTGGCCCAGTTATGTGGCTTAGAGATGAATAGAGTTGGGGAAGGAAAACATTCTTCATGTAGGCTGTCTCAGTATATGAGCTGAGGCATACATTACAGTTTCAAGGAATTTAAAAGATTCAAAGATTTTGCTTTGAAGTTATTGCATTTGGTCGTTAGTCTTTTCCTTATCAATTATTATTTCTTTAACCACTGGTTTTGAATGTAATAATGGTCAATCCTGTTTTGTATGCCAACCTAAGCCTTAAGAGATGAGGGATATGAATATACTTTAAAATGCTGATGTCACTTCTAGAAGGCCTGGACATGTGTGTTTATTAAAATTATTTATGCATGGAATGAGTGCTTTGTTTCCAAAATATTGGAATGAATTTCAAGTTGGAAATTCAGTAATTGATGTAATAAGGTTAAATTCTTTGTTTTTTCCGTTACTTGACTTTAGGGTTCATATAGCTACATTTAGTAATAAAATATAATTTTGTAATATCTGTATGATCTCTTTACTACGGCCTTCATTAATTGAGGATACGCCCACATTGACCTGTAGACATGTGCGATGTGTGTTTTGTAGTTAACTTCCTGTTTATACAAGTGAAGAAAACAGGAATGTTTCTTTTTATGACGGTGTCAATTTAAGAGTTAGGATTTTGATGTTAATTAGGGTTTTTGATTTGAGGATTTAAAATGTTAGCCGTTAAAAGGCTTTGTTCTTTTTTTTTTTTTTTTTTTTTTTGCGCGTCGGATATTTGTTTATTCCTTGTTTGGTCATTACTTTATTGCTTATGGATTATTCTGTACAGAGAGATTTGAATACCCCTCCACCTTTTGCTTGTTTTAAATAAGAATCTGTGTTCTAATCTATTCTAGATTCCCCTTCGTTTTATGTCTCTCTCTTTCTCCCATAGTGGATTCATAGGCTGCTATATTTATTGGATTGTCTATTAGGTTGTCAAATTCATGTTTCTTCGGACCAGTTTTCCTTCGAGAATGAATACTGCATCATCTTTCAATCGTTTTGGAGATTGTGTTCGGTCAATTTCCTTAGACATAGGTAAAGCCTAGTACCTTGAGGCAACCTAGTTAGTGTTAGTGACAACGACTTCGCCAACAAAGGCACCGATAGTACATTAAGCTACTCTAGGGTGAGCTTGAGTGTAAGGTGATGGTGTAATGGTCCATATATCGTGATTATAGTTAGAGTGAGTTAAGATCTCAATATACATTAATAAGTAAAGTGAGTGTAAGGTGATGGTGTAATGGTGCATATACCGTTATTAGTTAAAGTGAGTTGAAATCTCAATACATATTAACTGATAAAGGATAGATGCATTTTTACTTTCTCATTTTATATTTAAGCTCACTTTAGAACAGCTTTATCCGTAATGTATGTCTCCCGAATCCTTTTCGTGCTCTATATCACAGAAATCTGAACAACTTATGAAAAGACTTCCATATCATAAAATAAAATCAACTTCCTAATAATTTGCTTCAAATTCTTTGTGCGATAATTATTACTAGTTTCTTATTTTATAGGGAGATTTAAAATTTAAATAGGAAACTAGGAAGTGGCTTCTCTTGATAATGATAGAGTGGAAGTAGTTGATTTCTATGTAAATTGTTTTAGGGTTATAAATACTTGTATTAGGGATTGATTGTGTTATGAGAAAGGAGTATGAGAGTGAAGATGTAGGGATAGTGGCAGGGAAGTTGTGGAATCGAGGAATCGAGGAAATATCATGTAATTTTGTTGATTTTAGTTTAGATTTGATTCTTTTTCACCCGTGGATGTTAACATGATAAGTTGAATCAAATAAAATTTGTCCATGATTTTTTAAAGCTTTTCTCTTATAAATTGTATTTATGCAAGTATATGAAGAAAGGGATGAGGTATTCTCTAACAAGTGATATCGAATTTGTGGTTCAAGGAGACGGAGTTGCACAGTGATACCATGTCCCTTTGGTCCTTTTTGTTGCAAGTCTTCCTAATAGAAGTTAGGTGACATGTTTAGTTACTATGACAATACAACTATTTGTCAAAAGTCTTCATTGACATGGAGGTCAAGCAACATATTTTATTTTACCTTGGTTTAAGCACACTAAGTTGATTTGGAGATTTGCTTGGCAATGGTAGGTGATAAGTTGATGCTGATTTTGTTGAAGGTGGAAAAGATGGTGATTTAAGGACTTGTATATTTTGAATATTATTCGTTGATAATCAAATTTGGAGTTGTTGTTAATACCAAGATAATGAAGAGATATGTGATATATTTGTTTTTAAATAGGAAACTACGAAATCTAATAGAGTGGAAATGGTTGTCGGTTATTAGTACTTATATTATGAAATTGGCTGTGTCATGAAAATGGGGTATGAGATTGAGAGACCTAGTGGTGATGTAAAAATAGTGGCGAGGAAGATCTGAGGGTTTTTACATATATTATCCTATAAACTTGATTATAGATTTAACTCTTTTTATCTATGAATGTAGACATGATGGGCCAAACCACGTAAAATTTATGCTTTGATTTATAAACTATCAGGTAAAAGTGATGGGTTGGGTAGCTCAACTAATATGAGCTAAAGGGTATAAGGTATCAAGGAGCAGGAGATCCAAGGTTCAAATCCTGATAAATGAGAAAAATAACATAATATTTAACTTACTAACATTGACCTATCAAAAAGAAACTATTAGATACAAGTGTACAAAGGAGAAATTATAACGACTTCCCACAAAGTTTGAATTAATTTCAATAGGCAACATTCTAGTTTCAAAATTTATACTGATTTTCCACGAGGTTTATGTTATTATTACAAATACATACATTCTAGTTTCAAATATTATATCGATTTTCCATGAGGTTTATGTTATCATTACAAATACATGTTAACTAGTCGTTAACATTTCACTTTTTTTTTTTTTTGAGAAAAGAAGCTCAAGGAATCTCATTAGCGATCAAAGCAACAATACAAGGGGGAACATGATAGAAAATACGGGGACCAGTAGTGAAAAGAGTCGCCCTAGCTAACGAGTGAGCTACTCTGTTCGCTTGTCTCCTAACAAAACTTATCCCAAAGTTTGGAAAAGAACAAAGAAAGTCATAACATGCTCTAATAGTTACTCCATATTCGGAGATGTCAACTTTAGGAGATTTGACATGGTTGATTACTGCTTGGCAATCTAGCTCAAAAATAACATGGTCTAAATTCAACTCTTGGACCCATTGAATAGCTTTGAGAAGACCCATGGCTTCCCCCTCAAAAACTGGGAGACAAGAGGGCATCCAATCAGTCCTAGCTTGAATAAAAGCACCATGATCATCTCTAATACACATACCAAAACTAGTTTTCCATGCATCTTCAAAGAAACTTGCATCAACATTACATTTATAATAACCTGGAGGTGGAACTTCCCATGTTGTAGCACCCAAATTGCATCCAACACTTTGAAATTGAGTGCCTGGTGAATTTGCATGCTTCCAATCCAGATAAAAATTGGAGGATCTATGAATAATAGCATCCAATGTTGGTGTCCTTCCCTCCCAGAGTTGATCATTTCTTGCGCTCCAAATGGCCCAAAGGTCGCAAATGCCACCCTCCTATCCACATCCAATGAACTAAGCACAGTGAAGAGTAATTCACGAAAATTCTGGGCAACCTGCAGTTGAGGAAAAATAAAATCCCAGATTCGTTGTCTCACCCAACATTCTTTGCTAATATTGCAAGTAATCAAAAGATGCCAAATATTTTCATACTCTTGTTCACAGAAAACACAAGTGCTTGAGCAACTAACTCCTTTATATTGAAGTTGGACTCTAGTAGGCAGACAATCCCTACAAGCTCTCCATAGAAAAAACTTCACTCTAGGTGGCACTTTGAGCTTCCAAATCAAGGACCAATCTCCATCTATTTTCAAATGACTCGTATCTGCAAGATTATTCAAAGCAGCTTGATATGCAATTTTAACTGAGTAAAGCCCATTATTACTAGGTCCCCAAATAATTCTATCCTCACTCACTAGCTCATTAAGAGGGGTGTTTAAAATTTTTTGTGCTAGGTGAGTAGGTAGAAAACTGTCAATAAGGGGTTGGTTCCAACATTTTAGACCATGGATCCATAAATCACTAATTGCTAGATTTTGAAATTCAAAAGGCAAACCCATGGGACAAGAAATCCTCTCCCCATCACGTAATCGGGGGGCATCCCACAAAGGGATTGTGTCACCACTTCCAATGCTCCATCTCACTCCTTGCTTCACCAAAGCCTTGGACATCCATATACTCCTCCAAGAATAAGAGGGATTATGTCCCAAGTCTGCATCCAAGAAGTCACCGTGTGAGAAATATTTGGCTTTAAAGATCTTAGTCACAAGAGCATCAGGTTGCACTACAAATTTCCAAGCTTGTTTGCCTAGCATAGCCAAGTTAAAGGCATACATATTACGGAAACCAAGACCACCCCATATTTTAGGCATAGAAAATTTATCCCAAGACAACCATTTAATTCCTTTATTTTCTCCATTTTTCGGACCCCGCCAGAAGGAATTTAGCATTTTTTGTATTTCATCACCAAGAGAAGGAGGAAGAAGATACATACTCATACAATAAGCAGGAATAGCTTGGGCCACTGATTTAATCAAAACCTCTCTCCCTACCATAGATAATGTCTTCCCCTTCCAAGAGCTCACCTTTTTCCAAATGCGGTCCTTAATATATTGGAAAATTTGCCTTTTATTTTTGCCAATAAGGGATGGGATTCCAAGGTAATTACCAACATCAGTTTTCTCTTGCACACCCAAAATTCCAGCAAGCGATCGACGCCTTTGTTGCTGGACATTGTTGCGAAAAATCATGGCAGATTTATCAAAATTAATTTCTTGCCCCGATGCCAGCTCGTATCTATGAAGTAAGTCTTTCACAAATTCCACTTCTTGATCTACCGCTCTCATGAATAAAAGACTATCATCCACAAAAATAAGGTGAGATACAATAGGAGCTCTCCTACAAATTTTGATACCATGAATGTAACCACTTCTCTCAGCTGATTTAATAAGAGAGGACAAGCCTTCCGTACACAGAATATAGAGATAAGGAGATAACGGATCACCCTGGCGAAGGCCCCAACCTGGAATGACTGAACCTGCTTTCTCATTATTCATAAGGACCGAATATCGAACAGAAGACACACACATCATCATCCAATTCACCCACTGAATGTTAAAACCCATTTTAATCATAACAGCATGCAGATAGTCCCAACTAATACGATCATAAGCTTTACTCACATCAAGCTTTAGAGCAACAACACCCGAGGCACCTCTCTTCTTACATTTCATATAATGGAGCGACTCAGTGGCTATCAAGGCATTATCCACTATAGATCTACCTGAGACAAAAGCAGACTGTTCTTCTATCACACTTTGCAATAACCATAGCCAATCTATTTGCAAGAGTCTTGGATAAAATTTTGTAAATAACATTGCAAAGCAAAATTGGCCTAAGGTCACGCATAGTAGTGGGATGCTCGCATTTAGGAACCAGAGCAATATTAGTATCATTAATATCATGAGGCAAAGAACCATCCTGCAACCATTTCCTACAAGCAGTGATAACATCAGCACCACAAATATTCCAAAAATGCTGGTAAAAAGCTGCATTAAGACCGTCAGGACCTAGGGATTTGTCAGGATGCATATTAAGAGTAGCATATTTGAAATCATCATCAGAAAATGGAGCTAAAAGGAGAGCATTATCCTCTTCATTAAGTTTCCTTTGCAGGTGATTGATAACGTAATCCACATCACTATTACTTCTCTAAAAAAGATTCATAAAATAATTATCAGCTAGATCACATAAGCCCTCTTGAGAAGTAACAGAATTTCCATGATCATCTATCAAAGAATCAATAGAATTTATTTTCTTTCTAGATGAAGCAGATGCATGAAAAAATTTAGTATTAGAATCACATCCTTTGAGCCAATGTGACTTTGCTTTTTGACGCCAATACATTTCTTCCTGGATCACCAATTTTGCTAAGCGATTTTTCAATGCCAAAAAATGGTTGATACCTGCACGATCGGTTCTGTGTCTCAGCTCCATTATTTTCTTTTTGCACTGCACTATATCCATCCTGAATGATGGCTTTAAGTTACAGCCCCATTCATCAAGGTTCCTAGCACACATTTCCAATTTTTGCTCCACATTAATTGAGGTTGCAGTAGGCCAACTATGCTTTACTATTTCTTCAATGTCCTCCTCTACCAGTCAATGATTCTCAAACTTGAATCTTCTAGGCACAAAGTAACGACTAGACTGATTTTCAGTGATAAGAAGAATGGGACTATGGTCAGAAATTGAAGCTACAAGATTTGTAAGCTTTGCATTAGGAAAAAAGCTCCACCATGATGGAGTAACCATGGCTCGGTCAAGTCGTTCTTCGATCTCATTTGGCCTACCCTTAGCTTTACACCAAGTATAGGGGTACCCTTCCAAAGAAATATCAGATAAATTGCAATCCAAGGTGACATTCCGAAAACCATCAACAAGCCATTGAGCACGCTCCACCCTTCCTCTTTTCTCCTCGCGAGCTAGGAGATCATTAAAATCTTCAATAATACACCAAGGAAGGTCAGACATACTGGCCAAAGATCTAATTAAATTCCATGACTCCCTTCTTCTAGTACTTTCAGGGAGACCATAAAAGCCTGTTAACCTCCAATTTTTCTGATCACCTTCATCCACTTCCAGATTAATATAATTACGAGCAAAATTAATAACCTAAATTTTTAAAGGATCCTTCCAAAGGATAGCTAAACCTCCACTTCTACCTTCTCTATCAACACTAAGACAACAAGAAAAAACCAGCTTCATCTTCAACTCTTCAATTTTTCTAGCATGAACTAAAGTCTCGCAAAGGAAAATAACATCTGGTTTGTGAGATTGGGTAAGATATTTAAGTGATGGAATTGCACTCAGGTTACCCAATCCTCGCCAATTTCAACTAAGGATGATCATTATTTCTGGCAGGCCTGGAAACCAGGCCCTGCCATTAAAAAATGCCCTGTATTTTTACCACCTCCAGTATTGCTATTTGCACCCTCCTGCCCCTCGTCACATTCTGTTGCAAGCACTGCATGGCTATGAAATTCATCCACCCCTCTCATACGTTTCCGCACCCCTTGGTCCAATCCACCTAATGCCAGCTCAGGTTGTGTAGTGAAATTAAGAGGATTATTCATTCCTGGAAGAAAATTATGGGGTAGATTTAAATTAATAACCGCCCCATTATTAGGAGTTATGTTATCATTTAAACCAAATTGATGTACCCCTTGATTTTCTCCAGAATTTGAAACTGTAACTGGCGGATCTTGTTGCTGATTTTGTGGGAAATTATGCTTCCTTGCCCAATCCACATCACCGCCCTCTCTCAGCCACCTACTGCCCCCGCTTCCCCCTGCACCGCCACGACGAGTTTCAGCTTTCAAAAAACTACCCCATCCCTTTCACCAGAAATCATGCCTGGTTCAAACCTCTGGGGACAAAAATTATCACCATGTCCTAGAAGACCACACAAATAGCAAAAGACTCCAAGACGCTCATACTTGAAATGCACCACACTCCAGTCCCCTCCTGCCATCCTAACCTTACTTTCTTTCCTTAATGGCTTTGAAACATCTAAACGAACTCTGATTCGCATGAAAACTCTCCAAGGACCAGTTTTATTATTCTCATCATACTCCAGGAATTCACCAATATAGTTCCCCAAGAGTTTTCCGACCATTTCTGTCATAAAACCCACGGGTAGATGAAAGACTTGTACCCAAATATCCAAGTGCTGCAGCAGAATAGCCTGGATCGATCTCCCTAGTGTAACCTTTTCCACAACTAACATATAATTATCGAAGGACCAGGGACCACCATTAGTAACCCTTTCAAGATCAAGGTGATGATAGAACTGGAAACAAAAACAACCTTCCTCCAAATCTTTGATCATTACTCCTTTCCTCAGACGCCAAACATCAGCCATTCGGTGCTTCATTATGTGAGCTCTCACTGGCCTATCCGACAAGAATCTCCCCACCAGACATAAACTAATCTCCTCGGGAAAAACTTGGTCCTGAGAAGCATTCATTGTAATGCCTTCATCTTCTTCCATCAAAGATAAACTCTCCATACCAGCTTCCATGACTCCACGAAAACACCAAAAAACAAAGAGAAAAGAAACTCTCAGGGACGAGAGGAAAGAAACTCTCAGGGACGAGAGAGGATCATCTACTTTTAAAATTTTATTCTAGATTATTGACATAGGAAAGGAGAAATTATAACGACTTCCCACAAAGTTTGAATTAATTTCAATAGGCAACATTCTAGTTTCAAAATTTATATTGAATTTCCACGAGGTTTATGTTATCATTACAAATACATACATTCTAGTTTCAAATATTATATCAATTTTCCATGAGGTTTATGTAATCATTACAAATACATGTTAACTAGTCGTTAACATTTCACTTATCCCACTATTATCAGGAGTATCGTGTGTAATGTCATAAAACTTAAAGGGAGGTCAATGAAATTCACAATAAAGCTCAACTATCAATTTCAACTCCTAACGTAGAATTTGCGAATTAGTGCCATAACCACTGACCAAAGGCAAGCAATAAACAATAAATTTCATATTACCATTATTGCTGCAACCTAGTAAAGAAATTATTTTTGGATGTTGAGTTTTACTAAGTAAATCCACCTTGTTATGCAAAATATCCAAATATTCAACAAAAGTTTTTTTATAAAAAATTAAAATAAAATTAGAAAATCAAATAAATAAATAAATTATTAGGAGGCGTTATCTCTATTCGACCTGAAGCTCTGGATGATGTAGTTTTACAAATTATAGGTATGCATACACTACAAAAAAAAAGTCATTTAGCGACCGAAAATAACGACCGAAAATTTTAGTAGCGATTTACAACCGAAATAACGATCGATTTTAGGATCTAGGAGAATAATTGATATAATTCATTTGGCGACCGAAATAGCGATCGAAATGCTTGGTGGCAAGGAAATTCGGTCGCTATTTTCGGTCGCTAAATGGTATAAATCAAAAGTCAGAATTTGTTGGAATTTTCGGTCGCTAAATCGGTCGCCACGGGTTAAAATTTACACCGGTCGCTAACTTTAAGAATTTGAATTTCAACAGACTCATTTAGCGACCGAATGTTTCGGTCGCTAATATTAAAATCCCTAAATCCACTAGAACCCCCATTTCTTCCCCATTTCACGAAACTTCGCTCTCTCTCACTCATTCTCTCTTCATCACGAGCTCCGGTCACTCGCCTCCAGCCACCGCCGTCAGGTAAGCTCTCTCCCTCTCCCCCTCCGTTTCTCTCTCCCTCTATCTCTGTCTCTAACTGTTTCTCTCTCTCTCTCTCTCGGGTCCATCTTCCTCTGCACGGCCAGAGCAGTGCCACCACCGGCCCCACCGGCACCACCAGAGTAGTGCCACCGCCACCACCGCAACACGGTAAGTCTTCTTCCCTTTGGAAAAATCAAATTATAATTCTCTGCTTATGTCACAGTCTCACACAATCTTGATCAGAATTCTCATGCTATGTTGGTAGATTTGGATTCTTCTTTGGTTTTTGGCATTTCTATATGCTAAATCTAATTGTTGTTTTATATATACATGCCATAAAATTGAGGTTAAAAGTATGTTCATGTTATAATTGTCTTATCTCTAAAATATTGTAACAAAACATACATCTCAACACAGGCTCTCTCTACCTTTGATTTCTTAAACCAGCAAGATGTAAGCAATGATGTGCAAAAAACATTCTTTATCCATTTATACTTACTTATTTAACATCCTGGCAAACGAGTTCGTGCCAATCAAAAGGGTTGCTCAACATGCTCTAATGAGAGAAATAACACACACCCAGATTAGATAAAAGCAAAAAAGACAAGATTTTTGAGCTGAAAACACAGGAAAAAAACTATGGAAAAGAACAATAGATACCGTTGCCTCGTCTTGACAATGACGGCATGAGTAGATCTCATTGTAGCATGGAGCTCGAATCCTGCATCTTCTTCTGTAATGCTTGCACCAATCACAAAAAGGTCATCAACACCATAAAAACAATGATATTTGAAATCAATTGAATAAAAAAAAATACACTTTTTTAAATAGAAAAAGAAGAAGCATGGAAGAAGAAGTACCCATATCCCATCTTTCCAAAATCATGACGTTCAATGGCAGAGGGTTCCATGAGTTGTGGAAGAGAGGAGGAGTTTCAGTTTCCTGAATAGGAAATATTTTGTTGGTGTTGCTTTGTCTTTATACATAAAGAAGATAAAGGATGATATGATATGTTATTTTAATGCAATAATAAAAAGAAAAATAAAAGTCTAAGCTATAAAAATTGATAATTGGATAGAATAATATATCCACTTGGGAGGAGAGAGAAGGGGATAAGGTGGTGAGTGGGAATGATGGCACGACAGATAGGGAGAGATGGCTTGAGAAGAAGAGAGAGGGATATGGGTGTCTGTGTCATAAACAAATTAGATCAACCAAACCATTTCGTGTTTCACTGTTGTTTTTTTAATAAGCAGTTGCAGTACCATGATAACTTCCCAACTCTGCATGGATCCAAAAGTAAATTATAACTCTTTTAAGTGAAAATCTCAATATGAAATCTGGTTTTTAAAAATATATATCAAATTAGTATAAGTTAAAGTAATATTATCAAATGTTGGCATTTCAGCTCTGACACGACTATTTTTATTTATGCATTATAGGTCCTTGTCTGATCTTCGTTGTCCCTGGCTCCTCCCTTATCCTTACTTGGTTTTGCATTTGTCGAATAGGTAAGTTCTCTCAATACTCACTTTTAAGGTTTTGCTTTGTCTAATAGGTACTGATTGTGTGGTGATTCTAATGTATTATGTGAATTATCGTGTTGTTTGTTAGTGGAGAGCTGAGCTCAATAGGATGTGATCTTGTATGATTGTATGTTGATAATTTAATATTTATGCATGTGTTTGTCAATAAGTGTTGTTTGTTAGTGGAGAGCGGAGCTCAATAGGATGTGACCCTGTCCGAAAGGCGGGATGCTGGTTGTGTACTGATAATTTAGAAATTATGCATGTGTTTGACAATTAACTGATACTCGTTAGTGGAAAGCGGAGCTCAATAAGATGTTTGATACAATATATTATCTAAGTTTGTATTGATTTACGCTGCAATTTATATAAGCTCAACTATGTTACAATATTTATAGGTTAATGGTTTTATTTTCTGTTAGAGTTAATAATTAATTTACGAAAGCCTTAGTTTCCTATTTGAGATTCAATATTAATGAGCATGCGTAACTTATCAAGGTATGTATGCTCATGGTATTGAATCTTGAATTGTCCAAGTGGGACAGTTTGGTAAAAAACCTTTCTCACACTCGTATAATAGTCATCTCCATGTTCAAATGCCTTATATATATAATTGCTGAAATCTCGGTCTGATGCATTTTCTTTTGTTCTCTCGGTGCATACTTCATCGCGGTGATTCTCACCGTGATCGAGTCGTGTACTTGGAGACCGATGGGAAATGCTGCTGAAATTTTGTTAAGTATAAGGCATTTGATTAAGGGAATAACTATTATTAACCGAGTGTGGTAAAGGTTTCTTCTCGAATGGGATAGGTTCATACCTTGTCATAAGAACGATATTGATGGAGTTATTGGAATACACCGTAATATATATATATATATATATATATATATATATATATATATATATATATATATATATATATATATATATATATATATATATGTGTGTGTGTTATTGTAGGGTTGGTCAGGCTATTTAATTGGCAGGAATGGATATTCCGGAGAATCGGAAATGGATGTATCGTAGGTTGGATCAGAATAAACGTCTTAGGGAAGAGTATAGAGTTGGTGTGGGTGAGTTTATAGAGTTTGTTGGTAGCCAGGAGAGATTTATAAGGTCGGGCGATGATCATGTGAGGTGTCATTGCAAAAGATGCTAGTGTCAATCTTTCAAAAGCGTGGATGGAGTTGTGGCCGATCTTTATGAGAAGGGCTTCATGCCTGATTACTATTGGTGGAGTAACCATGGTGAGACGTTGCCTGATTTTAACCCGGTTGTGTTTGAAGGTTCTTACTATGGAAGTGGTGACCGGAGGTTAGAATTGAATCCATACGAGCAGATGATAATGGATCATGCTGGACCCTCGATTGGTGTTGCACTAGAAGAAGATGGGGGAGACGATGGTGGAATGGGTTCCCAATACATAGAGGAGAATCTAAATCCTGAAGCTCAAAGATTCTATGACATGCTGAATGCTTCAAGATCTCCGTTATGGGAAGGATGTCAGGAGTACACGAAGTTGTCGATGTGTATGGAATGGTTGAGTATCAAATCTGATTACAATATGCAAGAAGGATGTTTTAATCGCCTCGTCACTTCAGTGTCCAAGGCATTGCGGAAGACAATCGGATGCCTACTAGTCTTTATCATGCTAAGAAGTCTGTGGAGAATTTGGGTCTGGGGTGTTTGAAAATTGACCGTTGCCCGAATGGATGTATGTTGTACTACAAGGATGATTCAGCTGAGAGCATAACATGTTGTCAATTTTTTAGTGCGGATCGGTACAAGGCAACCACTAGGAGGGGCATTGAGAAGAAGACCGCTCTAAAAAAAGATGTGGTACTTTCCGCTCGTGCTAAGACTTACAAGATTGTACTCTTCGATGGCCACTGCAGCTCACATGAGGTGGCATAGTGAGCACGAGAGGGAGCAAGATGTCTTGTGTCATTCATTGGATGGAGAAGCTCGGAAGCATTTTGATAGGGTTCATATGGCATTTTCGCAGGACCCTCAGAACGTCTGATTGGGATTATGTACGGATGGATTTAATCCTTTCGGGCATTCTGGAAAAGCATACTCTTGTTGACCGGTTATCCTGACTCCGTACAATCTTCCCCCCGAGGATGTGCATGAAGCGGGAGTTTATGTTTCTAACAGTCATAATTCCGGGTCTGTCTAATCCAAAAGGGAAGATTGATGTGTACTTGCAGCCGCTGATAGATGAGTTGACAATACTGTGGAATGATGGTGTGTTGACATATGACGTATCTTTGAGGCAGAATTTCATGATGAAAGCAGCTTTGATGTGGACGATCAACGACTTTCCCGCCCATGGGATGATGTTGGGTTGGACAACCGCGGGGAAGCTTGGTTGCCCAATATGTATGGAGCGATCGAAGGCATTCGCGCTTAAAAACGGTCGAAAGATCTCATATTTTGATTGTCATTGTCAATTCCTTTCAGAGGATCATCCTTATAGGAGGAACAAGAATGCATTCAAGAAGCGTTGTGCGGAGAAAACACCGCCTCCACCACGTTTGTCTGGTCCTAAGGTATGGCGGAGAGTACGGCACTTTCCGCTCGTCCATGAATCCCAAGGAGAACATATTACTGATTATGGCGTCAAGCGTAATTGGACAAAACAAAGTATATTTTGGAGGTTGCCGTATTGGAGGATGCACATACTCCGTCACAACACTGATGTCATGCATACTGAGAGGAATATGTTTATGAATGTGTTTGACACTGTGATGGACATCAAGGGGAGGACAAAGGATACAAATAAAGCCCGATTAGATCTGACTGAAATTTGTAATGAGAAGGAGCTTGAGTTGCAGGACAGTGGTCGTGGAAGACTTATCAAACCGAAGGCAAGTTATACACTAAGTAAAACATAGAAAGTATCTGTCTATAAGTGGGTTAAAGAACTAAAGTTACCCGATGGGTATGCTTACAATCTGGGTAGATGTGTTGACATTAAGGAAGCAAAGTTACATGGAATGAAGAGTCATGATTGCCACGTGTTCATGCAACGGTTGCTTCCAATTGCATTCGACGCATTATAGAAATCAATTTGGAACCCACTTGTTGAGCTTAGCCACTTTTTCAGGGAGCTTACATCGACAACACTAAATGTGAATCAATTAAAGGATATGGAAGTCAAGATACTCGTTTTGTTATGTAAGCTGGAACAAATCTTCCCGCCGAGTTTCTTTGATTCAATGGAACACCTTCCAGTTCATCTACCATACGAAGCAAGAGTTGGTGGTCTAGTCCAATACCACTGGATGTATCCATTTGAGAGGTATACAACATCAACTATTTTACTTAATACATATTAAATTCACGAACATGAAATCGTAGTTTAGCTTTCCTTAAAACTAGTTGAAATTTGTATGTATCCCTCTTTAATAGGTTCCTGCACTCCCTTAAACACAAAGTCAAGAACAAGGCACGAGTGGAGGGTTCCATTTGTGAAGCATACTTAGTAGAGGAGACTTCCACTTTTGCATCTTATTACTATCCAGACAAAGTTGACACGAGAAGGACAATGATGCCTAGAAACATTGATGCGGGCGAAGGAAGTTCAACTAGTCCTCCTATATCAATATTCAACTATCCAGGCAGATTTAGTGGCAAATCAAAAGGATATTTCTTGGAGAAGCGTGACATTAATGCTGCTCATCTGTATTTCCTTCAAAATTATGAAGAGGTGGCGCCATATTTAGAGTAAGTTTCTACAATGTCTTTTATAAGTTCAATTGACATTTATGATTATTAATCGTCCTGCTGTTAAACTCCCATATGTAGGATGTACGACAATTTTCTAAGGGATCTGCAACCTAACATTTCGAACGATCAGGTTGATCGAGAAATTACTTGTCACTTTGCTACGTGATTCAGTAAATATGTAGGTTAAGCATCTTCATTTGTTGCAATATATTTTATCTCCTTAAATATATTGCATGTATAAGAATAATATAATATTCGCTTTTTTAGGTACTAGATCTAGTAAACAATGTTCAAAATCCATTGTTGACAAATTTGGCATGGGGGCCTAACAGATGGGTTACATCATGGAATACTTACATTGTAAATGGATATAAATTTAACACAAAAACATGGAGTGAAGGAATGCAGTTGTGTAACTATGGTGTTTGTGTGCGAGTCACTGATGGCAATGTAGAGGATGATTTCTATGGGGTTCTAACTGACATCATTGAGCTCGATTATACTGGTTTCCCCGTGATGAAGTTACTTCTCTTCAAATGTGATTGGTTTGATCCTACTCTTGACGTAGGGACAAAAATCGATAAAAAATATGGTATTGTTCAAGTTAGGCTATCTCGTAGGTATAATAAGGTGTATGACCCATTCATTTTTTCACAACAGGCAGATCAGGTTTATTACTCGTCATATCCCGAAGGACGTCAAGGTTGGTTGGGTGTCATTAAGATAAAGGCTCGCAGTACAATTACTGATAATGTAATCAACCAGCCTGAAAAAGATGCTACGTACCAAGATGATGAGTTTTCAAGACCCCAAGTACCGTTGCAAATTACACCGGACATTATTGTTAATTCTCTGGCAGACATTTCCGACAATGGGGAAGAGGTTGAAAGAGAGTTAATGGATCAATCTGAGTTGGATGCATCTAGCGAAGGCACATTCCAATCAAGTGAGACTGATGAGAGTGATGGTGAATTTAGTGACGGAGATTCTACTTAGGTAATTTATGTATGTATTATTCATTGTGTAATGCTTATTTTACTAGTGTAATTTATTTATGTATTATTTATACTGTGGTGTAATCATCTTGTCATTTTTTTACATAGATGGCAGATTCCTCTAGAGGTAGGGGGCATCGTGGTGGTCGTCATGGAGGTCGTGGCAAAGGTCGTGTTGCGAGAGACCCTCTGCCAGCCAACCCACAGACTTCATCCAGAGACCACCCTGCCAGCATCTCTATGGACGGGCCACATCAGGGTGATGGAGTTGCACCCCCTACCCAGCCTCATGTGATCGGGACACAGGATGCACCATCATCATCCACACCTATGCCAGGACCATCATCATCATCGGGGTAGGAGAGTCGTGGTCCATTCGACAGGAGGATTCTTCTTATCCCCAAGGGGGATAACAAGTAAGCTAATTTAAATTTTTAATATATAAAGTATCATTAATTTCTATTTACTTGTTTTTTTTATTTATAACATTTATTAATGCTCTAATTTTGCTGCAGCTTTCTGCCCGTGAAGGGCCCTTTTGATTCGATATCGAAGATCCTGCAACGCAAGTTTGATGGTACATGGCCTACAAGGAAGGCCATCCCAGGGGGGCATAGGGATCAGTTGTTTAAAGAGTTTAAGGTAACAATTTATTAAGTTATTTAAAGCCAGGGATATATTTGAGCATAAAGGCTCATTGGTCATGAAAGAATCTGACGAACAAGCTGAGGAAGGGTAAGAATAAGGGGAAGTGGGTGGATCCTGAGATCAGGAGGCAGCTGGACCAGTACTGGGCTACTGAGAAGTTTCAGGAGATTCAGGCCACAGCTCGACGTAATCGAGCTTCTGATGGTGGCGCATGTGCTTGGACCGGCGACTCTAAATCAGCCGCCGCCCACTTTGACGAGCGGGTAATACTTAAAACTTTATTGACTTAGTATACTATTTCATGAGTTTTCATTTTTAAATATTCTTATGAATTTAATTAAGATTATATTTTTCTGTGCAGAAAGCACAGAAAAAAGCGGGAGACCCACTGCTATTGAGTTGGTAGAGAGGACGAAGAAGTTGAAGTCAGGGGCATGGGTCAATGATAAGGCCCGTAACTCTACTGTAAGCAAAAAACAATTTAGTTTAGACTTGTAATTTATTATAATTGATTATAACTTTAACTAAATCTCTTCATCTATACTTTGCAGGTGGGCTTCAACGAGAAGAAGGACGATGACATATCACGTGCCTCATAGTCACATGATGAGGCCTTGACTGGTGAGGGACCCCGCTCTCCTGTCTCCGTCGACGATAATGCCATTTATTTGGAGGTCGTCGGGGGCAGGAACAAGAATGGGCACGTGTATGGCCTCGGACACCTAGGTAGCGAGTTTATGGCTTCAGTGTCCGGCTCGCCTGCTCTTTCCTATGCGGATACCATCCCTCGGGAGCAGTTCAACTAGATGCAGGACACTATCACGCATTTGAACGCGGAGCTCCGGGAGAAGAGGGAGAGAGAGAGCATCAGATGGTGGACCAGATTGCACAGTTGACTCAGGCACATCAGCAGCTGATGCAGGCGTCCATCGAGCAGGGTCAGACACTGCGGTTGTTGTTGGAACATATGAGGATCTAGCCTCCTGTCGCTGCTCCAGTTCCGCCGCCTCCTGCCGCTGATGATGCTGCTCCACATGACGATGATATGGCAGACGTCAGCGGCACGGACGCTGAGGATCATTGGTTTCCTCCACCCCTCCCCATCATGATTGATTTTTCTGTATTTTATACATTTCCAGACACTTATTGTACGACACTATTTATTTATATATCGATTATATTATATATTTATGTGTTTCATTAGTAATTTAGTATGGTTGATCATTAGTAATTTTTTTAAGCAAAAAAATAAATAATTATATAATAAATTAAATTTAAAAAAAATAAAAAAAATGATTATTTAATAAATTAAATTAAAAAAACAATTTTAGTGACCAAATTAGCAACGGTCAAATCGATCGCTACATTATAGTTATTTTTAAAAAATCTCGGTTTAGTGACCGAAATATCGATCGCCAAATATGATTACCCAATAATGCGACCAACCGAGTAGTAATCGAGTTTTATAATTTAGCGATCAATTAGTCGGTCGCTAAATAGCGACCGATTTACAATTTCAGTCACTAAAACCTTAGCGACCAGGATTTCAGCTACCCCATTTATCAGTCATTAATTCAGTCGCTAAACTTAATAGCGACCGAATTTCCATAAATAGTGACCCATTTTGTCGGTCGATATACTGGTTATTTTTTGTAGTGATAATGCAATTTTGGGACTTAGAGGTGGAACTACACCTAGCATGTTTAGATCAAGATTCATATTTGAATATGATGATCTGACACATAGACTTTCTTACTAGCAATGATGATATAAGATCCTATCTCAATTGGAATGGTTGAGAGAAATTTATTGTCCAAGATCACACATTTATGAGAAAATATTACTTCGATTCTACACGCATTAGTCACGTGATCTCTAATGCCCACAACTTCACTTATGAAATTTATAAAGCACTGATCACCTTTTTGTCGATAGTAGACGATTTGTAGGATCTTATCTTCTTCAAAGTCAAAGAAAGATAAAAATGAGCTAAAACCAAAGGAATTAGATGTCAGATAAGTACGATTTTGAGCATATAGAAAGAAGAAAAAGAAGAAAAAGTTTTATCAAAAAAAAAAAAAAAAAAGAAAGAAGAAAAAGGAACTCTTTAGCAAGAATATAAGTTTAGCAAGGTAGCTACTAGAAAGATTGAGCTTAGGTACATAACTCTTAAGTGGTTAAGGAGTAGCTTTTCATCCTGACAATGACTACTTTCAATTTTCGATAGTTCGCTTAAAAGACTGGACTTCAAGCAGGAATGAGAGCAATGGCAAGGAATTGGTGCGCCAATAATCAAAGAATGGGGCAAGGCAAATTTCCAAACATTGACAAGTGCTTGAGAAGAAAAAGATGATAATGCTAGCTTTGGTAACTATTCAAACATCTAAAGATTCTAAAACGACGACATTGAAGAACCCGGTGAAAGTAAAGCTCCATAATGGGAATATCAATAAGTTTATTCATTTATTTCTATTTTTAAATGAGTTTTTTTTTTTGCGTAAAAAAAATGAGTTTTTTTTTAAAAAAATCTTGTATATAATGGTTGGATGACATAAAAAGGTGGGTTTGTTGATTAAAATTCAGAATCCAAACATAACTTTATTATTGGTTATAGCAATAATGGTTACAATATTTATTGTCTACCACTTATGTTTTGTTAGTGTGTCTAGTTTTGATTGTGGCAGTTTTATTGGTGGCTTCATTGACCTCCATAAATATTTTGTGGCATTACACTTTTTTTTTTTTTTTTAAACTTTTAATAAGTATGAAGCATTACACCTAATAATATTGAAGACAAGGGGATAAACGTAATGTTAACACCTGATCAAAAAAAAAAAATGTAATGCTAACACAACTAGTTAACGTCAGGAGATGTAAGTGTAATGATAACATAAATCTCAAAAAATGTCAATGTAATTTCTTATATAAAAGGGATGACAAGTGTAATTAAGTTAAAGCTTACAAAAAATCAATGTAATCTTTTTCATACATGAGTAACTTTATTATATTTGTTATCAACAAATTAACCATGTTCTGGAGGTCTTGTTTGCGCTCATCTACCCTAAACTCCAAGTAATAACTGAAAGATAATAATAATTATTTTTGTAAAAAATTTCTAGACAATATTGGAACAACATTTGATTTATGTTAGTGTGAGTGAATATCGATGTATTGCGTATTTCAAAATAAAGTAAAACGTGTATATATATATATATAATCATAAATATTATCCATATGTATGTATAAACATTATAACTGCTATCGAAAAAATGGAACATACATTATTGAGTAACTTTAGTTGTTTTGAAACTTGCATCTAATGGTGGAGACAAATTGTGTAGAATGAACCAGTGAAGTTCACCATCCGATGGTTGACATTTCTTAACCTAATTATTATTTTAACAAATCCTTTTTATTGGGTTATAATTTATACTTTCCTCTAAAATATGAATTAAAAAAATCATATGAGAGATTACCTAAAAAGAAATAGTGTGTCAACATTTGTTGTGATTTGTAATTAACCGAATGATAAATAACTCGCTTCCCCTTGTTCAGACGATACACTAAGGAATGGACTTTGTTCCTCGATGTCGAGTTCCAAAGCGACCCCAGAAAGCACCTAGTTTGAAAGGTAAATTATGGTCTTAAGTTTGTACAAAAGTAAAGTAAAAGCAATACAGTAATATAAAGATAAATGAAAGTTTTGTGTTTAATTGGATATGTCAAAAATTTGACTGCACAATTAGTATTGATAACCTTAAACTACCTAGTTAACCTACATTAAACCTATCTGTCATGTCCTTAATCCACTAACGCATGTTATCACTCAAGCAAGATCATGACTGAAAACATTAATTCGGTACGTAATTGTTTTTGCCATCTAAGATATGGACCAAAATTAGTTGTCTCGGCTAAATAACCGATGGTCTCATCAACTAACCATGTCTCTAATAACCCTATTTTTAAGGGGGCGGGTCATCATGTAAGTCCTTGACTTGGTCAACCCACAAAATCCTTGGATTTCAGCATCTTTGCTCCATTTTGGGCTTAACTAACTAGATTTTCCATAATCCCTGAATTGTAGGGAGATTGTTCCATGGCTGGTACAACTTTGACCTGTTCAGCTCCATGCCCTTATGCATTTGAATCTAGCTAAGATTCCTTGGCCCTACTTGGTCACCAGTCTTACGAGCCCATCATGGCCAAATAGACAATTTGGTCATTAACAGCTTCTAAGACCATCTAGGCTCCACAACCATGCTTAGTTCATTCTACCTCGATTAAATCTCATTGACTAAGTTGGCTCATGTGACACTCGGGGCTGACGAGGACGGGGAGTGGTCGTCGGTGCAAGAAGGCACGGACAAGGAGCGGCTCCTGGCAGGCTTCTAGGCGAAGGGGCACATGAATGAACCGATTACACACCCGAATGAGAGGGATCCTGAGACTGTGTATGTTTGAGACTGTACAGTGGAGGATGGCTTATATGAATTGATTGGTACCACCTATACCAATAAGATGCATCTTATTTTCGGTAGCCCATCACTTAAGAACTCCACAGTTAAGCGTGCTTGACTTGGAGCAATTCTGAGATGGGCTAAAGGTGGCTCACTTATTATTTCTCAGCTACCTATCTCAGCTCAGCTACCCATCTTGGTTCAAGTGAAATGCATCAGTTGTTTGGAGAATTTTTTCCCTTTAATGGAGTGGCCAATACTTGATTTGGCTCACTAGCGGCATCCAAGTCTATCCAAACTCAAAATTTTTATTCAGCACGTTTTACCTCAGTTGCCTATCCAATCATTAGCCTATTAGTTTGATGGCCCACAACTTGATCCATCATAGCAATTTTTTAGTGCCAAAACTTTTCCCCGTGCATGTTTCAGTTGACAAAGTTAAGAGGAAACTGAAATGATGTATTTTGTCCGCTTTAATTTGATCTCTGTATAATTACTTGATGTGGGTGGTTATGATAATCACTTTGGTTCTAGAAAGTGGAAACTCAACAATGGTAACTTGGTTGTGGCTAGAGGGAAGAAAATTTCTAAACTGTATTGGACAAAAGCTTTGGTTGCTAAATGCAGTGTGAATGTTGTGGATATAGAGACATTTTTATGGCATCGAAGGCTTAGTCGTATCAATGAAAAAGGGTTAAACTTCTTAGCCATAAAGGATGTGCTTCCGTGATTGAAGAGTGAAAAGTTGGAGAAGTGTTCTCATTGCATGGCTAGTAAACAGACCAGAGTATGCTTCAAGAAGCATCCTCCCTCAAGGAAGTCAGAGTTGCTTCAGTTGGTGCATTCTGATGTGTGTGGCCCATTGAAGGTAAAATCCTTTAGTGGTGCACTCTACTTTGTTACCTTTATTGATGATTGTTCCAGGAAACTATGGGTCTATGCTTTGAAGACAAAAGACCAAGTGCTAGAGAAGTTCAAACAATTTCAGGCTTTGGTTGAGAGACAGTCAGGCAAGAAGCTAAAATGCATTCGTACTGACAATGGTGGTGAGTATTGTGGAACTTTTGATGTCTATTGTAAGCAGCAAGGTATTACACATGAAAAGACTCCTCCTAAAACTCCTCAGCTGAATGGTTTAGCAGAGTGGATGAACAAGACATTGATTGAGAGAGTGAGATGTATGCTTTCTGAAGCTAAGTTGCCCAAACATTGCTGGGGCGAGGCACTGTACATGGCGGTGCATGGTATTAATCTCAGTCCTGCAGTTGCTTTGAACAGTGAGGTGCCAGACAAAATTTGGTTTGGCAAGAATGTCAGGTATGATCACTTGAGAGTCTTGGTTGCAAAGCATTTGTGCATGTTCCAAAGGATGAAAGATCCAAGTTGGATGCAAAGACAAAGCAGTGCATCTTCATCGATCATGGTCAGGATGAATTTCGTTACAGGTTGTATGATCCTGTTGAGAAAAAGCTTGTCAGAAGCCGTGATGTAGAGTTCATGGAAGATCAAACCATTGAAAACATTGATAAGTTGGAGAAGACTGCACCCAAGAAAGATAGCAACTTGTTTGATGTTGATCCAGTTCGGTTGCCTAATCATAATCCTGATAATGTTGATGGTAATGTTCAGAATGGCGAGCCACATGATTATGTTAATGATCAGCAGCTTGGAGATGAGTTAGATGTTCTAGGTGATGATGATGAAGAGGAACATGAGATGTTATAGGATGAGAATCCTGGTGATGCTCTCGAACTACCTCAAGTCCAACTCAGGAGATCTAACAGGCAGAGACAACCATCTACAAGGTATCATTCTGATGATTATGTAACCTTGACTGATGACGGCCATGGAGAGTGAAGACAAACAAAAGTGGCTGGATGCATTGCAGGATGAAATGAAATCCTTGTATGATAATCACACTTATGATTTGGTGAAGTTGCCTAAAGGCAAGAGGGCCTTGGAAACAGGTGGATTTATAGGGTGAAACATGAAAGTAACTCTACGTCTCTGAGGTATAAATCCATATTAGTGGTGAAAGGCTTCCGTCAAAGAAAGGGTGTTGATTTTAATGATATTTTCTCGCCTGTGGTAAAGATGTCATCCATTAGAACCGTGTTGAGTTTGGCAGATACTCTTCATTTGGAGGTAGAGCAATTGGATGTCAAAACAACTTTCCTTCATGGTAATTTGGAGGAAGAGATTTACATGAAGCAACCTGATGGTTTTCAAATTGAAGGCAATGAAGACTATATGTGTCGGCTGAGAAAAAACCTATATGGTTTGAAGCAGGCTCCAAGGCAGTGGTATAAGAAGTTTGAGTTTGTTATGTGTGACCAAGCATATAAGAAGACTACTTCTGACCATTGTGTATTAGTTAGAAAGTTTTATAATGATGACTTCATTATCCTGTTATTATATGTCGATGACATGCTTATTGTTGGGGAAAATATTTCCAGGATTGACAGGTTAAAGAAGCAATTGGGCGAGTCGTTTGCCATGAAAGACATGGGAGCTGCTAAACAGATTCTTGGTATAAGAATCATGCATGACATAAAGGAGAAGAAGCTATGGCTATCACAAGAACACTATATTAAAAGAGTGTAGCAGAGATTCCACATGGAAAATGCCAAGGCGGTATGCACTCCTCTTGCTGCTCATTTCAAGTTGAGTGTTAAACAAAGTCCTTCAAATTAAGCTGAGAAATTAGATATGGAACGGGTTCCTTATGCATCTGTTGTGGTAGTCTGATGTATTCAATGGTATGCACAAGACCAGATATAGCATATGCTATTAGTACAGTCAGTAGATTTTTTTCAAATCCAGGTAATGAGCATTGGAATGCCGTGAAATGGATTTTGAGATATCTCCGTAGTACTGCTGGTATGAGGCTTTGCTTTGGAGTGATAAGCCTACTTTGGTGGGGTATTTAGACTCGGATATGGCTGGAGACATTGATTCCAGGAAGTCCACTTCGGGCTATATGATTAGATTTGCAGGGGGAGCTGTGGCTTGGCAGTCTAAGTTGCAGAAGTGTGTAGCATTGTCCACTACTGAGGTATAGTTCATTGCCATTACCGAAGCATGCAAGGAGTTTCTATGGTTGAAGAAATTCTTGCAGTAGATTGGTTTTATTCAAGACAAATATTTATTGTTTGTTGATAGTCAAAGTGTTATTCATCTTGGTAAGAATCCAAATTTCCATTCAAGGTCCAAACATATTGATGTGAGGTATCCTTGGATACGTGATGCTTTGGATGCTACACTGTTGGAGTTGGCTAAAGTTCATACTGATGATAATGGTGCTGATATGATGACTAAAGCACTACCAAGAGGGAAGTTTGAAACTTGTGATATCGTCGGTTTAGCGGTCATCTCCACATAGTCATGAAGGGGAGATTTGTTGGGTTTTGGGCTCCCTTCCTATGTGGAGAAATGCCCAAATGTGTAAGTCCATGTTGTCTCACTTGTCTAAGTGGAGAGAGGTCAGATTAGGGTTAGAAAGAGGTCTCATTTTAGTAAGAACATAGCAGCCAACAAGAGAGAAAGCCAACCTGCATACCCACCAGACAGTCACCGTAAAAACACGACAGAAGATACGCTCACCGTTTGATCGGGCTGAAAATTGTGCAATAGGTTCAGGAAGTGTGGTTCTTCATTCTCACCGTTCGGATTTTCTAGATGAAGTCCGAAGTAGGAATATGTGCTCCACATAGTAGCTCTATTTTTGGGGTAAAGTTCATCTTCTTGTTTCTCATTTGTAAGCATTGGTGCTTGGTTGTTTTGGTTGATTGTTAGCACAATTTGTGCACTTGTTAGAGACTCTTTTGTACCCTTGTTTGATCATAGTGGAGCTGTTTCTTTGGTCTGGACGACCTGTGGTTTTTACCCTTGCTTTAAGGGGTTTTCCACGTTAAAATCTTGGTGTCTCTTTTGTGTTTGTGTTGTTCTATTTGCTGCCATATATTTGTTGTTGCTCCTCACAAATTCTTTCAAGTTGGGGGGATTTATTTTCTTTGCGTATTGCTTTTTTATTGTGCTACATTGTTGATCTTGTTGTTCCCCACATCAACATGTACTAATTAGTGATCCTGGTGCTTTTATTTTAATTTTTTGCTGTTTAGTCCTTACCCCTTAAAAATAAGTTAATTTTAAAAACTTTGCCTTAACCTAACCCAATAGCTGGACTCTCCTCCCTCTCACCTCCTCCCTCATCTGACATACGTTGATGCCGCCGTCATTTCCTTCATCGCCGATGTCGCCGCCTCCGCCGTTATTTCCTCTTTCGCACCATCATTCTCTCATTTTCTCTCACAATCTCAGTCTCATTACCAGATCTACGTGGACCTCCAGCCCAGAACTGTCGCGTGCCACCTCCAGCTCCATTCATCCACACGACACCTCCACAAAGAACATCCAGAACCAAAAACTCACGAGTTCGGTGACGCTTGATGGCCAAGTTTTGGTTCGATTTTCTCTGCTGATGGTGATTGCATTTCTGGACTAGAAAAGCCAAAGCTCATGACAGTTACTGGTTTTGATTATTTTTTCCTTTTTATTCTGTTTCTCTTTTTCTTTTCTTTCAAGGCTTTGGGATGATAAATGTTTGGTCTCCTAATTTGTAAGTTGTGTGACTGGTTTAATATAAGTAGTACATGATCATTTTAACACAACTTATGTCTTGATAATCATCACTGGTTCTCTTTGATTTAATCCTGCCACCTGATAAATTGAGTTTGTTTGTTGCTTCTTGATGTTTATTCTCAAGGCTTGGGTTGAAGAATGATGTTGGATTACTCATGATATACTTGATGTGTGTTTTCCCAAATAAATTTTACTACATACTGTGTGCGAGATTGGGGTGTGTGACTGTGTATATTTGCTTTTGTGGGAATGATATTCAAGAACACAAAATTTTGTTGTGTGCTTTAGGATGTAGGATATGGAGTCATGTGAAATTCTATTAAAGCCATTTATGCTTGCAAACCATATAAATATATGTTGCCCTGCATATTTCATGTGTTCACAGGTTTTTGCGTTTATACTTGTGTTGATTTACATATTGGAAAATGTTAGCTGTTGTTTGTGCTTGCTTAGAAGCATGACCGATGATAATTCTATGCTGGAGATCTTGTGCAAGGGTCGCATATCCATGCTACAAGTTATGTAGACTCCAATGCAATTGAAAAAGCAAGCATAATAACTTTATTACAACCTTATGCTGTTGAACCCGATTAAGTGTAAAATGATATGATGCAGGTTTGTTTGTTTTTTTTATTTGCTATGTCATCACTCACCATGATTATCTTGGGTTTTTATTTTTGCCTTTTCTTTTTTTTTAACTTAAAAGTGTTTTAATATCAAATGGGCGATGTTGAGTTCCTCTTGGTGTTATATTTGTTATAGCCATTGGTAAAAGTGGTTGATGTTGAGTTCCTCTTAGCGTAATTCATTTTAAAAATTGCGTGCATGAAAGAAATAATTGGCCTGACCAGAAAGTATCCTTTTTGTCTTTCATGTTATGTTATATTGTAGAGCATTCCAAATGTGTTTGATTTAGGAGACTACTAGATTCATGCCCTGTTGCTTAGCGTCTTAAACTAGGAAGCTTTCTATTACATACACCAACATTTTCTAATGCCATCTCAGATTTGTTTGCTACCAACTGTGGTGATGGAAGAACACCCATTGCAATAGGCAGGAAACTGATGGTATGATGCTTATAATGGGAACATTTGATAATAGTTTAGATTTGTTAAGGAATTACATGTTATAATTGTTCCCTTTTATGAAATTTCAGGAAAATGACATTAACATTGGAAGCAACAATAAGGGTGATATGGGTTCAGTGACCCTATATGAGGCATGTATATTGAGAGGTGAAGTATGGGAATTGATGGTAATAGGGTCTATAAAAACAAAGAGTCATTGCAAAATAGAATGGTTAAGCTGATGAGAGAATTTTTTTTATTTGTCTTGGCAGTGTGTTTTATGGATAGGTTGAGAGTGGTTGGTGTCGAATGTTTTAGAGAATTGATGGTGTATGAAGTTGGCATTCAATGGTTTTTAAATTGATCAACCATTATGCTTATGCATTAGGAAGCGGATACTTGTTTTGGTTGGATCGAATGTTCATCTAAGGTTATTATATAAAGTTTTTGCCATGACATTTGTTGTCTTTATTGTGTGATGCTTCACTTATTCTTTGATGCAATATAGCTTAGTTGCTTTGCAATATTGTTCAACTATTTACTAGGCAATATATTTCTAAGGTCACGGACTAAACAATGACACCATACAACCTTATAACTCAAGCTTTTCTTTTACAGACAATTCTGAACCATTTGTTTCACATAATTAAAAATGGAACTCAATTGGATGATTATTTAGTTGAAGCATTCAACTATTTGTAGCTAAAATCATCAACAACCAACAAAGCCCTTTCTGTCACAAGCTTAATGAAAATGAGCCATAGGTATCATCTCTCTTGTTCCAATTGAGCTTGCTAGAACCCATCAAGCATGTTACAAGTTTGGGGTATATATAGGGCTAGAAAAGACTTGAACCAATGTCAATATTTTAATTAGAAGCTAATTGATTATATTGAAAGTCTATAGTTAGCTAAGACTGATAATGTGATCCTGTAGAATTATGCAATTTGTGTTTCCCATTTCCGGGTCGGTGCATGAGATAGCTCTTCTACAATGTGTGGATATGGATTGAAATCAAATTATAGGCATGACATAGCTCTTCTACATGTTTCTTTTCGGTGCATTTGTATTACTAACAAAAATAGGAAAATAGGGCTACTTGTAATGTTTCCAACTTTAGTCATGCTTATTGATTCACGGACAAAGATATGTTCAGACAACCAGAAATTTTTTCATTGCAAATAGGGATAGGTTGAGCAAAGAGAACCAGCGACCACACATGGTTCGTAAAGTTACAAGATTTGAAAAAGGAAAAACTATTGGGGAAGACTAAACTGGTTAAGTGCACATAGTTTGTAATGTTAACCGAATGGCTAACATTGACATTAACTTGATTTTAAATATCTAAATAATTGAACTGTAATATATCTCTCAATTTTTTTTATATATAATTTTCATGCCGTCAAGCTTGACATTAACAAATCAATGGCCATATGATATGAACAATACAAGCTAAGGTTGTTGATTCAGTTAGAGGATTAAAACACTACACGAGAAGAATGATGATAATCTAAAAAAGGGTTGATTAATATCACAGCTATTAAAAGAAAGCCATCAAAGTTCTAAAATCATCTCAAAAAAAATGCTGGAACATTATCCAAACATCAACTTCAAAAACCCTTGGTCTTAAGCAACACACGAAAAAAAAATTTCTGGAACATTGTCTGAACATCAACATCAAAAAACCTCAGTCTTAAGCAAAACGAGAAAAACACATAAAAACTGAAACATAACATATTGTCTGAGATAACATTCTTTAAACTAAAACAACTTTAATTAATTGTTGGTCTTCACTAAGTTCTTCCTTGCAGCCTCAAGGTCAGTCCACCACTTTATTGCCCTCCGACAAACCTCTTTAAGTAGAGCATGATTAATATATTTGCTAACTATGAGCTTATATTAACTTTGACATAAGGCAATAAGACACAAATAACAGGTAATAAGACATAAACAACTATCTTCTTCTATTTATTTTTGAATGTCAAATAAGTTGTGCAAATCATTAGTCAATTTTAAAACATTAACCTACCCTGTGAACAAGACAAATGAGTAAAAAAAAAGGTTCATTATTTTTATTGATTATTATTTATTAAAGAAAGAGATAAAGCAACTAAAATAATTTTTTTATATTATTATTATTATGAAAGGAACAAAACAAAATGTCACCAAAAAAAAAACTTTACCTTCAAACTTTGAACTTAGCCACAAACCTTTTGGTTAGATTATCCAAATTATTGTGCATGGGTAAACAACAAAAGCAAGTCTTTTTTCAAGTGTATGAATTGAAACAGGCAAGGGACTTGCTTTTGTTGTTTACCCGTGCACAATAATTTGGATAATCTAACCAAAAGGTTTGTGGCTAAGTTCAAAGTACACAATAGTTTGGAATGACATGCTAAAAATATGGACAGCAAGGCAATGTACTATAAAGCCTTTAATACTTTCTTATAAAACAGAAATTATCATCATTTTATATGAGGCAATGCGTGTGATTTTGCTAAGTTTTTCACTATTTGCTTATACTGTTATACTTAAACATATTTCAATTTTAATGAAATTCTCTATGATTTAAAGTTTCCCAAACCAAGCCTATGAAAAAGAGAAGGAAAAAAATGTTCCTGTAGCCATGTTCATCTTAGTGTATCAAGTATCAACCATCAATGGGTATCATTTGTCTTTACTTATTTTAACATATTATCAATACAAACCATGTCAGGCCCAGTAACGCAACTATGACCAACCATAGCACACAAACATATAACTCCAACGAAAAATATTAGGCAAGAGGAGCACTTTTCAATCACTAATATTTAAACATGACTCACAGATTCTCTTAATGAAAATTTAACTCCAACTTCACAAACCAATAGCTGGTCAAATTTTGACAAGATGTTATCATATTATAGGGATATCAATACTTGATGATTAGTTCTTTGTGTTTAAAGTTTAAACCACAATGATTCCATTCAAACAATAGTGCAGACGTCTCAAGCATGACAACGGTTAAAAGAGAAAATCAAAATCACACCACTAAAGCATAACCTAGTCAAAACCAAATCAAAGACTGCATATTACATACAACTCAGTCATTTAGTCATACAGTTGGTGAGTGACAACACAACATATAGTAACCTTAGAATTGCCACAACTGTCATGGTATAGAGACTCTAAAGATCATCAAATCAAAATTTCAAACCAAATACACTTCTATATGTACGTCTCAACCATAAGATGAACAATTAATTTTAAATTGAATCAAAAAAATAAAACAAAAAATAAGAACCTAAGAAGAATTGGCAAAGTTCCAAATCCAGACATACAATCAAATCACATCCAAATGCGATTGGAAAAGTTCAAAATCCAACCAAAACAAAACGGAGCATAAATCTTTCATGCTATCATAAACACAAAAAATTAGAATCTCTCCATGTAGCTGTCATACGCAAACAAGGGATGGAAATCCAAAGAAAAAAATAAAAAGGGTACCTCTGAATCGCCCATCGATTTTTTTGGCCAGTCGCGGCCCTCCCTCGCACCGTCGTTGGTCATCTTCTCTGCTTAGAGCACCACCGTCGTCTTCTCTGCACAGGCCGACGTTGTCAGAATCCGGATTACCTCCTGCCAGCGCCCCTCCAGCAAATAGATCTGGACCGCCCGTCCAGATCAGATGATCCAGATTAAATGGGGTTTTAAAATAAATAAAATGATAAAAAAGTAAAAATAATCCAAATCTCACCACTGTCGTCCCAGTCCTACCTCGCGTCGCCCCCCCCCCCCCCCCCCCAATGCGACCTTCGTCAGCGACATCGGAGGCCGTCACTGTCCCGAAGCTATACGGGCCCCTTCCCATTGCACCCATTAGCTGAACATTCTTTGGAACTCAGAGCTCAAACCCCATCTGGTTTTTTCACCAAATTGTTCCCTTCTCATTCTTTTCTTGTTGGGTTATCATCCATTTTATGGCGTGAGGCTTGGAAATATAGGGGACGTGCTTTCAGGTACTATAACCATCATGTTGGTCATGCCATTGCTTCTGTTGCGATGGCTGCTGTAGGGCTTGGTTGGGATGTTAAGGTTCTAGACTATTTAGGTTGTGAGTAATTGAAGTGTCCCTGAATTTGAAATCCCATCAAAAGTTGTTAAGTGAGTTTGAGCATCCTGATTGTGTTTTACTGGTTTATCCAAGTGGAAGAAGTGATTTTGATGTGGATTTTAAGGAGTTGAGTTCACAATTATTGGGGTTTAACAAGTTGGAGTGGATGCTAGGCAAGGGTGGAACGACAGGGAAAGGGATTTGGGTTTTTTTAACATTTTTTGTTTTTTGTTTATTTTAAAACCCCATTTAATCTGGATCGTCCGATCTGGATGAACGGTCCAGATCGATTCATTTGGAGGGTTCTTTGGCAGGAGGGAATCCAGATTGCCTCTGCACAGGCCTCCGATGTCACCCTAGAAAATGCCTTGGGTTTCATTGAGAAAGTATTTGTGAGGAATAAATTACAATATATAAAAATATATGGAAAAATGAACAATGGAAATGTTGGCCTAAAATGTTTTAATGACATGGCAAACTTTAACAAATGTCAACAATATATTGGTCCACGATAGTAGGTATTTAAACCCCTATCTTTTAACTGTGTTGAGTAGAAATTCTCTTTTTTAAGATACTATTCTCTTGTATGCATTACATTACGCAACATAAATAAATTTTATTGTTTATTATATTTTTAAAATTTGTTCGGATCAGTGGGTTGACTCCCAAAAATTTTTAGGCAGGGTCGGGCTAAAAGTATTTCAGGCTTAAACTTTGTTAATCCAGCACAGTTCTTATATGAGGCTAATTGGGTTTGATCTATTTTGACACCCCTATTTCTGAGCAAGCAATTTCTCTCTCTATTGAAGGTGCATGTCACCCATGACTATGGTGGCGTATTCGGCTTCTAGGAACTGCAAAGTGTATCTACTTCTCAATTTCCTGAACCTCTCTATAAAGTCAGCTGCTAGTACGTGCACCTATTGCTTCAAATTCGTCAAATTAGCTACTATAACTTTTGGTCGAGGCCTATAAAACCTTTCAATATTTCTACATTTTCCATTTCTGCACAAAGTTAGGTACCAACTAAAAGCAATTTCAATTACTGATAAATGAAATAACTGAGGTTTATAGTATTCATTTTAATTTGTCCAACAACACTTAACAATAAATCTGTCGATATGCTAAATGGTAGACTTACCATCCTTGTCAGAGAAAGTTACAAAATACGGAGTCTTAAACCCTCTTGGCAAAGGCATCATCTCTTCCACCCACTCAGGATATGACTTTATGTAAATATGCCAATCTGAAGTCCTTAATTGCATGCCAATGTATCTATCCTTATGGCCTTTATTATATGTTTAGATCAATCTATTGAGGGACAACATGTCTTGTTTCGGCTACCATAAGAGGATTAACGTTTTTCCATGATGTGGGCATAGGATCGATTGTTTGATTAGCTACAGTAGGTGGAATTGTAATTTATGGTTGCTTTGCAGCTAAATGTCCAGGTACCTTTTATTGTATTTGTTGGATTGTTGCTTGGCCAGTTGAGGTAGGTGGAATTGTACTCCAGTTCTGCTCCCTACACTACTAGAAGATATGGAATAAACAATCAGATATAACGTCTGTTATTTAAAACGTGGACGTTAAAAGGAGGCGAGAGTAGAACCGTAAATATGAGGTTCATTTAAATAATCTTTTACGTCAGTTTAACATACAACAGACATTAAAAGTGATGAGTGTCACTTTTAACGTCTGTTGTTTAAAAAACAGAAGTTAAAAGTGAATAAATTACGTTTGTTTTTTAATCAACAGACGTTAAAGGTGATTTTACTAATTTTTTTAGCGCATTGCCTTCCCAAAGTTTCAGTTTCACTTGATTTTTTGTTTTGTGTTTCTGTTCGATCTGTTATGATTTTAATTTTGTGTTTCTGTTTTGTATTTCAATGAAAACTAAAATATTAATGCGAAGTAAAACTACTATAAGTTGAATCAATAACCCAAACTAATCTCATTCATGAAGTGAATCAATAACACAAGTTACAAGATACATTCAAAAATTTAAAATCCTATAAAGTTACATTGAAAGGGTTTAAAATCCTATAAAATCATAAACATTTGTTGAGGCTTCATTCCCTTCATGGGTGAGCAAGAGAGGAGAGTCGAGCGGCTGAGTTTTCCAGAGCGGCATGAGCAAAGGTGCACTCGATCTGTTTCAGTAATGGTCCTGGAACAGTCACTTGCTGCCAAAGCTGAGGTTTTGAGACTCTAGTTGCCGATTCTCCTGAAGGATGATAAGGTGAGCAACTCACATTATGTGATTTACACAACCTTATCACCCATGTTATGTGATTTACACAACCTCAGAAGTTGTTTATTGACCATTAAGACAAAGACCTTGAGTCTAGGAATAGGAAGAAAGAATGATGATGAAGTTAATCTCCATGGCAGAGCCTGCATATTGTGAAGCAGAAAAATAAAAGCAGAAATAATATAAAAATAAAGAGTCATATATTTTGGTCATGAAAGGAATGAGCTATTTATAAGGAGCAGGGGATGAAGTTACAAGGCGTGGTAAGTTGCTAAAAAATTAAATTGTTCATTAAGAGGATTAGGTTCCAAGGCGCATGGAAAGTTGACAGTCAAATAAAGTAATAAATGTGCAGTTATATTATAAACGTGCAGAAATGAATATCCGATTGGGAGGGATAATGCATAAATAGTGGCTTTTAGCGTCTGTTAAGCATAAAGTAGACGTTAAAAAGGAGATGGTGGCGGCCCATAATTATCAAATACATTTAACGCCTGTTGTTTAAACAACAGACGTTAAATATGATAATTATGGATTTTAATGTCTGTTGATAAAAAAATAGACATTAAAGATAATCTATAATGTTTTTAGAAAGTATACGTTTGCCTGCGCGCCTTTCTCTTCATAACTTTCATCACTTCACTGCCCTAACCCTTATCTCTCCGGTAAGCCACCACAGCCCACCGCGCGAGCTCCTTCTCTTCCACCACCACGGTCTCCTATCCACCGCCACCACCGGGAGCTCCTCTCCACCACCACTGGTAGTTACTCTTTCTTTCTCTCTCTCTCTGAACTCACACTATCTCTTTCCCTCTCTGAACTTTGCGCGTGCGCCTTAACTCTATCTTTCCCTCTCACTCTCAGTCATCTCATCGAACGGCGGCCACCAATGGAGAGCCAACACCAAGACCATTGATCCACTCTCTTTCTCCTCTCTGTGAATGCAGGTAAAGCCCTAAACCCTTAAAGTTTCAGTTTTTCAATACCCATATGTCATGATACATACTCTGTTTCTATTCTCTATTAGGTTTTCTTGGATTCTCTGTTTGGTTTGCTTTTGCTTGTTGAATAAAATCTCATTTCTTGTTCTATAATTTCTTCTGTACTGAGTATTTGGCTTTGATATGTCTTTTGTGTTCTATGCGTTTACAGATAGTGAAATGTTCAAATGCATGGATTTTATTTTAGAAAGAAATTTCTCTGATTGATAGTGTTCTTTTACACCTTGTCACTGATTTCATACATTCACTATAACTAATCCTGGTTTGGTAAAATGGTTTGATGTTATATATGGGGGCATGATTGGTTCTGATATGCTTAATGCTTATTGTTGGTCACATAAAAGCTAAGATATATTAAAATATCTAAATGGCATAGTTGTTTATGGCTTTTATTGTCAAAAGAAAAAAATTACTATAGAACTCACTGACCCTTTGAAAATGAAATTTGATAGCAACTCTTTAGATAGTGTTGTGTATATATGGTCGTTAGGTTTTCAAATAGGTTTTCAAAGAGGACTACAGTGTAGTGGTGAATATATATGGTTGTTAGGTTTTCAAATATTAGTTTGTTTTTCCAATCTCCCCTATTGTGATTATATCGGATATATATCTAGAGAACCTATCTAGCTATGGATCGTAGTTGCATGGATGGTTTGTAAATGCACAAGTGATGAGTATCTGAAAGGAGTGGAAGAGTTTATAGAATTTGCTCAAAGGAATGATCCTAATAGTAAAGGAATGTTCTGTTGTCCTTGTGTCAAATGTTTGAATACAAGGAAATGTGCGGTCAAGGATATATGTACTCATCTTATTTGTCTTGGGATTTGCTTGAATTATACAAGATGGATATGATATGGTGATGTGTTGTTAAATATTAAGCCAAGTGTCTCCCAATGTGAGGATGTTGACGTAGATATGGAGGATGATCGAGTAGAGGACATGATCCGTGATACTGGACAAGAATCCTTTCAACGAGCACATGTGTATGAAAGATTGTGCAGTGATGCAGATAAGCCTTTGTATCTATGGTGTACTACTCATACACAGTTGTCGGCGGTGTTAAAATTGGTTTGTGTGAAGGTGAGAAATGGTTGGAGCGATAAAAGCTTCACAAATTGCTTGAATTGTTGAAAGACTTGCTTCCAGAGGGCAACACATTGCCTGACCGTAACTATGAGGCGAAGAAGGTATTGTGTGCGATGGGTTTGGAGTATAAGAATATACATGCATGCCCCAATGATTGCATATTGTACACGGGTGATTATGAAGATATGCACAATTGCCCCAAGTGTGGGTTATCACGCTACAAATTAAAGGATGGTGATGATGGTGATGATCTTGATGATTCTAGTTTTGATGTGAAAAAAAAAGGCTCCTCCTGCGAATGTGTTGTGGTATCTTCCAATAATTCCAAGGTTCAAGTGATTTTTTGCTGATGTAAAAGATGCAAAGAACCTTATATGGCATGATGATGAGAGAAACGTGATGGACAGGTTCGCCATCCGGTTGATTCTATGCAATGGAAGAAGATTGATGCTTTGTTTCTGGATTTCGCCAATGAGACAAGAAACCTTAGGCTTGGACTTGCTACGGATGGAATGAATCCATATGGTAACTTAAGTAGTATTCGTAGTTCATGGCATGTTCTCATGATAATTTACAACCTACCTCATTGGTTGTGCATGAAGCACAAATTCATGATGTTCTCTATGATGATTTGGGGCCCAAAGCAACCAATAAATGACTTAGATGTTTATCTAAGTCCCTTGATTGAAGACTTGAAAGAGCTGTGGGTGGAAGGTGTTGATGTAGTTGATGGGTATTCTACGATACTTTCAAGCTGTGTGCGATGTTATTTTGCACCATCATTGACTTTCCAGCATACAGGAACTTGTCCAGGTACAGTGTTAAGGGGCATAAAGCATGCCCTATATGTGAAGAAGGCACATGCTTCACTCAGTTGCATCATGGAAGGAAGATGGTTTACCTTGGGCATTGGAGATTTCTTAGACGTGATCACCCATATCGTAAGATGAAAAAAGTTTTTAACGGATGCCAAGAGAGTGAAAATGCTCCGACGGTCTTAAATGGAGAGCAAGGTTGTCTTCGGGTGAAGCACATCAATGTTGTCTTCGGCAAGACCAAAAATAACGCTAAGGCTAGTGAGGAAAACATATGGAAGAAGAGGTCAATATTCTTTGATCTCCCATATTGGTACCAGCTTGATGTCAGACACTGTTTTGATGTGATGCATGTAGAGAAAAATGTGTGTGATAGTTTAATCGGAACGCTTCTCAATATTTAGGGCAATACAAAGGACGACGCGAGTGCTCGTCTCGATCTCGTTGCGATGGGTATACGAGAGCAGTTAGCTCTAGTTGTTGAGGATGGTAAGCATATATTTGCCTCCAGCGTGTCGTACTTTGTCAAAAAAAAGAGAGAAAGTTTTTGTGAGTGTCTTCGGGGCATCAAAGTTCCACATGGTTACTCTTCAAATGTCAAGAGGCTTGTCTCAAGTAATCTCAAATTAGTTGGCTTAAAGTCTCATGATTGCCACGTCATGATGCAACAACTACTGTCCATGGCTATTCGTGGTATTGGTCCTGAAAATATTAGACATGCCATAACTTGGTTGTGCTCATTCTTCAATGTTATATGTAGCAAAGTCGTTGACCCTCATAAGTTGAATGAGTTGGAAGTTGAGGCTGCTATAATCCTGTGCCAATTGGAGATGTATTTTCGTCCTTCATTTTTCGATATCATGGTTCACTTAATTGTTCATTTCGTGAGGGAGATTAGATTATGTGTCCTCGTTTTTTTGAGGTGGATGTACCTAGTTGAGTGATACATGAAGATCTTGAAAGGGTATGTGAAGAATCCACACCGCCCCAAAGCATCTATTGTTCAAAGGTACGTTGCAGAAGAAGCTATTAAGTTTTGTTCAGACTACCTTCGTAACACGGATCCTACAGGGGTTCCTAAGTCTCGTCATGATGAGAGAATATGTCAAGGTAAGGGTACACATGGTGTAATGATTAAGAGCAATGGTTGGGAGGAAGTTCTTCAAGTACATTTGTATATATTGAATAACATCAATTTTGTTCAACCTTACTTTTATGATCACAAAAGAAAAGTCAAGGAAGAAAACCCCCGAATGAACGAAAAGTGGTTGTTGAACAAGCATAACAAGACTTTCTTAAAATGGTTTAAAGAAGAAATTCTGAAGGATGGTAGTACTGCTTCTGGTTCATCAAAATGGCTTGCACGTAGGCCTAGCTTTAATGTCATATGTTGGAGCGGATACGACATCAATAACTTTTCCTTTTATACAAAGGAATAAGATAACAAGAGTACCATGAAAAATAGTGGGTTTATGATGGTGGTTGAATCCATTCACTTATCTAGTTCAAAAGATACAAATCCAGTTATTGCACCGATACCTTATTTTGGAGTCATTGAAGATATTTGGGTGCTCGATTACACTAAGCTTATGTGCCAGTTTTTAAATGTAAATGGGTTGACAGTAAAGGTGGTGTACAAACCAACGAATGAGGATTTACGTTGGTAGACCTTGGCAAGGTAGGTCCTACAGATAAGCCTTTCGTCATGGCTTCCCAAGCAAAACAAGTGTTTTACATCACTGATCCTTTTAACAAAAGGTTGTCTGTGGTTCTCCAAGGAAAAAGCATGCATAATGGTAGTGATGGTATTCAAGATTCAATTCTTGATATTCCTGAGACTCCTTCTTTCTCAACAAACATGCCTACTATCATTGAGGAAAATGAGGTGGATGATTTACATGCCACTCGTGATGATCATCATGAAGGGATATTGATCTAGCTAAATTAAACTTGACCATAGTGTGAGTTTTGTTCTTTTAGGGCAAATGTTTTATTTATCCATGTTAGTTTAGATTTATTTTTATTTATCCATGTTTATTTAGCTTTATTTTTATATATCCATGTTATACCTAGCCTAATTTATTAATTCTTTGTCCAAATAGGCATCACAGAGATCTGACATTCCTCATGCACTAGCTAGGGGTTGGTGGCGGCTACGCCAGCTGATATTGTTAGTTGTATAGAATTATGTATTATTACGTTATGTATTTTCATGTATTGGCTTGAATTGTGTTAATGAAGATAGTTATAGTTCTATAGTTCTAATTGTTTTAATTAAGAATTGTGTTAATTAGCTAGTAATAGTTTTATATATATATATATATATATATATATATATATATATATATATATATATATATATATATATATATATATATTGGAATGCAAATGCATTAGTTAATGTATATGGACTAGTTAGTGATGAGTGTGTGTGCAATTTATGTATTCTGGAATTAGTGAATGTAAGGAGTTAGCTGGGGGAAGGGATATTGTAACATATTTTTTTTTTTTAAAAATACACTTTTAACGTCTTTTTTTATCAAACAGATGTTAAAAGTTTACATTTAACATCTGTTGTTTACAACAACAGACGTTAAAAATAGCACTTTTAACTTCAGTTAAATAAAAGAACTGACGTTAAAGATGTTACATTTAATGTCAGTATAATAAAAGACAGACATTAAATGTAAACTTTTACATCTGTTCTAAACAGACATTAAAAATCACACATTTAACGTCTATTGTATTAACGTCTGATTTTTTTTTGAGACGTTAAAAAGTATTTTTAACAGACATAAAAAGTACTTCCTACACTAGTGCTAACATAGTCTCCGGGGGTCCTGTATAAAGCTTCCTCCGGAGGATCAATTGAATCCATCTGAACCAAGTTCAACTATTATGGGGCTTATTGATATGACGTCTAATTAGATGAAATAGGTAGAAACAAGTTCCATGGTTGTTCTCCAACATAATCTCTAAGTAACTTTGTCTAAACTACCCATTAGCCCATCGTATAATATGTTATGATGTGTCATACCATCACCTATAGATTTCGCCTAAAATGTAATCTTTAGCCTATCAGCTTGATGGCCAATGATGAGATCCTACCTATCAATTTTTTGTGTGCTAACGAATAGAAAAATAAAAAATGCACCTCTAAAGTGAGTTTATATCTAAAGTAGCAAATCCTTAATTTGATAAAGTGCATGTAGATTTCAACTACTAATATTTGAAGGTAGATGCATCCTTATTTGTTCACTTTAGACATAAACTAAATTTAAAAGTAGGGGTTTTCATATTTAAACCAATCCAAAAAACAGCAAAACCGATCCAAAAAAATCGAAAATCGATGTGAACCGAATTTAATTGGATTTTTTTGGATCAATTTTGGAGAGAATCGATCGGTTCGGTTTTCGGTTGGAGGTTCAGGAACTAAACCAAACTGATATCTTGTACATACGTTTTTAACATGCCCGTTTAATGCCCTCTCATTGTCGTTTTGATGCTGTTATTTTGATGTAATGGTATTTTCTTATTTCACTAATTCACTCACTCTCATTGAATCTGTCAAGTCCCTTCCCTAACCTTAAAAGTCTCACTTTCGTAACTCAGAAAGAGGAGTCTCCCTCCCGTCTGGTCCCCCACCAGCCCGCCATCGGCTCCTCTCGCCGCCACCTCGCATCCCTCTCGCAGCCAGCTAGCGTCACCTCAGCTCGCGCTCATTCTCGCCCTTCTTCCCGCTCGCCTTCCCTTCCTGCTTCGTCACCGCCTCACGCTCCTTCTCGCTGCTCGCCGGCCGCCGCTGCTTCTGGTGACAGGTGAGTGCATGGCAGCTTCTCCCTCCCTTCTGTTTGTACACTTTGTTTTCTACCTTGGATTTTATTTTTATTTTTATTTTTTTATTTTAACTCTGAGAACTTTTTCATTATTTTGATTGTTTTTCCTTTTGACCACAATATGTATTTTGTGATGTTGGTTCGAAACTTCTAATTGTTTTGGATGTTTCAAAATAATCCAGGAGATGCAATTTAGGAGACTGGGCATCCGGGTTGGACTTCTTGCAGCCTTCTAGTGTAGAATGAACCAGTGAAGTTCACCATCCGATGGTTGACATTTCTTAACCTAATTATTATTTTAACAAATCCTTTTTATTGGGTTACAATTAATACTTTCCTATAAAATATGAATTAAAAAAATCATATGAGAGATTACCTAAAAAGAAATAGTGTGTCAACATTTGTTGTGATTTGTAATTAGCCGAATGATAAATAACTCGCTTCCCCTTGTTCAAACGATACACTAAGGAATGGACTTTGTTCCTCGATATCGAGTTCCAAAGGGACCCCAGAAACCACCTAGTTTGAAATGTAAATTATGGTCTTAAGTTTGTACAAAAGTAAATTAAAAGCAATACAGTAATAAAAAGATAAATGAAAGTCTTGTGTTTAATTGGATATGTCAACAAATTGACTGCACAATTAGTATTTATAACCTTAAACTACCTAGTTAACCTACATTAAACCTATCTGTCATGTCCTTAATCCACTAACACATGTTATCACTCATGTAAGATCATGACTGAAAACATTAATTAGGTAATTGTTTTTGCCATCTAAGATATGGACCAAAATTAATTGTCTCGACTAAATAACCGATGGTCTCATCAACTAACCATGTCTCTAATAACCCTATTTTTAAGAGGGCAGGTCATCATGTAAGTCCTTGACTTGGTCAACCCACAAAATCTTTGGATTTCAGTATCTTTGCTCCATTTTGGGCTTAACTAACTAGATTTTCCATAATCCCTGAATTGTAGGGAGATTGTTCCATGGCTGGTACAACTTTGACCTGTTCAGCTCCATGCCCTTATGCATTTGAATCTAGCTAAGATTCCTTAGCCCTACTTGGTCAGCAGTCTTACAAGCCCATCATGGCCAAATAGACAATTTGGCCATTAACAGCTTCTAAGCCCATCTAGGCTCCACAACCATGCTCAGTTGATTCTGCCTCGATTAAATCTCATCGACTAAGTTGGCTCATGTGACACTCGGGACTAACGAGGACGGGGAGTGGTCGCTGGTGTAAGAAGGCACGGATAAGGAGCGGCTCCTGGCAGGCTTCTAGGCGGAGGGGCACGTGAATGAACCGATTACACACCCGAATGAGAGGGATCCTGAGACTGTGTATGTTTGAGACTATACAGTGGAGGATGACTTATATGAATTGATTGGTACCACCTATACCAATAAGATGCATCTTATTTTCTAGAGCCCATCACTTAAGAACTCCACAGTTAAGCGTGATTGACTTGGAGCAATTCTGAGATGGGCTAAAGGTGGCTCACTTATTATTTCTCAGCTACCTATTTCAGCTCAGCTACCCATCTTGGTTCAAGTGAAATGCTTCAGTTGTTTGAAGAATTTTTTCCCTTTAACGGAGTGGCCAATACTTGATTTGGCTCACTAGCGGCATCCAAGCCTATCCAAACTCAAAAGTTTTATTTAGCACGTTTTACCTCAGTTGTTTATCCAATCATTAGCCTATTAGCTTGATGGCCCACAACTTGATCCATCATAGCAATTTTTTAGTGCCAAAACTTTTCCCCATGCATGTTTCAGTTGGCAAAGTTAAGAGGAAACTGAAATGATGTATTTTGTCAGCCAAGTCAAGTTGTTGCTTCTGAAATTGCACTAATTGTTGTAACACCCTCGATCGATGAAAGGCTTATTCCTACAGCTATGACTACTACTTCTACCACTAATGACTAAAAGCCTTTCAGCTTTGATTCTACTAATCAATAGGTGTGGTAGGCTGTGGTAGACATTAAGTCTTTGGATTAGGACTATGAATGTATTTGCTGTCTTCCTTCACCTTCTAGCTTCCTTGATATTAGACGATAACTTTGGATTGAATATTTTAGGTGGTTGACTTTGTGGTTTGAATTCTTCTTTGATCAGCAACCGATGATGTATCAGCTGCCTATATAGTCTAGGGACCTCATGAAATTTCCAAGCAAAACAGTCTTTTTATTGGTTGATGAGATAGATAAGCCGATTTTTGTATTCTTAACTAACAAGCCATCAATTTTGGTTAACCTCGATTGTTCTTTAGTGTCTAATTTAACATCATTCAAATGATCTTGATTCTCGAAGGTTGGTACCTGCTTTTTGACTAGCTTGTCAATTATTATTGCTAATTCTCTTGCCCCATAAGTGTATAAGGAGCTGCTTCTAATATCATGTCTTCGACTATGAGAGAGGCTAGCCGATACAGGACATATTGTAACAATTCACAATTTTTATCCATTCAACAACTATGTGAAAGGTTATGTATAGGGGTGGCCACAAGTCAAGGTAAACCCGCGAACCTGACCCAACCATGAAAATCCAGGTTGGTTTGGTTCCTAAAGCCATGAACCCAATCACTTCGGGTTCGGTATCGAGTTTCATATTTTTCAACTTGTTTAACCCGACCTAACCCGATTAACCCAATAACTTGTTTTCAATTCAGCCCTTTCCCTCATTTATTTTTCATGTGACTGTTGAGTAAACGACATGCAACTATTGGCAATGGCTCACAATCCACGGCAAACAAAGCAGAACCAACCCATTCACACCTCTACCAGGACGGAAGCCACATTCAACTCATTCACAGCCATAAGAAACGGATACTTGCAAACTGCAATTTCGGTCTTCTAATCCCGGTCTCATTCTCGCCTCAAGCAGTGGCGCCCGTCCGTCGTGCTCTCCAACCATCGTCCACCGATGCAACAACGGGCTCCATTCTTAAATCTCCCTCGATCTCTCGTTCATCTTCCGTGTTCTCCAAAAACCAGTGCAACGACAGTCGACGGCTCCCATACTCTCTCCATTCTCAAGTCTTTTGCACAATCACACGTTTCTCATGCTCTTTGCCTCTCCATTTTTCACTCAGTCCTAGAGACAAGAAAGAATGGCTAGCATAGCAGACCAAGAGGAAATAAGGGAATGGATTAGTGAGACAGAGATGGAGCATGGGTGTGTGTATGTAGCCACTGACCTGAGGGGCGGTGACAAAGATTAAGGAGTCTAGAAGGGAGAGACCGATAGAAAGGGTAAAAGTGATTAGGGTAGAAAAAGGAGAGACCAAAGTGCCTTTATGGAATGGAGGAGCTAGGTCGCGTAGGTGGCGCTCGCGCGATGGAGGACCTAGTTCGCGGCTGTCTATGTCTCTGCGATGGTGCTCACGGCGAATCTGTGGGCATGTAGGGTAAAGAAAGTGGAGAAGAGTGAGAAGGAAAAGAAGGAGATGAATAAGATCAGGGAGGAGAAGAGGCAAGAGTGCCTGCTGATTTGTCTTTTTCATTTTTTTTAAAAACTTTTCTATTTCTGAACCCGATGACCGATTCGCATAAATTCGCATAAATTCAAAGGGACTACGCAATGGTTGCAAATGGTTGGAAATGTTTGAGGATGTGAGGGTGGTTCTATTTTGTGTTGCTCTGAGTGACTTCGACCAGATGTGGCCTACTAGTACTGGTGAGCTCCGTAACAAAATGCTGGCAAGCAGAGATCTTTTCGAGAGTCTGGTGAGGCATCCTTGTTTTAAAGATACCCCTTTTGTGCTTCTGCTAAACAAAGTTCTCTTTTATTTATTTTGCATTCACAAACCTTTCAATTGTTTATCCTTTCTGTGGCTATTGTTCTGAATTAGTGATTTTCTCAATGTTTATCCTTTCAGATTGGTTTGGATGGAATTCGTATGTTAGATCCAAATACCAGTCGAACATTGAGAATATATCCTCTTGAGAACATAACAAGATGTGAAGTAAGTTTGTTAGCTTCCTTGTTGACATTTTGACTATTTCTTCAGAATTAATTTTTGTAACTAGTCTCAATATAATATGTTTCTAATTTAATTATGCAGAAATTTGATTCATCTACCTTTGCATTCTGGTCAAGGAGCTCGGTGGATGTGGAGCCAGGACGAATCAGATTGCAATCCAATAGTTACACTACTAACACACTTTTGGATATCGTGACTGCTGCTACTATACAGGTATTCTAAGAATTTCATCCTCCTTTTGTGGAAATAGTTTTTGCTGATGAATTAGATTATAAGAATGTAAATTTTATAAATATCTGCTGGGAGATGCTGGGTGTACTTTATGTTATTGGGGGACATGATTTAGTTTTAGTTGCTTGCCTTGTATGAGTTGCAATGTGTAGTGTACATTCAAGGCCATGTTTTTACTTACGATATGTTTTGTACTATTTGAAGATTCATTATCATTAGATAATGTTTGTTATATTCAGTGCAACTTACCTGTTTCAACCTTTTCTCTCTTATTGGAAGTACCATCGATCTTACTGATCTGTAGCATGTATATTTGCTCAGACGGCTATACTAAACAGTATAGATCACATGGGCTTCTTTCTCGGCTCAGTTCTTTTGGGGTTCTAGAGTACAGTTGAACACATGTGTGCACTTATTTCTGTTTGTTAATTAATTGACTTGCTTGGTTGATGGAAAGGTTCATTCTTTTACTGAATTGTTGGATATAAATCTTTCAGGTGTATCGTGGGGGCATCTCCATTGATGCAGGTCATTCTACTTCTAAAGGAAAAATGTCAGCAAATTTGGAGAGGCTGGATTCTCAGTTTCCTCAACTTTTTGGTTCATTACATGACTTTCACAATTCACAGTGGTTTGATCTTCTGATAGTTTTTAAGTCATGACTTTTGGATTGCATGCAGCAATTGGTATTTGATTTTTAGAAGTTGTATGGTACCAAGACTGTATTTTGTAACAATAGTCAAATTTGATTTTGTGATTGAATGTGAAACTGCAAATGTTAGTGATCGGTGCCATATAATTCGCATAGATAGTGAAACTGTAATGTAAGTGAAGTGATCTGTCACGGCCGTGATGGGCATCACAGCCTGGCCGTGACAGCTTCTGCCTTGAATGTTGTTTCATTAAATGGTCTGTCACGGCCGTGATGGGTATCACGGCCTGGCCGTGACAGATTCTGCCTAGAAGGGGTCTGGCTCAGTTGACATGTCACGGCCGTGATGGGCATCACGGCCTGGCCGTGACAGATTCTGACTTTTCATTCTTCCGTGGGAAATCCGTCCCAAATCCGTCCGAAAACAAAAATAAATCCGTCCGAAATCCGTCCGAAAAATAACCAACAAAATCACAGCATTCCGTCCCAAATCCGTCCGAAAACAAAAATAAATCCGTCCGAAATCCGTCCGAAAAATAACCAACAAAATCACAGCATCCGTCCGAAATCCGTCCGAAAATAAAAAAATTCCGTCCGAAATCCGTCCGAAAAATAACCAACAAAATCACAGAATCCGTCCGAAATCCGTCCGAAAATAAAAAATTCCGTCCGAAATCCGTCCGAAAAATAACCAACAAAATCACAGAATCCGTCCGAAATCCGTCCGAAAACAAAAATAAATCCGTCCGAAATCCGTCCGAAAAATAACCACAGTCCGGATTTCCACGTTGTCCGAAATCCGTCCGAAATCCGTCCGTAAATATTTTCGGACGGAATTTGGGACGGATTTTCTAATTTCCCACGGGGCTTTTTCGGACGGATGCCATTCCGTCCGAAATCCGTCCGAAATGAATTTTCCGTCCGAAATCCGTCCGAATTCCGTCCGAATTCCGTCCGAAATCCGTCCGAAAATCCGTCCGAAAAAGATGGATTTCTAGTAGTGGCTTATTTCTTTTGAACCCGGCCCGATAAACTTTCATTGTTTTGTGTCCAAGTTCCCCCCAACCTGCGGCCACCCCTAGTTATGTATCAGCTTAAATAGACTGGATCTTTATTTTGAGACCTTGTGAAGTGATATCACACGACTCCATGAAGTCTTCTTTATAGTTTTCTAGTAACTTGATGAAATCCACATGTGGTGAGTAAAATATGGCTTCAGCCATCTTAACGTCCACTACAAATGGATTTCTATAAGCTGAATCCACCTCCATGTTTTTATCTTCCCAAAACATCATCATTTGGTAGAGGGTCGATTGGACACAATGATTGAAATGAATACGATATATGCCTAATAGAACTAAGTAAGTTGGCCTAACATTCACTAAAAATAATACCGAGCTAAGTATTTTTGAGTCAATTGTAATGTCGGCTACCAGTACCCCCACAACAACTAGTTTCTTTATTGATGAGTAGGCATAATATTTAGCAAATTCCTTCCATCAACAAAGTTTAAGATATGAATGGTCATATCTTTTGAAGGTTTTCCAAACCTCATTATAGTTAGAACAACTACTATGTTGTCGGACAAAGTTGCTCACTCAACTTGCTCAGAAAATACATATCCAAAAAATGTGTTCTATTGAACCGTATCTACCCAAAACTTACCCAGGATAAGGCCAGCGAGATCTGCATTAGTTGGATACATCTCAGCCTCATCATCCTCTAGAAAGTCATCAACTTCCAGAAATTCTTCTTCCTCGATTGATCCTTCACCATTTAGTTTTCTTGGTTCAGGATTGAACGCTACATGGGGCATGTAAGCTGCTTTAGGTGATGCCATTTCTTCGTCAATCACACTCCTAGTCTCAGCTAACATGCTGAGCATTTATCTCATTTTCTGAGTGGACACTTGCCATCGTTTTCCTCTCTTTTGAGTTAGAGTAAGCTCAATTAGTTAGGACATTTGTTGAAATTCCTTACTCGTATATCTGTTGAGGAACCACTGCCCTTTTTCTACCTAAGCTCTTGCCTTAACCATTCTATAAGGCTTAAGTCGTTCATTATTTTGGATAGTAATTCTTAAAGTAGCCATACCAATCTCCATGTCAAACTCAACTACTCTCTTCTACCCTACTTCATCCACCGCTAGGAACTACAACCTGTCAACTACCTTGGTACCCTGCTGATATGGTTCAGTTGTCTGTGAAGACTTCGATCTTTCGAAGATGCTTGGTTGGCATATAGTTGACTCATAATACCTAACTGGCACTTCTAATTGCCCCCAACTCTAACTATGATAGTTGGTTGTGGAGATTTCAACTTTCTAGAGACATTGAGCTCATATATGGTAGACTTACTATGCCTAGGTGGCACTGTTAACTGTCCACCCGTCCTATCTTGATCCGTTGTTTGTGAGAACTCTAATCCTCTAAAGACATTGAGTTTGCAGATAATAGACTCACAATGCCTTGGTGGCACAACTAATTGACACCCTGCTTTATCCTACTTGGTTGTTGCTCCTTTTACTTTCCATTTCTTATGTGTTTCTTATTTCCATTTACATTTTGACGTAGGAAATAGTGAGTCAGATACTGAAACAATATTATTATATATGATCGGAAACAAATATGTGTCAACCATTGCCTCGGCTACACCTTTGTCAGCTAACTTGAATCGCCCCTCTTTCAAAGCCTTCTTAATTGCATTTTTGAAAACCACACAAATTACACTAGTATGGTTGTACGAATTATGTCAATTTTATGCCTTTTAGTCAATTGAATAAATTAATCACTAAAAAGATTTTATGAGCTTTAAAAATATTAAAGAGATATTCCTCCATGTTTTTTTTGGCTTTGTGGCCTCCTTTCCCTTTGAGGGTCTTAATTCTGGGTATGAATAAGGCTTCCCCCGAGGATTTTAGCTACCATTACATTAACTGCATGATAATCAACTTCGTCCTCAGATTCACCATAGTTCATAATTGAAACCAAATGTGGATCTCTTCCTCGATTAGATCTTCTCTGCTCCTTTTCTAGAATGAATGGTTTACTGTTGGAAGCTTTGCTTGCAAGCTGACTCAAGTCTGCTCATTCCTGAGTAAACTTTCAATTCCAACTGGCTCGACCCTTCGAGCCAACCTGTGATGGCCAACATAGCTATGAGTTCGATAGAGCCGGGCCAGGTTAATTGTGGGCCAATAATATTCTAGCCCCATCCATTCCTCTACGGGGTAAAGGATAAACGAACTGACCTATAGACCTATTTTTTTTTTTAAAAATGATTTATTAATAATATAACAAAAGACTAAAATAAATTATGTTTACTTTTTCATTTCTTAACAATATAAATGATGATTGATTTAACTACGTTGAAGACTAAAATAAGTTGAATATTCTTCATCCTTCAAATTCATTAATGCATGGTGAGCACCATCCATCTTCAATATAAATCTTGTTTTCAAGCATTTAATACAAGTTTATCAGTAAGAAGGAAAAGAAACGTTAGGAAAACAAGGAAACAAATGAAAAATGTATTTTTTTTAAAAGGCATTGCTACGGCACCTACTATAATCAAAGGGGTTTAAACCTTGCTGACGTGTCCCCTGAAACAGTGCTGACATAGACGTGTGTTGGGTTTTGGGCTTCCTTCCTATGTGGAGAAAGGCCCAAATGTGTAAGCTCATGCTATCTCACTTGTCTAAGTGGAGAGAGGTCAGATTAGGGTTAGAAAGATGTCTCATTTAAGTAAGAACATAGCAGCCAACAAGAGAGAAGAGAAGAGAAAAAGCCAACCCGCATACCCATAAAATAGTCACCATAAAAATGCGACAAAAGATACATTCACCGTTGGATCCGACTGAAATTTATGTAGAAGGTTCAAGACGTGTGGTTGTTCATTCTCACCGTTCGGATTTTCAAGACAAGGTCTGAAGTGGGAATATGTGCTCCACACAGTAGCTCTGTTTTTTGGGGGTAAATTTCATCTTCTTGTTTCTCATTTGTAAGCATTGGTGCTTGGTTGTTTTGGTTGATTGTTAGCACAGTTTGTGAACTTGTTGGAGACTCTTTGGTACCCTTATTTGATCACAGTGGAGCTGTTTCTTTGGTCTGGACGATCCGTAGTTTTTACTCTTGCTATAAGGGGTTTTCCACGTTAAAATCTTGGTGTCTCTTTTGTGTTTGTGTTGTTCTATTTGCTGTCATATATTTGTTGTTGCTCCTCACAGATTCTTGCAAGTTGGGTGGATTTATTTCCGTTGCATATTGCTTTGTTACTGTGCTATACTGTTGATCTTGTTGTTCCCCCCGTCAGAGTGGTATCAGAGCTACTTGGTTAGGGGTAATTTGACTTGCTTGAATGATGGAGGCAAATGCAAAGATGGTCTGTTTGAATGGTACTAATTATCATTTTTGGAAGGTCAAGATGAAGGATTTGTTATTTGTAAAGAATATGTATCTTCCTGTTTTTGCTACTCAGAAGCCAGATGCCAAGTTGGATGAAGAATGGGATTTTGAACATCAACAAGTTTGTGGTTTAATTCGGCACTATGTAGAAGATAATGTTTATAATCATATTGCAAATGAGACAAATCCAAAATCTCTGTGGACGAAGATAGAGTCCTTGTATGCCTTTAAATCAGGGAATAATAAATTATACTTGCTAAAGAACTTTACAAGTTTGAGGTACAAGGGGGGAACTTCCATTTCAGATCACTTGAATGAATTTCAAGGGCTCCTTGATCAGATGTCTTGAATGGGTATAAATTTTGATGATGAGCTTTTGGAACTATTTCTGTTGTTATCTCTGCCAGAGTCTTAGGAGACATTTCGAGTTTCTATCACGAGTTCAGCCCCTGATGGTGTTGTTTCTTTTGAAATGGCAAAGGATGGTCTTCTTAATGAGGAGATGAGAAGGAAGGTACAGGGTACTTCATCTCAGTCAGAGGTGCTTGTCACTAAAAATAAGGGAGAAGTCAAAGAAAAGAACCGAAGGATGGTAGAGAGAATAGCAGGAGCAAGTCCAAGTCTCGATACAAGAATATGGAGTGTCATTTTTATCACAAAACTGGGCACATGCAAAAGAATTGTTTTATGTGGAAAAAGGAGAATAAAGGCAAGAAGGGTAAGCAGAAAGAGAGGGATCATGATGATGATGATCTTGTTATTCTCCGTAACAATGAGTCGGTTAATCTTATATCTGATGAGAGCATATGGATAATTAATAGTGGTGCTACATTGCATGTTACACCGAGGATGGTGTTCTTTACATCTTATACTTCAGGTGACTTTGGAGTGTTGAAGATGGGGAAATGATGGTGTGTCTAAGGTGATTGGTGTTGGTGATGTTTGCTTGCAAACCAACATGGGAATGCAGTTGCTGCTTAAAGGAGTCAAACATGCTCCGGATGTCCGCTTTAATTTGATCTCTGTGCAATTACTTGATGAGGGTGGTTATGATAATCACTTTGGTTCTAGAAAGTGGAAACTCAGCAATGGTAACTTGGTTGTGGCTAGAGGGAAGAAAATTTCTAAACTGTATTGGACAAAAGCTTTCGTTGCTAAATACAGTGTGAATGTTGTGGATATAGAGGCATTTTTATGGCATCGAAGGCTTAGTCATATCAATGAAAAAGGGTTAAATTTCTTAGCCATAAAGGATGTGCTTTCGGGATTGAAGATTGCAAAGTTGGAGAAGTGTTCTCATTCCATGGTCGGTAAACGGACCGCAGTATGCTTCAAGAAGCATCCTCCCTCAAGGAAGTCAAAGTTGCTTCAGTTTGTGCATTCTGATGTGTGTGGCCCATTGAAGGTAAAATCCTTTAGTGGTGCACTCTACTTTGTTACCTTTATTGATGATTGTTCCAGGAAACTATGGGTTTATGCTTTGAAGACAAAATACCAAGTGCTAGAGAAGTTCAAACAATTTCAGGCTTTGGTTGAGAGACAGTCAGGCAAGAAGCTAAAATACATTTGTACTGACAATGGTGGTGAGTATTGTGGACCTTTTGATGTCTATTGTAAGCAGCAAGGTATTGTACATGAAAAGACTCCTCCTAAAATGCCTCAGCTGAATGGTTTAGCAGAGTGGATGAACAGGACATTGATTAAGAGAGTGAGATGTATGCTTCTGAAGCTAAGCTGCCCAAACATTTCTGGGGCGAGGCACTGTACATGACGGTGCATGTTATTAATCTCAGTCCTGCAGTTGCTTTGAACAGTGAGGTGCCAGACAAAATTTAGTTTGGCAAGAATGTCAGGTTTGATCACTTGAGAGTCTTGGTTGCAAAGCATTTGTGCATGTTCCAAAGGATGAAAGATCCAAGTTGGATGCAAAGACAAAGCAGTGCATCTTCATCGGTCATGGTCAGGATGAATTTGGTTACAGGTTGTATGATCCTATTGAGAAAAAGCTTGTCAGAAGCCGTGATGTAGAGTTCATCGAAGATCAAACCATTGAAAACATTGATAAGTGGAGAAGACTACACCCAAGAAAGACAAAGAACTTGTTTGATGTTGATCCGATTCGATTGCCTAATCATAATCCAGATCATTGTTGATGGTAATGTTCGAATGGCGAGCCACATGATTATGTTAATGATCAGCGGCTTGGAGATGAGTTAGATGTTCTAGGTGATGATGATGAAGAGGAACATGAGATGTTATAAGATGAGAATCTTGGTGATGCTCCCGAACCACCTCAAGTCCAACTCAGGAGATCTAACAGGCAGAGACAACCATCTACAAGGTATCATTCTGATGATTATGTAACCTTGACTGATGATGGCCATGGAGAGTGAATACAAACAAAAGTGGCTGGATGCATTGCAGGATGAAATGAAATCCTTGTATGATAATCACACTTATGATTTGGTGAAGTTGCCTAAAGGCAAGAGGGCCTTGTAAACAGGTGGATTTATAGGGTGAAACATGAAAGTAACTCTACGTCTCCGAGGTATAAATCCATATTAGTGGTGAAAGGCTTCCGTCAAAGAAAGGGTGTTGATTTTAATGAGATTTTCTCGCCTGTGATAAAGATGTCATCCATTAGAACCGTGTTGAGTTTGGCTGATACTCTTCATTTGGAGGTAGAGCAATTGGATGTCAAAACAACTTTCCTTCATGGTAATTTGGAGGAAGAGATTTACATGAAGCAACCTTATGGTTTTCAAGTTGAAGGCAATGAAGACTGTGTGTGTCGGCTGAGAAAAAACCTATATGGTTTGAAGCAGGCTCCAAGGCAGTGGTATAAGAAGTTTGAGTTTGTTATGTGTGACCAAGGATATAAGAAGACTACTTCTGACCATTGTGTATTTGTTATAAAGTTTTCTAATGATGACTTCATTATCCTGTTATTATATATCGATGACATGCTTATTGTTGGGAAAAATATTTCCAGGATTGACAGGTTAAAGAAGCAATTGGGCGAGTCATTTGCCATGAAAGACATGGGAGCTGCTAAGCAGATTCTTGGTATAAGAATCATGCATGACAGAAAGGAGAAGAAGCTATTGCTATCACAAGAACACTATATTAAAAGAGTGTAGCAGAGATTCCATATGGAAAATGTCAAGGCGGTAAGCACTCCTCTTGCTACTCATTTCAAGTTGAGTGTTAAACAAAGTCCTTCAAATTAAGCTGAGAAATTAGATATGGAATGGGTTCCTTATGCATCTGTTGTGGGTAGTCTGATGTATTCAATGGTATGTACAAGATTAGATATAGCACATGCTGTTAGTACAGTCAGTAGATTTTTGCAAATCCAGGTAAAGAGCATTGGAATGCTGTGAAATGGATTTTGAGATATCTTCGTAGTACCGCTGGTATGAGGTTTTGCTTTAGAGTGATAAGCCTACTTTGGTGGGGTATTCAGACTCGGATATGGCTGGAGACATTGATTCCAGGAAGTCCACTTCGGGCTATATGATTAGATTTGCAGGGGTAGCTGTGGCTTGGCAGTCTAAGTTGCAGAAGTGTGTAGCATTGTCCACTACTGAGGCAGAGTTCATTGCCAATACCGAAGCATGCAAGGAGTTGCTATGGTTGAAGAAATTCTTGCAGGAGCTTGGTTTTATTTAAGACAAATATTTGTTGTTTGTTGATAGTCAAAGTGTTATTCATCTTGGTAAGAATCCAACTTTCCATTCAAGGTCCAAACATATTGATGTGAGGTGTCCTTGGATACGTGATGCTTTGGATGCTAAGCTGTTGGAGTTGGCTAAAGTTCATACTGATGATAATGGTACTGATATGATGACTAAAGCACTACCAAGAGGGAAGTTTGAAACTTGTGATATCGTCGGTTTGGTGGTCATCTCCACATAGTCATGAAGGGGAGATTTGTTGGGTTTTGGGCTCCCTTCCTATGTGGAGAAATGACTAAATGTGTAAGTCCATGTTGTCTCACTTGTCTAAGTGGAGAGAGGTCAGATTACGGTTAGAAAGAGGTCTTATTTTAGTAAGAACATAGCAGCCAACAAGAAAGAAAGTCTACCCGCATACTCACCAGACAGTCACCGTAAAAACACGACAGAAGATACGTTCACCATTGGATCGGGCTGAAATTTGTATAGCAGGTTCAGGAAGTGCGGTTCTTCATTCTCACCGTTTGGATTTTCTAGACAAGTATGAAGTGGGAATATGTGCTCCACATAGTAGCTTTATTTTTGGGGTAAATTTCATCTTCTTGTTTCTCATTTGTAAGCATTGGTGTTTGGTTGTTTTGGTTGATTGTTAGCATATTTTGTGCACTTGTTAGAGACTCTTTTGTACCCTTGTTTGATCATAGTGGAGCTGTTTCTTTGGTCTGGACGACCTGTGGTTTTTACCTTTGCTTTAAGGGGGTTTCCACTTTAAAATCTTGGTATCTCTTTTGTGTTTGTGTTGTTCTATTTGTTGCCACATATTTGTTATTACTCCTCACAAATTCTTGCAAGTTGGGGGGATTTATTTTCGTTGCATATTGCTTTGTTATTGTGCTACATTGTTGATCTTGTTGCTCCCCCCATCAACATGTACTAATTAGTGATCTTGGTGTTTTTATTTTAATTTTTTGTTGTTTAGTCCTTACCCCTTAAAAATAAATTAATTTTAAAAACTTTGCCTTAACCTAACCCAATAGCTGGACTCTCTTCTCACTCACCTCCTCCCTCATCTGACATATGTTGACGCCACCATCGTTTCCTTCATCGTCGATGCCGCCGCCTCCGTCGTCATTTCCTCTATCGCACCATCATTCTCTCCTTTTCTCTCACAATCTCAATCTCACTACCAGATCTACGTGGACCGCCAGCCGAGAACTGCAGCGCGCCACCTCCAGCTCCATTCAGCCACACGACACCTCCAAAAAGAACATCCAGAACCAAAAACTCACGAGTTTGGTGACACTTGATGGCCAAGTTTTGGTTCGATTTTCTCTACTGTTGGTGATTGCATTTCTGGACTAGAAAAGCCAAAGCTCATGACAGTTACTGGTTCTGATTATTTTTTCCTTTTTATTTTGTTTCTCTTTTTCTTTTCTTTCAAGGCTTCGGGATGATAAATGTTTGTTCTCCTAATTTGTAAGTCGTGTGACTGGTTTAATATATGTAGTACATGATCATTTTAACACAACTTATGTCTTGATAATCATCACTGGTTCTCTTTGATTTAATCCTACCACCTGATAAATTGAGTTTGTTTGTTGCTTTTTGGTGATAATTCTCAAGGCTTTGTTTGAAGAATGATGTTGGATTACTCATGATATACTTGATGTGTGTTTTCCCAAATAAATTTTGCTGCATACTGTGTGCGATATTAGGGTGTGTGACTGTGTATATTTGCTTTTGTGGGAATGATATTCAAGAACACAAAATTTTGTTGTGTGCTTTAGGATGCAGGATGTGGAGTCATGTGAAATTCGATTAAAGCCATTTATGCTTTCAAACCATATAAACATATGTTGCCCTGTATATTTCATGTGTTCACGGGTTTTTGGGTTTATACTTGTGTTGGTTTGCATATTGGAAAATATTAGCTGTTGTTTGTGCTTGCTTAGAAGCATGACCAATGATAATTCTATGTTGGAGATCTTGTGCAAGCGTTGCATATCCATGCTACAAGGTATGTAGACTCCAATGCAATTGAAAAAGCAAGCATAATAACTTTATTACAACCTTATGCTGTTGAACCCGATTAAGTGTAAAATGATATAATGCAGGTTTGTTTTTTTTATTTTTATTTCCTATGTCAACACTCACCATGATTATCTTGGGTTTTTATTTTTGCCTTTTCTTTTTTTTTTAACTGAAAATTGTTTTAATATCAAATGGGCGATGTTGAGTTCCTCCTGGTGTTATATTTGTTATAGCCATTGGTAAAAGTGGTTGATGTTGAGTTCCTCTTAGCGTAATTCATTTTAAACATTGCGTGCATGAAAGAAATAATTGGCCTGGCCAGAAAGTACCCTTTTTTTCTTTCATGTTATGTTATATTGTAGAGCATTCCAAATGTATTTGATTTAGGAGACTACTAGATTCATGCCCTGTTGCTTAGCATCTTAAACTAGGAAGCTTTCAATTACATACACCAACTTTTCTAATGCCATCTCAGATTTGTTTTCTACCAACTATGGTGATGGAAGAACACCCATTGCAATAGGCAGGAAACTGAAGGTATAATGCTTATAATGGGAACATTGATAATAGTTTAGATTTGTTAAGGAATTACATGTTATAATTGTTCCCTTTTATGAAATTTCAGGAAAATGACATTAACATTGGAAGCAACAATAAGGGTAATATGGATTCACTGACCCTAGATGAGGCGTGTATATTGAGAGGTGAAGTATGGGAATTGATGGTAATAGGGTCTATAAAAACAAAGAGTCATTGCAGAATAGAATGGTTAAGCCGATGAGAGAATTTTTTTTTATTTGTCTTGGTAGTGTGTTTTATGGATAGGGTGAGAGTGGTTTGTGTCGAATGTTTTAGGGAATTGATGGTGTATGAAGTTGGCATTCAATGGTTTTTAAATTGATCAACCATTATGCTTATGCATTAGGAAGTGGATACTTGTTTTGGTTGGATCGAATGTTCATCTAAGGTTATTATATAAAGTTTTTGCCATGACATTTGTTGTCTTTATTGTGTGATGCTTCACGTATTCTTTGATGCAATATAGCTTAGTTGCTTTGCAATATTGTTTAACTATTTACTAGGCGATATATTTCTAAGGTCAACGGACTAAAAAATGACACCATACAACCTTATAACTCAAGCTTTTCTTTTACAGACAATTCTGAACCATTTGTTTCACCTATTGGAACCCTGTAGTTGATTTTGTTGGTATTTCTGTGTTTCCGGTAAATTGTGATACCCGTACGTGTAATCGGGAAGAAAAACAGAATGATGGATGTATTGGTATAGATGGTGGCAGATTTGTGGACGTTGTTGGAAGCGTGCCGAGGCTCGTTTCAGTAGAGTGGACGCATTCGAAGCTTTTACGGGGAAAGCATGCAAGTCAATAAGGTGGGGGAAAGAACCACTGTCGTCAGGGAGGCAAGAGTAGTTTAGAATACAATGATATGCGTACGGATCCTAAACCCTACTAGAGGTTGTGTAACCAACAACACTTAAACTGCAATGGTGGCTACAGTGGAGTAGTACCACTGAGGGTTTAAGCATCATAATTAAAAATGGAACTCAATTAGATGATTATTTAGTTGAAGCATTCAACTATTTGTAGCTAAAATCATCAACAACCAACAAAGCCCCTTTTGTCACAAGCTCAATGCAAATGAGCCATAGGTATCATCTCTCTTGTTCCAATTGAGCATGCTGGAACCCATCAAGCATGTTACATGTTACAATGTCAATATTTTAATTTGAAGCTAATTGATTATACTGAAAGTCTATAGTTAGCTAAGACTGATAATGTGATCCTGTAGAATTCTACAATTTGTGTTTCCCATTTCTGGGTCGGTGCATGAGATAGCTCTTCTGCAATGTGTGGATATGGATTGAAATCAAATTATAGGCATGACATAGCTCTTCTACATGTTTCCTTTCGGTGCATTTGTATTACTAATAAAAATAGGAAAATAGGGCTTCTTGTAATGTTTCCAACTTTAGTCATGCTTATTGATTCACGGACAAAGATATTTTCAGACAACCAGAAATTTTTTCATTGCAAATAGGGATAGGTTGATCAAAAAGAACCAGCGACCGCACATGGTTCATAAAGTTACAAGATTTGAAAAAGGAAAAACTATTGGGGAAGACTAAACTGGTTAAGTGCACATAGTTTGCAATGTTAACCGAATGGCAAACATTGACATTAACTTGATTTTAAATATCTAAATAACTGAACTGTAATATATCTTTCAATTTTTTTTATATATAATTTTCATGCCGTCAAACTTGACATTAACATATCAATGGCCATATGATGTAAACAATACAAGCTAACGTTGCTGATTCAGTTAGAGGATTAAAACACTACACGAGAAAAATGAGGATGATCTAACAAAGGGTTGATTAATATCACAGCTATCAAAGGAGTGCCATCAAAGTTCTAATATCACCTCAACAAAAAATGCTGGAACATTGTCCAAACATCAACTTCAGAAACCCTTGGTCTTAAGCAACACACGAAAAAAAAATCTGGAACATTGTCCAAACATCAACATCAAAAAACCTCAGTCTTAAGCAAAACGAGCAAAACACATAAAAACTTGAACATAACATGATTGTCTGAGATAACATTCTTTAAACTAAAACAGCTTTAATTAGTTGTTGGTCTTCACTAAATGAGAAAAAAAAAGGATCATTATTTTAAAACATTAACCTTACCCTGCGAACAAGACAAATGAGAAAAAAAAAAGGATCATTATTTTTATTGATTATTATTTATTAAAGAAAGAGATAAAGCAACTAAAAGATTTTTTATATTATTATTATTATGAAAGGAACAAAACAAAATGCCACACAAAAAAAGAAAAAACTTTACCTTCAAACTTTGAACTTAGCCACAAACCTTTTGGTTAGATTATCCAAATTATTGTGCACAGGTAAACGACAAAAGCAAGTCTTTTTTCAAGTGTATGAATTGAAACAGGCAAGGGACTTGCTTTTGTTGTTTACCTGTGCACAATAATTTGGATAATCTAACCAAAAGGTTTGTGGCTATGTTCAAAGTACACAATAGTTTTGAATAACATGCTAAAAATATGGGCAGCTAGGCAATGCACTATAAAGCCTTTACTACTTTCTTATAAAACATAAATTATCATCATTGTATATGAGGCAATGCGTGTGATTTTGCTAAGTTTTTCACTATTTGCTTATACTATCATACTTATACATATTTCAATTTTAATGAAATTCGCTAAGATTTAAAGTTTCCCAAACCAAGCCTGTGAAAAAGAGAAGGAAAAAAAATGTTCTTGTAGCCATGTTCATCTTGGTCTATCAAGTATCAACCATCAATGGATATCATTTGTCTTTACTTATTGTAACATATTATCAATACAAACCATATGAGGGCTAGTAACGCAACTATGACAAACCACAGCACACAAACATATAACTCCAACGAAAAATATTAGGCAAGAGGAGCACTATTCAATCAGTAATATTTAAACATGACTCACAGATTCTCTCAATGAAAATTTAACTCCAGCTTCACAAATCAATAGTTGGTCAAATTTTGACAAGATGTTATCATATTAGAGGGATATCAATACTTGATGATTAGTTCTCTATGTTTAAAGTTTAAACCATAACCATTTCATTCAAACAATAGTGCAGACATCTCAAGCATGACAAGGAATAAAAGAGAAAACCAAAATCACACCACTAAAGCATAACATAGTCAAAACCAAATCAAAGACTGCATAGTACATACAACTCAGTCATTTAGTCATACAGTTGGTGAGTGACAACACAACATATAGTAACCTTAGAATTGCCACAACTGTCATGTTATAGAAACTCTAAAGATCATCAAATCAAAATTTCAAACCAAATACACTGCCATATGTACGTCTCAACCATAAGATGAACTATTAATTTTAAATTGAATCAACAAAATTAAAACAAAAAATAAGAACCTAAGAAGAATTGGCAAAGTTGCAAATCCAGAAATACAATCAAATCACATCCAAATGCGATTGGCAAAGTTCAAAATCCAATCAAAACAAAATGAATCAGAATTCTTTCATGCTATCATAAACACAAAAAATTAGAATCTCTCCATGTAGCTGTCATATGCAAACAAGGGATGGAAATCCACAGGAAAAAAAAGACAAAAAGGTACCTCTGAATCGCCCATCGATTTTTTCGGCCAGTCACAGCCCTCCCTAGCACCGTCATTTGTCATCTTCTATGCTTAGAGCACCGTCGTCGTCTTCTTTGCATAGGTCGACGTTGTCACCATCTCTGCACAGGCCGACGTTGTCACCCTATAAAATGCCTTGGGTTTCACTGAGAAAGTATTTGATAGGACTAAATTGCAATATATAAAAATATAGGGACAAATGAACAATGGAAATGTTGGCCTAAAATGTTTTAATGACATGGCAAACTTTAACATATGTCAACAATATATTGGTCCACGATAGTAGGTATTTAAACCCCTATCTTTTAACTGTGTTGAGTAGAAATTCTCTTTTTTAAAATACTATTCTCCTGTATGCATTACATTATGCAACATAAACACATTTTATTGTTTATTATATTTTTAAAATTTGTTCGGATCAGTGAGTTGACTCCTAAAAATTTTTAGGCGGGACCGGGCTAAAAGTATTTCAGGCTTAAACTTTGTTAATCCAGCACGGTTCTTATACGATCTGAGCAAGCAATTTCTCTCTCTGTTGAAGGTACATGTCACCCATGACTATGGTGGCGTATTCGGCTTCTAGGAAATGCAAAGTGTATATACTTCTCAATTTCCTGAACCTCTCTATAAAGTCAGCTACTAGTACATGCACCCATCGCTTCAAATTCGTCAAATTAGCTACTATAACTTTTGGTTGAGGCCTATAAAACCTTTCAATCTTTCCATATTTTCCATTTCTGCACAAAGTTAGGTACCAACTAAAAGCAATTTCAATTACTGATAAATGAAATAACTGAGGTTTATAGTATTCATTTTAATTTATCCTACAACACCTAACAATAAATCTGTCAATATGCTAAATGGTAGACTTACCATCCTTGTTAGAGAAAGTTACAAAATACGGAGTCTTAAACCCTCTTGGCAAAGGCATCATCTCTTCCACCCACTCAGGATATGACTTTATGTAAATAGGCCAATCTAAAGTCCTTAATTGCAGGCCAAAGTATCTCTCCTTATGGCCTTGATTATATGTTTAGATCAATCTATTGAGGGACAACATGTCTTGTTTCGGCTACCATAAGAGGATTAACATTTTTCAATGATGTGGGCATAGGATCGATTGTTTGATTAGCTACAATAGGTGGAATTGTAATTTATGGTTGCTTTGTAGCTAAATCTCCAGGTACCTTGTATTGTATTTTTGGATCGTTGCTTGGCTAGTTGAGGTAGGTGGAATTGTACTCCAGTTCTGCTCCCTACACTACTGGAAAATATGGAATAAACAATCAGATATAACGTCTGTTATTTAAAACATGGACGTTAAAAGGAGGCGGTGGCATAACCGTAAATATGAGGTTCATTTAAATCATCTTTTACGTCAGTTTAACATACAACATACATTAAAAGTGATGAGTGTCACTTTTAACATATGTTGTTTAAAAAACAGACGTTAAAAGTGAATAATTTAAGTCCATTTTTTAATCAACAAACGTTAAAGGTTATTTTACTAATTTTTTTAGCGCATTGCCTTCCCAAAGTTTCAGTTTCACTTGATTTTGTGTTTTGTGTTTCTGTTCGATCAGTTTTGATTTTAATTTTGTGTTTCTGTTTTGTATTTCATTTAAAACTAAAATATATGTACGAAGTAAAACTACTATAAGTTGAATCAATAACCCAAACTGATCTCATTCATCAAGTGAATCAATAATACAAGTTACAAGATACATTCAAAAATTTAAAATCCTATAAAGTTACAATGAAAGGGTTTAAAATCCTTTAAAATCCTAAACATTTGTCGAGGTTTCATTCCCTTCACGGGTGAGCAAGAGAGGAGAGTCGAGCGGCTGAGTTTTCCAGAGCGGCATGAGCGAGGGTGCACTCGATCTGTTTCAGCAATGGTCCTGGAACAGTCACTTATTGACAAAGCTGAGGTTTTGGAACTCTAGCAGTCGATTCTCTTGAAGGATGATAAGGTGAGCAACTCACATTATATGATTTACACAACCTTATCACCCATGTTATGTGATTTACACAACCACGGAAGTTGTTTATTGACCATTAAGACAAAGACCTTTGAGTCTAGGAATAGGAAGAAAGAGTGACGATGAAGTGAATCTCCATGGCAAAGACTGCATATTGTGAAGCAGAAAAATAAAAGCAGAAATAATATAAAAAGAAAAATTCATATATTTTGGTCATGAAAGGAAGGAGCTATTTATAAGGAGCATGGGATGAAGTTACAAGGCGTGGTAAGTAGCTAAAAAATTAAATTGTTCATTAAGATGATTAGGTTCCAAGGCGCATGGGAAGTTGGCAGTCAAATGAAGTAATAAATGTGCAGTTATATTATAAATGTGCAGAAATAAATAACCGATTGGGAGGGATAGTGCATAAACAGTGGCTTTTAATGTCGATTAAGCATAAAGTAGACGTTAAAAAGGAGACGGTGGCAGCCCATAATTATCAAATACCTTTAACGTCTGTTGTTTAAACAACAGACGTTAAATATAATAATTATGGATTTTAATGTCTGTTGTTAAACAATAGAAATTAAAGGTGATCTGTAATGTTTTTAGAAAGTATATGTTTTCCAGCGCGCCTTTCTCTTCATGACTTTCATCACTTCACAGCCCTAACCCTTCTCTCTCCGGTAAGCCACCACAGCCCACCGTGCGATCTCCTTCTCTTCCACCACCGTGGTCTCCTCTCCACCACCACCACCGAGAGATCCTCTCCACCACCACCAGTAGTTACTCTTTCTATCTCTCTGAACTCACACTATCTCTTTCCCTCTCTGAACATTGCGCGCGTGCCCTAACTCTCTCTTTCCCTCTCACTCTCAGCCACCACATCGAATGGCGGCCACCAGTGGAGAGCCAACACCGAGACCATTGAGCCACTCTCCTTCTCCTATCTGTGAACACAAGTAAAGCCCTAAACCCTTAAAGTTTCAGTTTTTCAATACGCATATGTCATGATACATACTCTGTTTCTCTTCTCTGTTAGGTTTTCTTGGATTCTCTATTTGGTTTGCTTTTGCTTGTTGACTAAAATCTCATTTCTTGTTCTATAATTTCTTTTATACTGAGTATTTGGCTTTAATATGTCTTTTCTGTGTTTTATGCGTTTATAGATAGTGAAATGTTCAAATGTCTGGATTTTATTTTAGAAAGAAATTTCTCTGATTGATAGTGTTCTTTTACACCATGTCACTGATTTCATACATTCACTATAACTGATCCTGGTTTGGTAAAATGGTTTGCTGTTATATATGGGGGCATGATTGGTTCTGATATGCTTAATGCTTATTGTAGGTCACATAAAAGATAAGATATATTGAAATATCTAAATGGCATAGTTGTTTATAGCTTCTATTGTCAAAAGAAAAAAAATACTGTAGAACTCCATGACCCTTTGAAAATGAAATTTGACAGCAGCTCTTTAGATAGTGGTGTGTATATATGGTCGTTAGGTTTTCAAATAGGTTTTCAAAGAGGGCTAGAGTGTAGTGGTGAATATATATGGTTGTTAGGTTTTCAAATACTAGTTCATTTTTCCAATCTCCCCTATTGTGCTTATATTGGATATATATCTACAGAACCTATCTAGCTATGAATCGTAGTTGGATGGTTTGTAAACGCACAAGTGTTGAGTATCTGAAGGGAGTGGAAGAGTTTATAAAATTTGCTCAAAGGAATGATCTTAATAGTAAAGGAATGTCCTGTTGTCCTTGTGTCAAATGTTTGATTACAAGGAAATGTGCGGTCAAGGATATATGTACTCATCTTATTTGTTTTGGGATTTGCTTGAATTATACAAGATGGATATGACATGGTGATGTGTTGTTAAATAATAAGTCAAGTGTCTCCCAATGTGAGGACGTTGGCGTAGATATGGAGGATGATCGAGTAGAGGACATGATCTGTGATAGTGGACAAGAATCTTTTCAACGAGCACATGCGTATGAAAGATTGTGCAGTGATGCGGATAAGCCTTTGTATCCGGGTAGTACTACTCATACACAGTTGTGTCCGATGGGTATGGAGTATAAGAAGATACATGCATGCCCCAATGATTGCATATTGTACATGGGAGATTATGAAGAGATGCACGATTGCCCCAAGTATGGGTTATCACGCTACAAATTGAAGGATGGTGATGATGGTGATGATCTTGATGATTCTAGTTTTGATGTGAAAAAAAAGGGTCCTTGATCAGCCTCTGGCTCATCTAGTTTTATAACTAGTATGACCGTGGTTTTGTGTTAATTATATCTCGTTTTCGCCCAAGTTAGACTTGATTGTCCTCAAGCAAGGTTTTGAGTCCCTTAAGTAGTTTTAGGATAATTTAGCCAGTTTTAAGTCAAATAAACCACTTATTGCTATTTCATGTTTCAGGCTAATGAGGAGAGCATGAAGGGAAGGACAGAAAGCATCACGGTCTGGCCGTGATGCCCATCACGGGCGTGATATGAAGATCCTGAAGTCAAAAAGCATCACGGCCTAGCCGTGACAATGGTCACGGCCGTGATGAGAAGACCAGAGAGATCAGAGAGGATCACGGCCCAGCCGTGAAGCCCATCACGGGCGTGATGGGAAGACAATGAAGAACAGAAGTTATCACGGCCTAGTCGTGATTGAGGTCACGACCGTGACAGATCAGCACCCAAAGTCAGAAAGCATCACGGCCTGGCCGTGATAGGCATCACGGCCGTGACAGACAAGAATTTGAACTGACGCCCTTGACAGAAGCGGTCACGGCCGTGACGCGCGGCTTCTCTATAAAACAGAAGCGCAGCAGACAGATCAAGGATCCAATTTTCACAGTTTACATCATATACTTTTAGTTTTTGTCATATTTGTAATGGAGAACTAATCTCCCTAGATTAATCTGCTGTAATCGGCTTCCGCCGACACTTGAGGTCTTGTAATTCCCGATTGAATTTCCTTCTCTCCTTCAATACTATTCTTTATTCTCTGTTTGCTTAATTCAGTTTGTATCGAATTAGTGTTGATTTATTTTCGATGATTTTATGTTCCTAAACTCAATCGCGTTTTCTTAATTCGCGTGCGTTCAATCGTGTTTGCTTAATTCACGAGTGCTTCACCCCATTTGCTTAATTCAGGAATTAGGAACATATGTCCCGTAGCGTCGATTTCGCTTGTTAATTGATTCTACAATCGAAAAGGGATTAGAATCCGCTTAGGGCATGGAATTACATGAACCGATGATAGTGGGAAACCGAACAGCATATTGATCGTCTTCGCCTTATTTGATAATCGTTTTTATTCCTCTGTTTCTGTTCTGTTTTTCTCAATTGATTTTCAAACCAAACACCCCCCCAAACTGATTTTCTGTGATAATAACATTACGAGAGTCCTGGTGATACGATACCCGAGTTGTCGCATCCTGACTACACTTTTTAAAAACCACTCGGTTTTTGACCCGTGCGCGACAGCGTGTCAAATTGGCGCCGTTGCCGGGGACTCTTGTTTGTTATTTTCGCATTTTTTTCGTTTTTCTGTTGTTCTGCTGAATTAGTCTGGCTACTAGGTCTACTTGTTCTAACTTGTGTGATTTTGACCCTAAAATTGAAAGAACACTGCACACACGCCGTAGAGCAATTCAGGCTAGCACTAGTAGTTCTAATTCTACACCTGTTTTTGATAACATGGCTGATCAAAGGACATTAAGGCAGCTTGCTGCCCCTGATGTCAATTATAATGGCTTGTGTATTGAATATGTTGATGTTGTTTCTCCCTTTGAGTTAAAATCTGGTTTAATACACTTGTTGCCAAGGTTTAGTGGTCTTGCAGGTGAAGATCCACATAAACATCTGAAGGAATTCCAGGTTGTCTGCTCTACACCCTTGAGACCGGAGGGAATAACAGAGGATCACATCAAGCTGAGAGCCTTCCAGTTCTCACTGCAGGGCGCTGCAAAGGATTGGTTGTACTATCTGGAGCCAAATTCTGTTACAACTTGGAATGATCTGAAGAAGGTCTTCCTAGAGAGGTACTTTCCTGCCTCCAGAGCTGCGTCAATCAGGAAGGAAATATATGGCATCAGACAAGGCAATGAGTCATTGGCTGAGTATTGGGGAGAGATTCAAGCAATTGGTATCCAGTTGCCCTCAGCATCAGATTTCTGAGCAGCTGCTCATTCAGTAATTTTATGAGGGATTGCTCCCAATGGACAGAAATATTTTGGATGCTGCTAGTGGGGGAGCACTCGTTGATAAAACTCCAGCTGTTGCCAAGCAATTGATTGAAAATATGTCATTAAACTCCCGGCAGTTCACAACCAGAAGCAACTCTGTCGAGACAAGGGGTGTGAATGAGATTCAAGGTTCTTCTTCCAACAAGGCCCCTGAAACCAGAATTGATGAGCTCACTTCTTTGGTGAAGCAGTTGGCAATGGATAAGGTTCAACCAGCAAGGTTGTGTGGCATTTGTACTTCTCCTGAGCACCTGTCCGATGCATGCCCTATTCTGAAAGATGAGTCAGTCACTGATTTACATGGGGAATTTTCCAAGACAAGGGCAGAATTTGCACTCCAACTCTTATAATCAAAATTGGAAGAAGCACCCTAACTTTCCTTGGTCACAAGAAGCTCCACAAGACAATACACCTTCACAACAACCACTACTTCAAAATCAACCACATCGTGATACCGATGAGAGGATGAACAAGTGGGAGAGCACTCTTGCACAATTCATTCAAGTCACCCAATCTAACTTCAAGAATACCGATGCATCAATAAAGAACCTTGAAGTGCAGATTGGACAGCTTTCTAGTGCATTAAGTGCAGGAGTTTCTGGAAAAAACACTAATAATCCAAAGGAGGAGTGCAAAACCATCATGTTGCTAAGTGGAGAGCTAGTAGAGCCGGGTGTTAAGCATTTCTCAAGTCAAAATGCTGAAAATTCTGCATTGAGAAAGGAGATAGTTGATACTGAAGAGAAAGAAGAAAGTTCAAAAAGGAAAGAAAAGGAGGAACCTCAAGATGATAGGAGGGAAAAGAAACTGAAATTAGTTGATAAAAATTCTATCTTGAGAAAGACAAAGAGTCAGCTTTTGAAAGAAGGGGGCAAGCCGCAAGAGATTCCTTCTTATGTGAAAGTGCCATATCCAATCGAGAAGAAGAGGAAAAAGAAAGAAGAGCAATCTAATAGGTTCTTGGATACCTTCAAACAATTGCATATAAATATTCCTTTTGCTGAAGAATTAGAGAGTATGCCATCAAATGCCAAGTTCATGAGAGAATGGCTTGAAAAGAAGAGAAAGATTGAATCAAGTAAGGTAGTGGCTTTGACTGAAAACTGTAGCTCAATTCTCCAACACAAGCTTCCACCTAAGTTGAGGGATCCCGGATCCTTTACCATTCCTTGCGTCATTGGAGACGTAATAAAGGCTAGAGCCCTATGCGACCTTGGGGCAAGTATTAATCTAATGCCATTATCCATGATGAAGAAGCTTGGAATTCATGATGTAGAACCAACCATGATCTCATTGCAACTTGCAGATAGATCAATTAGGAGACCATATGGTTTGGTGGAGGATTTACTTGTGAAAGTAGGAAAGTTCATATTTCCCATGGATTTCTTTGTGATGGACATTGAGGAAGATGTGAGCATTCCGTTGATTTTTGGAAGACCCTTCTTGGCTACCGCCGGAGCTTTGATAGATGTATCAAAAGGCGAGATTATACTGAAGGTGAATGAAGAACAAATGGTTGTGAACATGTTTGATAAGGAGCCTATGGGAACTTCACCAGCTACTCATGCTCAAGTTCAATTTGTGCAAAGCCAGGAAATCCAAGAAGTTCCCAAGGATGAACATGAGAAGAAAAAGAAGAGCAATGGGAACAGAAAGAAAAAGAAGAAGAGGAAGTCTCAATGGTCATCTCAATTCCAACCACTTTGGCCAAAAGAAGATGATTCATCAAAGAAGGGCAATACACCATTGGTTAATGGTGGGAATAATGTGACCAGTGGTGGCAAGAAAAGCAACAAAAATGCTCCATTTTTCTGTTCATTCAAGCCACCTTGAGCATTAAATAATCGGCGTCAAGCTAGTGACGTTAAAGAAGCGCTTCTTGGGAGGCAACCCAAGATTAGATTAGATTTTATTTGAATTTTTTTTTTCCTTATCTTTCATCACACATTATGATGCATCTTACTGTGTAAAGTTCATTCTGACATTTGGTACAGATTTGAGTAGGCCAAAGAATTAGCAGCAGAAGAAGTGGGAGAATTTGAAGGTAAACTGCTAACGCTGGGTGCTTGGCTTGACGCCCAGCGTAGGAAAAGTCAGAGACTACCAGGATGAGTGGCGCTGGGCGCTCCGCAGGAAGGACGAGCGCTGCACATTTCTGCATCTTCTGGACAGCTAGCGTTGGGCGCTAGACAGCAGAGCTGGGCGCTGGGGAGAGAGCTGAACGCTGGACTTCAACCAAAAAAAAAAAACTGAAAAAAAAATGAAAAAAAAAATAAAAAAAAAATTGGATGCGCACATACTCATCCATTATGCAGACGAAAAGGGGGTGCTCTGAACTCTATTAATTTTCTTTACCCTCCCTGATTTGTTAGTCGTTGTCGGAATAAATTACCCAGACTTGCATATTTTGCACAATCTTGTGTTTTTGAGTTGATTTTTGTGTAGATTCTCTTGTGAGCATGACTCTTTTGCTTGGCTGGAATTCCTAACATGATGCATTTTAGACTTGCTAAGCATATGATTTCATTAAAACCATTGATTCTTGTGAATTGTTTGTGACAATTTTTCATGCTATGATTGATGCAATGTTGAATGCCTGGATTTTCTCTTGCACATCACCATAAACTGTGAGCTTTTGAGCCCAAATGCTCTGGCACATTATCCAGATGTCTTGATTTCTTTCATGTGTGATTGTCCATCACTTGCATGTTCTCACCTTTTCTTGCCTTGAATGCTTGTCATTGTTGCAATGTTCTTGCATATGCATAAATGATTGAGGCACTAATTCTTTGTTTAAGCTTGGTGCCATAATTGCCAACCTATCATTTACCATTGTTAAGCCCAATTGAGCCTTGACTTATTGTTCTTGGTATGATAGCTCATTACAAGCTTAAAAAGTGATAAAACCATTTGGTCCCACTACTTTAGCTTAGAGGAATGTTTGGACTTAAGTTTGGGGTTGTTCTCTTGCTTAGGGACAAGCAAGCAAATAAAGTTTGGGGTGGTAAGTAGGCCACTAAAGATGAGTAGGCCACTAAAGATGCCTACTAGAAAAAAAAATGAAAAATAAAAACTGAAAAAGAAAAAAAAAATTATTATTAGAAAAAGCCAAAAAGAGGAAAAGGAAAGAGAAAGTACACAAAGAAAGAAAAAGGCAAAATAGAAAGAAAAGAAAATTAAAACAAGAAGCAACAAGAGAAAAAGAGAAAAAGAAATAGTTAGAAATGAATAAAAAGGAAATAGCACAAATTTTGTGCTTATGTGCTTGTAGCTAGACTAGGCAAGTGAAAATTCCAAAAGAGTCCAAATAGTCCTTGAAGCCAAAGTAGCAAAGCATATATATATCCTTATTCTCATCCACCCACACCTTAACCCCATTACATCCAAATAAAAGACCTCATGATATGTGTTGCATTGGCATTTGTGATGTGTGTTCCTAGCATCTTATCAAGATTAGGATTGGGGAATGCATGATGATTGGAATTGAGAGCAAACATGACCAAGTGAGGATGTGTGAAACACTTAAACAGAGAGGTTGCAAGGGATAATGTTGTGCATTCAATGGAGCTAATTTTGTACTATGTTTGATTGTTCTAAAGCTTGAAACTTGTGATCAATTGAAATTTATGAATAATTGTGTGATGCTTGTCCATTTTGCAAAAGTGTCAAGGAATTGAAGTCTTGCATGAGTAATTTGCTTCACAAGAGAATTGACCCTGAAAATCTATCTCATTCACCCCTGTTTTGAATTTAATTGTTTGCTTGAGGACAAGCAAAATTTCTAAGTTTGGGGTTGTGATGAATGTATAAAATATGTTAGTTTGGAAGTGTAATTAGGAAAGAATTCATAAATAATCTTAGAAATCATAGGAAAAGTTATAAGAAAATGTACACATTCATTTGAATAGAGTTTGATACTTAGATTTCAATTTATATTGAAAATATACTTAAAAGAGGTTGAAAATGTGCAGGAATAGTAGCTCAGCGCTCAGCCTTGGAATTGGACGCTCAGTACGGACAGAAACGGAAGAAAACTGCATCCTGCAATGCATGGGCCAGCGCCGTGGCGCATGTGAAAGGGCCAGCGCCCAGCGCTGGTATGATGAAGGGAATGGGCGCCCAGCGCCAGGCAGCATGGGCTAGCGCCCAGCTCTAGGAGATAGCGCCCAGCGCTAGTGCTTCAGCAGCAGAGATGTTTGGGCGCCCAGCGTAGGCTCGGGGCGCCCAGCGAAGGCAGACGAGCAGAACCAGTATAAATACGTTTTGAACAGATTCGAAATGGACTTTTGGTCATTTTTACTCTGATTCTAATTGGTGTTCTCTGAGAGGGTGTAGAAACCAGGGAGTTCAAGAGCTTTCGGAAGAGAGGATTGAAGAATCCATGGCTTCTCTCCCTCAGATCTTTTCTATTTCTTCTAGATTTCATCTTGTAACTATGAGTTTCTAAATTCCATAGGTTAGGATAGGATGAGTTCAATCAGACCTTGATGTAAGTTCGTTCCAACTCTGATCTCAATTCAGATTCGTTCAATTTGAGTAATCTTTTCAATGCTTAATGCTTTTCCTGAATTGGCCATTCATGAAATTGATCATATGAATGAATGCATAATTGGAAAATGTGTGTTCATGCTAGAACTGAATTAGATTACCACTGTGAGGTTGATTCTAGGAATAGAACTTCATTGCAGTGCATTCCTTGTAAGCTTTGTGCCTATTGCTTGTGCTAATTCTGATTCACCTAAGGAATTAGGGTTCATAATTTGTAACAAAGGATTATCACCTAAGGAATTAGGGATAGATCTAAATCAGTGGCTTGAATGTCAATTAAATGAATTGAATTGAATGTTAGGGTTCTATGAGCTACATCAAGTGAAGATTGAGTGATTCCGATTCCTAACCGTTTGAAATACTTGATTCCTTTTAATTGTTCATTTGTTTTCCATTGTATTGATTGTGTGATAACAGAAAACCTATTTCGATTACCTTTGTAACAATACTTAATTCAACATCTCAGTTAAATGCTGGAACTATGAGTTTTATCCGTTCAAATATCGATTGCTTAGTTTTCATTGTTACTTGAATCTCAATCCTCGTGGGACGATACTCTACTCTCATTATTATTACTTGTACGATTTGGTGCACTTGCCAAACATTCAACAGTAAACATTCCGCTTCTGGATGTGATTAAGCAGGTTTCGAAGTATGCAAAGTTTCTGAAGGATTTGTGCACCCACAAGAGGAGGTTGAATGGTAATGAGAGGGTGAATTTGGGGCAAAATGTTTCAGCCCTCATTCAACCTAAGCCTGCGCCTGAGAAAGTCACTGTTTCAGCCTTCACTCAGGCAATGCCACAGAAGTGCAAGGATCCAGGAACTTTTGCTATTCCATGCACCATTGGGGACAGTAAATTCGACAATTGCATGTTGGATTTAGGAGCTTCTATCAATGTCACGCCCACCTCTGTCTTCAACAATCTTGATCTTGGTCCCTTGCAACATACGGGTCTCACTATCCAGTTGGCCAACAGGACCAATGCTCGCCCCATTGGAGTGGTAGAAGATGTGCTGGTACAAGTTGATGATTTGATTTTCCCTGCTGATTTTTACATCCTGGACATGGCAGGGGAAACAAATTCAAGCAGATCACCAATCATCCTGGGCAGACCATTCATGAAGACGGCAAAGACAAAGATTGATGTTGATGATGGGACCATGTCCATGGAGTTTGGTGACATTATTGCAAATTTCAACATTTTTGATGCTATGAAGCATCCCTTGGAAGAGCACTCTGTCTTTCAAATAGAGTTACTCTCTGAAATTGTTGATGACACCTATGATGACTTGGTTGCTGATTCCATTTCTGATTTTAATGATGTTTATTCATGTGCTGACTGTACTAACACTAACCCTTGTGCTGTTTGTGCTGAGATTGATGTTACTGTTGACGGATCTGGGCAAGTATACCCAGTCGTGCAAGTAATACGGTGGTGATACCAGTTATCGTATCCACGGGGATTGGATGTCAAGTACCAATTCACAAACTCAGCAACTATCTAGACTATGAAGAGAAATCAAAACAAACAAAAGAAAAGGAAAAGTTCTTTGAGGATTTCTATCGAACACTTGGAGTGCGAAAGGGATATGTTGGGACTAGACTTCACCAAACCTCTGTCTCATGTACTACCAGGACTAGATACCTCCCATTCATGCTTCAAATATTAAAATCAATCCACTAAATTACTCAAACCCCGATTCCTCGGATGGCAAGAGCCTAAATCCACTAATAGACCCTAATTCCTTAGGTGGCCTAGATTAATGTATTTGCATTAGGATTAGGGATTACGCGATTACTAGTAAACCAAACTCCATTCCTAGATGCAAGGGTTACTAGGTGATTAAATTCAGTTCCGGTTCTAATACGAATTTCCCAATTGCATATCAAAACACTAATCGAGTCATGGGGGTGCTAGCCACAACAAGCATTAAGCATGGAAAATTAATCACTAATACGAAGGCATGAACACAGAATAATCAGTCAAGGCAAATACATAATAATCAGTTTGATTACATCTAATCCCAACAAACGGGAATTAGCTACTCATAATTACAGAGAAAGCCAAACCAGAAAAGTAGTAGAGAAAGGAAGAAAGGGAAAACTCCATTGAAGCTTCCCATTGTCGTCACAGCAACCCCCTAACTCAGCTCCCTTTTAGGGTTGGAACCCTAGCCCAGCCGCAGCCTCCAAGTGCCTCCCTCTAAAACTCTCTAAAACTCCAAAAAAAAACACCCCCATTCTGCCCTAAAACAGCAATTTATACCAATCAGACTCTGCGCGCGCTCGCGAGGCGAGACATGGCTCGCGAGGCGAATGTTAAAAATCTGTTGTTTCAGAGAATGGATCTCGCGAGGCGAGACAAGAAGTGGTCTTCTCAAATACGCTCGTGATGAGTATCAGGTCCTGGGCGTGATGGCTTCTGGTCCATAGTCTCGCGAGGCGAGTAGCCTCTCGCGGGGCGAGGCAGAGAAGATGACATCTCTGGCACAGGCTGGTCTTCGAGCTTATGGGCGAGTAGCCCTCTGGGGCGAGCATTTCCGTGACAGACTTTCTGACTTTTGCCTTCTGCTCTGCTTGATCATGGCCGTGATGGTCATCACAGCCAGGTCGTGATGGGCTCTGTTTGGCTCATATTCTTCACTTTTCAAGCTTTGTTTCATCCATGCTCCATCATGGCTGATTTTGATCATTTTTACATTAATTCCTGCAAAACAACACCAAGAAACCGCTTCACCCGTTCCAAGGGAAAAATAACTAAAATCAAATAAAGAATGCCTAATCTATACGAAAAATGCATGCAAAAGTGTACAGAAAACATGATGTAAAATCACACTATCAAATCACCCCAAGCTTATTCAATTGCTTGTCCTCAAGCAATCACTAAGGCCAGAAAATCAAAATAATCAAGGCATGGATAGTGAACCAAGAACCCGAGTAAATACTAATCCAAGTAATAGGAATTTCAAACAATTCAGCAAGAGACAATCAATTCAAGTCCAATTAGAGGCTTAGGTTCCTTAGACTCATATCCTCACTGATTTGGGCACTCTTTCTCACCTGAAGCTCACCCCAAGCTTGTTCATTTGCTTGGCACTCTTTCTACCTCACTCAAGTGTTTAGGGGTATGTGACAATTCGCTCCATTTTCTTCAAGGAATGAATTCTACCATAGGCTTGACTATCAACCAAATCTCTACTTTATTAATGAAAACAATTAAGAATCAAGAGGTCTTTTGCTTTGGTTGTAACGGGGCCATGGGATTAATCGTTAGGTGGGGAAATCAAGAAAAGGAAATTTCAAAAGGCTATACAAAATCAAGCATTTCAACACATGACACCTTCTAAAATACCTTTGTGGGTTTCAATTCACTTTCCACCTTTCTTTCTTTCTTTTCATTTTATTTCTCATTTCTTTTCGTCATCCCCTTCTCTATATATTTTTCTTTTTTTTATTTTGTTTTCCTTTTGCTTGGAGAAGGGGAGATTTTTCAGCTCGAGAGAAATATTTTTCTGATTCTCTCGTCCCAAACTTTTTCAACTACCTTTTTACCCTTTTGTAATACTTTAGAAGGTATCCTATCAAGCATCATTCATCAAATTATTCCAGGGTACCAAGAAAAGTATTTTTATTCTTTCAGGCTCAAAATTGGGCAACTAAGGGGTAGCATTTAGTCATTCAAAGCTCAGAAGGCCAGAAAAATACCTATTGCCTCAATCATTTTCAAAAATGTTTTCAAAAATTTTTAAGCTTCAAAATGGTTTCAAGTCAAGTTCTAGAGAATAACAATCCAAGAGGAATAACACTCTAACACAAAGAGTGGGGTAGATTTAGTGAGTACCCCTTTGGCTCAAAATCTCACATTTTAGTAGTTCAAAAATCAATGAGAAACACAAATCTACAGAACCACATGCTAATTATCAACTATCAATGATCATCTCAAGCATTTTTCATTTGTAGCCTTCTCACAAGAATAAAAAATTGGGTTCAAGAATTCATTATCACAATTTATTTGGCACTTAGTTCTCACAATTTGGATGCAAAATCTAAACAAGGGCAATCTAATTGTGTGATCATGCAAAACTATCATGCAAAACTATATGAATGCAACATGAAAAAAAATGCAAAATACCCCTACCCCAAGCTTAAAAATTTACATTGTCCCCAATGTAAGCAATCAAGATGGAGAAAGGAGAAAAATTGGAACGACTTACCGAGGCGGCAGCGGTGGTTGGCTCTTATTCCAGTCAGAAACTTGTTGGGAAATGCATCACGGCCGTGATGGGTGCTGACTTTGCTTTTTTTTCTTGTCTTCTTGCTCTCCCTTCCTTCTTTCCCTGAAATCACTTGGCAATTTTATTAGCAAAAGAAAACTCTTGATCTTCTCAAATTATTCAAGAGTTTAAAAGTCAAAAACAAAAGGAAAAAGGAAAAGAAAAATTGGGTTGCCTCCCAATAAGCGCTTCTTTAACGTCACTAGCTTGACATCCTAGGATCCTCCTCCCGGATCAAATGGCTTGTGGAGTGGCGATTGCAGAAGTAATATGACTTTATCCTCAACTCCACCCATCCAGTATGTGAAAACTCCATTGACCTCTTTAACTATAATGATGAACTCACTTCCCAGCGGGTCAAATGGCATTTTCACCAGGAAGTTTGACAGACAAGTGGAAAGGACTAATTTTGCAGTGTCCACATATGCATGCAAGCCAACATATTTATTTAATGCAGTAAATTCAGCAAGCATGGTGGAGGGAGTGCTTTCCAAATGCCCTGCCTTCTCACTTGTTCCTCCCCAAGGGTGCGTGAAAGGTAATTCCTCTTCTTGTGATTCGCTTACCACCACCACTTCATCTTCAATTTGATCCATCCCCATAGTCGTATTTTGCTCAAATTCTACTTCATGTGGCTCTATGGGAATCATGCATGGTGGTGGAGGTGGTAAATACGAACAGAGGGTTTCCCATTCCTCCTTGGAGCAACTATATACAAGCCTACCCGTCACACTATCAACTTGTGTTGGGATATCAAAATTTGCCAATTCTGGGTAATCTTCCCAACACCAGTTGTCCTCCCAAGTGTGACTTGAGGCTTCCTCATCAGATAGATAATGATAGTTGTCCATGAATTCCATCCACCTGGCACAAACAAAACTCAAAAAAAAAAAAGATCAAATATATACAGAAAAATAAAAAAGAATAAAAATGTCTAAATTAGTCGCCTCCTTTGTTAATAATGATATTGGCAAAACCAATTCCCGGCAACGGCGCCAAAAACTTGTTGACGGATCTGGGCAAGTATACCCAGTCGTGCAAGTAATACGGTGGTGAGACCGGTTATCGTATCCACGGGGATTGGATGTCAAGTACCAATTCACAAACTCAGCAACTATCTAGACTATGAAGAGAAATCAAAACAAACAAAAGAAAAGGAAAAGTTCTTTGAGGATTTCTATCGAACACTTGGAGTGCGAAAGGGATATGTTGGGACTAGACTTCACCAAACCTCTGTCTCATGTACTACCAGGACTAGATACCTCCCATTCATGCTTCAAATATTAAAATCAATCCACTAAATTACTCAAACCCCAATTCCTCGGATGGCAAGAGCCTAAATCCACTAATAGACCCTAATTCCTTAGGTGGCCTAGATTAATGGATTTGCATTAGGATTAGGGATTACGCGATTACTAGTAAACCAAACTCCATTCCTAGATGCAAGGGTTACTAGGTGATTAAATTCAGTTCCGGTTCTAATACGAATTTCCCAATTGCATATCAAAACACTAATCGAGTCATGGGGGTGCTAGCCACAACAAGCATTAAGCATGGAAAATTAATCACTAATACGAAGGCATGAACACAGAATAATCAGTCAAGGCAAATACATAATAATCAGTTTGATTACATCTAATCCCAACAAACGGGAATTAGCTACTCATAATTACAGAGAAAGCCAAACCAGAAAAGTAGTAGAGAAAGGAAGAAAGGGAAAACTCCATTGAAGCTTCCCATTGTCGTCACAGCAACCCCCTAACTCAGCTCCCTTTTAGGGTTGGAACCCTAGCCCAGCCGCAGCCTCCAAGTGCCTCCCTCTAAAACTCTCTAAAACTCCAAAAAAAAAACACCCCCATTCTGCCCTAAAACAGCAATTTATACCAATCAGACTCTGCGCGCGCTCGCGAGGCGAGACATGGCTCGCGAGGCGAATGTTAAAAATCTGTTGTTTCAGAGAATGGATCTCTCGCGAGGAGAGACAGTAGGGTCTTCTCAAAATACGCTCGTGATGAGTATCAGTCCCTGGCGTGATGGCTTTCTGGTCCATAGTCTCGCGAGGCGAGTAGCCTCTCGCGGGGCGAGGCAGAGAAGATGACATCTCTGGCACAGGCTGGTCTTGAGGCTTGCGGGCGAGTAGCCTCTCTGGGGCGAGCATTTCCCGTGATCGACTTCCGACTTTTGCCTTTCGCTTCCGCTTGATCATGGTAGTGATGGTCATCACGGCCCAGGTCGTGATGGGCTCTGTTTGGCTCATATTCTTCACTTTTCAAGCTTTGTTTCATCCATGCTCCATCATGGCTGATTTTGATCATTTTTACATTAATTCCTGCAAAACAACACCAAGAAACCGCTTCACCCGTTCCAAGGGAAAAATAACTAAAATCAAATAAAGAATGCCTAATCTATACGAAAAATGCATGCAAAAGTGTACGAAAAACATGATGTAAAATCTCACTATCGTTACCTTGCGAGGGTGATAGTGTGAGTGAAGTCGTCATTCGGCTGAAGTTCTTGATGCCCTGGCTGCCCCAAACATACCATCTGTTGAGCAGCCACCCTCCTTAGAGCTTAAGCCACTTCCTGGAAATCTGAAGTATGCTTACTTGGAGAGGAATGAAAAACTTCCAGTGATAATCTCCTCCAACCTTGACTCTGACCAGGAAGCTAAGCTCTTGGAGGTTCTGAAGAAGCATAAGAAGGCGATTGGTTGGACCTTGGATGACATCCCAGGAATTTTCCACTCTAGATGTATGCATAGGATTCTGTTGGAGGATGGGGCTAAACCAGTTAGGCAGCCCCAAAGGTGGCTAAATCCATTGATTCTAGATGTTGTAAAGAAGGAGGTGACAAAACTCCTGCATGCGGGAATCATATACCCCATCTCTGATAGTAGTTGGGTGAGTCCAGTGCAAGTTTTACCCAAGAAATCTGGCCTCACAGTGGTAAGAAATGAAAACAATGAGCTTGTCCCCACTAGAGTCCAGAATAGCTGGAGAGTCTGTATTGATTATAGGAGGTTGAACCAGGCCACTCGAAAGGATCACTTTCCTTTGCCGTTCATCGATCAGATGCTCGAACGGCTGGCTGGTAAATCCCACTACTGTTTTCTTGATGGCTTTTCCGGATACTTCCAGATCCACATTGCACCAGAGGATCAGGAAAAGACCACTTTCACGTGCCCCTTCGGCACGTTTGCCTACAGGAGGATGCCATTTGGCCTTTGCAATGCTCCTGGCACTTTCCAGAGATGCATGATTAGCATTTTTACTGAATTTATTGAAAATTGCATGGAAGTGTTCATGGATGATTTCACTGTATATGGTTCCTCATTTGATGCATGCTTGCATAGTCTGAATTTGGTTTTAGAGAGATGCATTGAAACTGACCTTGTTTTGAACTATGAAAAATGCCATTTTATGGTTGAACAGGGGATTGTTTTGGGGCATATTATTTCCAAAGAAGGTATTTCAGTAGATCCTGCTAAAATTGATGTGATTTCTACACTGCCTTACCCATCTTGCGTTCGGGAGATTCGTTCTTTTCTTGGTCATGCAGGTTTCTACAGGCGCTTCATAAAGGACTTCAACAAGATAGCTCTTCCTCTGTCAAACTTGCTGAAGAATGATGCCATATTCAGCTTTGATGATAACTGCAAGAAGGCGTTCGACTTCTTGAAAAAGGCATTGACCTCTACCCCCATCATCCAGGCCCCTGACTGGACCCTCCCTTTTGAGCTCATGTGTGATGCTTCTAACTATGTTGTGGGGGCGGTCCTGGCACAAAGGGTGGGCAAGGTTGCACATGTCATTTATTATGCTTCTAGGACTTTAGATGCTGCACAGTCTAATTACACCACCACTGAAAAGGAACTTCTAGCTGTTGTTTTTGCTCTTGATAAATTTAGATCATATTTGCTAGGTTCCAAGGTTATTGTTTTCACTGACCATGCAGCTCTGAAGTACTTGTTGAAAAAACCAGAAGCAAAGCCGAGATTGATTCGGTGGATGTTGTTGCTCCAAGAGTTTAATGTGGAGATAAAAGACAAGAGTGGAGCTAAAAATTTAGTGGTTGATCACTTGAGTAGGATAGAGAGGGATGAGGATCCTTCCCCCATTCTGGATGACTTTCCTGATGAGCAGCTTTTACAGTTACATGGCGTGACTCCTTGGTTTGCTGATATTGTTAATTACCTAGTCCCTGGTGTCTTTCCGACAGGAGCAACTAGGTCACAAATCCACAAACTCAAGAGTGATGCCAAGTACTATGTTGGGGATGATCCATTTCTTTGGAAATTTTGCAGTGATCAGGTGATTAGGAGATGTGTCCCCGATTATGAGATTGAGTCTATTTTGCACTTTTCTCATGCTTCTCAAGTAGGGGGACACTTTAGGTCACAGAGGACTGCAAGAAAAGTCCTAGATTCTGGTTTCTACCGGCCCACCATTTTTAGAGATGCTTATAAGGTCTACCGGACTTGTAAGGAGTGTCAGACAGCAGGCACAGCCATCACTCGCAAGAGTGAAATGCCTCAGCAACCTATGCTTTTCTGTTAGGTGTTTGATGTGTGGGGAATCGACTTTATGGGTCATTTCCCTGCATCTTTTGGCTTTCTCTATATTCTATTGGCTGTTGACTATGTTTCAAAGTGGGTGGAAGCTATCCCCACTAGGACTAATGATTCTAAAGTTGTTGCAAATTTTGTCAGGTCCAATATTTTCTACAGGTTAGGCATACCTCGGGCTGTCATAAGTGACCAGGGCACTCATTTCTGCAACCGCACCATGGAAGCTTTACTCCGAAGTATGGAGTTTGTGCACAGGGTCTCCATCGCTTATCATCCCAGCACCAATGGGCAGGCTGAGATCTCAAACAGAGAGATCAAACAGATCCTAGAGAAAGTGGTGCAGTCGAATAGGAAGGACTGGAGCCGCCGTCTAGAAGACGCACTTTGGGCTCAGAGGACCGCTTTCAAGACACCAATAGGGATGTCCCCCTTTAGGCTTGTGTTCGGTAAGGCATGTCATCTCCCTGTGGAAGTTGAGCACCGTGCTTATTGGGCGGTCAAGTGCTGTAATTTGGAAATGCAAAAATCTGGCATTGAAAGGAAACTCCAATTACAGCAGCTTGAAGAGCTTAGGCTAGAAGCCTATGAAAGCTCTCGGATTTATAAGGAGAAAACCAAGCACTTCTATGATAGGATGATTGCTAGGAAGGAATTCTCTGTGGGCCAACAGGTCTTACTGTTTAACTCCCGCCTGAAAGTGATGGCTGGGAAACTTTGATCCAAGTGGATTGGCCCCTTTGTTGTTACTAATGTTTTTCCTCATGGTGCAGTAGAAATTAAAAGTACAGGTAGCAACAAGGCTTTCAAGGTTAACGGGAAGCGCTTAAAGCTATTCCATGAGAGCTCGGTGCCTGAGGATGCTACTATTGAGGAGCTCTCCTTGGGAGAGCCCACCTACACTGCAACTTGATCAAGGAGCACCCTTTCCTTTCCCTCACTCTGATTTTATATTTATGTTGTTTCATTGAGGACAATGTATGTTTTAAGTGTGGGGGAGGGAACCATTTGTTGTGTTTTGTTTTGTGTTTTTTTTGTTTTGTTTTCTTTTAGCTCTTGAATAATTTGAGAAGCTCAAGAGCATGTGTGTGAGTGTTGTGTTGGCAAGCTTGGTGGATTTTGTTGATCTAGCACAGATTGATTGCATGATATATGTTAATGATTCCCCCTAGGTTTTAAAAAAAATTGAAAATTGATCCCCATTTGAAAAATTGAAAATTGAACTTTGAGATATTTTATTATGATTGCATGATTTATGATACGTTTGGGGTGAAGGGGTGCACACACTAGGGATTGAACCTCGGTCAAACAATTTGTGAAAAATGTCCAGGTGAGGATTTGAGCCTCCAACATGTTTTCAATTGTGTGAATCACTTTCAAGTTGCACTTTCCCGAATTTGCTTGAGTCTCTTCTTAGTTTGCATGTTTATGTGATTGCATCAGATGATTTAGGCAATTTATTTTGAATTAACTACTTGGCCTAAATTGAACCATCCCTAATGCATGTTCCCTAGTTAGCCACATTGAGCCTAATAAGCCTATTGTTTCTTGATAACCCTATGTTATGAGCCAAAATCTGGAAAAACCATGTTAACCCGATCTTAGGATTAGGAGAGCATGAGCAAGAGAAGGTTTGTAAGAAACTAAGTTTGGGGTGGCTACAAGGTGTGATATGCCATTCTGGGTTGAGAAAAAGAAAAGCATAAAGGTTGAAGCCAGAGGAAAAAAGGAAAAAAAATGAGAAAAGAAAAAAATTTGCCAAAAAGAAAAGGGGCAAAACAAAATGGTGTCAAAGGAAAAAGGTGTAGCCACCCAAAGTACCAAAAATAAAAAAATGGAAAAAGGAATTAGAGTGAAAAATAATAGTGTAAAAGCTTCATGCTCTCTTAGTTCCTAGGGACTTAAGCCTAGTTCCTTTGTATATCCTACCCTTAGCCAGGCCCCATTACAACCTTTGAAAGACCTTTTGATGTTGCATGTATGTTTTCGTGGGAACCTTGATTGAGATAAAAATCAAATTCATGGGAAGTGCTCTTGAAATGTGAACTGAGTGAAAAGTTGATAGCCTAGACAAATTGAGCGATTGAGTGAAATATTAAATGCCCTTGTGAGGAAGGCAGTTGTTTGAAATTGGTGATCTCCCTTTTGTGTGTAACTTGGATCCCTTGCTTAGATTAATGATTGTTTGAATGATGAAATTCTCAGATGTTTAAAGTAAATGATTGTGGGCATTGCATTGTTGAATATCGGGGAAACATTGAAGGAAAATTGTTTTGTTCGCTTGAAATTTGTGCAAAAGTTGATTGAATCCCTGGAGCTTGCCAAGTCTTGAGTCGTTTTGAGTTTTAGTTTGCTTGGTGACAAGCAAAGTTCAAGTTTGGGGTATTTTGATCAGCCTCTGGCTCATCTAGTTTTATGACTAGTATGACCGTGGTTTTGTGTTAATTATATCTCGTTTTCGCCCAAATTAGACTTGATTGTCCTCAAGCAAGGTTTTGAGTCCCTTAAGTAGTTTTAGGATAATTTAGCCAGTTTTGAGTCAAATAAAGCACTTATTGCTATTTCATGTTTCAGGCTAATGAGGAGAGCATGAAGGGAAGGACAGAAAGCATCACGGTCTGGCCGTGATGCCCATCACGGGCGTGATATGAAGATCCTGAAGTCAGAAAGCATCACGGCCTAGCCGTGACAATGGTCACGGCCGTGATGAGAAGACCGGAGAGATCAGAGAGGATCACGGCCCAGCCGTGATGCCCATCACGGGCGTGATGGGAAGACAATGAAGAACATAAGTTATCACGGCCTAGCCGTGATTGAGGTCACGGACGTGACAGATCAGCACCCAAAGTCAGAATGCATCACGGCCTGGCCGTGATAGGCATCACGACCGTGACAGACAAGAATTTGAACTGGCGCCCTTGACAGAAGCGGTCACGGCTTGGCCGTAATGGCCATAACGGCCGTGACGCGCGGCCTCTCTATAAAACAGAAGCGCAATGCATGGATCAAGGATCCAATTTTCACAGTTTACATCATATACTTTTATTTTTTGTCATATTTGTAATGGAGAACTAATCTCCCTAGATTAATCTGCTGTAATCGGCTTCCGCCGACACTTGAGGTCTTGTAATTCCCGATTGAATTTCCTTCTCTCCTTCAATACTATTCTTTATTCTCTGTTTGCTTAATTCAGTTTGTATCGAATTAGTGTTGATTTATTTTCGATGATTTTATGTTCCTAAACTCAATCGCGTTTGCTTAATTCGCGTGCATTCAATCGTGTTTGCTTAATTCACGAGTGCTTCACCCCGTTTGCTTAATTCGGGAATTAGCAACATATGTCCCGTAGTGTCGATTTCGCTTGTTAATTGATGCTACAATCGAAAAGGGATTAGAATCCCCTTAGGGCATGGAATTACATGAACAGATGATAGTGGGAAACCGAACAGCAGATTGATCGTCTTCGCCTTATTTGATAATCATTTTTATTCCTCTGTTTCTGTTCTGTTTTTCTCAATTGATTTTCAAACCAAACCAAACCCCCCCCCCCCCCCCCACAAAAAAAAAAACTGATTTACTGTGATAATAACATTACGAGAGTCCTTGTGATACGATACCCGAGTTGTCGCATCCTGACTACACTTTTTACAAACCACTCGCTTTTTGACTAGTGTGCGACAGCGTGTCAGTCCTTCTGTGAAGGTGTTGTGGTATCTTCCAATAATTCCAAGATTCAAGCGATTGTTTGCTAATGTTAAAGACGCAAAGAACCTTAGATGGCATGATGATGAGAGGAAGCATGATGGACAGGTTCGTCATCCGGCTGATTCTGTGCAATGGAAGAAGATTGATACTTTGTTTCCGAATTTCGCCAATGAGCCATGAAACCATAGGCTTGGACTAGCTACGGATGGAATGAATCCATATGGTAACTTAAGTAGTATTCATAGTTCATGGCCTGTTCTCCTGATAATTTACAACCTACCTCTTTGGTTGTGCATGAAGCACAAATACATGATGTTACCTATGATGATTTCGGTCCCAAAGCAGTCAGGAAATGACTTAGATGTTTATCTAAGTCCCTTGATTGAAGACTTGAAAGAGCTGTGGGTGGAAGGTGTTGATGTAGTTGATGGGTATTCTCACGATACTTTCAAGATGCGTGCCATGTTATTTTGCACCATCAATGACTTTCCAACATACGGGAACTTGTCCGGGTACAGTGTTAAGGGGCATAAAGCATGCCCTATATGTGAAGAAGGCACATGGTTCCCTCAGTTTCATCATGGAAGGAAGGCGGTTTATCTTGGGCATCGGAGATTTCTTAGACGTGATCACCCATATTGTAAGATGAAAAAAGCTTTTAACGGATGCCAAGAGAGTGAAAATGCTCCGACGGTCTTAAATGGAGAGCAAGTTTATCAATGGGTGAAGCACATCAATGTTATCTTCGACAAGACCAAAAAGAACGCTAAGGCTAGTGAGAAAAACATATGGAAGAAGAGGTCGTTATTCTTTGATCTCCCATACTGGTGCAAGCTTGATGTCAGACGCTGTATTGATGTGATGCATGTGGAGAAAAATGTGTGTGATAGTTTAATTGGAACGCTTCTCATTATTCAGGGCAAGACAAAGGATGGCGTGAGTGCTCGTCTCGATCTCGTTGCGATGGGTATATGAGAGCAGTTAGCTCCAATTGTTGAGGATGGTAAGCGGACATAATTGCCTCCAGCATGTCATACTTTGTCAAAAAAAGAGAGGCAAAGTTTTTGTGAGTGTCTTCAGGGCATCAAAGTTCCACATGGTTACTCTTCAAATGTCAAGAGACTTATCTCAAGTGATCTCAAATTAGTTGGCTTAAAGTCTCATGATCGCCACAACTTGATGCAACAACTACTGCCCGTGGCTATTCGTGGTATTGTTCCTAAAAATATTAGACATGCCATAACTAGGTTGTGCTCATTCTTCAATGTTATATCTAGCAAAGTCGTTGACCCTCATAAGTTGGATGAGTTGGAAGTTGAGGCTGCTATAATCATGTGCCAATTGGAGATGTATTTTCCTCCTTCATTTTTCAACATCATGGTTCACTTAATTGTTCATTTAGTAAGGGAGATTAGATTATGTGTCCTTGTTTTTTTGAGGTGGATGTACATAGTTGAGTGATACATGACGATCTTGAAAGGGTATGTGAAGAATCCATACCGTCCCGAAGCATCTATTGTTCAAAGGTACGTTGCAGAAGAAGCTATTGAGTTTTGTTCAGACTACCTTCCTAACACGGATCCTATAGGGGTTCCTAAGTCTCGTCATGATGAGAGAAGATGTCAAGGAAAGAGTACACATGGTGTAATGATTGAGAGCAATGGTCGGGAGGAAGTGCTTCAAGCACATTTGTATATATTGAACAACATTGATTTTGTTCAACCTTACTTTTGTGATCACAAAAGAAAAGTCAAGGAAGAAAACCCCCGAATGAACGAAAAGTGGTTGTTGAGCAAACATAACAAGACTTTCTTAAAATGGTTTAAAGAAGAAATTCTGAAGGATGGTAGTAATCCCTTCTGATTCATTAAAATGGCTAGCATGTAGGCCTAGCTTTAATGTCATATGTTGGAGCGGATACGACATCAATAACTTTTCCTTTTATACAAAGGAACAAGATAACAGTAGTACCATGCAAAATAGTGGGGTTATGATCGTGGCTAAATCCATGCTTCCTAAGCAAAACAAGTGTTTTACATCACTGATCCTTCTAACAAAAGGTTGTCTGTGGTTCTCCAAGGAAAAAACATGCATAATGGTAGTGACGAAAATCAAGATTCAACTATTGATATTCCCGAGACTCCTTCTTTCTCAACAAACATGCCTACTATCATTGAGGAAAATGAGGTGGGCGATGTACATGCTACTCGTGATGATCATCACGAAGGGATATTGATCTATCTAAATTAAACTTGACCATAGTGTGAGTTTGTTCTTTTAGGGAAATTGTTTTATTTATCCATGTTAGTTTAGATTTATTTTTATTTATCCATGTCTATTTAGCTTTATTTTTATTTATCCATGTTATACATAGCCTAATTTATTAAGTCTTTGTCCAAACAGGCATCACATAGGTCTGACATCCCTCATGCATTGGCCAGGGGTTGGTGGCGGCTATGCCAGCTGATAGTGTTAGTTGTATAGAATTATGTATTATTATGTTATGTATTTTTCATGTCTTGACCTGAATTGTGTTAATTAAGATAGTTATAGTTCTAATTGTTTTAATTAAGAATTGTGTTAATTAGCTAGTAATAGTTATATATATATATATATATATATATATTGGAATGCAAATGCATTAGTTAATGTATATGGACTAGTTAGTGATGAGTGTGTGTGCAATTTATGTATTCTGGAATTAGTGAATGCAGGGAGCTGGCTGGGGAAGGGATATTGTAACAGAATTTAAAAAAAAACACTTTAACGTCTTTCTTTATCAAACAAACGTTAAAAGTTTACATTTAACGTCTGTTGTTTACAACAACAGACGTTAAAAATAGCACTTTTAACTTCGGTTAAATAAAAGAACCAACGTTAAAGGTGTTACATTTATTGTCAGTATAATAAAAGACAGACGTTAAATGTAAACTTTTACGTCTATTCTAAACAGACGTTAAAAGTCACACATTTAATGTCTGATGTATTAACGTCTGGCTTTTATGAAACGTTAAAAAGTACTTTTAACAAATATAAAAAATGCTTCCTACACTAGTGCTAACATAGTCTTTGGGGGTCCTGTATAAAGCTTCCTCTGGAGGATCAATTGAATCCATCTGAACCAAGTTCAACTATTACGGGGCTTATTGATATGATGTCTGATTAGCTGAAATAGGTAGAAACAAGTTCCAAGGTTGTTCTCCAACATAATCTCTAAGTAACTTTGTCTAAACTACCATTTAGCCCATCGTATGATATGTTATGATGTGTCGTACAATCACCTATAGATTTGCACTAAAATGTAATCTTTAGCCTATCAGCTTGATGGCCAACGGTGAGATCCTACCCATCAATTTTTTGTGTGCTAACAAATAGAAAAATAAAAAATGCACCTCTAAAGTGAGTTTATATCTAAAGTAGCAAATCCTTAATTTGATAAAGTACATATAGATTTCAACTATTAATATTTGAAGGTAGATGCATCCTTATTTGTTTACTTTAGACACAAACTCAACTTAAAAGTAGGGGAGTTCATATTCAAACCAATCCAAAAAACCGCAAAATCGATCCAAAAAAATCGAAAATCGATGTGAACCGAATTTAATTGGATTTTTTTGGATCTGTTTTGGAGAGAACCGATCGGTTCGATTTTCCATTGGAGGTTCAGGAATCGAACTGATACCTTGTACATATGTTTTTAACATGCCCGTTTAATGCCCTCTTGTTGTCGTTTTGATGCTTTTTAACATAAGTGACCTACTTTTAGAAACTATATACCAAAATAACATACTTTTGAAACAATTTACCAAATTAACCCACTTTTTGACACTGTGGAATTAAAAATTAATTTTTTTTGCTGACTGGGTGGCGCTAGTTTGACTGGTGCCATTAACTTTTTGACCTGTCATGTGGCAGGTCCTTGTTGGCCAGTCAATTCTGAAAAAAAAATTAAAATTATTTTTAATGAAATAATCAAAAAAAAAAGGGAAAATGGGGCGAGGCCACTCACCTGGTGGTGATACGTGGCGGTGGCGCCCGTCCCCCACACAACCACTTATTCTACCCCCAACCCCATATATATATATATATATATATAGATATATATATATATATATATATATATATACCCCCATCTGGGGATGCCCTCCACTCCACCATTGGATTTGTCATTTCTGTCAAAAAAAATTCACTCACTCTCCAATATTTTACTACACTCTTTTAAGTAAATATTAAGTTATTTCTGATATAATATTTTAATTATTTTATTAATTATTATATATTCATTTACCAATATTCTACTACTTTTTATCACACTCTTCTTTATCAAAAAAAATTCTGAAAGTTTTTAATTTAATTTTTATAATACCCTATTTTTATCATTGTGTTTTTTCTTATGTTTTTTTTTTTTTGTGCATTCAGAAGGTGCTCATAATATCTTCTACAGTTTACTACAGCTTTTTCTTTACTACACTCTATTAGTATCAAATTTTAAGTTTAGGTAAATATTATAATTTTGTTATATCATTTTTTTTTAATTTATTAGATATTGTGTACCCAGTCTTCGTCATTTCTTCTACACTTTTTTTACATTCTATTTTATCTATAATTTTGTTGGAAGTTTAAAATTTTAATTTTTAGTATACCACATTTCTATCATTTTATGTAATCTTGATGTTTTAATTTTTATTATTATTTTATTTTTATTGTTAATTATAGTAGCAGTTTGTTTTTTTATTTTTATTTTATTAATATATTTTTTTTATTATTATTAAAGCAATTATTGATGTAGTTTATGATCATACAATAATAATATCATACTAACATTTGCATATCCACCTGAATATATATATATATATGGCAACTGTATTTTATAGAAAAATTTACATACTATACACGTCAAGACATTAGTTTAATAGGCAACTGGCCAGTAGCAACTGAACAAAACAACCAACACCGCGTATATCATAAGAAGTTGAGAATTGTAACCCTGCCTTTGTCTGGGAGTTGACCGCAGACAGAACTGAATCCTATGGGGCATCAGCTCCTCACCCTCAGGCACCACGTCCTTCATTAACTATAAACACTCTTGACAAACCATATCTAATAAAATAATATAAATATGATATAAAAAATTAAAATATTTACCTAAACTTATAAATGATAGTAATATAGTGTAGAAAAAAATGAGTTTAGTAAAGTGTAGGAGAATGGGGGGAATTTTGAATTTGGAATGAAAGAAAAATTGGTATTGTGTGTTGGATGAGGGGGAGCCGTGCTGGGGGTTTATATAGTAGGGAAGGGGGATGGAATGGGTAGGGTGGGAGGGGGGGACGGCACCACGTGTCACCACCAGGTGAGTGACGCTGCTACAACTAGCGTCAAAAGTGGTGCCTATTGCAGTGGCGTCACTCACCTGGTGGTGACACGTGGCACTACCCCATTTTTCCTTATTTTTTCATTAAAAATAATAATTTTTTTTTTCAGAATTGACTGGCGAACCAGGTCCTGCCACGTGGCAGGTCAAAAAGTCAATGGCGTCAGTCAAACTGGATCCACCCAGTTAGCAAAAAAATTAATTTTTTTATTCCAGTGTCAAAAAGTGGGTTAATTTGGTAAATTGTTTCAAAAGTAGGTTATTTTGGTATATAGTTTCTAAAAGTGGGTCACTTTGGTTAAAAAGTCTCGTTTTGATGCTGTCGTTTTGATGTAATGGTATTTTCTTATTTCACTAATTCACTCGCTCTCATTGAACCTGCAAATCCCTTCCCTAACCCTAAAAGTCTCACTTCCGTAACTCAGAAAGAAGAGTCTCCCTCCCCTCTGGCCGTCGCCAGCTCGCCATCGGCTCCTCTCGCTGCCACCTCGCGTCCCTCTCGCAGCCAGCTCGCGCTACTTCTCGCCATCCCTTCTTGCTTCGCCACCGCCTCATGCTCCTTCTCTCTGCTCGCCCGCCGTCGCTGCTTCTGGTGACAGGTGAGTGCATGGCATCTTCTCCCTCTAGGGGGGACGGTGCCATGTGTCACCACCAAGTGAGTAGCGCCGCTGCAACTAGCGTCACAAGTGGCACCTGTTGCAGTGGCGCCACTCACTTGGTGGTGACACATGGCGCCGCCCCATTTTTCCTTATTTTTTTCATTAAAAATAATTAAAAATATTTTTTTTCAGAATTGACTTGCCAACCAGGTCCTGCCACGTGGCAGGTCAAAAATTCAATGGCGCCAGTCAAACTGGCTCCACCCAGTCAGCAAAAAAAAATAATTTTTTATTCCACAGTGTCAAAAAGTGGGTTAATTTGATAAATTGTTTCAAAAGTAGGTTATTTTGGTATATAGTTTCTAAAAGTGGGTCACTTTGGTTAAAAAGTCTCGTTTTGATGTTGTCGTTTTGATGTAATGGTATTTTCTTATTTCACTAATTCACTCGCTCTCATTGAACCTGTCAAATCCTTTCCCTAACCCTAAAAGTCTCACTTCCGTAACTCAAAGAAGAATCTCCCTCCCCTCTGGCCGCCGCCAGCCCGCCATCGGCTCCTCTCGCTGTCACCTCGCGTCCCTCTCGCAGCTAGCTCGCGCTCCTTCTCGCCCTTCTTCCTTCTCGTCGTCCCTTCCTCGCTTCGTCGCCGCCTCACGCTCCTTCTCTTGCCGCCGCCGCCGCCGCTTCTCGGTGACAGTGTGAGTGCATGGCGACTTCTCCCTCCCCTTCGTTTGTACACTTTGTTTCTTGCTTTGGATTTTAATTTTATTTTTTTATTTTAACTGAGAACTTTTTCATTATTTTGATTGTTTTTCCTTTTGACCACAATATGTATTTTGTGATGTTGGGTCGAAACTTCTAATTGTTTTGGATGTTTCAAAATAACCCAGGAGATGCAATTTAGGAGACTAGGCATCCGGGTTGGACTTCTTGCGGCCTTCTAATGTTCAAATAAATGTGATATCAGTTGTCTAACACATAATCTGCAGATTTTATGTTACTTTTTTTTTACGAGCATATTATATGATTCTTATAATATGTTATTTAACTAATGATGTGTGGCTAAAAATCGAACCAACCAAACCGCATTTAATTGGATCGGATATTTTTTAAGAAGTCATCCAAACCGAACCGAACCGCATATACTTTTTTACTTCGGATCGGATGATTTTTTCCCTCAAAACCAAACCGTGAACCCCCTATTTAAAAGGAACCTTATCTTAAAAAAAATATCAAAAGAGCATGTTACTAATATTTCTTTAACAATATCATATCATTCATTAATTATTACAACCATACTACAATAAGTATTTGATAAAAAAATATTCATATAATTTATAATTAAACATCAAATTTAGTTTTGATTCACAATGTAAAAATCTTAATTTCCTATTCAATAACATATTACTAAATATATTTATATTGATTTTATTTTTGAATAATAATACAAAAGAGATCTACCTACACTAAATTAAAATTAAACTAAAAAAATCATAAATTTTTGGGCTGTTTAACTTTAACAGGCCCACCATAATAGAAGTTGCGGTAGTAAAGCCAAGCACAATAGATTGGTGTAGTTGCGACTCCACAACTGTTTGATTTTTGTGCATAGTACAGTGTGGACTGTGGAGAAAGAAAAAACATACATTGCTAGGGTTTATCGTTTGGTTCTTCTGCGTCTGCGAAAAAATGACAAAGTTCAGGAAGCTGGGTCGACCCACAGGTCATCGAATGTCCATGCTCGGGTTAATCAATAATATTACATTCAATTCAAAACCTCAAATTTGTTAACTTTTTTGTCTGCTGAATTATGGGTATTAACCATGGTCTCGCAATTGGTGAAGCACGAGTGCATCGAAACTACTGTTGCCAAGGTACTATTTCGATATGTTTTGGGTTTTTTTAAATAGCTTGAATGCATTTTCGTTTTAAAAATGTGCTATTTACAAGTTGATGAATTTGAAAGATTGAAATTTGGCTTAATAGTTTTTTTTTTATAAAAGATAATTTTTATTTAAGAAGTTTGTAATTTGATTGGAGGCGAAAGAGATCAGAAGACTTGCGGATAATATGGTACAGCTTGGAAAGGAGGTTGGTAACACTTTTTTTTTCTTCAAGTTATTTGTTGGTTATCTTGCTCCTACCTTACAAGTTTGTTTAGATTCATGTTTAATTAATTTACACAATTAGACTAACTAGTATGCAATTAGATTAATTGAGTACCTTCTTTTTTATTTGTGTTCAAAGATGTGTGGATCGAGGTCACGGCCTTAACTATATTGGTTAGTAAGTTATGTTTTTAAAGAAGAACGGATTCTATTGGTTCTAGGTTAAGAGTAGTGAATTTTGGAAATATTATACCTTTTGTGTTTGCTAAAATTGTGCTTGTGAGATTGTAAAGTTGAGTGTAGCTGTTTTCCTTAACTTCAAATGCGTGCTTTGAAATTTAAACTCTGTTTTTGTTATCTGCAACTATTATTTAAAGGCAGTGTGTATGTTGCTATGAGTATGACAGGTTCAGTTTTGAAATTTGAATTGGCAGCAAAGACGAAAAGCTACACAGATCTCCTCAATCCTTGCTTCTAACTTTTAGGGGCATTTGGGTCTGGCTGAAAAATTAATCAATTGGATAAAAAACACCCTATGCCATCTCATATACTTTGTGTTACACATTTCTCAATTTTGTATGTTCGTACATCACTATTTTTCTTTTCAATAAGGGCAATGGCAAGTGGGGGATCCTAATGTGTTTATTCTTTCCCTTGCGTACTTATATATTTGAGTTTGTGATACTTTGTGTTCTTCATTCATTCTTTTATGATGAGTTAATAATCTGCATGAAAACACTATTGTGTTTGCTGTTCTCATATGAGCTATTATGTTGTATTATTTACTTTCATTGAGCGTGTTTATTACATTTTACATTTGTCTGATATGGCTGCCTTTTTCTACCATTAGTTACTATTGTGAGAGTTATTTTTATATGCTTTGTAACAACTAACAGGTTCATTGGCCGAGAAAATAAGCTTAGGCAGGCAAAGCCACCGACGCCTCAACGATCCCTGGACTCGATCTCGTCTCACCCGGCAGTTTGCACCTCCTAAAGAGGAAAAATCTTAAATTGATTTGTAATGCATTGCAATGTAATGCTGTTGATACTTGTGGGTGTGTGTGTATTTTGTTTTTATATCGTTATCCCCCCAATAGTATGTGATATCTGAATTTTGGCCTTCTCTATTTCATCTGTCTCCATTATGGCTTACAATAATAAAATTATTTTCTGCATTCTACTAGAGGAAAGTGTTCACTGCTATGTAAAAATAATGACTTAAATTGTAATCTTAGAACCGTTTTCACTTCTCTCTTCCAGTTGTTTTGGTGCTATGCTTGCTCATTTGCTTTCATTGGAACTTAATAGTTTTATTGTAATCTAAAAATAAATCAATTGTTTTCAGCTTAAAAGGGAAACAAGTTAAGGGAATCAATTAGTCCTTAAATTTGACCTAAGAACTTGTTGAGAAATTCCAAAAGGTATTTTCCCTTGGGTTCCTTAAGCCTAAATCAATAACTTCTTATCCCACCTCATACCGTTCCCTCTACTTTTAAGAAGACCAAGCTTAAAGTTGCTTGATTGCAATTGCATTCTAGTCGTATTCTACTACTGAATCATAGAAATTTTTTACGTTTGCCAGTTGAAGTTCCTACAACGGTGCTCTGTTTGCATGGGATTTCCATAACTTTGAATGCATTGCACGGCAATGTGAGTCCTGGGAGTCGTTGCTAACAATGCTTGTCAAATAGGAAAAGCTAGAAGCTTGCATGCTCAGAAGCAGAAAAATATTCAAATATTAATTAGCGCTTTGCTATTAGCATCTTGTTTTTTGCTATTCACACCTTGCAACACCTTTTTTAAATCCCCCCCCCCCCACCATTTCATTTCATTGGCATAACCTCCGGAATTTACTTTCCGGAAGTATCTGGAAATGCAATTCCGGAAACCCAACTATACATCCGGAAATGCAATTCCGGATGAGTAAATGTCATAGTTTGGCTGGCGACCGGATTATAATTTCCAAAGACTTTACAGATTATACTTCCGAATTTTGTTTTCGGGATGAGAATGGTCGGATGTACAATTTACACATTCGGAAACACAATTTCGGATATGTTAAAATTTTCACATCCCGAATTGTGTTTCTGGATGTGTAAATTGTACGTCCAGAAATTAGTTTCCGGAGGTGTAAAAAATCCTGATTCAGTTTTTCAAAAATAACTTAATGTTGTCTTTTTGTTATTTCTTATGATGCGTATAGATTTAAGGTTGTGTTCGGTGGTTATGGAAGATTATTTTGCCAGTTGTTTTGAGGATGAGGATGTGGAAGATTCTTTTGTTCTCCTTGGATGAAGTTTTTATTTAACATCTTTCATTTTTTAACCAAGTAACATAACATCTTAGGTTTAGGTGTTTAATTTTTGTATGGAATGTCATGTTACAGATGCACAGTTGGTGGTTTATAGAACATTAAAAAGCGGCATAGACTATCAACCAAACTAATTTCAATTTACACATCCGAAAACACAAATCCGGATGTGAAAAATTTAACACATCCGTATTTGTGTTTCCGGATGTGTAGTTGGGTTTTCGGAATTGCATTTCCGAACACTTCCGGAAAGTAAATTCCGGAGGTTACGCTAATGAAACGAAAGGGTATTTTGGGGAAAAATTAAAAAAGGTGTTGCTAGGGGTGGAAGTAGGCAGGTCGCCCGACAGGGGCCTATGGCCTGGCCTGTTTGTAGCCTGGCCTGGCCTATTTAATAAAAAGGCCGGGTAAAGGCTTTTTCAAAAGCCTTTTTAGATAAATAGGCTAGGCTTGAGCTTCAGAAAAAGCCTACGAAGCCTGATAGACTGGCCTGATTAATATTACTTTTAAATAAATATTAAATATATATATAATAAAATATATAACAGATAATAATAATCAAATTAGACAAAACATAAAGTAGAAAGCCTATATTAAGGCTTGTGGCCTTATTAATGCCTTCACAAGAAATAGGCCTATTTAGCACCAGGCTTGTGGCCTTATTAAGGCCTTCACAAGAAATAAGCCTTTAAAAAGGCTTTCAGGCCAGGCCAGACTTTTAAAAAGGTCAGGCCAGGCCTTAAAAAAAGCCTATATCAAGTAATAGGCCAGGCTTAGACTTGATATTTTTGAAACAGGCCAGGCCTATTTAGCTAAAGCCTGGTCTGACCTGACCTACTTCCACCCCTAGGTGTTGCAAGGTGTGAATAGCAAAAAGTAAGGTGTTAATAACAAAACACTATTAATTAAAGGCTGATAACATGAGCTTTCTTCTGCTTTTTGGGGTTATTAAATCCAAAACCCAATAATTTGAACATATATTATGAACTTGTCATCATATCTATCTTTTGGTTAATTAAGAATATATTTGTCTATCAAAAAGTTTATAACAGCGGTTTGTTTTAAATATTCTACATTGCAGAGGTTTGATGCAACAACACTGAATGTCTAAATCTTAGCTTTGTCACTGTATATTATATTATTTAACAAGAAAAGGCCAACAATGTTGGAGGTCGCTTGATAAGGTTATGGGACAAACAAAAATCTACCCTATTTTTTCCCCACTCATTTCCCCACACATTATTATGGGACATACAAAAATGTACCCTATTTTTTCCCCCCTCTTTTATGGAAGAAGTTTCCAATTCTTTCTTTTGGACAAGTAATGAAGTGGATAAAGTTGTCAAAGTGGTCCTACTCCTACTCACTCACATATAAAAAAAAATGTTAAAAACTCTTCCCTAGCCTAAAATGAAAAGCAAATGGCTAGAACTTGGACGCACTAATCTGCTTCGTCATAAACCACAAGCCTGAAACCTTAGAATCAAACCTTTACCTTTGAGTTGCTTTGCTTGCAATACAGTATACATACTGTCTTTGCAAATGGAAATTTCTTCCCAACACTATTTTCCTCCACCACATGTCTTAACTTCAGTGTAAAGACTAAAAGACTGGTAAAATATACAAAAGGGTAGAAGGGAATGGAGATGGTCAACTGGTGCAAATATGTTGCTTTGCTGATTGATAACTAATAAGCAATATTTTTATTATGGTTAATTAATCTTCTTATTGCAGTTTTGACGAATTTTGTTTGTGTTAAGACCATTGGTTTGGTGAAATAGTCTATGAAAGGACACTTAAACGAATGTAATCAATTTGAAGGATGATTAACTATAATCACTTTAAAAGAATGAAAACACAAAAACAATAAACTAGTGCCTTGTGTAGTTGTCTGGCAGCTAATTAGGTGTTTGATGTTGCCACTCAGTTTCTTCAAATGTAGATGAACTTCAATATTATATTAAACAGGGAGAAAATTAAAATAATGATATGAGAGTTTACCTACTATGGATACAAAATTAACCATATCAAGCATTTTTAAGAAAAAAACTAAAATTAGGGAGGGAATGCAAACCCTGACCATGCAAAACAATCCTAGATCAGGGGCTCAAAGCCCTATAGGGTAGGATCTAAAAGTAAAAAGCATTAACAATTTTCCTTGTTTAAAGGGCATGTTTCATGTTGAAAAAAATACGAATAATTAAGTTTGCTATTTGGCCCGGGACAAGGGATTGGGACACGTGGTCACCTTTACTCTGAATCTAATAAACAATTGTTTTCATTAACCTAATCTTAGCAAGTATCAACAACTCTCGCTATAACGACATTTTTTGTTCTTTTTTGGCTTTTAATAAATGCTTCTAATAGCAAAACTCCGATTTAATCATGGACAAAATAATGGTAGGTTTCATAATTCTAAAGGTGAATGTAATAATCTTATTTGCACCTAAACTATATTAACTAGGATGAATGATTCTGAGAAAATTCTAATTGCCCATTTGCTCTTCAAAGGAGTTAAATGATATTAACAGCCATCGCCACGCATACTTTCCCTGACTATTGACTTCAACAGCCAATGAGAGTAAATATATGGTGTCAACCGTCAACAAACAAGGGTTGGTCCAGTAAAAAAAAAAAACAGTAGTTGACGCAATTAGTATTTAGTAAGGGTAAACCATGTCACCTAAATAAATTCTGAATCCATCGTTGCTAGTGAATTAGTTTATGCACATATGTCATGTTTTACCTTTTTTTTTTTGGTAGAATATGTCATGTTTTACCTGGAGACAAGACAACCATCCCATCCCAATACTAAATTATATTCTAGGAAAAATGCTACTTGAAAAAAGGTATTACTATACTTTAATTACCAAAGTGTGTTGGTCCATATATACATCAAAAAAAAAATGTGTTGACCCATATGTCAAAAAAAAATGTTGGTCTAAATGGAAAGAGTTTGATTCCCTTAAACATGTGATTTTGAATTGGATCACCGAATTAATATGTATAGAGAAAACATTATACTATTACCTATTAGATCGGAGGATATGAAACAAAAATATTACTATACTCTAATTTCATTGATGTGCTGCATGATAAGCAAAGCATGTCTTTTTTGTATTATAGTGGCTTGTCAACTAAAAAGTAATAGTTAATTTTAGCAGGATTGTAAAGCAAAATGGTTTTTACTCCTAGAATGATCCTGAAAAATACAAGGCAAAAAAAAAAAAAAAGAGAGAGAGAATCATGAATAATAATATAATAAAATTAAAGAAAAAGAAAATGAGAGATATGGGAGAGTTGGTGAGTACCAAAAACTAGAATGAAACTGAAAGACTAAGGAAAAATTCTGAAGGACGTTACTCTGTCATCCTGTCTATATGGACTCAACCCACCCCAACTATGCCATCAAGTGTGTGTGTGTCTTCACCTTCTCTCTGTTCATCACAAACTTCCAAAAGGTGTCTGTTTTTCTTCCTTGGTTTCTGGGTCTTGAGGATTATGTTTTTTGCCTGCTGTTGTAAATTTACACCATATATACTATGAACTCGTTTTTCTCTTCCTTCTACTTACGCTTATGTCAACTCTTTTTCTTATCAATATATTGAAAACCAATTCATATCAATGCATATCATCATATATTTGCAACTTTAAACTAATGATATACACCTTTGTCTCATGGTCTATATTATTTTCCAATTTCCATATATTTTGTAATTTGTCATGATTTGATCATATACTTAAACATGGTTTCTGGGAATAATTGTAGTTTAGTTTTTGAGTAGTTGTTTGAGCCATTTCTTTCAGTTAATCAGTTTCTTTGTTGGGTCTGGACCAGTTGATTAAAGTTGGTTCTTTATTTGTGTAGATCAGATGTTGCATGTCCCTGTAGCTGATAATAGTTTAATATGAGAGGAACAATAATGGGTACTTCTCCTCATCATGGAGTTGAAGCTCGACACCGTTTGCCTGCATCCATGTAAGTTTCTTCTCCCCTACACATTCTGATTTACCCTCTTTAATTTGTCAGGATCATAAAATCGGTGCTCTTTACAAAGAGTTATCCCAATAGCTTGAACAGTTCACCTATTTAAGATCAATTATCTTAAGAGTGGGGCTTAGGACCCGTTTGGAGGGTAGGATAAGATAGACAGAATGGGATAAGCTATCTTATCGTCTCTTAATGTGTGATTTGGTTAGCCAACGGGACATGATAATTCATCATATTGCTTATCTTATCCTGCTCATTAGTTAAAAATTTTATCTTATTGAAAGCCTCGGATTAGAAACTGGGAGGATAGGATAAGAGCTTACCCTATCCACCTCTCTTACTCAATTCATCATTATCATATTCTAACTACCAAAGTAGCCATTAGTATCTATTAGTGCTTCATACATGGATTATGTTCATAATAGAATGTTATTAAAACTTACTAAAAGGCAATTCTGTGTTTATTCTCACTCTCAGCCATGAAGGTTAAAAAGACATAAGGGAATGGAGGAATCCCAAACCCAAAATTGGAGGGTTTGGATGAATGAAGTGGTTTGAGTTACCAATTTATCATTTTTAATCATTCCACTTCATTATTTAGGAAACTCTCAACTCCACTACTAACCAATCCACTCCATCCATAATTCAAACATAGCCTAAAGTTTAATCTTTGTTGTTCCTATTCTTTTTATAAAATTTAAATTTAAGCATAAGATTGGAAGGTCTGTGCATTGTTCATGTTTCAAGCCTAAAAGCCCTTGCGTGTTGGATGTTATATAAATAAACATAGCCCTTGGACTTTACTTTTCACATTATAGGTAGGACCCATGATTTTTATATTACACATGAAGTTCTGTTTGAGGTTAAAAGGCCAACCCTTTTCTTTTCCCTGGGAAATTTTAATATGCAAGCTTGCTGTTTAATTTGCTTATCGGGTAGACAAAGCAAGTATCTGGGGTGTTACTTGGTTCCATGCACCTGGTAGGATTTTAACTTTTAAGTATTTCGTAATGTTGTCAAATCCTTTTCATACGCTGGGAGGAACCTTTATAGAGTTAACATTTTGTGTGATCCGTGTCACTCTTGAAGATATCTTCAGGAATTGACAATGACTTTTTATCTCCAAATATTTCTTATGTACAGTCGAAGGAACAAACCAGTTTCATGTCAGTCTCCACTCTCGATTTTTTTCTTGCTTTTGCATAAATCTATATGTATCAGACAGAACAAAATATATATCTTCTGTTTTATATTTTATTTATTTTATATATCGAACAAACATGAGATTAAAAAGTGAAATATTTTAGTTTCACCTTTTTAGTAGAACCAAAGAGAATAACTCAACTTGTATGGAAAAGACGTTGTTGGAACGAATCTATGTTTTCCAAAGGAATTAATCTTTAATCATATGTTCGAAAAGAACAATTCAGACAAACAAAATAATATTAAATTTACCGAAATACCCTTTATAATATATATTATTTAATATATAAATATACAATATATAATTTTGTATAATTATATAGAGAGACAGGACAGAGAGGAGAGAGAAAGAGATAGAGAGGAGAGAGGGAGGGAGGAGAAAGAGGAAAGAAATAGAGAGGAGAGAGGGAGGGAGAAAGAGGAGAGAGATAGAGAGGAGAGAGGGAGGGAGATGAGAGAGATAGAGAGGAGAGAGAAGAGAGAAGAGAGAAGGTTGAAGAGGAGGTTAACTTTTTGAAAAAGAACTTTTCAAACAAACTATTTAAATTTTTACAAATCAAACGCACCCTTTATATTTTTATGCGCGACACTCTACCTTATTTACCTTTGTCAGCATTAATTGTATCCACAATCATCTGCATATGTGAGCAGTATTCATACCAATATAAAGCAGCATAGCCAGCAGGCCCACCATCCATGGTAGTTGGCCTATATCAACAAAAGATTTTAGATTTATTGGTGCCATATGATATACGAGACTAATGTTCGTTGCACAAATAAACCCTTAATAATTGAGTCATTAAACTTTTTTTTTTAAATGAGTCAATTTCTATACAATCTGCTCGCAAGAAAGTGCAATAATCAGTTTTAATTTCCTCTCTAAACTTGGAGGTTTCACATTTTAAAAAACATGTGGACCCTTGTGATTCTAGAAATAATAGAGAGAAGAGCAAGAATAACATTTTTTTGGCATGCCTCACCATTTTAGAATTATAAAGTTCTGTGTTGGGGTAAACCCATGAACATTTTATGATATAATACTTATATATTGACTGAATTTTTTGCGTATGAAAGCATACTCTGAAATCTGAAGGTCTCGGTACCAAAAAAAGAAATCTGAAGTTATGAGATTTTTCGTGGATCTACAGTAATGTCTTCTAGCTCCTTCATCACCTTTGTAGGCCCAAGAATGGATCAATTGTGATTGCTTAGAGCTTAAGAAGGATTAATTATGTACTTCAAATTCATATATACTTTATGAATATTCAAGAATGGATCGCTTATGCTTTCTTAAAGCTTAAGAACGATTATATGGACATATTAGATTTGTAAGAATGATAAAATTTGCATTTCATTACTAACAGAATGATTATAGTATATATTTACATGATACTGGATTTGATGTTGATTTGAAATTCAAACCCCAGCATTTAAGGGTTTGATAACAAAATGATTGACAAGAGTTACTAAGTAATTCCACCATGAGAAAATCACTCTTTAGGCTTTGATGAGGTTGACTTGTCTATTACACACCAATAAAACTCTGTTAAGACTCCCCTGAAGTGAGTTTGATTGTAAAGTAAGTAAGTAAGGATGTATTTATCATTGATTAATTAAAGTGGATTGAAATTTCGATGTATTGTACCTAATCTAATCAAATGTGGATATACCTTTACTTGTTGAATTTACACTGAAGTTAATTTTAGAGGAGCTTTTTCCATAAAACTCATATGCATTTGTTTCTAATGTAACCTTTTTTGTTATATCTAGTAAATTTGTTCATGAATGATTACCTGTTACAGTGAAGATGTTTACAAACGAAGACTCTCAAGAAGTAAAACAAGAGATGTAGAAAAGCCTTTTCTCATATCTACCCAGGATAGGAGCTCAAGATGCAAGTTTTCTTTCTTAAAACTTATCCTATTGGTAACCATTTGCGGCACTTTTGTAACACTCCTGTACTCTCCAGAGGTTTACAATACCAACCATTTATCAAGCTCTGGCTCTCGGTAAGTATTACTATATACACATGCAATTGCAACATTCAAGTATCTTCCCTAATAGGTTTTCTTTTTCTTTTTCTTCCTATGCAAAATGATGCAAACACTCCATTCTCTCATGTGCTAAAGCTAATTTAAGACATCCAAAACTTTGGTATAGTTAATTTTGTAACCCCTTAAAAGTTTTGAGTCGACATTATATGAAAAATTCATATTTCTCTTACTCTGAGGTCACTTAAGAATCTCACCTTATGATATTCTAAAATATTTAAATTTGTAAGTTAGCAAATTCTTTTCTGCAATTATCATATCACCTAGTAATCTGATTTCTAGAGATGTGAAACAACCATTTTCTGTATAGTAAAAATGGAGTTAAGCAAAGAACCATGATGCCTGATTTACATAGTCCATGCCTAATTTTATGAACAGGTGGATATGGGGTAGCTCAGATCCTCGGTACATATCAAATGTAGATATTGACTGGGATGATATATTGAAAATTACTAAGAAGCTGACAGGGAAAAATGAGTTTCAAGGGATTGGTCTTCTAAATTTCAATAAGACTGAAATAACTCACTGGGAGCATATTATTCCTGATGCTACACATGTTGTTCTCCACCTGAACTATGCTGCAAAAAATGTGACATGGGAATCCTTGTACCCTGAATGGATTGATGAGGAAGAAGAAACTGAAGTTCCTGTTTGCCCTTCTTTACCAAGTCTTAGATCTCCTGGTATAAGACTTAATCTCATTGCTGTCAAGCTTCCTTGTCGACGAAATGGAGGAAATTGGTCTAGAGACGTTGCGCGTTTGCACCTGCAGCTTGCAGCAGCTGGCCTTGCAACCTCTTTCAAAGGCAATTACCCGGTTTATGTGCTCTTCATTACCAACTGCTTTCCAACACCAAATTTTTTTACCTGCAAAGAACTAGTTGGACGCGAAGGGAATGTATGGTTGTACAAGCCAAACTTGAGTGTTTTGAGAGAAAAGGTCCAGCTTCCAGTAGGATCTTGTGAACTTGCACTTCCTATGAGAGGCAAAGGTAAGTTATATACTCTCTTTCTCTCTCACGCACTCTTGAGACATAACACCATAATTATAGTATATGCCTTCAAAAGTATGGTTATATGTGTTTCACTTGTTTAACACATACTTTTGGATCAATTTTCCATTGCACAATAATGGTGATTTTGATGTTTGTTGAAGACCCTCAAAGCCAATTAACAGAACTGAAGATTTGAGGTTTTGAAGAACCAAGAAAATGGACTCTTTGTTTGCTTTAAACATACTATAATCTCAACCATGATCATGAGAAATAGAATTTTATCTTTGCATTGTGCTTATTCCTTATTCTATCATGTTATTGTCATCATATTTTTCTTATCATATAGTTGACATGAAAGGAATTGAATTAATTGGATGCAGAGCTGGTTTACAATGGAAATGTTCATAGAGAAGCCTATGCAACAATTCTGCATTCAGCTCATGTTTATGTTTGTGGAGCCATAGCTGCTGCACAAAGCATCCGCATGTCCGGTTCAACTCGAGACCTTGTGATACTTGTTGATGAGACAATAAGTGGTTATCACAGAAGTGGTTTGGAAGCAGCAGGGTGGAAAGTTAGAACAATACAAAGAATCAGAAACCCCAAAGCTGAAAAAGATGCTTACAATGAATGGAACTACAGCAAGTTCAGGTTATGGCAGCTGACAGATTATGACAAGATAATTTTCATTGATGCAGATTTGCTGATATTAAGAAACATAGATTTCCTATTCGGAATGCCTGAGATCACTGCTACTGGAAATAATGCCACACTTTTTAACTCAGGTGTCATGGTGGTTGAGCCATCAAATTGCACATTCCAGCTCCTAATGGATCATATTAATGAGATTGAGTCTTACAATGGAGGGGACCAAGGGTACTTGAATGAAATATTTACATGGTGGCATAGGATACCAAGACACATGAACTTCTTGAAGCATTTTTGGGTTGGTGATGAGGAAGAGAAGAAACAAATGAAAACTATGTTATTTGGTGCTGACCCTCCAATTCTTTATGTCCTTCACTACCTAGGCATGAAGCCATGGTTATGCTTCAGGGACTATGATTGTAACTGGAATGCTGATATATTTCATGAGTTTGCAAGTGATGTTGCACATGAAAAGTGGTGGAGGGTGCATGATGCTATGCCTGAGCCTTTGCAGCAGTTTTGCATGTTGAAGTCAAAGCAGAAGGCACAGTTAGAGTGGGATCGTAGGCAAGCTGAGATAGCAAATTACACAGATGGGCATTGGAGAATTAAAGTTAAAGATAGGCGCTTGAAGAAATGTATAGATAACTTGTGCAACTGGAAAAGCATGTTGAGGCACTGGGGAGAGACAAATTGGACAGATGATGAGTCTTATACTCCAACACCACCTGCTATTACCACATCATCTCTTTCTGGTTTGTGAGTTATGAGTTTCACTTTCAATTTTCCTCACATGTGTTAAGGCTCCTAGTATTAGGAACAAAAGGATAAAGGAAAATTTTTCCTCCTCATCTTTTTATGCATAAAAGTGGTGTACTCTACTGTCTGATCATATTGTATCAAATTTTATCACCACAATTCAATTTACAGGAATTTACATGAATGAATCAATAATGTATGGTGCTATTTCTTGGGTTTGTCTTTGTGATATTATGTTGTGAATAGAGCAAGAGCAATAACACAGTCAGGTAGCTAGGTACTAAGTGGGGTTAAAACCATCTCACTGATATTTGGCATTTGATCCTCTGCAGCCAATCTCTCTCCAGCATTAATGTGAATCGTTGGATGCATGTACCAATTTATCTGAACCGTTAGATGCATTTGCATTCCCGATGCTCATGGGTTACCACATGTGATATTGTACACAAACTTTATTTGTATCGTTGGAGAGAATCCAAATACCAATATTTGGACTTTGGATTCAATCACACCACTTGGATCTACTTAATGTATGTTTGGAACAGCGATTGAAAATCGCGTTCCAAACTGAATCACAGTAAACATGACAAAGTTGTAATTAAAAATGCATCAAAAGCAGAAACAACCCTTTTTTGCTTATGCGTCACGTCCAAGTTGGACGTGATTCCAAACAAGTTCTTGGAGTATGTTTGGATTCATCATGAAAAGTAAATCATTTCAATAATCAATTATATCGATTATAATAATATTATTTTTATGATTATACATGTTTGCTGAAAAAGATTTTAACATAATCTATTTTATTTTATTGACATAAAAATTACTTGCATATATTAAATGGCCAAAAGAGATTTGAAATAATACAAAATGTTATTTGATTAAGGGTAAAATGGTATCTTTATTCCAAACTTTTGAAATAAGTTGAAATAATCTGTTTCAGCTATAATTTTAATGCCCAAAACTAGAACTTAGCAAAAAAAAACATACGGCTTTTGTGCATTAATTTTTGTATCGTTTACCCAAACAGATCTGAGTATAAAATAAAAGTTGTTTTCGTATTTAAAAGTTGTTTGATGACAATGATAAATGCCATTCACCCCATGGGCAACATATTTGTGATTGATCTAACTCGTGCTAAGATTCCTGCCATAAAAATGTTTGATAGAAGCTTTCAACTAAGAGCATTTCTAATAGGAGTTACTTAAGAAGTGAGAAAAGGTTCTTACACAGTAACAATGTTGGAGCACTAGTGACATGACATCCAGCTATAAGTATATTGTTTATAGAAGTAACTGGTTCCTATAGAAACATTCTAACTTTTTAGCTGCACCATTAGAATGGAGAGTTGGCTAAAGTAATATAAAGTAAAAAATGGCAATATGCTTGTTGATTGAAAAGAAGCTTCCAAAGAATTTTCGGGCTAATTCAAGTATTACTATTGTCTACTTACTTAACAGGCTTCCAACAGGGGTTAGAGAAAGAGACTATCAAAGGATTCGTCCACAAGACGCAACAATCAACACAAGAGAAACACCAGTAAAATAAAAGGTTTCTGTAGTTAAACACAATATCACCCATGAAAGAGAGTGAGAGAGTAAGACACGAGTGAAATAGGGTCTGGGTAAGGAAAGAAGGTAACTTCAACAATCAAACAAACAGGAGTGGGAGGGACCAAAACTCGTGGGTAAGGTGGGAAGATAAAGGAACCACATTCTTTTTCTTCACTAATTTCCCAGTTGCCTATGGTAACAATGACATGTGGAAAGTCTTCCTCAAATGGGGGAGAGTGAGGGATGCTTTTATTCCAAAAAAAAAACTGACAAAAGGGGAAAACGTTTTGGTTTTGTCAAATTCTGGGGTGTTCAAAACCCAAAGTGGTTGGAGAATCAACTTACTAGGATTTGGCTAGGTGACTTAAAGCTGGAGGTAAACATCTTTTTGTATCAACGTGAGAAAGCTGAGCAGTATCAAAGGCCAAATACAAACATGGGGTATGTAAATAAGGGAGGTCGGGTAAGAGGTGGGGTAAGCTTTGCTGATATATTGAATGGTGAGGAAGGGAAGGGCAATAACTTTCGTCATCAGGTTCATACAGGAAGAGGAGGTGAGACAAGTAATGCTAATGTGATCAATGCAAGTCAATGGATGTCATTTATTGTGTTGGAGGAGGATATGGAATGGCTCAAGGGTAGTTATGTTGGCATAACAGTAACTCCTGAAGGAGTACCAAACATTCAAGAGGCGTTATGGGATGAAGGCCTGACTACTTTGAAAGCGGCTCCGTTGGGGGGCAATCTAGTTCTTTTATCTAGCCCAGATGCTAATGAGATTATCACGTTAATTAAAGAGGAGGAGGCGACTTTCTCAAAGTGGTTCAAGGAAATCCATGAGTGGGAACCTCAGTTTTCCAGAAACGACAGGTTTGTGTGGGTCAGAATAACTAGTGTTCCAGTATTTGCTTGGGGGAGGATATTTTTAAGCAGTTGGCCCAATTAATGGGGACATTTGTGGCACTAGATGAGGACACGATAGAGAAGAATAGGTTTGATTATGGCAGAGTTTTGGTTAAAACTCCTTGTGCGGAAATAATCTATAGGGTCCTGAATGTTTCAATGAACTCTATGGGTTATTCTTTCAGAATCATGGAAAACCTATATGATGCAGGTCTTGTGACGCATGGGTTAGATGATATTTATACACCCGATTTAGAAGGGTCTTCGGAGGGGGACGAAGAAGATTATAGCAGTGTGGATGAGGTGCCGGAAACCGATTTCGGGTGGTCTCGGAGATAGATTATCTTGCAGTTGCGTGAGGAGAATTCGAATTCAAATAAGGTGGATCCAGCGGGTATCGAGGAAATCTCTAAGACTTGCTTCAAGGAGATGATGGGTGTGGCAGAGGTACTTGAGGTGTCGTATAAAAGGAAGGCCTATGTGAGAGCCAATTTGGCTACTGGGTCTGACAGTCAAGGCGGCGACTCAGTTGGAAAGGTGGGTTTTGTCGAGGTCTGTGCAGCGCAAGAAAGGGAAGCAGAGGTGGGTCCATCTCTGGGAGAGGATTTGGAGCAGTGGAAGCTAGGGAATAATGGGCTTAGTCCATCAAAAAATAGATTATTGGGCATGAACGTTGTGCTTGAGGAGGAGACATCTAAGTCAAGTAAGAAGGAAGGAAGTGCAAGCCTTTGTCTGACCCGTGCGCCAAATGGTAATTTATTTGGAGATGGAAAATTAAACGGGTAAGAAAAAACTGGGCCTAAGACCATTATATCGGATTTAAGTAGGGATTCTCTCAATGCAGGCCAAAGCGAGGAGGCCCAAACATCATTAGGTGTGTGTGATGGGGCATAACTGAGGATAAAGGTAAGGATATTGTTTCGGCTCCTAAGAAAAATAAGAGCAAAAATAATATGAACAAAGTTGTATTGGCTAGATGGTTAAAGATGCAGTGCTCGGGTGGTGCCAAGAGGTCAAGGGTGAAGAAATTGGCTTCCAACTCAGGGTCGGGTGTGGCGCTGGATCTAGCGGATGGGGAATCGGAGGTGGGTGCCCCATCTCGATGAGCAAGTTAGATCGCTTTCTATTATCGGATGATTGGCTAAATAGGTGGTCGAACTTAGGCCAGTGGGGTTTAACAAGAACGGTCTCAGATCACTGTCCAGTTGTACTTAAATTTGGGGACCAGGAATGGGGGCCAAAACCTTTCAGGGTCATAAACTTATGGTTGCTGCATATAGAGTTTACAAAGCTTATAGAAGACAATTGGAAGTCATTTGATGTGCGGGGATGGGGTGCTTATGTTGTGAAGCAGAAGCTAAAACTACTCAAGCAGGAAATTAAAGACTGGAACAAAAACAGTTTCGGTGACATTGATGTTAATATTGCCAATGCAATAGTAGGCATCAAAACGGTGGATGTTAAAGGGGAATCAGAGGATTTCTCAGAAGAAGATGTAAAAAGGAGGAGAAAGCACCAAGATGATTTTTGGAGATGGTCTAGAATGAAAGATGTGTTTATTGCACAGAGGGCGAAAACTAAATGGCTAAGGGAAGGAGATTCCAATTCTAGGTTCTTCTATGATTGCATCAATAAAAGAAGAAGGGTGAATTCAATACATGGGTTAGTTGTTGGAGGAGATTGGGTAGAAGATACAACTACTGTAAAGGAGGAAGTTCACAATTATTTTAAAAACATATTTGCTAAAACGAATTGGTCTAGACCGAATTTGGATGGAATTCTGTTTAATCAAATTTCAACAACCGAAGAGGCAATGCTTACAGCTGATTTTACTTTGAAGGAAGTGGAGGAGGCCGTGTGGAGTTGTGATGGTAACAAATCGCCGGACCGGATGGGTTCAGCTTTGATTTTATTAAGAAGTATTGGTATATCATCAAAGATGATTTTTTAACCTTGTTCAAGGAGTTCCACAGGTATGGAAAATTACTGAGAGGGTGTAATGCTTCATTTTTTGCTCTCATACCAAAAAGGGGCAGCCCGATTAGTTTGGAGGAATATCGGCCTATTTCACTATTGGGTTCATGCTATAAGATCTTGGCTAAATTATTGGCAACAAGACTTAGTAAAGTGATGAGATCAATAATTTCGGAGTGCCAATCAGCTTTTTTAAAGGACAAGAATATATTGGATGGAGTAGTGGTAGTCAATGAGATTTTGGACTACGCAAAAAAGAAGGGGGGCCCTTTAATGCTCCTTAAAGTGGATTTCGAGAAAGCTTACAACTCGGTAAGCTGGGCTTTTTCGGATTATATGCTTGGTAGAATGGGCTTTAGTGTGAAGTGGAGATCCTGGATAGGGGAGTGTTTGAAATCGGCTTCAGTGTCAGTATTGGTGAATGGCAGCCCAACTAGGGAGTTCAGTGTGTCGAGGGGACTACGTCAAGGGGATCCCATGGCACCTTTTTTGTTTTTGATTGTAGCTGAGGGGTTGGATGGACTAATAAAGAAGGTGATCTCTTTGGGGTTGTATGAACCCTATGTTATTAAGAACAACCTGGAGGAAGTGGTGGTCTCACATGTACAATATGCGGATGACACCATTTTGTTGGGAAAATTGTCATTAGACAACGGGTTTGTCATGAAGGGGATACTTAGATGCTTTGAATTAGCTTCCGGGTTGAAAGTAAATTTCCATAAGAGTTGTATTGTGGGAATCAAGGATAGAGAAGGATCTTCTGCTAGATTGTCAGCTTCCTTGAATTGCAAGGTTGGGAAGGTGCCTTTCAAATTTCTCGGTATTCTAGTTGGAGCTAATCCAAAGAACACAAGCACTTGGTCGGAGGTAATAAATTCTTTGAAGTCTAGATTGGAGGGTTGAAGGAGCAAGCATATATCTTTGGGAGGAAGAATCATACTTTTGAATGCTGTTTTATCATGCCTTTCGATATATTACCTCTCTTTCTACTGTGCCCCGAAAAAGGTGATTAAGGTCCTTACTCAAATTCAGTGTCTTTTCCTTTGGGTGGGTGGGTGGGTGGGGTTGGGGGGGTAGTGTAGAGTGTAGGAAAATTCCTTAGGTTAGTTGGGATGTGGTTTGTAGGTCTAGGGAGGAGGGGGTTTGGGAGTGAGAAACCTTCTCGCCTTTAATTTATCTCTTTTAGGAAAGTGGAGGTGGTGTTTGCTAACTGAGGGGGACGGGCTTTGGTGTAGGGTAGTTAAGGTGAGGTATGGAGCTAGTGGTGTGTCTACTGAAGTTTTGGGTTCGGAATTGGTTTGGTGGAGGGACTTAGTGAAGCTAGATGGGAGGGGTTCTCTAAGGGAGGGGTGGCTCTCTAGAGGGATGGTGAGAAAATTAGGAGATGGGAGGGATACTATGTTCTGGAGGGACGTTTGGGTGGGAGAGGAGCCTCTTCTTTCTAAGTACCCTAGATTGTTTAGTATTTCAACGGCAAAGGATGCTATGATGGCTAAGATGGGAGCTTGGAGTGGTGGGGTTTGGTGCTGGAGGATGAATTGGAGAAGGAGATTATTCACTTGGGAGGAGGAAAGTCTTGTGATCTTAATGCATCTTTTACAACAGAGCTTGCTTCAACAAGACTTTAATGACTCGTGGTCTTGGGATGGTGATAATTCAGTTGTGTATTCAGTAGGTTCTGCATATAGATTGTTATCACATGTGGACTTCGTGGAGCATCAAGAGTTTTACAAGGCATTGTGGGATAATAAGACACCTCTTAATGTTACTGCGTTTAGTTGGAAGGCATCGTTAAATAGGACTCCTATGGTTGTCAACTTGATCAGGAGGGGAGTACAGGTGGCTCCAGATAATATGTTGTGCTTTTTTTTAAATCTTGTTTGGAGGAAACTGATCACTTATTATATCATGTTCATTTTCCTATTCCATTTGGATGTTGATATATAAATGGTTTGGGGTGGAGGTGGTGCTTCAAGCGGAAACAAAGTCCCATTTTCTACAACATTTGGGGATTCTTTGGCTCAGAAAAAGGAATTATTGCTGGGAATTTTTGTGGTTTGCGGTGATTTGGTCGATATGGCTACATAGGAATGAAGTAATCTATAAAGGTGTGGCTATGGATTTTGATAAGGTGCTGGACTTAATCAAATTGTTAATGTGGAATTGGTGTGCAAGCCTGCTCAAGGAAAACCATTTTTCATTTGTGGACTGGTATACAAACCCAGTAGCTTACTTGGGGTATTGTCAAAAAGGATGAGTAGGCATTTCTAGAATCGTTTATGTCTGGGAGTTGCTACTCTGGTGTGGACAGGAGCTTTATTGCTGGTCAGGTTCTTCGGAATTGGGTTCGGTTCAAGTTCAAGCTGTTAGAGTAATTGGCTGGAGTTGTTCCAGCTCTGTTTGCAAGTTTGGAGTTGGATAACGCTGTCTTATAATGGTTGGTTTTAAGTTATGATTCACTAACTAGTAGGAACCACTTGTAATGGGTGGATTTATGGTTTTGCTGTTGGGGGTGGGTTTATCAGGTTTTTGTAATATTGATACTGATGGAAATCATCTAGTATCCTGATTACATTGTGTCCTGTAAAGCTTTTGTAAATAGGTTGAGTACCCTCCGTACTCTTGTTAATATTACCTCTTTGCTTATCAAAAAAAAAAAACAAGCTTCCAACAAAGGCATGCACTAAAAAATAAAACTCCATTTGAGGTATGGTTTGAGCTCAAGCCAATTGTGGATCATCTTAGAGTCTGTGGATGCATATGCTACTCCCACATTCCAAAAGCCAATTAGAAAGATAAGCTTGATTAAAAAGCTGATGTAGGAATTTTCTTGGGTTATAGCAACAATACAAAAGGTTACAAAGTGCTTAATTTGAAAGCAGAAAAGATAATGGTCAGCAAAGATGTAAAATTTGATGAAGCTACTATCTGGAACTGGGACAAGAAGGAAGTTGAGGAAGCCAATGAAGATTCAATTAAAAGAAATATGTCCCAAGAAGGTGTATGTGGAGTGGAGGGTGTGAATCTGAAAGTGATATTGAAGCTACTATTAGGGGCATTAGGCTACTCTCTCTAGTGTTTATGAAAGATGTATTGCTTGCTGCAATATTGGAACCAGCCAACTATATTCAAACAGCAAGCACACATGGTTACAATGAAGAAGGAGATAAGCATGATTAGAAAGAATGAGACTTGGCAGCTAGTGGACAAGCCTAAAAACAAGGTGATTGGTGTCGAGCAGGTATACAGAACCAAGTTCAATTCATATGGTTCTGTCAATAAACTCAAAGCAAGATTTGTAGTAAAGGGATATTCTAAAAAATACAGAGTTAACTTTACTGATACCTTTGCTCCAGTAGCAAGGTATGACAATATAAGTATAGCAGAAGTATTAGCGAGATGACTCTATAAGTCAAGCAAGTTAGTTGTGATTTGGTTGTTATATCCTTATATTTTAATGATTTGTTAGTATCTGGAAGCAACTCTACTCTTGTAGAGAAGTTCAACGCTAAAATGAATAAGTTTGAGATGATTGATTCAGGAGAAATGACTTATTTTCTTAGAATGAAGATTCATCAAAGTAGCAAGGAATTTTCATATGCCAAGGAAAATATGTGATAGAAGTCTTGAAAAGTTTCGCCAGGAAAAATCGATGCTGGTCTATTGTATTTAACCGCTACAAGACCGAATGTAATGTTTATTGCAAGCTAACTCTCTAGCTTCATGCAAAATTCTAATGAGAAGCATTACAAAGTTGCTAAAAGGGTGCTAAAGTATATCAAAGGTACAATTGAGTATGGAATTTGGTTTAAAAAGTTTACTGGTTTGAAGTTGATTGGGTATACTGACAGTGATTACGCAGGTTCTTGTAATGACATGAAAAGTTCATCAGCATATGTGTTCTCAATTGGCTCAGGTGCATTCAGCTGGAATTCTAAGAAGCAAGAGATTGTAGCATAATCATTAGCTGAGATAGAATACATAGCTGCTGCTGAGCTGCTGTTGTTAACCAAGCAATTTGGTTAGGTAAAGTGTTACAAGACTTGAATCAATTTTCCACGTAGTGGAGACAGCACTGATTCACAATAGGTGATCCTTTTCATATCCTACGATTGATGGAGCCAATTTCAAGATAAAACATGTGGTTGTTATTGGATTGTTATTAGGTCCTAACCCAGCCACCTTGTTGCACATGCTTGCTATGAAAATGAGCCTAATACTGAGATTTGGATCATCTCATCTCATGTTGGAGGGGACACGTGGGGGATCTTATCATTAAATCTCATTGGTAAATCCCACTTAAAAAATATGCAAGTAAGATTTAATGGTGAGATTGCCTAAGATGACCCCCTCACGTTGAGATGATCCAAATCCCTAATACTGATAGGGTTTTGTTACAAAACCCATACTAATATTACTATATTGGTAGTATACACCACAATTTTTCTTTATGAGAAAAATAGAACTTGAGGCCCGGTGGGGTCTTCCAAGATCTTTTTTGAAACAGAATCAAATCAGTCATGCAGTCAACTATAGGTGAGCATGTGAACCAATTAATTACTTTCAAAGCGTCAAGACCAACACCTTTCGGAAGCATGTGACTGCCACGCCATTACAAATATACATGATTATGAAATGAAGTTGGTGAACGATGGTGATAGCTACCGAAGCGATTATCATCAATGACTTTGCTCATGAAAGTTTCCTGGCATAATATACAAGCAAAGGGCAAAGGCGTTTCTTTATCAAATTGACAAATTCCCAAGTGCTCCATGCACTGGTTCAGCTCAGTCTAATGTCCCATTAACGTGCAAGAGCTTTCTAGTTAGTCCATCAAGGCAAGGTCTTAATGTGAACATGGATAACTTAAAAGAAACGAATAGTCAACTTCTTTAAGCAAAAGGAAAGGGGCTGCTGTGTCCACCACACTTTTGAGTAGTGACATTCAAGGAAACCATTGCCGTTTTGTTATGTCACTCACTAGTGTGTTATGACAGCTCTAAAAATTGAAATCCATCAAATATTATGAAGAGTCATGGTGCCCATATTCTTCTTTGCTTAGTTACATTGGATGGAAAGCTTCGTGGTAACTAATAATTTTACTTGATCAGATCATGATTCTGTGACACAACACAACCCTCATACCAAAAAGAATATAGATCTTTTAAATGGAAGACCAACCCAATTAAACAAGTGGGATCAGAACTGACAGAGAATTTGGAATTTCTCCCAATGGCTTTTGAAACTCTCATTGTATTAGTATCTAAAAGGGGGTGTGAAAAAAAAATTCCCCATTTACTGATGCCTCCTCTTCCTCACTCTCTGACCACTACTTCGATGAGCTAATTACTGAGACGATGGAATCCAATCATTTCCTTGAATGAAACTCTGCACTGAATATGAGAATACATGCTCAGCTGGGACCTTGCTACTCCAGGGAACTCTCTGAGTCAAATTAGAACCCGGTCCCGAGTTCTCAGATTCCCCATAGTAAAGTGTCTTCAGTGCAAAGTCACCACTACTACTCCATGGCATCCAACCCTGCGGTGTGATAAGGGCTTCCAAGAAAGAATGAATGAAAACTGTTCTAGAATACTCCTTCCATGGCCTGCCCAGATAGTTCTTGTGTACTTTAGGCTTGGTATAATACAATGCCATATATTCCTCAGTTCCATTAACCAAGCAGTTGTGGAAAACAAAGCCTGTTGACTGAGCAGGGTCTGTCCTGCCATGTGCCGTGATGGCATTCTTTTCGCCCTTTTCCGGCCTGGCTTGCCTGGGGCGGACTAGGATTTGGCAGTCTTGGAAGATAGAAGCTGAGTTTCCAAAGATGAAGTCTACATTGCCCAGGATACGGCATGATTTGTAAAATTGGCGCAGGGAATGAGCATAAAGAGTATCTTGATTGCCTATGAATTCACAGTTCTCAATCACAGAAAGATCACTGTCTGATCTGAATGCTACTGCTTGGTGTGCATTAGGACCTGCTGTGTTTTGGATTGTAAGATCCTTTGCCATGAATCCATCCCCAGCAACCCCTGTCATCATAATTATTCATTATTAAGTCATTAAGAACACAACTATGCTCTATGCCTGTCATGCTACATGTCATACTTCTAAGTTCCAACCTATAAAACTATTTTGAATACAAAATAAACTATTCTACTTGAGGAAAATTCCATTTCATAATCTAACAATTATGTAGTCCTATATCCTACATAAGTTGTAAAAGCAACCCACACACTAAAATATCAGAAAGGTTTGCAAAATTTGTTTTACGGTCCCAAAAAAACAATTGCTGTTTAAACAACACATTATTCAGGCAACAGAATCTAATGCACAACCATTGCCAAATGCAAGTCAACACACGATTTGTGGTGAGAAGAATACTACTTGCACTTCAAATTGCCTATTCACATTTCTTACTAATTAATCATAATTTTAATTATTTTATTTTACAAAACTATTATTAATCAGTGTCTGTAGGCTGGATTTGGATTCTCTCCTATTTTTGATAGACCAGAATAAGGTTCTCATGGAGAGAAAAAGACACAAATTTTTTCAAACATAATTATTAAACCCTACAACCATACATGACATCCTTCTAAAACTAGAGAGGATCCATTCCATTAGACTCTTTCTAATGAGAATTGTCATGCTTGTTTTGGGAGTTACACGGTTGGATGTCTGTATAAAAGGGTTTTTACATTGTCATTGTATAACCATTAAACTCAACAAAAAAAAAAAAAAAAAATTGGTAAGCACCGTCAGTTGGGAAATGAAGCAATAAAACACCAAAAACTTTTACAAAACAAACCAAAAAATAAAATATAAAAACCTTAACCAAAACAAAACAAAAAAACTCACCAACGGTGGCAGAGTTGTAGGTTGTCATCCCAGGCTGCAGCCCCACGCTAGCAGATCCAGTGATCACAGTCTTCCCCATGCCATCCCCCAAAAACACCACATTCCTCTTCTTCAACGGAACCCTAACCCTCTCTTCATAAACCCCTTCCTTTATATGTATCACAAACCTCCCTCCCTCACCCTCCACCTTCTCCGGCGCCGCATCAACCGCTTCCTGCACCGTCTTATAACACCCACCACCACCCTCCTTACACACCACAGCATCCGCCTTCAAATCCCCGGGCAACCCGCCCCTGAATCCATGACCCGACCCGAACGTCCCCGGCTCCCAGAAACCGTCGCGTTCGGTCATCGGCGGCCTCCACCGCGTGGTGTCGTTTCCGAAGACGTCGTACGACGCCATCATGCTCAGCGCGTTGCTGGTGACGACGACGAGGGAGGAGTCGAGGAACGACATCGTTTCGGCGACGAGGGAGGTGTGGTTGGCGGACTTCAGCCCCGACCAGCAGCCGTACTGATATGCCAGCGCGGCGCTCATCCACGCGCGGGCGTCTTTAGTCCTTCCGCGTGGGAGGGCGTTGGCGGCGAGGGAGGTGCGGTGGGAGGAGTAGCGGAGGACCTGGAGGCAGGTTTTGGCAGCGGTGGCGGAGGAGGAGAGGATAATTGAGTTGAGCATGGATCGGGCGGTGTTGTGGTTTTGGGAGGAGAGTGAGGTGGCGGATTGGATGATTTGGAGTGGGGTGGAAGGGAGAGGGTTGGATTGGGTGGTGAGAGAGGAATGGCATTGGTGAGGGAAGCGGGTGGCCTTGCAGGCTTGTTGGATGTGTGGGGTTGGCGGTGGTGGTGATGGTTTGGAGAAAGAGAGAGAGAGGGAGAAGGTGAGGAAGAGGAAGAGAATGGATGCCATGGAGAGGATGAGGAGGAAGGTGGTGGATCTGGGTTTAGTGGGTTTTCTCATTGATGGTGGGTTGAGATGAATTGTAGGGATTTACTAATTACTAATATAAGGTAAAGTTCTGAATTTATTATTCTGTTATTTTTGGATGATGATGATTACACTGTGGGTGTTCTGTTATGGTTAGTGCTCCATTTGTGTCACTTACTGATGGACAGTCACAACTCCCAAGTACGGGTTCAAAGAGTGGACAGGTTTCGGACAGTGCGATAGATTTTTGTTTTTTCAGTTACGGATAAAGAAAAAGAGTATGATGGGGCGAGGACGACGTACACTCGTACAGGGTAAACACAGTTACGATTGCTGGATCTGTGTTTACTAGCGTAATAATCTGAGGAGTGAGGATGAAAAGGGTACACAACAGTGTCGCGTCACTGATTGCCTTGGTTAAGATTTTGTTTGATGCTAACGGAGAAATAATCCCGTGGCACCCAAATTCCATTTTTCTCAACCGAGCTTTCTCCCAACGCCCCTTTGAAAGCCAGTTGGTGTTGGAACTTCAAAGTAATTTTAAACAAACAAGCTGTTAGATCTTACGTTAGCAAATAAAAAAAAAAAAAAACTTTCAATATCTATATAATAATAAGATTGAACAGCTGCTTTTACCATACATCTGACTTGCATGGTCTCCAGAGTTTTAATTATTTTATTATTATTTTCATTTTTTTTATTTAATTTGTTATTTACCAATTTCAGTTTCTCTTTCTCCACTCTCACTAGTATGTTCACACTTCACACGCAACCTAGGGACATCAGCATTCTCTCACGCAAACAAGAACGAAGTCGATGATGGCGACGACGAGGAGTAAGGTGATGGCGGTGGGTTTCTAAATGGTAGCAAGGACGGCGACCATCAAGCATTGAGAAGAACCCACGACGAGCTCGAACGGCAGCTACAATAACGACCACCAAGAACTGAAGAGAACCAACGACAACCTGGAACGATGGCGGCGGCGAGAACAACGAGGAGTAAGGCGGTGGTGGCGGGTTTTTGAACGGCAGCAACTACGACGACCACCAAACACTGAGGAGTACCAATGACGAGCTCGAACGGTGGCGACAGAGAGGACGTCACCTCTTTCTCCTAGATTCCTCTCGATTGGATGAAGGTTTGCTCTTTTTCTAAGAACCAATCTTTCTTCTTATTGTGAAATAGCTATATGTTTGTGCCATTGTATGATTTTTCAATTCTCATGTGTATTAAATTGGAACTGAATTCATGCAATTTATAGGTGTCTTTCCCTCTAGAGATTTCTTTTAAATTAGAATTATGTTTATGATATGCCTCTGTAAATTTACTCATGGTTGTTTCAAGAGATTAAATTTCTGATATGATGTAGAGAGACTAGACACAGCTTTGCTGTATTTTTTATTCCTTTTTTCATCTTCCATGTCTATTTAATTTTTAATGTTCCATGTACACATATTTGTTTTGGCAAGAAGAAAGATTAGGAGATTGTCTCCATTTGTGCACATATCTGTCTTTTGAACATGAACTTGAAATAGATATAGCATGTTTTCTTTGATTTCATATATAGCTTTGTTTCTGCTTGGATATGTGTATTGGGAGTTTCTCTCTTGCTTTTATTTTCTTAAAATTTTGAAAATTTCTAACTTTCTTTCTTGCTTTTATGGGACTTTGAAAAAAAAATTATCTTTGATTTCACGATGCAAGTTGCTTTATTTGTGTCAAGTGCTTTTGGCATCTTGCTACAACAAAAAGAAAACATGTTTTTCTCTTTTATAGAATAAACATGGAGTTACCACCAACTTTATTTAATTTCGAGAAAGTTGGAAAACCCTTTAAAAAAACTTTGGGTTCGGGAGTCGATTACGTTTATGGAAGGCATAGAGACAACCCCAGGCACCCTAGAACATCCATAAAAATGGTTACCCAAAATTAGTTGTGTAAATTATTAGTAACTTTGAAAATATTTATTTTACCCCGAAAATCATTTAAAGGAAAAATCATTTTTAATTTTAAGATATTTTTTATTTTTTATCGGTTTTATATTTGTGAAATTTTTTTGATTAAACCTAAATGAGGTTGAACATGGCAAGTAAGTCCACAGGGCAACCTCAAAATCTAAAGTGTTGAGCATGACACTTGTCATAGAAAAACCCAAAAATAACATTGATTTAATTAAGTATTTAGAAAAATGCTACATAGGAATTAGGAAGAGAAATGTTATTTCATGATCTCATTTTTATTTTATTCTACCCTTTTGATTAAATGTTGAAAAGTCCTAAATAGGTTGAACATGACACATAAGTTCATATGGCAACCTTTATTCTAAGGGATTGAATATGGCGACCAAGTCCATAGGCCATCCCTAAATAAAACAAGTTCAATTATTTTTAGCAAAAGGCAATTTACTTTATTTTGTAAAAACAGAACAAACCGGTTGAAGGGGATTTAAGTGATCATCTTTTATTTTTATGCAAAAAAAAAAAAATAGTTTTGCCTTATGAAAATAGAACAAAAATGAAACATTTTAAGTGTTTAGTAACAGTATAGCCATATGAAGATTACTAGTGTATCATGCATTTCAGCATATGACAGCAAACAATGAAATAAGAACCCTACGATACACCATTTCTGAAACAGACATAAGAACTCATATAGCAAACATCATACTAACTCATTCAGTTTCAATAAATAACCATGGATTTTCTTTTCATCATAAACAGAGACACAGCAAAATAAGAATGTCAAGAAAAACTCATGACTAATATCAACAAAGAGAACAAGGATTATCAAATGAGAGCAGAATAACAATGATTTTGCTTTCTCCCAGTAGTAAAATTTTAAGATCAAAACCCTTACATTTCAATTTCACTGACTCTTTTAACTCTCTCTTCTTCTGAAAACTTGGAACCACTCTAATGACAGAGAAGAGAAAAAAAACTCAAATCTCTCTTTCTTCACAAGAAAACATCATATAAAAATCTCTCTCTCCCTGTCTTCGTATCCTTCTTCCGTATCTCTCCCCTCTGTGTCTCTTATGATTTTTCCCTCCCTTTGTCCTTCTTCCCCCCCCTCCTTTTATAGACGGAGGAGGGGGCTTCATGCTTTTCCTTACCCAGCGGCTTCAAGGTTGGTCCCACGAAATCCGGAGCTTGGGGGTTCTGAGCAGAGATCGCATGTGTTCAGATGGAGGTGACGCGAGCAGAGGAAAGGAAGCGATTTGATGTGAAGGTTGCGTGTTTGAAGAGAGTGCGGTTAAGAGAGTGGAGGAGATAAGGGAGAAGAAGGACCAATTGATAGAGGAGGTGTAGGGGCGGTTGGAGAGTGGGAGGAGGAAGAGAGGTTTTGTCTGGTATGCAAAATGGGGTTTTTTAGGGTTAGGATAAGTAACTCAAGCTCCTTGTCTTCTCTTTTTGCTAATTGCTCTTTTCTCCTTCTTTTCTTCTTCCTTTCTTCATTATTTTCTTTTTCTTCTTTCTTTCTTCACTATTATTTTTTAGCCTCCAGTTTGAAAATAAAATTGCAGTGGACGGAACCTCCTCGTCCAACAGAAAATTAGATAATTGCATTGGACCTCGTCCAACAGAAAATTAGATAATTGCAGTGGACAGAACCTCCTCGTCCAACAGAGAATTAAATAATTGCAGTGGACGGAACCTCCTCGTCCAACAGAGAATTACATAATTGCAGTTGACGTCCAACAGAAAATTAGATAATTGCAGTGAACGGAACCTCTTCGTCCAACAGAGGATTAAATCATTGCAGTAGACGGAGCCTCCTCGTCCAACAGAAAATTAGATCATTACAGTGGACGGAACCTCCTCGTCCAACATTATTTTCTTAGTCTCCCTGAAATATAATAACATAATAATAATAATAATACAATAAAATAAAATAAAGACGGAAAAAAATGGGTGTTCACAACAACTAAAAGAAGGTATGCATCTTTCCACTAATCCTTTTAATTGTTAGCAAGTTGATATGTCTTATGATTATTACCTGATAAAATCACACAAGTTGCTCGAGTTTTTTTTATTTATTTATCGAAAACTCGAAGCACACAATTATTTAAACTCACAAGTACACTTTTTTTTTTTTTTTTGTGAGTCTGTTAGAAATGTTTACTTGGAGATCATACACCCCCTTTATTTCTCTAAGTCCTTTTAAGAAGTGTCATATTTACGTGGGAAAAAGTATTTGCTGGTAATAATGTGATTCATTCTTGATTTGCTTATGTATGTCCTTTACGGTTTTACCTCCCCTCATTCACCATTGTGTGGTCTATTAAGCAAAGAATATAAATTATGTTTTAATTTGTGGTGATACTGTTTAGTTAATTTAATTCTTTGGTCCCTATGATGCTTTCGATACTTCCTTTTGTTTGGTCATTGTAATTGATGAAATTGCATACTAATTGATTTGCCTTGCTCATTTTCGCTAGATTGGCAGTACAAGGGGCATAGGTGGCATTTCCTCTAAATCAATTTAGTAGCCTTCATAAAGATGTCAGGAAGAAATGGTTTAAATGGTTCCATGCCATGTTTTGTTGGGTTAATTAATCTCTTGGCCAGATACTTTGATGAGGAATCACATGATGAAGGTTCATTTGGATGAATTTCAGGAGCAAATTCAGAGGCAGCATGAGAGTTTTTTTTCTAGCTCCAATAATTTGTTGTCTATTGAGGTTGAAAGTTGTCAGAGGTATAATTTTCTACATTTCTCAGTAGAAATCCTGCATGCTGTTGACTGACTTGTGGTTGTAAGAACAACTCTAAATGGGTTTTAGACTCCAACCTGTTTAGGAAGGTGATGAGAGATTATCTTTGTAGTTTTGTAGATCATTCTGAAAAATATAGTTTGACCTCTGAGAGTCTACATTTGATCTTGAAAACTAAGTCTATTTTTTCTGCTATCAACCATGGCAATTCAAAAAGCTGGTAAGTTATTCTTTTATGTTGCAAGTTTTATCATAAAATGTATTTAAATTGTGAGGTGCAATAGTAGTGCCTGTAATTTTAATATATTGTGAATTAATTTATTATACTATCTCCTTTTTTCAGTGTTCTGTGACAATGTTACCCCCACCACTTTTATGGGCTTTTATTTGCTTACTATCAACACAAGGCTTGATAGGATTCAATAATGAGACTGTTTCACATGAGGCATGTACTGTACATATATTATTTAATGTGTGTTCTCTATATATGTTGAAGTGTTATGGTCCACGCTCAATATGCACAATTTGAGCTAAATTTTATGTTTGAACTTTGAAATGTATGTTTTGGTCTCATCTTCATTTAAAGTAGGGTGCTCCACATAAAGCATTCATATTCATATTCATATTCATATTGTTTTAGTGGCTTGCTTCTGACTTAATCTAAAACTGGATTTGTTGCACCACTACCCAATTCACAGTTTTCACGCTCCTTTTCTGTCTTTCTTTCTGCTGCGTGCACCAAAATGCACTCTTTCAATATGAACCTTGATATTTAGGGTGTGACATATACTTTTTCATACTATAAATGTTTGTGTGTGATTATATATATTTCATTACAAGATGAACTGAGATTACTTTTAGATTGTTAGGAAGGAAAGGAGGTTATTCTGGAAAATTGTTCTCCTTAAAAATAAAGCAACTGGATAGCTGATAGCAGAAGGTCGGCATTCACTATTTAGTAGACATAACAGTAAAATGTAATTATAATATGGTTTATATGTATGTGTATCAATTTGTGCAAATATATCAAGGCTTTCTTTGGTGAACAGATTTAGGTATGTGTCTTACATTTGATATGTTCTGAGTGAGAGCATAGTTTGACATTTTGAAAACAAGTAAAGAAAAGAATTTTCCTCCAAACAATGTTGGGTTTAGTCAGTTACTGTTAGCATAGAATTACTTATCTCTGTATTACTATCTTTATTGCTGGCTGAGCTACCAAGATTGCAATTTGAGGAACGAAGAACACGGTTTTTTGGGGCCATATTGCATCTTGATCTCCTTATGATAAATAAGAATAGCATCAAAGTATCTGTTTCCTGCACTGAATCCAAATTCCCAAATAATGGGCATGATTCTGCCCTGTTTTTGTAAACACTGTGCGAGTCATTTGAGTCACTTTACTTTCAGAAATTTAATGCCCAACCTGTCCACTAGTGTAATAAGTGCTTTTTACGTCAGTTAAAATTGATTTTTTACGTCAGAATACTGACTGACGTAAATACAGCTGACGTTAAAAGTTACACTTTTAACGTCAGTTGAGTGCTGACGTTAAATATAACACTATTAACGTCGGTTCTTTAACACAACTGACGTTAGTTTTGTCAAAATTAACGTCAGTTCTTTAACATAACCGACGTAAATTTTGTTAAAATTAACGTCATTTGTTATAAAGAACTGACGTTAAAGGTCTTAATTTTAACGTCAATTGTAGTAAACAACTGACGTTAATAGTGTATCTTGTATATTTTTATAAAATACTTTTAACGTCGGTTGTATGATACAACCGAGCGTTAATAGTATTTTTTTTTTTAAAATTCAGTTTTAAAATATCACTCCCCTAAGCCATCCCTCGCATTCAAGTAAATATCCCAAGAATACGTAATATCACACACATTACAGAATTGCAAAGGAAAAATGGAACAATGATCCATATAATGTATGCCTCTTCAAAACAATATATATTAATTTATTAACATAGGTTATAAATGTATACTAAGTTTAAACTACCTATATCAATATCCCTTCGTGATGATCATCACAAGTGGCATGTACATCGTCCACCTGTGTCTCCTCGATTATAGTAGGCATGTTTGTTGAAAAAGAAGGAGTCTCAGGAATATGAAGATTTGAATCTTCATTTTCATCACTACCATTATACATGCTTTTTCCTTGGAGAACCACGGACAACCTTTTGTTAGAAGGATCAGTGATGTAAAACACTTGTTTTGCTTGTGAAGCCATTATGAAAGGCTCATTTATATGACCTAACTTGTTGAGGTCTACCAATGTGAACCCCAATTCGTCGGTTTGTACACCACCGTTACTATCAACCCACTTACATTTAAATACCTAAGACTTGTAAGCTTAGTGTAATCGAGCACCCAAATATCTTCAATATATCCAAAGTAAGGTGTCGGTCTTAGAACGGGTTTTGTGTCCTTTGCACTAGAGAAGTGCATTGCTTGACGCCACGATCATAACCCCACTATTTTGCATGGTACTCTTGTTATCTTGTTCCTTTGTATAAAAGGAAAAGTTATTTATGTCGTATCCGTTCCAACATATGACGTTGAAGTTAGGCCCACGTGCTAGCCATTTTACGTCATCAGAAGCAGTACTACCATCCTTAAGCATTTCTTCCTTGAACCATGGTAAGAAAGTCTTGTTATGCTTGTTCAACAACCACCTTTCGCTCATTCGAGGGTTTTCTTGATTGACTTTTCTTTTATGTTCAAATAAGAAAGGCTGAACACATTCGATGTTGTTCAATACATACAAATGTGCTTGAAGTACTTCCTCCCGATCCTTCCTATTAATTCTTAAGCCATGTGTACCCTTACCTTGACATCTGATCTCATCATGCTGAGGCTTAGGAACTCCTATAGGATCCGTGTTATGAAGGTAGTCCGAACAAAACTCAATAGCTTCTTCTGCAACATACCTTTGAACAATAGATGCTTCCGGACGATGAGGATTCTTCACGTACCCTTTCAAGATCTTCATGTAGCGCTCAACTGGGTACATCCATCTCAGAAAAACCGGCCCACATAATCTAATCTCCCTCACCAAATGAACAATTAAGTGAACCATTATGTCGAAAAAGGAAGGAGGAAAATACATCTCCAATTGGCACAAGATTGTAGCAGTCTCAACTTCCAAGTCATCCAACATACGGGGGTCAACGACTTTGCTACATATAGAATTGAAGAATGAGCACAACCGAGTAATGGCATGTCTCACATTTTTTGTAGCAATACCACGAATAGCAACGGGCGAAGTTGTTGCATTAAGATGTGACAATCATGAGACTTCAAGCCAACCAATTTAAGATCACTAGAGACAAGCCTCTTCATATTTGAAGAGTAACCATGTGGAACTTTGATGCCACTGAAGACACCGTAGAAACTTTGTCTCTCTTTTTTTGACAAAGTATGACATCTTTGGCGGCAAATAAGTCCGCTTACCATCCTCAACAAGCTCGGAGCTAACTGCTCTCGTATACCCATAGCAACGAGGTCGAGACGAGCATTCACACCATCCTTTGTCTTGCCCTGAATGTTGAGAAGCGTCCGATCACACTATCACACACATTTTTCTCCACATGCATCACATCAATGCAATATCGACATCAAGCTTGCGCCGATATGGAAGATCAAAGAATATCGACATCTTCTTCCATATGTTTTTCTCAACAGCTTTACCTTTCTTTTTGGACTTGCCGAATATAACATCGATGTCCTTTACCCTCTCGATAAAACCTGCTCTCCAATTAATAGGCCGGCGCTTCTTCCGTCTCTTGGCATCCATTAAAAGCTTTTTTCATCTTACGATATGGGTGATCACGTCTAAGAAATCTCCAGATGCCCAAGGTAAACGCGTCTTCTTTCCATGATGCAACTGAGTGTAGAATGTGCCTTCTTCACATATAGGGCATGCTTTATGCCCCTTGACACTGCACCGGACAAGTTACCGTATGCTGGAAAGTCGTTGATGGTGCAAAATAACATGGCACGAAGCTTGAAAGTCTCATGAGAATACCCATCAACTACATCAACACCTTCCACCCACAACGTTTTCAAGTCTTCAATCAAGGGACCTAGATAAACATCTAAGTCATTTCCCGGTTGCTTTGGGCCAGAAATCATCATAGACAACATCATGTATTTGCGTTTCATGCACAACCAAGGGGGCATGTTGTAAATCACCAACAGAACAGGCCATGAACTATGAATACTACTCATGTTACCATAAGGATTCATTCCATCCGTAGCAAGTCCAAGCCTTAGGTTTCTTGGCTCATCGCGCAAATCCAGGAAACATAGTATCGATATTCTTCCATTGAATAGAATCAGCAGGATGACGAACCTTTCCATCACGTTTCCTCTCATCATTATGCCATCTAAGATTCTTCGCATCTTTCCCATTGGCAAACAATCGCTTGAACCTTGGAATTATTGGAAGATACCACAACACCTTCGCAGGAGGACCCTTTGTTCTCACATCATCAACATCATCATCATCATCACCACCCTTCACTTTGTATCGTGATAACCCACATTTGGGGCAATCGTGTTTGTCTTCATGAACACCGGTGTACAATATGCAATCATTGGGGCATGCGTGTATCTTCTTATACTCTATACCCATAGGACACAATACCTTCTTGGCCTCATAGTTACGGTCAGGCAATGTGTTGTCCTCCGGAAGCAAGTCTTTCAACACTTCAAGCAATTCCGTGAAGCTTTTATCACTCCAACCATTTCTCGCCTTCACACAAACCAATTTTAGCACCGCCGACAACCGTGTATGAGTAGTACACCCTGGATATAAAGGCTTATCCGCATCACCGCACAACCTATCATACACATGCGCTCGATGAAAAGATTCTTGTCCAATATCACGGATCATGTCCTCTACTCGATCATCCTCCATATCTACGTCAACGTCCTCACTTTGGGAGACACTCGCCGTATTACTACTCAACAACATATCACCATGCCATATCCATCTTGTATAACTCAAGCAAATCCCTTCACAAATCAAATGAGTACGTATATCCTTCACCGTACATTTCCTCGTATTCAAACACTTGACACAAGGACAACAGAACATTCCATTACTATTAGGAACATTCCTTTGAGAAAATTCTATAAATTCTCCCACCCCCTTCAAATACTCAGCACTAGTACGCTTACAAACCATCCAACTACGATCCATAACTAGATAGGTCCTGTAGATATACAAAACATATATATATCCAATATAAGGACAATACGAGAGATTGAAAACTATAGTTTTTAAAGATTAATTGCCAAGAACTGGTCACGGCCTGGAAGTGATGTCCATTACGGCCGTAACGTGCCAACTGAACAGACCATGCCATCACAGGCAGAACTGATCACGCCTAGCCGTGATTAGCATCACGGCCGTGACAGATCAACCAGCAGAGCAACATGCACTCAAAACCAAAAACAGAGACGTACATTCCAAACAAATCAAACTCACGGTTTCAAGTTTCAACTACCGAGACTACAGTTTCAACATACACTCAAAACCAAAAATACAAAAATGTGCCCTAAATACTCACCAGAAATAGGTGCTCGCGTGGTGGTGGGAGGGGAGCTCGAGTGGTGGCCAACGTTCGATGTGGTTACTGAGAGCAGAGGGACAAGGAGAGTTAGTGCGCGGGAAGGGGAAAGAGAGATGTACGTCAAGTTATTGCAAAGAATGAATGGAAAGACAGAGTTAGGGTTAATAGTGTACCTCACGGTGGTGGCGAAGAAGCCCTCGCGGTGGTTGCGGTGGAGATGAGCTCGCGATTAGGGTTCTGTGCTGGGTGAGAGTGAGAGTGAGGGTTGAGAGTGATTTAGGGTTGAGCGTGATGAAAAGAGAAAAGAGACGACGCGTCAGAGCGAAGTGCAGAAAGCGCGCGGGTGTAAACATAAAACAACATTTAACGTCAGTTTTATTAAACAACTGACGTTAAAATTAATTTTTTAACGTCAGTTTTATTAACAACTGACGTTAAATATTAATATTTTTTAAAAAACACTTTTAACGTCAGTTGTTGAATACAACTGACGTTAAAAGTGTTGTCTGTATAAAGTAACATACTTACGTAATGATCTGTATCGCTTCTCTTCTTTTCCTCTATATTTCTATTCCTTCACAAAATGGCTCTGAGACCTGTGTTAATTGAGTGACAACAGGGCATTTCAGATAGCTAGGGATATAGGATTATTTACGTCAGCTATTTATTTAACTGAAGTAAAAATCACACTTTTAACGTCAATTGTATAAACAACAGACGTTAAAAATAAATATTTTTTATTTTAAAAACACTTTTAACTTCAGTTTTATTCAACAACCGACGCGTTAATGCACTGTGTGACAACAGGGCATTTCGAGATAGGGATATAGGATTATTCACGTCAGTTGTTTACTTAACTGAAGTAAAAATCACACTTTAACGTCGGTTGTATAAACAACTGACGTTAAAAATAAATATTTTTTATTTTAAAAACGCTTTTTACGTCAGTTTTATTCAACAAGCGGCGTTAAAAGTGTATCTTCCTACTCCTTGGCGTTTTCTTTTACGCACGTTTATAATATATGATTTGCCCAGGCCAACTCCCAATGCGCCTTGGAACCTAATGCTCTTAATGATCAATTTAATTTTTTAGCAACTTACGACGCCTAGTAACTTCATCCCCTACTCCTATAAATAGCTTCCTTCCTTCCTTTAATTTTTCTGCTTCACAATATGGCCCTGCCATGGAGATTAACTTCATCACTCTTTCTTCCTATACCTAGACTTAAAGGTCTCTGTCTTAATGGTCAAAACAACTTCTGAGGTTGTGTGAATCACGTAACATGGATGGTAAGGTTGGGTGAATCACGTAATGTGATTTGCACACACCATCATCCTTCGGAAGAATCAGCAGCTACAGTTCCAAAACCTCAGCTTTGGAACCAAGTGGTTGTTCCAAGAATATTGCTGAAATAGATCGAGTGCACCCTTCACTCTGCCGCGGCTCCAATGTGACTGTGGATTCAGATGGAGCATCGACTTCAAATGAGGGAGGGCATGCGTTCAATGTTGGAGATTCTGAGCACAGGACTGAGAAGAAAATGATGTTGAAGCAGAAACTTTTTTATATTTTAGTGCTATATATCTTGCGGAAATTTTTTATCTTTTAAACATGTAATTGTAACTTATGAATCGCTTCAATGAGAAGAATCAATGTTGGAGATTCTGATCAGCACAGGACTGAGAAGAAAATGATGTTGAAGCAGAAACTTTTTTAATTTTAGTGCTATATATCTTGCAGAAATTTTTTATCTTTTAAACATGTAAATGTAACTTATGAATCGCTTCAATGAGATACGATTTGATTATACATATATAACTTGTTTTATGTTAAGTGTTTATTTATTTTAATTTGCACAAGAATTTGTTAATTTACTAATTCAAGCTAATTAATTAAGATTAAAAATAAACTTTTTTAAGAAAAAGATTAGAAATAAACTGCACTATATGGAGTGATGATCTGCGTTAAGAGTGACAACACTGAGATGACAACGAAAGAAAGATAGGAATGAGTTGATTATTTACGTCAGTTATTTATTTAACTGAAGTAAAAATCACACTTATAACGTCAGGTTTATAAACAACTGACGTTAAAAGTTTTAATAATTTCTTCCAAAACACTTTTAACGTCAGCTCATTAAACAACTGACGCAAATAGTGATTTTATATTTACAAAACTGCCACCGCCTCACTTTTAACGTCAGTCCTTAAAACAACTGACGTTAACAGTGAATTAATTATTTACAAAACTGCCACCGCCCCCTTTTTAACGTCTAGTTTTTGGTTAACTGGCGTAAACCTTTACCGTCTAATGTATATTTTCCACTAGTGGTCGTTGCAGGCATGCTACAAAGTAAAAGCCCAAGCAAAGATAGGATTGTGGTTGACCTAAATCTATATCTACATCTATATACTAATATAATGGATAGTAAATTGACGTGGCAGCATGAATTTTTTTTTTTGGAAAGTTTTTTTTTTTATTTTTTGTTTATTGGTTATTTAATTATTTTCTTTGGTTTTACTTTTAAGCAATGGTAATTTCCTTATTTTCTTTATTGTTTGTTTCCCATGTAAGACTTGCATTTATTAGGATTAGAGATTTGACAATTATTAATGTGTTTGACTAAACTTTTTTTCTCTCTTGGACTCTTGGCTTTTCCTCTTTCCATCTATATCTATATAAATAAATAAATATTAAAAAGCAAAAATTGTGGGTGGAAACTTTTTGACACATGTCATCTTCACACTAACTATAAAATTTAAATTCTTTTGACAATTGACAAAACCTTACACTTTTAAGAAATAGTATATATTTATATAAAATTATTTTTAATCAAAAAAAATGAGTTTAATTGTTATGTACTGTCAGTGTAAAAAAAAATTACACTGTCAACCAATTATAATTCATGGTATAAATGACTTTTAATGTGCTTAGGATGAGAGTCAAAGATTTTAAATGATTTATCAAATTCTGATTGGTTGGCAGTGTAAAAAATCTTTACACTGTTAGTGCATATCAATTAAATCCAAGAAAAATTTTAAATTATCAAATATTTCTTCTTCTATTTACATTGGTATTGAAGATTAGCAATCATTTTCAATGTAATTAATTTATTTAAAGAAACTAAAAACTAATTATTGTACATGAATTATGATAAACAAAGATTCCTAATTTATTATCAATATAAGTTATTATCATAACTTTAGCTCATACCAATAAAATATGGCACCTATTTCCAACGTTACATTTTAAAGCGAATAAAATAACTTTTGATATTTATAATTTTTTGGGATAAATAATTATAAGACACTTGGGGAAAATAAGACTACTTTATAGATATATCATAGATGTTTTTTTTTCTTGACTGGAACTGTATAGATATATATGTTAGAATCCATGTTTGAGTTAATTAATAAATCACTACAAAAAAAAGGGTGTTTAGCGACCGAAGAAATCGGTCGCTATTCATCAAAATTCGGTCGCTAAATAGGTTAACGACTGAATTAGCGACCGAATAATGACGGTTGCTAAAACCCTGGTCGCTAAATGATTTGGCGACCGAATTTTTAATCGGTCGCTGTTAGCGACCGAATAATTCGATCGCTAATTTATAAAAATCGGTCGCTAAATTGGTCTCCTAAAACCAGTTATGTGACCAATTTTAGCGACCGAAAATTCGGTCGCTAAATTGGTCTCCTATAACCAGTTATGTGACCAATTTTAGCGACCGAAAATTCGGTCGCTAAATTGCCACAAAATTAAAAAAAATCAGTCACTAAATGTGTCCCCAAAACTTGTTCTAGGGACCAATTTAGTGACCGATTTCTTTAAAAAACATATAACAAACCAATATAATTTTTTTTTATAAGCTAAAGTGTATTGAAAGAGTATAATGGGTACTCTAAACTCATAAACAAAAGAACCAGATACAAGATGGATAAGGTAGAGATTCAACCAAAGTCGGAGAAGACAATAATGGTTGATATACTAACTAATCGTCGACTAAAAAAAATTCCTCGGCACGTAATATCTAAAACCAATCCACCGCCCAGCTATTGACAATTTAGTGCCTAAAAGCTTATTAGGGATAACAGCAGCAAAAGAGAAAAAACCCTTTGAACCTTTACACCCTATAGAAAATCAAAAGCCCAAAAAGACCATAACAAGTCCATAAACTTTTAATCTGTAGCAATTAATTCAATCCTGTATTAGCCACCATGAAGAGCACAACACCCAGCTCCATGTAGAGAAAGAATTTGATTTAAACTTCAATGTTGCAGGGAAAACATTTGACCTCCCAAAGCCCAGTAACCATCAACCTCGTCTGACCAACCACGGTTTCCAACACTAGCAAAGCAGTATTTTATCCTAAAATCCTTAACATGACCAGCAACGCAGAATTACACTGTCCAACTGTTAACAATAATGCACTTGCCATTTAATCCATATCTGCAAAAGACTTACAAGCATCCAACAAAACACCAAATTATTGATTCAATACCTCTTTGTTTGAAAAGAAAAATACATGATTATAAATGCATATAAATCTGATACCAAAGGTGACACGGCACACTAGCAGTTACTGAGTAGCTGTTGCAAGAGTCAAAAGATTGAAAAGCCAGAACATACTGAAATAAATTGAAAAGCCAGAACATACTGAAATAAATTTCATTCAACAAACCTTCAAATTGACTTCTAAGTTGTGCATTCTGGGACTTCTGCAGTGCAAGATTCAACGCTAATTCATGCATCTGCAAACCAAGGAGAAAAAATAAAGGAAAAAGCAAACAATGAAACCATCAAATGAGAATAAGTCTTCACTTAAAACTTTTTATGTACCAAAAAATAAGAATAATTGTGATCTCAGCAGAGAGACATTAGAGTACTGAACCAAGGTAGCAGTGGCTTCAAAATATTCTATGTTTAAAACCCTTATTGAGCCTTAAGGTGCACCATATACCTTAATCATTGATCAATTTTTTTATCTTATAAATGGCATCTTATCATTTAGATAATAGAACTAATATGGTCAGACTGAACCAATAGTCCAAAAATCAATTTACAATAAAAAAAAAATACAAAGACCATACACCCCTGCAAGGTTACATCAAGCAAATTAAGTGAATAAATCATGACTTGTCATAACATCCCCCAAAAATATTTCAATATGATAAAAAACTTCCTTTTTGAAAAACAATGTAGCAATGCTCCTATATTAATGTTCTTAAAATACATAAAAGTTTAGGCAAAAGACCACTAAGATATTAGATGACATATTATTGCAGCTTCCTCAGTGAGCTCAAATATATCTTCAAAAATAAAAACACAGCTCAATTTGAAGAGTGTGGATATTCATTTAAGCACAAAATCTCAAGCAATTTCATTGGTTAATGCAAGTCAATGTGAAACACACCTAAGTAAGCAATCAAGCATAAATCATTTCCATCGTTACCAACACAAACTCACCGCCCTGAACCAAAAAGAAGCATAAGTTGCAGCTGACCCACTAAGACTTCCAAATGGATCACATACATAGGTGTAGTATGATTGATTCCATGTTCCATAATGAAGCTTAATGCCCCTAAACAGCCTCCCAACTGTAGAATCAATAAGAAGAACCACAAAAGCATAAAATTGCCTCTTCTCCTACAAAGATAGCATTTTCGAAATAAGCCTTCGTATCACATAACATCCCAAATGTACTTCCATTCCATATAATAGAAACAATAAGCCATATATCAATTCCAAATAGTTAACTCAACAAATGCAGAACTCAATAAATGTCATTCTAGCCTCACACTTGAATAACAAAGTGATGTATCTATTTATCTAATGACATAGCAAAGTACAGAGGTGGAATACACGAAAAGATCACCAAACCACAATGATTCAGAGGCTAACATATAAATAGTTCCTTATATAGCATTCTGTATCTAAACTTTTTAATAATTATGAATTCATGTGGTCGGTATGCAAAATAGCTTTACATGGTGATAGATATTTCGATTGATCATAGTAACTAATATGAACATAAATGCATGAATGCCAAAAATATAGGAACCCAACCTTGAGCAGCTTTATCAACCTAAATTTTAAGAACAGAGAAATATAAAGGTCCTCAAAAAGGAGAAGCAGGGATTATTATGATCCAAAGTGCTTCGGCCCTGGGAGGGCCGCTGAGCCATCCATCTCTCTAGCCAACTCCATTCCCAATGGGGATTGTTTGGGGTTTAGAGTTCACAGTCCCAATTTCATAAAACAAGGTTTAATTTTAAGAGTAAAATCTGAAATCAAAGGGTTATGGTTTCAAAATCAATTTGGGGATTTCTTGAAATCCAACAAGGTAAGGTGAGGAATCACTCACCCACAAGTAAGGGAGAAGAGATGGTGGCGGTCTGGCTGTCCGGTGCGACGGCAGTGGCAGCGGAGGACGGCGATGCGCTTCTGGACAGCACCAAGATCTAAATGAAAACAACAATCAAGCTTTAGGGGAGGAGGAAAGGAGGTGTAACAACCCATAGAGGTTGAAAACCACCATTGATGGCGGCAACCGGAGCTTACCGCAGTGGAGATGTCGTTTCACGACGGCGGAGGGCGAAGCAGCGGCCAGGCGCACGCAGGAAAGGGCTGGGTCGGATAGCCATCTTCTCCGTGTTGAGTAGTGGCTGAACGGCGTCCCTAGGAGGAGCGGCGCGCGGCCGGACGGTGACTGCGGTGGAGGAAGAGGGTGAAGTTGGAGGGAGGAAGAAGAAGAAGAGAGAAAGAAGGAGAAAGAAGAAGAAAAAGAAAGAAAGAGAGAGGGGGGAGGGGTTACGGGTCTGATGAGGGAAGGAGAGAGTTTTTATGTTTTAAACTTAACATTCAGTGATAGGTACAAAAATGAGTGATAAAATATTAAGCCTAAAAATAAATATGTTTTTAGTTTTTGAATCTAAAAATAAAGATTGATAAATATATGATTTCAAAATTCAAATTAGAGTAAAGATTAATAGTTGAACTGATCAACTAAGAAAATACTCGGTCCAAAATTTAATGTCTGATTAATGTCAAACCAGTTTATTTTCAAATCTAAAATTAAATCGGTCGCTAAATCGGTCGCTAAAATGGTTAATTTGAAATTTGAATTCGTAATTTTAGTGACCGAATAATTCGGTCGCTAAATCGGTCGCTAAAATGGTTAGTTTGAAATTTGAATTCGTAATTTTAGCGACCCTAAAACGCTCTATTTTAATTTTTTTTACGCGCCGTTTAGCGACCGCTTTAATATCGGTCGTAAAAGATAACTTAATTTTAACCGTTGCATTTAACTCGGTCGCTAAAAAGTCATAAATTTTTTACTTTTACTTTCCTTTATTTTGCGACCGAAATAGAGACCGATAACTCTGCTACGCTCTATTTCGGTCGCAATATCAACTCTAATCAGTGTTTGATTTAGATCCTACAATCGGTCGCCATTTCGGTCACAAACAGCAACCAACAAATTCGGTCGCTATTTTCGGTCGCTAAATGACCTTTTTTTTATAGCGAATCTATGTAATTAGAATATTTATAGATTTATATATATTTTCAAAGCAAATAAATAATTCCAATAGTGCTTTTGTTCATATAGCTAATCATGTAATTAACATGTCTGAGTTCGTTTATTTATTTATTGTGTAATCTTGCTTCCATCGTCTAATCAAGTAGCTGAATTCACAATGGTTTTTTGCGTGTTTTGAAAAATTCTTCATCCTGTGTTATTTGTTATGAGAAGGCATAATTTTTGCACATAGGGATGGGTCAACACTTTGCCACATGTGGGTTTCAACCTAATTGTTTACCTCCTTTTTGCTTATTTCAAATTTAAAGTGGAGACCAAGGTTCAACCAGCCAAGCAGTTTGAGGGAAACTATCCCAGTGTTTCATTTGCTTACCTTAGAGTATCGGCAACATGTTGCAGATAGTTTCAATCGACCTAAATATTTCTATGTAGATTGAGTTGTGATCACTAAAAGATGTTTTCTTTACCTTTTTTCCTTCTTTTTCCTGTACTATTGTTTTGATTTTAAATCCTACTTACATTGTTTGTAATTGTACTTATGTTTAAACTAGGCTTATCCATTTTCCAAATGGGTAGTGTTGTTGCTTCCTCATTTCGTCAGTTTGTTGAATTGTGATTTAAATCTTTAATGTTTTTGTTCTTTTATGATATCATAATTTTATTGTCGGAATGCAAGACATGTCACTATTTACCTGTTTCCAAGTGTATCAATTATTTTATCTTTTGAACTTCAGTTTCTCTTTTTAACATGTTTTCTAACCTGAATCTTTTGTCGTTAACCTTTTTGTCTTTTATTTTGTTAGGAGAAGGATGCTCCAAACACACTGATATTGAATTATTATTTTTTGACAATGTATCAATTTATCTTGGATATTGAATTTGTTGTCTTTATGCTGATGTTATGAGTGTTTGGATGTTTAGCAGAGTGATTTATTTGTTCAATAACTTTTACAAATTATGTTTCAAAGTCATAATTCGGTTGGAAAGAAAATTGTCCCTACTTCTATTCTTGGTTTAGCGGAAGCCTTCCCCATGTATGAACCGACACTTTAGACACAATTCAGTAGCATTTGTTGAGGTTTGGAATCATATAAATTTTAATGTCATTTAATGTAAAAACGAAATTTCCTATTGATTGCATTAGCTGAACTTTCATTTTCTATTCATTGTAATAAGGTCCTATTTTTTATAAAATATGAAAATCATTTTTTATAATATGTAATAAACAGACACTTATTATGTCTCCCTATAAAATACAATTTTCTATCTTCATTGCCTTACTATTTTAAATAATGATATTTTTTTATTAACTATTAACAAGAAATGATTTAATGAAAAATTTATCCGTGCATTACACGGGTATATTACACTAGTACTTACAATATAAGTTAGCGGAAGTGAGAACCATATGTGCTAAAGGCTAAAGCATTTTTTTTTAAAAAAAAAAGACAAAAATAGGTAAATTGGTATTATTCATTTTTTATTTTTATTTTTATTTTTCATATCGGTCACATAAGTTTTCTTTTTTTAAAATTGGTCCATGTTATGTTTTGTTTTCACATTAGTCTTTTCCGTCAATTTCGATCGTATGGAGTCAAATCAAAAATCACATGTCATATTAACATGATAGTCACGTCAGGTCAAAACTGACGAGATTAGGTCGAAATTGACGGAAATCACTAACGTGGAAACAGAAATTAACATGTAGGACCAATTTGAAAATAAAAAAACTTATAGGACCGATATGAAAAATAAATAAAACGTATAGGATCAATATACCTATTTTGCATAAAAGTTATATGAAAGAAGCTTTTGGTTAATGTATGTATGTATGTATCTATATATATATATATAATGTGGATCCACTTTTTACTGTAGTGGATCACTTTTGTGACACTTGTCCATTACTGTAGCACTACAGTAACGAACCTCCTTTTATTTTTTTTATTTTTTTAAATTGTTTTTTTATAATTAATTTTTCCCCCTATTTTTTTTATATAATTTTTATTTCCGAATAATATTTTTTAAAAAAAATTTAAAATAAAAAAAAGTTAACTAAATTTGTTTCGAAATTTTTTTTATTTACATTTTTTTTTTTTTTAAGATATTTTTTTTAGCTACACTTTTTTTATTTAAAGAAATTTCGAATCTTTTTTTTACAAAAAAAATTGTAAACAAAATATATAATTTTTTAAAATTTATTCACATTTTTAAAAAAATTGTTTGTTTTTAAAAAAATGATTATTTTATATAAATTTTCTTTAATTAAAAACATTTGTTATTAGAATTTTTTATTTTAAAAAAATTCCGAATTTTTTTTTAAAAACTGTTTTATTTAAAAAATAAATTTTTTTATTTAATTTTTTTTTCAAAAACTTTGTTTTCCTAAAATAAAATTTATTGAAAATAATTTGCTTTTTTTAATTAAAAATAAGTTTTTTAATTAAATTATTTTATTAACAACTTTTTTTTAAGAAAACAATTTCTAATTTAAAAAAAATAGTTTTTTTATTTGAGTTTTTTTAAATAGTTTTATTTTTTTAGTTAAATTTTTCTGTAAACAAATTTTTTTATTTAAAATATTGATTTAATTAAAAACAAATTTTATTAAATATTTTTGTTTATTTAAAAAGTATCCGATTTTTTTACAAAAAATTGTTTTTATTTAAAAATGATTTTTTTAATTATCTTTTTTTAGTAATTAAATTTTTTTAAAAAAAATCGTATTTTTTTTAAAAAAAACATATATTTAAAAGAATTTATTTAAAATAATTTTTTTAGTTAAGATGTTTTTATTTAAAAAACAATTCGAAACTTTTTATTTAAAAATTTTTGTTTTTTTATTTTAAACTTTTTTCGAAAACATTTTTTATTTAAAATTTTTTCCCGCATTATTTTTTTTAGAAAAATTTTATTAAAAAAATATTATTTTTATTAAATTTGTTAAAAAGTAAACAAAAGTTTTCTTTTAACTTTTTTAAATAAAAAAAAAATTTAACTGAAATTTTGTTTTAATTAACAAAAAAATTAATTATTTTTTTAGATTTTTTAAAAAATAATACTTTTTTTTATTAACTTTTTTTTAAAAAAACGTTTTTTATTAGAAAAATTTTACATTAAAAAACATTTATTTTAAATTGTTAAATATTAGATAATTTGTTTAAAACAAATGGTAGCTTAATTTTTCGTGGACGAATAAACGGACGACACGTGTCACCAACGGGGTCCACATATATTTTAGTCATCTGACATTTTCTTAAAAAATAATTATTTAATTCATTATTTTAATTATTGTGTTATTCATACTAGGGTCTTTAATTTCTTAAATTTAAATTGTAGCATGATTTTATTGTGGACAAATAAAAGGGTCACACGTGTCATTTTCTTATGAAAATATAAAATCATTGTGTCACGTCTCTTTGTTTTTTTTATTTTCATTTTCTTTACCTTTGATTTGTAATATTTATTATTTTTATAATAGCTTTATGATACTTAAATTAAAAATAACAATCCAAGATTATAACTTACCCTAAATAACAAGATCATACACATTTAAAATACTGTTGAATATCAAAGTATGATTGTTTTTTTTTTTCATCAAAGTATATTATATTTTTGTTGTTATATAAATGTTCAATACAATAACATATAATATCATGGAAAATGTGTATTCTTTTCATAAACATAAAAGATTAACATATTGCATATTATGAACTCATATCCGTAATGAAAAGTCAAGCTTTTATAAAACCTAATACAATTTTTATCATACACATTTGTCATGTAGCATGTTATTCATTAACTATTGAATATACGAATCCAACTGTTGTACACAATAGTATTATTTTATATTTTAAAAAATAATACATTTAATATTATTCATGTTGAATTTATTTATAATAAACTATTACAAAAATAATCATCTAATGGATGCTCATATGTCTTGCACCGGCAACTAGACTAGTATGATTTTATAATGGAAAATCTAAAACATACCGGTATTTGATTGAGAATAACATTTCCTGGTATAGTTATTTTGGAAGGACGATTCTTCCATCCTCCAACATTAGAGTTGAGTTTTGATACTCACTGACTTTTGATCGGATCAAGCGGTTATTGATAAATACAAAATAATTTGTTTTTTAAACATCCAGTTTTTCTCCCTTGCTCCTGGTTACTGTGACTGCCTCAGAAACTTCGCCCCCACACCACCATTGCCGAACCCACTGGCATCGCCGGCTCCAGTCGCGGCGTTTTGTCTCTCCTTGTTCAACTTGCTACCTTGCGTACACCCCCCATGCTTCGAAACCCGAAAAACCTGTATTTCTACTATATTGGGCTTATCGAAATCTCCGTCGGGAAGAAGACGCTTCCGGCACTGGAGATTCGGAGGAGGGTGGACAAGAAGGGAAACGATGGCGTAGTTGTTAATTCTGCCACGACGTTAACGAGTAGGGCGAGTTCACAAGTGTACGAGTGAGATTGAGAAGAAAACGAGTCTTTGGTCGTGTTATTAAAAGGAAGAGGAAAGTGGGGTGCATGATGCTGGTTAAGGTGGCGATGAGGCTGAGTTTGCAAATAACCACCAAAGAGTTTTCAATTATCCTTTGGCAATCAAATTGAAAACAAAAAAATAGCAGAAACAAGAAAAAATTCCAACAAGACAGTAAGATAAATACATCCCAATATTTATTATTTACAAAAGGTGGTTAAATTATATCACATAGCAAAGCATATGTTAGTCATAACTTACTCCTCACGGACGAACTGAAATGGAGGTTGAAGACAACAAAGGGGACAAGTGTATCTCTTTCTTTCCTACTTGAGTTAATTGCCGGTTTCCCATTGCCCACCCTCGTTGTTCAACCAGTTGCATCACTTTAGATCTAATATGTTCATTTTTAATTAATATTAATATATCAATGGTCCAAATGGAATGAGGATCCGTCCTCCAACTTCGAGAGGGAGGATTTAAGATGAAGCCATTTTGGAAGCTATATGTAAGAGAAGCTTTCTGCCAATGTGATTTGTAAAAGTGATTTTGTCTTTACAAAATCTAAAATATACAAGCTAATATGACTGCTTTGATAAAAATAAATGTGTTGAGAAGATTTTCTTCATGCCTGCTTCTATTAAAATTTTAACCAAACGCTTCATTACTCTTCTGGCTTCTTTTTATTATCTTTGACCAGGGATTCCCACAAACAAAGTTATGAGACCAACCTTCGGATAAGGATAATGGTTAGGTAAAGTTCTTCCCGAAGTGGTGATATCAGAATTCAAACCCCTAATGACCTTGCATATTAGGTTTGCTTGGGAGCACTATCTACTTCACATGTGACTGTTGACGCTGGTTTTTGGTTGGTGTCCAAAATCCTTGTCACAAATAATTTCAAGATCAGACGAGTGTAGGGACGGACGAGTTATGCGGTAATCTCGTAAGAATGTTTACTATCGTCTGCCAAGTATGGATTTGACAAATCAGTCAAATCTGGTGAATACTGGCAAGGACTTGGTGTTAAAATGAGATGTACAAAATATTGCCAATAGTGAAAGTTGACAACATTCAAAGCATGAAAACGAACTCAAATGGTCTGAAAAACCACTTGATTGATAAAAGAGGAGAAATGCATGAATTTAAATAAAAACATGTAAAGAACTGAAAATTAAGGGAAAACATTTAAATGACATAAAAATAGAGGAAAGCATGTAAAATGCAGAAAATTAGAAGAAAGTAAATAAAGAACACGAAATTAAAGGAAAACAATAAACAACAGGAAATTTAAAGGAAAGCATGTAAGTTGCAGGAAAATAATCGAAAGCTTGTAGATGACAATGAAAGATAAATGACAGTAAATTAAAGGAAGAAAGCAAATAAAGAAAGGTATTTAAATGATTGAAAAGTAAAAGAAAGCATTTAAAGTGCAGGAAATTAAAAGAAAGCAAGTGAAAAACATGAAAGATAAAGTGCAAGAGATGTAAATTGCAGAAAAGTAAATGCATGAAATGAACCAATACTGTATTGAAATTGAACATTGCATTAATGATAAAAGGGTGGAAGGAATACTTGAGTTAATCCATCAGTCTGCTGTGTGATCGAGACATGTAGGATGTTTCAAGTTCCAACCCTTATTACATCGTAGAATCTAGTATTTATAGAAAAAGTAAATAACTTCCTAAAGGTAACTTCCTAAAGGTAACTTCCTAATCTATTTTTTCGATACCTATATGGCGGTTTGCCATATTCAAATTCAAATTCAAATTATTTGACAAGTAAACTTCTCTAATCTGCTCAATTCTTTGAACCGCTTTGTGTCAACTTGCTTGTTGTCAACAGTTTGGCTATCTCGATGACTTATCTTTGTCGATGCCTTGTCACCTTGAAGACTTAGCCATTTTCACACTTCAGACGTTTGACAACTCTTCTTAACACTGTCAAAAAGTGGGTTGTCAATTTATCCTTTCGTCGGCCTAGTCAAATGCATCCGTCAATAATCGAAATTTCACCCTTGATGAGATGCGCTCTAAGTTCCGCCTTTTTGACGGCTTTTCTTGTCGACATGTCAATCGAAGAACTTCTTGTCAACTCCACACTGTCAATTATAATCTTCTCGAGTTCGACGTTCTTCTTTATGTACATTCTTCTTGACAACTTTCCGTCTCATCAACTTAGTACTTGTCAACTTTCTTGACAACTTTCCGTCTGTCAACTTAGTACTTGTCAACTTTCTTGACAACTTTCCGTCTGTCAACTTAGTACTTGTCTTCTTGACAACTTTCCGTCTCATCAACTTTCTTTTAGCCAAACCAAGTATATACCAATTTTGGGACTTCTTCTCAATTTTCATGGAGCCTCTTTCTGCCTGTCTGACAAAAACTCACATGAAAATTCACTCCTAACAGATGCCCCCCAAGTTTTGTCTTTCGACGGCTTACAGAGAGAGGCAAAACTTTGACAATCTACAATCTTGATGCCATCAATCCTCCTGAACAACCAATTCATTCTTCAACTCCTCAACAAACTCCAATTCTCGGACACATCTTCCACCTCTTCCGACAGACACCTTGTCTCACCGTCGTCAAACCAATGAAAGTTCCCGCCTCTAAACTTGAAGACTTGATTAATTTTTTCGTCGAGACAGTCGTCGGAGTTCATCAAGATCTGCCCATTTTTCAAAATTGACAGGGCAAGATTCGAGTGATTATCAAGCTGTCAAGTTTATGCAAGTGCTTAAATCCCTTTTCAAGCATTCACTTGACATCTTATGTTCGATTCAGCCGTCCGTTCGACCATGACCAATCTTCTCCAACGACTTAATCTAACCAAGAACATTCCCGCCAACTTCAAGCGGGTCACTTTGGCTTATGCCCAAGACTACTTTGATGGTCCGATAGACAAATTGTCAACCATCAATGATGTTATGTCCCCTTTTGAAGTCGAAGAAATCAACAAGGACAAAGTGTGTTGGGGACTCTACGCACCATGAAGGCCACAAGAGAACAAGAGATTCATGTCATTGTTGACGACGTCAAAGCTGACTTGGCAAGAGACAAAGAGATTGTTGACTTAGAAGTTGTTTTAACTCAAGCCAAAGAGAAAAAACTTCAACTTGCACAACCTCCGTCCGCAAACAAAGAAAAGGTTAATCAAATTTATCGATGAATCTAAAAGTCAGGGGTGACTGCCAGGACAATTGTCAACATTCTAATAGCCATGCAATCTAAATATCTGGCAGTCAAGGCTGACAGAGAGGCTCTGGAGAAGGCTTAGGAAGAAATCAGAAATTTTCAATCTTAGTTTAGTTGGCATTTTTTTTTTTGTGTATGTCAACTGAACATCTTTTTAACTTATCTTTTTGAATCCTCATAATTCGACACACATATGCGTATGCCAACCGTCAGTTTCCAGCCTGCTCTCTTAGGAATAAGTTAGCTTAAACTGACAGGATGTACTTTTGACAATGTAAAATCGTATTGCCAAATCAATGAATAAAACTTATGTTCTCTCATTTATTGTCAATTTTTACTTCTAACATTGTCGGTTTATATTCCTTCAAATACTTGTCATTAATTGACTTGATTTTCAAGCCAGTATTAATATTGACAAGCGCATAGGCATTTCCAGAAAATACTTTATCAATTCTAAATGGCCCTTCCCATTTAGGTGACCATTTTCCGTATTCTCGACAACTTTTATCCATGGGCAATATGACTTTCCAGACCAAATCATCTACCTTGAATGCTTTGAACTTAACTTGACTATCATAAAATCTGGCAATTCTTTCTTTTTGCCGAATCAAATTCTCCAACACAATCAATCTGTCATCACTCAATTCATTCAATTCATCCAACATTGCATCCCAATACTGGTCAGTAGGCAGGTCATTTTGCCTTTGAATGCGAGTGGATTGGAGATTGATTTCAACAGGTAATACAGGATCATGTCCATAAGTTAAACGATATGGCGAAGTTCCTGTCGACTGTCTGGGTGAATTTCTATATGCCCATAACACTTGATCAAGGGTATTATGCCAATTTTTAGGTTGTCGGCCCACATGCTTTTTAATAAGATTAATAATAATCTTATTTATGGCTTCAACTTGGCCATTTGCTTGTGCATAATATGGCGTAGAGGTGAGCATTTTTATATGTCTAGAACTGGCATATTCCACAACTTTCTTTCCAACAAACATTGACCCTTGATCCGTTGTCAGAGTTTGGGGTATGCCAAACCGACAGATAATGTGGTTTTCAATGAAATCAATTACTTCTTGTTGGGTGACTGTTTTAAGACAGATTGCCTCTACCCATTTAGTAAAGTAATCAACTCCAACCAAAATGAATTGATGTCCTTTCGACGAAGCAGGATGTATCTGACCAATCAAATCTAGAGCCCATCCTCTGAACGGCCAAGGCTTGACAATAGAATGTAATTCGCTAGCCGGTACGTTTTGTATGTGACCGTGCTTCTGACACTCTTCACAAGATCTGGCAAATAAAATGCAATCTTTAACCATAGTTGGCCAGTAATATAAACTTCTTCCCAGGACCCATTTCATTTTATCACCTGCTACGATGGGCTCCACATATACCCTCATGGACTTGATAGAGCCAAATAAGCATCTTGCTCACTCAGGCACTTTTGTAGAGTTCCGTCAATGCATTTTACGTATAACAGTCCTCCCTGCATTGTGTAATTCAATGCCTTATACTTTGTTTTTCTATTTACATTCTGACTTGGATTTTCCAAATACTCTATTATTGGCAACCTCCAATCATTAGGCAGAATTACATCATTAACTAAAATATCTCTTTCTTCTAATGGATACAGCAATTCTCCGATTTCCATTAGTGTCGACAAAGTCTTTTGAGATATTTTATATCCCGAGGCTATCTCGAGCTAACTCATTAGCTTCTTGATTTAAATTTCTGGGAATGTATTGAACAATTATGTCATCAAATTTTTTTCATCAACTTGTTAGCTACGATACAATATTTTGACAAATTGTAACTAACGCATTTGTATTCTTGTGTGAGTTGTTTGATGACTAATTGAGAATCCCCAAAAATATGCACATTTCGTGCTCTTAATTCTATCAATATTTCCAATCCGACAATTAAAGCCTCATATTCGGCTTCATTGTTGGAACAGGATATTTAAGTTCAAACATGAACTTTGTAGGAACTCCTTGTGGGGTCACAATAAGGATTCCTATACCACTTCCTCCTTGATGTCTTGATCCGTCAAAATAGAGTTTCCAAGGTAGTAAACTGACAATATTTATTTCTGGCACATCCAGTCCTGGATGGTCTACCAGAAAGTCAGCTATTACTTGTCCTTTAACAGCTTTAGCTGGCACGTATTGTAAAGAATATTCGGATAAAGCAATGGTCCATTTGCCAATTCGTCCATTAAGGATTGGTTTCGACAACATATACTTTATTACATCAGTCTTGGAAACAACTAATACATGACATGGCATCATATAATATTTGAGTTTTATACAAGAAAAATATAATGCTAGACATAACTTCTCTATTGCACTATATCTTCTTTCAGCATCATTTAGGACTCTACTTAGATAATATATAGCCCTTTCAACATTCTTATCGTTATCCTGGGCCAATAAACATCCTATAGTGTCCTCTGATGCCGATATGTACAACTTCAACGGTCGACGGGGCACTGCAGGCATCATGACCGGTGGACTGACTAGATACTGCTTAATCTGGTCAAAAGCCTCTTGGTGACAAGGTTCCCAAATGAAGCTTTGTTCTGATTTCAACTTGACCAGTGGTGCAAATACCCTTGTCCTTCCTGACAGATTGGATATGAATCTTCTGAGAAAGTTAACCTTCCCTAAGAAGGACTGTAGCTCTTTCTTATTTGTTGGTGCGGAGGCCTCCATGATTGCTCTAGCTTTATTCCTGTCTACTTCGATTCCTTTTTTGTGAACCAGGAACCCTAAACATTTTGCAGCTGACACTCCGAAACTACAGTTCTCTGGGTTCATTTTTAGATTATGCTTTCTCATCCTGTCAAATCCTTGCCTCAGATGCTCCAAATGGTCATCTTTGCTCTTGGACTTGACGACCACATCATCAATATATACTTCTACAAATTTTCCAATAACATCATGGAAAATTGTATTCATTGCTCGTTGATAGGTGGCTCCTGCATTCTTTAAACCGAAAGGCATGACGACCCATTCATATGTCCCAATTGCTCCTGGACATTTGAAAGCGGTCTTTGACACATCTTCTTCGGCTATAAAGATTTGATTATATCCTGCATGGCCATCCATACAACTTAAAATCTCATATCCTGATGCTGAGTCGACAAGCATATCGGCTATAGGCATCGGATATTCATCTTTAGGGGTAGCCATATTCAAATTTCTGAAATCTATGCATACCCTCATTTTTCCATTCTTTTTAATAACAGGGACTACATTAGAGAGCCATTCGACATACCTGGTTGTTCGTATGAACTTGGCTTTAAGCAATCTTTATACTTCCTCTTTAATTTTATGTACCACCTCTGGAGCAAACCGTCTGCTTGCTTGTTTAACAGGCTTGCAATCCTCCCTTAGTGGTAGGCGATGTTCAACAAGATCCCTGCTTAAACCAAGCATTTCGTTGTAATCCCATGCAAAACAATCTTTGTATTCTGCTATTAAACCAACAAGTTTTCGTTTGTAATCCTTTGGCAGAAAAGCACTGACAAAAATGGGTCTTTTCTTTTCTTCTGACCCCAAATTTATTTCTTCCAGAGGATCTTCTACTTCCATATTTTGTTTGACTTCGGCTCCTCTTTCAAAACCCAAAGGGCCGTCGTCAATTATACAATCCGCCAATACACTTTCTTGTGTGTGTATTTCTTTGTCGGCCAGATAAGCCGACAGTCTTCTCAAGTGGGTCTCAATACTCATTGTCAGATTCTGGCCGAGTCTTGTCGGCCTTGTCTTGTATTGTAACTCCAAACTGGCTAAAAAGGCTTGCTTCCAACGCATCCTTGTTGATAACCCCCTCAATGGTAGTTATTGGCTTCACATTCGGAGAATACACCCGGAAATCAATATGTGCTTGTTGAGCGTAACAAGCACTATCGTCTGCTTCCACAATCTCCACTTGATCTTGTTCATTCCACAAAATCACCTTCTGATGTACCGTTGATGGAACTGCCCCTACAGCGTGGATCCAATCCCCCGCCAAGCAAAATGTTGTAGCTTGACTTGGCTGGAATTATGACGAACAATGTCATTCTTTCGACAGTGCCAATTTGTATGTTTAATAAAGTGACACCATCTGATGGAGATGTTTTGCCACTGAAATCAGTGACAATCATATCAGTTGGGATTAGGTCTGACTGATTCTTCCCTAATTTCTTAAACATCGCCCTAGGCATCAAGTTTACAGCAGCACCTCCGTCAATCAAGACTCTATTGGTGGGTCTTCCATCGATGATGGCCTTCACATGCAAAGGTCTTAGATGATTTTTCTGTTCGTCGGTAGGTTTCTCCAACTGAGCCACGTTGTCGAATACAGTAACTAAATTCTCTTGTACAAACATCCAGTGATCATTTGGGTCTCCTACATTGTTGATAACATCACTGTCGTCGTCAGAGGGATCAAACTCAAAATATCCCTCGTATTCTGCTGGGATGAAAGAAATTAAACCTATATTCATTCTCATTCCAGGCTCCAGTATGATTTCATTGTCTGGATCCTCATCCAGAAAAGCACCTCCCACTGTCCTGCCGTGATTCCTCTTTAAGTCACTTTCGTCATCTGACCCTGACCTAACTGACAAAGGCCGGGCAATTCCAGCGCCACGATTATCTAACGCTTCCATGATGTCGGCCCAATCTTCATTCTCCGCCGTCCATATCCATGGCTCCATTGACGTTTATGTCATCATTCGGATCATTCAATGCTTCAATGACAGCATCAAATGACAACTCTTCCTTTGTTAAATCACATTCAAGCTTGAATGTAGTCAGTTGTTGCTCTTCTATTCTAGCCTCAACTTTCTTTTCGAGCCCTGCAACTCTCTCTACTTCCGTCAGTCCGACTGGCCATTTGCCTTTGGGTTTTATTGGTGAGGATGCTTGTCCTGAAGTCTTCTTCTCTATAAAAACCTGAGATATAGGTTCGCCTTGCTTGGTCTGATTACTGAGTTTCCTCACATTAGTTTCCGTGGGGTGACTTACTATTACACTCTTCATCTTGGTATCTGCTATCTTATCAACTTTGTTGTCAGTTGTAGCAACCAAACAACCAGCATCTTGGGAAGGCATTTCTTTTATAATGACACCTCCTTGTTTGGCAAGTTTCTTTTTCGGGCTTGTCGGAGTCTTTGTAGTCTCCTCTTTTGGCTCTTGGAAATGGCCAATTGAGTTGAGGGTCCCTGAAAGACCAGGCCCTTCCATCCGAGCATTTTTAGCCGATTGACCTTTTCGGTAATGTTCATTCCAAAAGGGTGGCCCTCGTTCATTGCCCTTGTTTCTCCGAGCCCACATCTGTTTTTGCAATTGCGGGTACTGTGTCATGGCTGAATTCCTTACCCATTTATCCACCATTACGTTGGATGGGGGTAACCTTGTCTTAGCGGGATTAATTCGCCACCGACAGAGTTACCTCATTGTCAATCCTCTCGATTGAATCAAGCCACCCTCGGTATTGTCTTTGCCCAGATTTTGGCTGGTGTATATGTGGCCGACAATTATCTGTCTCGCTTTTACTGCTGATCCTCTGGTTGAATCAAGCCAGCCTCTCGGTATGGTGCCGCCCGAATTTTGACTGGTGTATATGTTCTTGACGGCTGTTTGTTTGTCTGTCTATTTACAGCAGATGCAGCACTCCTCTGTACACTGTTGGATCCGGCATGGCTATTTGAATGTGATAACCTGCTATGGTCATCTTGTGGACGATGTGATGGTAATTTCTGCTCCCTAGCTTTTCTGGCAGCTACCTCATCATAAAATGCTTCGCATCTAGGGCAAACTTTAATTATGCCCTCATCTTTCTTTCGTGTCATATATTCAATAAGTGGTTCCCCCGGCTTCGGATAAACATCAAATGGATCTGACAAATCCATTTGGATATTTTGTCCGGCCGTGATGTTGACCATGCCTACTCCCATATGGACTTGGCGGTCTGCTTGGTTAACTTCAGGACCGAAGGGTTCTGTATCAATCTTCATTTCCGGTCTCTTGTCTGAAAACTTCAACCTTCCGTCTGTCAAACCTTTCTGAATGATATCCCTGAAATGCATACAATCATTCGTCACATGACCAAAAGTATTATGATACTTACAATATTTCCGATCTTTAATTTCATGGGCTTTCAAGAGCCTATGATCATCTGACAATTTTAATTGCTTATCTTTAAGTAATATGTCAAATATTTGATCGGCCTTGGTCACATCAAATGTGTATACTTTCTTATTAATGAAAGGGATTCTTTCTTTGGCCCTTGCGGGCTTCAAAGCTTGACAAATATAAGGTGGACCATTCTTTAGTTCGACATAATCTACCTCATATTCTTCAGAATCATTACTCTCTTCGTCGGATTCATTACATCCGACAAAATTAACCCTTTCCCTCTTAAGGAATCTCTTCTGCTTAAAAATCTTTTCAGTTCTTAATTGTTCAATCTGTCGAACCTTGTCTCCTAACTGGGCAAGATCCATCAAGTGTTGGTTAACAAGTTTCTTCCCCGATATAGTAATCTAGACCACCCTGCAGCAATTTTCACTATTTCTGTTTCTCTGGAATAGGGGTGAAACACCGACTCCTCATCTGACGGAATCGAGCTAGGTAGTCGTCAACAGATTCGTTATTCATTCTTTTAATTCCAAACAAATCTGTCAATCCTATTTTCAAATCTCCTCTAAAGAATTGATCATGGAAACCTCTTTCCAATTGATTCCAAGAATGGATTGAATTAGGCCTTAGAGTTGAAAACCAAGAAAAAGCATTCTTAGTTAACGAAGTGGGAAGAACTTCATTTTTAATCCTTCTTCCAAAGCCAAGTCTCCTAATTCGATGGTATATCAAGCAATATGCTCGATTGTCGACTCTCCACTTTCTCCTGAGAATTTCGACAACTTGGGTATTTTATACCCTCGAGGCATTTCTGCCTGTTGAACCCAATCGAGAAATGCTCGATGCGAAAAATGGTTGGTTAGCATAACCAATGTTAAAACCAAACCTATTTAATGCATGTTCAACCACTTGGTTGATATTTTGATTTAAAACATTCTCGACGGAACGCTCCAACAAAGACCCTGGTTTAGGATCAAATCTTCATCTTCCTCTCGGTCGTAGAATATGTACATTTCCACGTCTCAAAGGAACCCGACGATGAAGCTGTTGTTGTTCATCATTTTGTTCAAATCCATCAATTTGTGGTTCAACCTGTGGTTGATTAATCCTATTGAGATTTGCATTGAAATTTCTATTAGTATTTTGATTTTCGCCTGGGGTTACAACACCTAAGGCTCTATTTAGCCGACGTATTTCATTTGTCAATGCTAAACATGCATTGTTTGTGTTTTCCATCAATGGTGTAATTATTGTACTCATTTGCTGAGTAAATGTGTTCACCATGTCATAATTACTAGAATCAATCTGTTGTCGGACATTGGCTAAAGTAGCCTCCGACAGACCAACTATGTTTTGTGGGAGTTGCCTCAATGGAGAAATATATGGCCTTTCTACCGGTTGTTCTTGTCGAGAATGGGTAACTATCATGGACCCCGTTATTCCATTCGCGTGATCTGGGAATTTGCCCCCGATCGATGGCCCCCGCTCTGTCCGGATGTATGGGCGGTCATCGTCATTCCATTCGGATATGGTATGTAAGCAAATGGAGTATTTGGGTTGTGATTTGTTGACCCATAAGGCATCCCATATAAAGGTTGTGAGAGAGGTTGTGTAGTCCCTCTTGGATTTGAACTCACAACACTTCTTGATGACAATCCAATAGTTGATGTATTTATTTGTTGTAAGACAAGTGAAGTTGGTGACGGAAGTGTTCCTTGACCAACTTCATCAAATCGATTAACTACTTGGGCATAAGAAACGCCTCTTCTTATTCCTAGACCATTAGTACTATTAATCTCTGCATTAGTTCCACTTGCAGGAATATTGTCAACCGGTGCAATAGCATCCACTGTTGACACAGCGGCGTTAGTGTCTACTACGCCTGCATCACTTGCATTACTCATATTTACAGAGTTCTGGGAAATAGATGTTTGAATCACCTTTCCACTCCGTAAACGCATACAAATAAAATTGTATGTCAAATTCCTGACTACGAGTTACTCTAAACTCGTCCCACTGGGCGTGCCAATTTGTTGACGCTGGTTTTTGGTTGGTGTCCAAAATCCTTGTCACAAATAATTTCAAGATCAGACGAGTGTAGGGACGGACGAGTTATGCGGTAATCTCGTAAGGATGTTTATTATCGTCTGCCAAGTATGGATTTGACAAATCAGTCAAATCTGGTGAATACTGGCAAGGACTTGGTGTTAAAATGAGATATACAGAATATTGCCAATAGTGAAAGTTGACAACATTCAAAGCATGAAAACGAACTCAAATGGTCTGAAAAACCACTTGATTGATAAAAGAGGAGAAATGCATGAATTTAAATAAAAACATGTAAAGAACTGAAAATTAAGGGAAAACATTTAAATGACATAAAAATAGAGGAAAGCATGTTAAATGCAGAAAATTAGAAGAAAGTAAATAAAGAACACGAAATTAAAGGAAAACAATAAACAACAGGAAATTTAAAGGAAAACATGTAAGTTGCAGGAAAATAATCGAAAGCTTGTAGATGACAATGAAAGATAAATGACAGTAAATTAAAGGAAGAAAGCAAATAAAGAAAGGTATTTAAATGATTGAAAAGTAAAAGAAAGCATTTAAAGTGCAGGAAATTAAAAGAAAGCAAGTGAAAAACATGAAAGATAAAGTGCAAGAGATGTAAATTGCAGAAAAGTAAATGCATGAAATGAACCAATTCGTATTGAAATTGAACATTGCATTAATGATAAAAGGGTGGAAGGAATACTTGAGTTAATCCATCATCTGTGTGTGATCGAGACGTGTAGGATGTTTCAAGTTCCAACCCTTATTACATCGTGAGAATCTAGTATTTATAGAAAAAGTAAATAACTTCCTAAAGGTAACTTCCTAAAGGTAACTTCCTAATCTATTTTCTCGATACCTATATGGTAGTTTTGCCATATTCAAATTCAAATTATTTGACAAGTAAACTTCTCTAATCGCTCAATTCTTTGAACCGCTTTGTGTCAACTTGCTTGTTGTCAGCAGTTTGGCTATCGTGACTTATCTTGATGATGCCTTGTCACCTTGAAGACTTAGCCATTTTCACACTTCATGACGTTTGACAACTCTTCTTAACACTGTCAAAAAGCTGGGTTGTCAATTTATCCCTTTCGGCCGATCAAATGCATCCGTCAATAATCAGAAATTTCACCCTTGACAGATGCGCTCTAAGTTCCGCCTTTTTGACGGCTTTTCTTGTCTGACATGTCAACTGAAGAACTTCTTGTCAACTCCACACCTGTCAATTATAATCTTGAGTTCGACGTTCTTCTTTATGTACATTCTTCTTGACAACTTTCCGTCTATCAACTTAGTACTTGTCAACTTTCTTGACAACTTTCCGTCTGTCAACTTAGTACTTGTCTTCTTGACAACTTTCCGTCTGTCAACTTTCTTTTAGCCAAACCAGTATATACCAATTTTGGGACTTATTCTCAATTTTCATGGAGCCTCTTTCTACCTGTCTGACGAAAACTCACATGAAAATTCACTCCTAACAGTGACCAACCACTTTTAGGTTACTCATCTGGCTTTAACTTGTTATAATTTTGTTTAGAGTCCATTTTTAACTTAAATAATTTGAAATGAGTTTAATTTTCATAAATTTTTAAATTTCTTCAACTAAGTATATATTATCATGTTTATGGGTTTTTTTTAATATACTAGATAATATAGTCCTGTGCGTTGCAAGGGAAATTCACAAAATTTGATTTCATATTTTGTTTAGCGAGAAAATGTGCTTGAATAACATAACTTTCCAGACTCCTTGGTGATTAAATAGCAAATACACCTTTTATTGCTTATTTTACAATTTTTTAAAATCATTTTTCTAGATGATTTGAATAGTTTCAACTTTTCTTGATAATAACAATGCATATAGCTTTCTCATTCTCTACTTATTTCTTTGATAGTAATCATTTTCATATAACACTCAACGAGGAGCTGAGAATCATAAAAATTTGCCACCTCTAAGGTGCCAAATTTAGAGAAAAAGAAATTGCTGAAGTGGCGGTTCCATAGCCCTCCTATCTGTCGCAACAGGGATCTCGACGGGGACGGTGGAAAAAGAAGAATTTAAGGAAAATATGGAGTTGCCAACAAATTCATTAATTTAGGATAACAATTGAAAAACCTTTAAAAATGATTTTTGGAATCAAGATTGAGTTTGGAAGCTGATTGCACATAGGGAAAGACGAGGACTTGACCTCATAGCACCAGGGGCGGAGCCACAAGTTTCATGCGAAAGGGGTCGTGACCAAATATTCATAACAAGGAATATTAATAAAAAAATTAACATAAGCAAATTATATGAAACGAATTTGATATATAATTAGGATTTAATTGGTTTGTCGTATTTTCAATGCAAAGCTTTTTTATATTATCAACCAATCATAAATTGATATATCATTAAAAATATTTGACTCATATCCCAACTATCTTAAAAGTCATACATACTATGATTTCTAATTAGTTGATAGTATAAAAAGTTTTAAACTGACAACACATACCAATTAAACTCACATAATTAACAACTTAAAATAATATACATTACTCAAACATATTTATAGTCAACTTAATACATATATATGCTTCTTAGTTCATGATCTGAAATTGGTAGATCATTAAAAACTTGAGGGTGACCACGGCAACCTTAGGCCTCCCCTTCCCTCCGTCCCTACACAGAACCCCTAATACACCAGTTATAAAAAATGGTTATCCAAATTAATTGTACAAATTATTAGTAAATCTTAAAATATTTTTACCCAATGGACAAGATGAACAAGAAAAAAGCGGTTCCTTGTAGCTCGATGGGACACACACATTCCAATAGAAAGTTCAGGAGAAGTGGAATGACTATGTGAGATTTACTGATGGAAACTTATATAATAATTGATAAGTGTTATTTTGACACCAAAATCAAACATCAACACTTATTTTTATATTTTTCTCATATATTTATTCATTATTTCTCTCTCATCTTTCATCTTTTTTCTTTTCTAAACTCACCAGATTGATGGTGTCAAAAATTGGTATCAAAATATCATTTCTCTTAATAATTTGTTAGCTCGTAACAACTTTGGTTGCCTAACCCAAAAATTGACTATCCCCACTATGGAAAGTTATATGGTCACTATGCTCGAGTCTTGGTGGATGTTGATTTAACAGAGAAGTTGCTCAAGGAGATTATGATAGAACGTGAAGGTTTTATATTTTCTGTCGGTATCGAATATGAGAAGCTTCCATCTTTTTGTTCTCATTGTAAATCAATTTGGCACTTGGCTTCGACTTGGAAATTTGACAAGGAGAAACTGGTGCATAAGGATCCACCTTTGGTGCAGAAGACTAAGCAAGCTTATGTCCCTAAGGTTCCAGAGCAAAAATTAATTGAAGTTAATGGGCAGATTGATACATCACCAGGCTAAAACTTGAGTAATAGTGAATCGGTTGAGACTGTTTATGAGGAACCTTTATCCTCTGATCATGTCTCAAATTTCATTTCACAGAACTTATCTTCTGTTGCAACCAATATTGTCAATGGCTATACAGAGAAGATCTCAACTTCTGTTGCAACTAATGTTGACTCTACAGTCAAGGATACTCCGGTGCCCGAGCATACTCCAGTGTCCGTGCATTCCAAGACTACTTGTGATTTAACAGTAAGTGGTAAGAATCAGGAGACTCCTGAGATTAATTCAAGTCCAATTTATGTTCATGATCTTAGCGCTTTTCTAACTGTTGTTCAGAATTATTTTAATGTTTTATCTATTTGGTTGGAAAAGCAAAAAGAAGCAAGTAATTCTAAGGAATGAGAGCAGAATAATGATAATGTTGTCCAAGATGGTTTCAAGGTAGTTAAGTCTAAATCTCAGAAAAAGTATGACATGAGACTGAATAAAAATCATAATTTTAGGCATGTTTGATTCTCGTTTATTTTGCATGGGTTTTGGTTTTTGTACCCCATGTTCTTTTTTTTTATTCTTAATAAATTTATGGTGACTTGTCACTTTCTTAAAAAAAAAAAAAAAAGACCTAGGAGTGAACATGGATTGCATTGGGTCAAAAAATTGGACCCAACCCAACCAAAGTTGACCGGATTGGGTTGGGTCAAGTTTGTGGGAAGATTTTTTATAACCCATACCAACCCAACCCAACCCGACTACATTTGGGTTGGGTCATCGGGTCACTATTAAAATGAAAAAAATAAATAATTTAAAACCCCAATGCTAAATAGTAAATAACCCAATACTATGTGTGCCTCTTCCCATTCTGACGTCTGCTTCTTATTCTTAGTCTTCTTCTTCTTAGAGGGTAGCAATTCTTCTTCTTGTGCTAAATTAATCAGCGTTGCCGCTACCACTTTTCTTCTTCTTAGAGATGTCAATCAGACGATGACGGTGGCTTGCCTTCTCCAGTGAAGTGTATAGTGTTGGACAGGATGGCAGACGGCAACATCTTCCTGGTGGGAGGCACGGTGGGAGCCGGATCTGGAGGGAGGGGATAATATCTAGTAGGAGGCACAGTGGGAGCTTGGGAGGTGTGTTTGGCACGAGATGGGAGATGGAATCACCGTGAAAGGGACCATCTCAGATGGAACTGCAGCTGCATGCCTGGTCAGGATACTGGTGTTGATGAAATTCCCTTTCTTCACCTTCTTCGGGTTGCATTTTTTTCAACCCGACATCCGAACCGAAACCATCATATTATGTTATCCACGAATCGAATAAACCCGACGACCCGAACCAACCAGGATTTTCCGGTTTCGTTCGGGTTGGCCGGGTTCTCAAGCCCATGGTCTCCCCTAGCTATACCCATTCTATTAACTTTACTTATAAAAAAGTGTCTAAAGAAATTAGTCTTATATAGAGTATGAAAACGTCCTAAAAACAAAATTACTCTTTTTTTTTTCCTCTCTTCAAAAACAAATTCTGAGTTTTTAGATAACTAATCAATATCAAGTTAAAGAAATACTTGAAATGACTACTTAAAATACCCTTATTAAACCCCGTTAAAAGATTTTAGTCTAATCGTAAAATGTGCACTTTCTAAAATAGGTACTTGTTATTGGACTAATGGTAGCAATTAAAAGGCAATTTAATATGTGGTTTTAAATATAATATATATATATATATGTTTTAAATATATATATATATATATATATATATATATATATATATATTAATATGTTTTAATATTATAGATTCTGAACGTTGTCAATTTAATAGCTTTTATTATTTTAAAAACTTACCTTCTATATTTCTTATAGTAGCTCAAGAAGAACGCTCAAATAAATGGCCTTTTCTAAACTGATGATCTTGCTCATATCCATCTTATATTCTCTTACAATATTGCAGTTCATAGGTTTTATAATGGTTCAAAGGAAAAACCTTCTGAATGTTGCACTTTTTGGTGAAGGCATAAATTGCCATTTGATGGGTTTTTAAGAGGCCTGGACACTAGAGTAACTAGAATGAATTTTTATATTTATACATGATGTCACAATTACAGAGAAGAGACGAGAGTCGGTATATAAATTACTATATAGATATATGAAAAGGAACTCTCATGGTAAAAAGGATAAATATTATTGAGATTATCTGGACAATTGAACCGTGTAAATTCCATTGCTCTTGATCTTGAGTGCATAAGTTTAAGAGTTTATTGTATTGACCTTAAGGAGCAAGCCATGATGTGCATCCGAGGTTTGCCGGAGTCTTGCTTTTAAGACAGTGGTTCGTCTATGGCACCTCTATCGATCTTCCTTATTATTCTAACAATATAAAAGCAAGATATTTTTTGATTGATGGCTTTCTTGTTTAACAAAGGTGCACTCCCTGACATCTCCGAGCCCGAGCCGCTTGATGAAATCAATTACAAACGTTGGTCTCAGAAACTGCTCATCTTCTTCGAGTAATTGGAGACTGATTTTGTCTTGTTCAATGCCCATCCTCCTCCTATTCTACCTGGAGCTGATGTAGACGCAATAGCTGAAGCCACTAAAGCACTGGAAAATTATGAAAAAATAAATTTGTTCGTTGCCATTTTTGAGTAATATACCTAACAATATGTTTGATTTGCTTGTTGCTAACAAATCTTCTAAATCAATTCGGGAGATATCGGAGAAGAAGTATGGAGCTGATGATGCAAGAAATCGCAAATATGTCACAGGCAAGTGGTTGCATTTTCAGATGGTTGACGACAAGCCTGTTATGGAGCAAGTTCATGAATATGAAAATTTGGTGGCTGATGTTCTAAACGAAGGTATGAAAATGTGTGAAATTTTGCAAGCCAATGTTCTTCTTGAAAAATTTCCCCCTTCTTGGAGCGATTTCAGAAATAACCTTAAGCATAAAAAGAAGGATTTCACCCTACAAGAACTCATTAGCCACATGAGAACTAAAGAAGCAAATCGTCTCAGGGATGAGTATCAATATGATCATTTGAATTTATCTAATGCTAATTTAGTTGAATCTGCTGGTACTTCTGATAAGAACAGGTTTTAGAACAACAAGCAAGGAGGCAAACAACAATTTGAGAATAAACAAAATAAAATAATAAAATCCAGAAAAATAAAGTATCTTGCTATGTCCGTGGAAAATTGGGACATAAAGCTTACCAATGTTTTCAGCACAAGAACGGGCAGGAAAATAACCAAAAGCAAAATTCACATCAACCAATGGCGCAAGAAAACTTAACATAGGATGAAGAAATCATAGTTGTTGTAACAACTTGATTTTAATTATGCTATTCAACCGGTTAAAATATAATTAATTATATTTTAATTTGAGAGTTAGAAAGTGTTTTTGATTAAAATAAAATCATATTATAGTCTACTTTATGGTAGATGGCTGCGGTAAAATTTTCGGTTGAAAATTCAGACGAAAGTCGGTCTGCGTTTTCACTGCCGATACAAGTTTACTGTGCAGAAAACCTAATTTTGACCCGTGAACGAGACGGTTAGTGTTTTTAATATGTTTCCTTCAACTTTGGTTATTTTGAAAATTTTCGTTCAGAAATAGAATATAATATTTTATTCAGCCGAAAATATCGGAAGAATTACGATCGAAAAATACAACCGGGTACGAAATAGAGCAGATTAAGGAGCACAAAATAAGTGAAATGACTTGATGGGACTTGATGGAAATGAGTTATGACACACTCCAAAAGTGTAATCATCACACTTTTCAAATTATAACATATTATATTCTAAAAACCTATTTTTCTCTCTCTTCTCAAACCAAACAAGGCACAAGGTCAAAACTTGCTCCCCAAGCTCATTCCTCTCTCCTCAATTTCGTGTCACTCTCTCCCTTCTCTATATATACACCTCTCATTTTTCACTTTATCACTTTCCTTCTCCAAGACTCCATTTAAACTTCATCTTCTTCCTTTTCTTTTAAAAATTCAAGCTCTTAAAACTTTAGTTTTTATTCATCTTTTCTACTTGAGTTATTCATTAAAGTTTTTTCTTATACTAAGGGTAATGCTCTCATATGAATCTTTTTGCAATTTTCATATTTTATTTCTTAGTTTGCTTTATGTGTTCTTTATATGCTTTAAACTTCTAAAATTTCTCTAAAATGATAGAAAACTCCTTTTGAGTTGAAACCACTTTCTATAGTCTTGTATTAACCTATATTTTCACATACTAAGAGGTTGTGTAAAACAAAAATCTCTACCTATCTCTTCCAATGAAGGCCGAATGCTTGCATTTGTGACCTAGGAAGTTTTTGTTTCAACTTTTGGAATATGATCATGTGTTTGAGTTTCTAACTATCCATTGATCTTAAATCTATAAATCTTGAAAGTTTTGATAGCTTGTTCCTATGATGGCTAAAAATATGAATAAGTAAGCCTATGATACTATGTTTCAACTTTCCAAATATGATCATGGATTTAAAACTCTTAATACCTTGTGATTCTAAACCTAAGAGTTATTGTTAAACAAAGAATATTTTCCTCATCATCCTATGATGGCCGAAACTTAGTGTTTAGGTGCTAGGATGTTTGAGTTTTTATTTTTCCAAGATGATCATGGACTTGAGCTCCATAAGATATTTGGATGCTAAGTCTAAGAGATTGGAATGTTTAAGTTTCCATTGTTTTCCAAAATTATCATGGACTTAAGCTCCATAAGATATTTGGATGCTAAGTCTGAGAGATTGAAAAGTTTAAGGATTTCTAACTTGTTTATTCTATGTTATTAAAGCTAGGATGTATTACTTTCATTTTTCCAAGATGATCATGGACTTGAGCTCCATAAGATATTTGGATGCTAAGTCTAAGAGATTGGAATGTTTAAGTTTCCATTGTTTTCCAAAATTATCATGGACTTGAGCTCCATAAGATATTTGGATGCTAAGTCTAAGAGATTGGAAAGTTTAAAGATTTCTAACCTATAAATCCTATGAAGGTCGAACCTAGAAGGTTATGGACCTAGGATATTTTGTTCTTATTTTTCCAAAATGATCATGGTTTTGAGCTCCTTAATACATATGGATGATAAACCTAAGAGATTGGAATGTTTAGTGAATGCTAGCCTATTTTATTAGCCTTGGCCGAATGCCTTAAGTTTATAACTTAGTGGGATTTTAATTCAATTTTGATAAATGGTCATTGTTTATGAACTCCTAACACTTAAGGATCATAAAACCATGAGTTGTATAATTTTTGGGAATCTCTAACCCTAAGAACTAGTCTTGGCCGAACCTATACCTTGCGGTTTAGTGTTCTTGTTTGATTTTAACTTGTGATTTTGTGTTCATAAACTTAGACTTCCATTGCGGAGGAAACGAGGACATTCGTGATATACCTCTTCGAGCATCTAATCTCCTTACCTTCACAGAAGGTGGAGTTAGTACTTTGTGGTGTGACAACGAGGAGCTTTGAGTTCAGGAGTTTGGTGATAACCCATGTGGGGGAAAGAACCAACCTATCGTCAGAATGGATAAGTAGTAGATTATATAATAATTGTGTAGGGCGACATAAACCCTACTAGTAGTCGAGTAATTGACAAGACCAAAATCACATTGGAAACATTTTCTGAAAAATCAATGGTGATTCGGGTATTGTAGGTTTATCGATATTAGGTTGATTTTATATTGTTGATGGTTGATTTGATTTATTACCTTTATTGAATTGATTTTGTGCTATGTTGGTGATATGAGAATATTTTGATTGATATTGTGTTATGCATGATCTGCCTGGTTTGTATTATTATGCTTAGTGGTTTTTAAGCAAAGATATATATGTGGTCTAAGAGATGATTGTTTTGGGTGTGAGGATAATGATGATTTAGAAGTGCCTAACCTAGATGATGTATGTTAAAGAGGTGTTATGGTATAGAATATGTGTCAAGTTCTAATGGAAGGTTAAGGCACTAGGATGTTGTTAAAACGGGTTGGTGAGATTCAAGTATAGGTGTTGTTGTCCACAACCGTGTATTGGTAATATAATACACAAAGACAAAAGTGTATTGGTAATATAATACGTAAGGACATCTGTGTATTGGTAATATAATACACTGTGTATTGGTAATATAATACACGTAAAACACTTTTGTGTATTGGTAATATAATACACGTAAAACACTTCTGTGTATTGGTAATATAATATACCGTGTATTGGTAATATAATACACGTAAAATCAAGAGTTATCGCGAGACCACTTCCACCTTAGGGAATGGGGGTGGAACACCTTAACGAGAATGGAGGTGTGCACTAGGTGGAACATCCTAACGGAAATGAGGGTGTGCCCCGATGCAAATGAGGGATGGTGATAGGAGTGGTAGTGGCCACGATAACGTAAATACATGGTGACAGGATAACAGAGGTTACGTTAAAATAAAGTGTTAGATTACCTGAGAGTAAGGGTAGAGGATGATATATATTAACTTGAAGATGATTCGTTAGTTACGTGTGTTGATTGTCTGTGACAATTACTGTATAATTTACTATGACTCTTTTCCGCTTTTTGATGATAGAACTGCTTCTTATCCCCTATGTTTTTGTATTTTTGTGGGTTACTTTGGTTTACGTTAGAAGACCCGATGGAGGGTTATGTTGCTGTGGAGTTGGACGGAACACTGTATGAAACGGAGATTGCTGAGGAGTTGGATGAAACTCCTTACGAACCAAACACTGGGAGCCGAGCTGTGATCCATGGCGATTAGAGTATAGACATTATGGTTAGTGTGTCTAAGGAGCATTTTGTATATTTCCGCTAAGTACGTCTGCTATTAAGTTTATGCCTGTGAGGGATCCTACTGAGAGGATACCCTCAACAGTGTTTTGGTATTGTAATGAACAATTAGGTGTGTATTTACATATGTTAAAGTTGTTGTGTTCTAAATTTACAGAAGTTATATGATAATTAAATAAGTTTTATTTTTTACGTATTTTCACGATAAGCGTGCGATTAAGAATTGATTTAAGAAGGTAATTAATATAATAAAACAACGGGACACAACGGGGTGTCTCATTTTGGTATTGGAGCAGTTTGGTTCTAAAACGGACTGTTGGTTATGTCCGATCAGGATCAAGGACTGCAAGGTTTAGGATGTTGTTACCGGTCGTGTCTAGTTGAATTCACATCGGATTTTGACTATGCTTAGAAGTTAGGTAGTGTGTTCGAATCTGATGTGAGAGGTTAATATTAGTCTACCATATGGTATTTATATACTTGCCTATGTAGTATTATATGTCATACTAATAAGAGTGGATGATTTATTTTAACAGAATCATAGCTCGCGGAAGAGGACGTCTAACTAACAGTGGTGACGAAACTCCATAAAGGATTATTGGAGCTGCCAATGGTAATGCCGACAATACTGAGAATGGAGGAGGATCATCTTCGACTCCAAGTGCAATGGAAACCCTAGTTGATGCTATGCTACTGCAAACCCAACAGAATGATGAGATGCTGCAGATGAACAAAAAACAGCTAGAAATTAAGAATCAGGCGACAACAGCTGAAGATGCCGGATTGACTAATTTTATGAACGGAAAACCACCTCAACTCCGAGGAGAGTATGACCCAGAGAAGGCAGAATGGTGGATACAAGAGATCGAAAAGATATTTGCTACTATGCGCTGCAGCGAGGAGAAGAAAGTGGCCTATGCCGCCTTCATGTTAACCGAAGGAGCAGAATTCTGGTGGAAGGGAAAGAAAAGACTGTTGGAAGTAGGGATGACAATTTTACTCGTACCCGCGGATACCCGCGGATAGAATCCGCAACGGGTACGGGGCGGGTAGCTAAACGGGTACCCACGGGTAAAATAAACGGATAATTTCAATATCCGTTTGTAAACGGGGCGGGGACGGATATCACACTATCCGTACCCGCGGGTACCCGTACCCGTTACCTAATTACTATAATACCCTCACTATATATATATACTAAACTGCCTTAAGCCCTTAACCTAATTTGCCTTCAGACTTCAGTCCTACAATCCCTACTGCCGCAGCCAGCCCCTTATTTTCTTTCCTTATTCTTCAGCCCACAGAGAGCCCCTTATTTTCTTTCCTTATCCTTCTTCTTTAGTCAAACTTTGAAGCCTGCAGCAGAGAGCCTCGCGCGCCACCGCTCCTTGCGCGCCACCGCTCCTCCGCCGCCCAGATCCGTCACAACCTTGGTTCTCTGCAACCTCAGGTAAACTCTAAACCTCAACCAATTTGTTTTTCAGTTTTGACATGTGCAGGAAAGATCTCCAATCCTTTGCAGAGTTGTGTTTTAAATCCTTTGGTGAGTGATTCAAGTACTGGGTTACCTTCAATGAGCCAAATCTTTTAGTTTTATCTGGTTACTGTTGAACACTAAATTCTGATTTTGGCGAACACTAAAGTGGGAAATAGTGGCGAACACTAAATTCTGATTTTGGCCATTGCCTCTACCTTAAACTCTCTGCAATAAAGTTCGAACGACCCATCATCTATCTCTGTCTAGCAAGAACAGAGAAGAAACAATACTGTTCTGACCAAAAACAAGGTCCATTTTTCTGCATAAGTAATTAACTAGTTCACTTAAAACATGAATAATTTATAGTTTAATTCGATTTTTCAAATATTTCTTACAATATGTTTTTTTAAATCTCTATTTATATTGAGTAACTACTTTTTAATTTATTTAGTTTTTATTTGTGTATACCATTAGTGAAAACTGTGTGCTCCAGACTCCAGTGCAGGAGAGTTTTTTGGTGTATACTTACTGTACATGAAGTGTGCACTAAACGACAATAAATAGTTGCATAATTTTTTTTTATGCCAAACGGTTGTTTTATATGCAATGATTAATCAGTTGATTATTAGCATACAAAAACTTGTGTAATGTGTATGGTGTACTATGAAAACCTCCAAATCTAGATTCAATATATGTTAAACTACAGCGAGTTCTTGGATTTCATTAGCATCAATCACTATGCAAGTTTTTATGTCCAAGACTGCATCCAATCAGTGTTTTTTCTTCTGGTATTAACTATCAACCCCTCGATGCCCGAAAGGCAAGTTAAAAAAAAAAAGAAAATTATTTTCTTTAGGACATCTTCACTGTTTTTCCTGGTATATTCTTTTTTAGTTTGGACATTAATGATGTTATAAATAAATCATACATATCTGCATGTCCCTGCTATTCTTTTCAATTGTTTCAGTTCAGTTTTGTTTTTGTTTGTAGAATGTCTACTGAAGAAACCTCAACTCCTGTGGAAGATGTGCAAGAGCAACTGCAAGTCCCAGCTAATGTGGAGGTTGAAAGCTCACTTCCATCAGTTTGAAAGAAGTGATGTTTGGACTCTGGTTCCACTGCCCAAAGATAAATCAGTGATTAGAACAAAGTGGGTTTATAGAAACAAACTTGATGAAAATGGTAAGGTAATCAGAAACAAAGCAAGACTTGTTGCTCAAGGTTTCTCTCAAGAAGAATGTATAGATTATACTGAAACTTTTGCACCTGTTGCTAGATTAGAAGCTATTAGAATTCTACTTTCATTCGCTGCACATCATAGTATTATGCTTTTTCAGATGGATGTTAAGAGTGCGTTTCTAAATGGCTTTATTAATGAAGAAGTCTATGTTATGCAACCTCCGGGTTTTGAGTGTGAAACCCATCCTGAACATGTATATAAGCTTAAGAAAACTTTGTACGGTCTTAAGCAAGCTCCTAGAGCTTGGTATGATAGACTAAGTTCCTTTCTTATGGAAAATGGATTCAATAGAGGAAAGGTTGACACAACCTTATTTAGAAAATCCATTAAGTCTAGTTTCATAGTCGTACAAATATATGTTGATGATATTATTTTTGGTAGTACTAATGAGTCTCTATGCAAAGAATTCTCTAAGTTAATGCAGAAAGAGTTTGAAATGAGCATGATGGGAGAACTCAAATTCTTCCTTGGACTTCAAGTAAAACAAACCATGGACGAGGTGCTCATCCACCAAACTAAGTATACAAAAGAACTTCTGAAGAAGTTTAAGATGGATGATTTCAAGCCAATGAATACTCCTATGCACCCCACTTCCATACTGAACAAAGATGATAAAGAGAAAAAGGTAGACCAAAAAATATACAGAGGTATGATAGGATCTCTCTTATATCTTACTGCATCTAGGCCTGATATTATGTTCAGTGTATGTTTATGTGCTCGATTTCAATCTGATCCTAGAGAATCTCACTTATCAACAATTAAGAGAATTTTTAGATATTTAAAAGGTACTACTAATCTTGGTTTGTGCTTTAAGAAAAATGAAGATTACAGATTAGTTGGTTTTTGTGATACTGACTATCTTTGGAGATAGAATTGAAAGAAAAAGCACTAGTGGAGGATGTCACTTCATTGGAGCTAATCTTGTCTCATGGTCAAGCAAAAGACAAAGTACCAATGCTTTATCAATTCTTTCAAGCCGAGTATATATCAGCTATAAGTTCTTGCTCACAACTTCTCTCGGATCAAACATCAATTGGAGGACTACAATGTATTTGTAAGTAGTATTCTGCTTATGTGTGATAATCTTGCTGCAATAAATCTATCTAAGAATCCAATTTTGCACTCTAGAGCTAAGCACATAGAGATTAAACATCATTTTATTAGGGATTATGTGCAAAAAGGTGTGATTGATATTCAATTTGTAGATACTGACCATCAATGGGCAGATATCTTTACTAAACCTCTTGCAGAGGACAAATTTATCTTTATTAGGAAGCATCTTAATATGATATGTGTGGATTAATTTAGGCGTCCAGCCTCGAGAAAAAGTTGTTTTGTTAATCATGCGTCTATTACCTATGCTCGACTAATACCTATTTGAAGTTGTGCGTCTATTGCATTGCACGTCTATATGACGCGTCCATTGATACTGATTATCGCGTCCATTGTGTAGTTTAAGGCGAGTTCACATCTGCCTATGCTGAAGCATATTTTTTTTTGTGTTAATAAATGCATTTATTTTTGTCACCAGACAAATTTATCCTTTATTCTCTTTGCTGAGCCAGAACTTCCATCAATCCCATCAAGACCTTTTTATGGTTCCAAGTTACCAACGCCATTTTATCATAATGACATGTCATGTCAAAAGTTTTTTTTTAAAAAACCTTTGATATTCAAAATTCCTTTAAAAGTAATCATTTCCCTCCGAGAAAAACTTTACGCTTCCATAACCTCTCGAGCTATCTCTCTCTTTACCTCTCTCAGCTTTCAAACCCTAAACTCTTCGATCACCTAAAATGGCTTCTTCTTCAACCTTTAACGTGGACAAGCTCAACTTAGCTATAGAGCATCATTTCAATCTTGGAGTGCTGCAAGACTACAATCTAGACATAAGCAAATATGTCAATGCAGCTGGGTGGGGATGACTCTTCTCAGAGAAGGTCTCTGTCTTTCCCAACCTAATCAGGGATTTCTGGAGATACGTCCAACTGACTGATACTAATTTCTTCTCAACTGTGCTAAGAAAGAAGATTACAGTCTCGGAGAAGACTATTGTTGATGCAATCTTCTGCGCTCAGGAGGGTTTAGTTTTCACTGAGTCTTGGGAAGAGGACTTGGGTGGCTCTGAGACTATAGAAGTCTGTCTCATGAAGGAGGATACAGTCAGAACTCACACTTGGAAGGCTGTTGAAATGAAGGACATCATTCGAATCCTTCATCAGCTACTCAACAAGGTGGTTCTTCACAAGGTTGGATCCAAGGATAACCTCTCCTCTCTTCACAAAAACGAGAATCAATCTTCCAAGAGTCCTGTATGGAAGATTCAGAGACGCTGTGATGAATAAGAAAAGACTCTATGAACTTCCTTTCTTCCATCTTCACTCAAAGATTTTCAAGGCTCAAGGAATTCATGAGATTCTTGCTGCAAAGACTCTTGAGGAGCAAGCTAGGATTTTGACTGAAAAACCACTGGCTGTTGCAGACTTTGGAAAGATGAACATAGCCAACATGAACCTCAGTACCTATGTTGCTGCTGCAATGGCTAAGACTGAGGAGTTGATGAAGGCTAAAGAAGAGATGGTTGAACAAAATAATGCCGAAGTCCTAGGGGTTAAAAGGGTAACTAGGCAAAAGACCACTGCTACAAGGAAGCCTGCCCCTAAGAGACCAGCTAGTGGCATTGTTATCAGGGAGCCTTCTGATGCCCCTACTACAAAGAGGCCAAGAAAGGTTATCCTCTCTCACAATGAAGATGAGGAAGCTGATGAGGATAGCATTCCTATCAATTCAATTCTGAAGAAGCAGAAGACCTCTGTTGCTGCTGATGAGGCCGTTATGCCTGTTCCAACATTTGTTCCAACAAAACCGAGAAGGCAACCTACAAGAAAAGCCAGATCAACTAAGACTCCTAAGGTAACGATCTTTGCTGATGATCCTGTTCAAATAGCAGTAGATGCCCTAGTGTCTAGTTTAGAAACTAGGATAGATGATGTGCCTGTCTCGACTCCAGATGATGTGTACATTCCCACACCCCAACCAACACAAATAACCACTTAACAATTTCAACCTATTATCCATGCCAATGATCCCTAGTTAAATCAATCAGATGAAGACATTTCCCCTGGTGCTCCTTTCCCCAAACCTTCGAGAACCTTATTTCCCTTCACCCCAACTTCTGTCCTTTACAATGGCAAATCTGAGGATTGAGCCAAGGTAAAAAGGGAATGGAAAATTTTGTTTCATTCTCACCAACCTGAACCCGAACACATTCCAGACAGATGGTATCCTCTACCTGAGTATGAGGAAGAAGTTAGCCCATCTGTTGAACCCCTCTACCTACCTCATCCTGAGTATAAAATAATAAAAAATGTGCCTTCTCAAATGCACAATGACTTAGGGCCATTAGTCATTCACCTACCTCAAACCAAATTCCCCCCGGAAGTTGGTGGTAAATGATTGGTGAAAATGTTGATGAAAAGGGTAAAAAAAAAAAGGTATTTTACATAAGCAGTAATGTCTATACCGGTATAGACAACACTTACCAGCTTCACCGTAGAATTGGCCTGAAAATTGATCTACACATAGTTCTACTGCAGAACTAGGTTCGTCATGGCTGCCAGCCTCGGTAAGGTTAACTAGCTACTTTACTCAGTGCACTCGAAATTATGTATCTACTTATAAAAAAATTGGATTGTTTTAATATTTTTGCCTTCATTTTTTTATTTAACCAAACCAGAAAGAGTTCCAAATTCCAAAAAACTGTTTTACTCCCTATTTTCTTTATATCCATCCAAATATAGATTTTATACAGACCCATATATATCAAATCAAAGTAATCCTAAAATCAAACAAGTTATGGCTGAACTGTGAATACTGAATAGTATGAACTAGTGTTGTGCAAAATAACAAAAGGTTTTATTATTTAAACACAAATTTTGGAATGACATGTCAATCAACGTGACCTTCACTGCTACCCAAACACCACCGCCCACCGTTAGAGGAGAGACGGAGAGGGAGAAGAGAGATGAGGGAAAGAACAAAGCGTTTGAATAAAAAGAAGCGAAAAAGAAGTGAAAAAAAGAAGAAGGAAGTGACATACGTTTATCACCTATATTGTCCAAATGAGATGGAAAAAACAAAAAAACATTACTCAACAACAAAATGGATGAAACCCAAATGGACCGAGTAAAAGCCCACCAAACATTACTGTAATGTAATATGAATGTGTACATGAGCCCACAACCGACAATCGTGCTCAAAACCACCATAATACAAGATATTAACCATTCGAGTGGATTCAATGGCAAGTTAAAAAAGTAAGGGCCTTGCTACCTACACTCCCCGTACTTGGCATCCACCCCCACACGCCTTCCGACATTTAAATGCCGGATTCAGAAACTATGTTTCCGGCATTTAATTGCCGAGAAATTATTAAAATTTGAAAAAATATGTTTCCGGCAATTAGATGCCGGAAACTTAGTTTCTAAATCCGGCATTTAAATGCCGGAAGGCGTGTGGGGGTGGATGCGGTTTCTAAATCCGGCATTTAATTACCGGAAGGAGTGTGGGGTGGATGCCAAATATGGGGAATGTAGGTAGCAAGACCCAAAAAGTAATAATATTCATGTTGTAATGGGACTTGTTCATAACATGCACCAAACTAGAAGATAAGGAAACTAGGAATATTTCTTATAAAAACATGATTCTCACAATTTGTCCTTGGAAAACTAATAAAATGATGTCACTTTATATGGTTTGTAAATTTGATAACAAGAATACTTAAAAAGTATTTGATAACAAAAAAACTTCAATTCTGTCTGTGTATTTGAAACTTATCTAATATATATGTACAATCGGATCCACATACGAAGTGGAAATCCCTTGTTTACTCAGTCCACATGAATGGTGTGGACTGAAGCCATACAAGAAAGATTCCAAAATGGCATGAAAGTGAGCAGCTAGGAGAAACAACTGAACCACGGTGAATGGCACATAAAGCTATTAAGGTTAGCTTTGGTATCATGTACACCAAACTAATTCTCACCTACTAAAACAAGAAATTACGGAAAGCAGATAACTCTAAAGCATTGTGTACAAGTTACATGACATCAATTAACAATCGGACGTTCAGTCAGATTACCTTGCATTAAATTAGTTCCAGCAATATCATAGAAAAATTCATACATGTAGAAAATAATAAAACAGTGTTCCCTCTACCTTTATGCAGCCAAAGGGGAAAATATCTGATTATTATTTTATTATTACCATTGCAGTTCTTGGACATTAAGCAAGGCCTCTAACTCCAACCCCAAGAGCATGATTGGCAAGTTTATCTGCATATAACTATTTTGCAAGCTATCACATAGAAGCTCCACAGATTCTTCAAATAAATATTTTTTGGCTAATTATTTTTCCTGGAGACTTCTTTTGATGTCAATCTGACTTTCTGTGACAAGGCTTTGGTGAGAGTTTGCAGCAACTGAGACCTTGGACCCATAAACCGTAACACCCTTTTAAGCAATGACATGACATCTTTGTTAATAAAATGTTTGTCTCTTTGTGAGCTCATCAATATTTTATCAAAGATCTATCACTTTCAGTTCAAAACATTGCTACACACCCCATCTCAATATTGATAGATAGATCTTTACTTACTGAGAATGAGAGTAGTAAATACATCACTCTAGTTCTCTAAAGTCTGAACTGCTGAGTCCTTCTCTGTATTGTCATGAAATATCGATTCAACCACACAAGTGTCAAAACAAGATTGCTTTCTATGCCCAATTGCTATGTGTCAATGTGGAACCCTCTTGTCCAAACAGGCACGCAGTATATTAAGATTCCTAAAGAGAAAGAGACACATATTGTAATAATAGCATATGCATAAGCTCTCCAAGGATGACTGCTTTCTCTCATTGCATTAAACTCAGCAGCGAAAGTAGAGACAGTACTTAGACACCCCATCAGACCAAACTGTATTCCTGCTACAACAGTATCACAATCCCTGGTATTCACCTGCATCATAGAAGTAAATACTTTGATTTTTGTATTGAGATATAAGGTCCAGATTATCGAAAACGAAATTGGATAAACACATTTAGAGCTAAGGAGTTACAATCGAATGCAAGTATAAAAGAAAAGGATACTTGCACATAATTAATCCCCACAAACCCCTCCTAACTCTCATACAAGCCACTGAAAACAAATTGGTTCCACTATGACTTTCTTTTTTAATGGTATAGATGAGTTCACCCCAGAATCTGTGAGAGGTTTGTGAAAGTTAAAGTATGTGATTATGTGTAAACATCATTCCTCAATTATAAAATATATCAGAAATATGGGCAAGAATCAAGATGGTATTTTCTAGAGAAGTTCAAAGAAGACCAAATAAATTCTCAATAGAGGTAAATCTTACTCTCAAATCTAATTCTGATCCTATGATTACTAGCTTAGAGATTAGCCAATGCAGTCAGAAACGGAAGGGAATTGGGACATGAATGATGACAAAGAAACTCACTGCTTCCTTTAAACTTGCAAGTGCAGCCATAACACAAGCAGCTGATACATTAGCAATTAGAGTCCCAAATGGAAACCATTTAAACAACCCTGCCTTTCCCAACCCACGACCATTGATCCGCGCTAAGAACCATCTGATCCATACACCTGTAGGACCAACCAAGCATGCAAACCATAACTGAGCAGCACTGCCACCATGCTTGAACTCAGATTTTACCAATGCACCACTGACACCCCATAATATGGCCAAAATCACCAAAAACATTGCCATAACTGCCAACTGACAGCCGCAACTGTCTAATTTGGGCTTGATCTTAGAAATATTATTTCCTGAACTTACATTCCACCTGTTGAGAAGCCATCTGAAACCCTTGGCAGTTTCAATCCCAAATATGATGGAAAAGGCTACAAGAAACAAGCCTGAAAAATTCCAATTGTAAAACAAACTCTTCTTATCAATTGAGCTACCCTGAGAAACAAAAAATCAACTTACCTACTTGGGATAAATTTAAAAAATGAAAATAAATAAATAAAATGCAGCACGCAGAAATTTGCATGAGACAGCTAGAACTATAAAACACCCTTATTAAATGCACATATTTTACCTATAAGAAAGCCAAGTGCAGAGAAGAGCCAGCGGCCAGAAACACTGAGTTCCAGCATTTTTTGGTTCCAACCACTGAAGGTTGTAAGGCTCCCTAAGTAACCAGTTGTTATTGCTATGGCTAGATGCTCTGACACGTGAGATATGTCTCCTTTGAATACAACACCAAACCATCCCATAAGAAACGAACCAATCTGGAACAATATATAGAAAATTGGTTACTCGAATCAGCTTCCTTATGAATAAACTTCAAATGGACTTTGATTTCACTTTCACCTAACACTAACAACAATTTGAAACTTCTATCAGATTGACTATATTAGATTAAGGTTATTCAAAACAAATTTGGAATTTTTTATCCAAGTATATTAAGGATTTAAGAAGTGCACAATACAAAAGCAGCTCCTCTTCTGCTATTAGAAAATGGATAATTTAGCACTTTAATCTCAGAAGTCAGAATATTCCTCCTATTTGGATTTGGCCCCACCTCCAGCTTAGAAGGTGGTACAAGTTTTATATTGTTAGAAAAGCAATAGATATTAAGAATTAAATATACATGGTTCTTTTAAGCATGTTAATATGTCCGAGTCCTGTTTCTGGCCAAACAATTCTGAAGTGTTAGTCATGGTGAACACACCAAAATATGTATGTAAACAAGGCACAGAAAAATAATAAAGATGGAAAAAGGTTCAAACCATATTAGAAGGAAGGTCAAGGTAAAGAATAGTATGGTTGCTTGTCACACCAGCCACCCCAGGGCCAAATAACTTTTGCAGCAAATATCTAGTCAATACCTGCATAGTTATTATATGACAAGTTTTGTATTAGATTCTTGTGGATAACTGCATGTCTTAACATGAAATTTGACAATAAAAAAGATATCATTATGCTAATCACAGCTGAAGAATTGCCATAAGCTCTCAATTAAAAGGAAACAAAGTATGAACCTAATCCATTATGCACCCACAATGCAGTAAAACATTATATACCCAACACTGTTCATCAGCTTTAATAGAAACCAGGGGAGATTACAGCACCAAATATAGATGATAAAGTAGAGGCAGAAAAGCCAGACAAGAAAGTAACCACCTAACTACCCTGCTAACTGAACCATGTATATAGATGGAACTTTTGAGTTACTATTACTATTTCTCTATAGCCTTGAACAAACCTCATATTTCAATAGTTAAAGTACTGTGCCTTCTTTTTTTTTCCAATTAATATGTATTATATCAATACCTCTGGCAAAGGGTTAGCATATTACCCCAAGAATTCCAAAAACAGCTAAATGAACCATACATGAAGCATAGTCCAGCAACTCTGGCAAACCTTGACGAGGTTCCTGAAAGTAGAAGGAGAAAACAATATTTAGTACTAATACTATCCACATATAAGATTAAAAACACATAAACCAAAAAGATCTGACCATATGAAAAGCATTGAAGAGAGCTCACTTGCATTAAATCTTTAGAACCCACTATTGCATCGGCAGAAAGAGGGGATGTGGAGGTGAGTTCAGGTGGTAAAGGCCTAACAGATGAGTTAGGAAGAGAGAAAGAAGGGTATGGCTGCAATCTGTGCTCCCCTGGAATGGAAACAACAGCTCCATTTTCTGACCTGTTGTCAAAAGAAAAACGGATGCTGTTACTCTCACTCAACCTTCTGCTTGGAAGTGCTCTATCTCCAATGTCTCCAGCCTCTGAAACACTCTCACACCGATCTTCATCATTATCTATCTGATGGCTTCCATGACTTGATATGCTCAATGAACGCTTTCTGATTGAAGAACCTGCACTGCTTGTGCTTGTTCTCTCCATGTGACATCAACACAATCACAGGACTTGGAAACTGCATTCAACGACTAAAACCATTTAATACAAAGTTTGACTAATGCAGATGTTGCCATGCCACCAATACTGACCTTGATTATTCTAATTAGAATTAGAAAAAGTAATTATAGAATATTTCTTTTAATGATGTCACCCAAATATTGAATTAGAGGACCTGGACAAATTAATATCCAACCAAAGGAGATTCATATGTATGGTTTTCACATGGAAAGATATGTGAAACGATAAGACATGGGGCGGCTGAGAACAACTTTAGTGTGAAGCTTAACAAACCAAACCAAAAATAATGGATCTAACTCACTAACAAACTACCCAACCAAAGATAATGGATCTAACTGACTAACAAACTAACCAAAAATAATGGATCTAATTAACAAAATACTAATCAAATTTAATTAATTCTAATATTTTGAAATACGACTGATATTCATAAAATAATCATTTCTCTTTGAAATAATAGCAAGTTTAAGTCTCGCAAGGCACCAAGAAAGTGAAACAAACGTTTTTTTTCCTTTCTGAAGTTTTTAGTTTATCGGACATGTCTTAAACCGCCGGAAGCAATAATAATATTATAAAAGGTTTTGGATGTGGAGGGGCCAACGCATCCGTTATCACCTCACAAGTCACAAGGTCACATGCAACGCCCATATGTGGTTCAAATTTTATAATTGTGTATGTAAGCATTTCCATTTCTCTTACGAAGGGCAAGGAGTACCACAAATTATTAGTATGTAGTTGGTTATAAGAATTAGTGAAATTATATACATTAATACATCCAAGTCATCCATATTTAAATTTGTTGGATAATAACCTATCCCCTTCTTTTCACATAGGAGTACTTGCATAAATATTACTCTCTCCGTTCTTTTTCTATGATAATTTAAGGATTGTGCATACATATTAAGAAATCATTAATTTGTTTATATTTATACCAAAATATCCTTATTTATAATATCATTAATTATTTTGTAAAATGTGAATAGGGGTATATATAAGCAAGGAAGGTGCACATTTTATTTGATCAAATATAAGGTGTATTGTTATGTGTCATTTTTGTTTTGAAACATGGAACATTTATGACTGAATTTAAGTAGTGAAGGTTTAGTATATTTTCAAGATCCACGTTTTGAGAATAAAAACAAATAGCTAAAATTATCTTAAGAAAAGAACGGAGGGAGTAATTACCCTGAAGAATATATTCCCACAGCCGTAGACCGCTTCGTGTTCCAACTTCCAACGCCACCAAGACCCAATTGTTGCACCAACAACACACCTTGACCCAGGTTGAGGAGTAGACTCGTAAAACAGGCCTTCAATCTATTAACATATCCTAAATCGACCTTCTCGTTAATGTTCTTCTCATCACCATCTTTCTCGTCCTTTAATACCTTCTACTTCAACCCCGGGATGACGTGCTTAGTCTCCTTCTTCTCGAAACGCATCTGGTCTTGCAAGAGTTCCAAATTCTAACAAAAATACTATTCATCTAGGGCAATCAACGTGGCTGTAATTTCTTTGAATGGTACGACATTGATGTTAACGAGAGGGACAAGATCATCAAGGTACTGTTGAGGAGGATTGATGAGAGTTGAAATGAAGATGAAGCATAAATATTTAGTACGACGGTGTTTCTGCTCCAACGTTGCCTTTTCTCACAATCTCTCTCACCAACACGACGCCCTAACACCAAATCAATTACGGGTTACCTACTGTTCCCGTCTTTCCTTATGGCCTAAATCTTTCAAATTTATTATATTTCTTTTAAATTATTAATATATAATAAAATATATTTTTTAATTAAAATGTTATTTTATTCGGGTAATTCGGAAATATTATTTCCCTGAAAAATATTTTAATATACGTTATAACACGTGTCAGTGTCATATAGGTGCGTCCCATTAAATTTTTGACGCTTAACACATGGGGCCTAATGTTGTCATCTTTGAAAAAGTTGATGATTAAAATCGGTCAAAAAAAAGTTGGGGAATGATTTTCGTCAAAATACTAAACTAGGAGTACGAAAAATACATTTTAGCTAACATCTAAAGTTTTAACTATATAACACTTCCTCCTTTAAAAAAACAAAAAAAAACTATATGACCCTTGCACATGACAACTACGTACTATTATACCCATATAATTAGTGCAGCTATCAAAATGAAACAAAATTATCATATGTCGTCATGACTAGTTTGTTTCTTTTCTCTTTTCATTATTGAATTTATTATTTATATAAGGTAACTTCACTTTGTTTTGATACATGGTACAAGGCCAGATAGCATAAAATTATATACTACTTTAATATTTTACCAAACATATTTATTCGAAAGTAATCATTAGAAAAGGAAAGCCCTATTAAAAAGATATACTTAACTAATATACACTTACTATCGATCAATAAGAAATTGATACATCATTAAAATATTTGACTCTTATATTAAATACCTTAAAAAACAGTCATTCATATCATAACTTTTTATTAGTTGGCAGTGTGCATATTAATTAAACTCATCAAAGATAGTGGCAGAAAAAAATATAGAATGTAATAATAATAATAATCATGAATGAATACAAGATGAGAGGAAAGGAATTAAGGAAGAAGATTCAGGTACCAGGAGGTAGGGATGGCAATCCGGACCCGACCCGCCGGGTACCCGCAAAAAATACCCGTCATGGGTAGGGTAAAAACCCGTTTTATGGGTACGGGTACGGGCACGGGTAATTACCCGCATACGAGAGGGTATGGGGCGGTGCACGGGGACCTTGGTACCCACCCCGCCCCAAACCATATATATATATATATATATATATATATATATATATATATATATATATATATATATATATATATATATATAAACTGATCTGAAATGTGAAACCCTAATGCAAATCGTCTCATCTTCTCATCTCACTCTCAAGATTGTCCCTTCCTTCATCTTCCGGTTCTGGATCTTTTTGTTCATCTCCTCCATCTCCAACCACCGTCCCTTCCTTCATCTCCAACCACCGTCCCTTCCTCGGTTCCTCCCGCCGTCATCTTCCTCTGTTTGGCCCCTTCCTCCTTCATTCCGCCTCCAAAACCCTAAATCCTATTTTCCCACCTCTCTGAAATCAGGCCACCCTCCTCGTCACGACGTTCAAGTCCCGTTTTCGCGCAACCCTACAAGACGCGGCCTGCAACTCGCACTCTCCAATCTGTTGGGTATTCCAAACAAGGGATTCTGCCTACTGCATATCATTGCAAGGTTTCTGCAAATTGGTACACTATCCATCTTCTTTATCCTTTTTATCCTGATACTCTGAGCATTTTGATTGAGTTTCATACACCTTTCCATTGCAGTTGTTTTTTCTTTCTTCCTTTATTATCTCTGAGTTGGCGTGATTTACTCTGTTGATATGAACCAGTCTTTAAAATTATCATGATATTCGGCTGTGTTGTCCCAGGCATTAAGCCTTTTTCGCTTTGTTTTGCTCTGTGTTCATATTGCTGTGTCCCAGGCATTAAGCAGAACCAGTCTTCCTCTGGCATATTGTTTTGCTCTGTGTTCATATTGTTTTGCTTTGTGTCACTGCATTTTTTGTTTTGTTTATCTTTGCTGTTATATGAGTTTTAATTGGTTCTGCTTGCCTTTTTATTAGATGGAAAATGCAGTTGGATTGATTCAATCAAAGGAATCTGAGAGTAGCTCATCTCCCGCACCACCTCAGAGTGTTCCCAGTGGTAATGTGGGAAGTTCTGAAAAAGACCAATCCCAAACTCCAACAGATCATATTCTTATTTCTGTTGATGATACTAATGCTATTGAGTTGACTGATGATGGCAAAAAAAGAAAGATATCTATTGTTTGGAACCACTTCACGAAAAAAATAGTTAATGGTGAAGAAAAAGCTATATGCAATTATTGCAACAAGCATATGTGTGGTAGAAGATCTGATGGAACACATCATTTGCATAAACATTATGAGACTTGTAAAAGGAGGCCATATAGGGATATAAGACAATCGATCTTGTTGAGAGAACAGAAGAAGGTAGATGGGTCATCTACTTATTTGAGTAACTATTACTTTGATCCAGAGAAATCAAGAAGAGACCTTGCTTGTATGATAATAGTTCACGAGTATCCACTTTCAATGGTGGACCATCTGGGGTTCAGAGCATATTCTGAAGGTCTTCAACCTTTGTTCAAGGTTCCTAGTCGAAACACAATAAAAAATGATATTATCAAAATCTATGAAAATGAAAAGGTGAAGACTATGGGACTCTTGGACAAGATCGGGAGTAAGATTGCTCTAACAACAGACATGTGGACAGCTAGTAACCAAAAGAAAGGGTATATGGCCATTACATCTCACTACATTAATGATGATTGGGATATGCAAAGTCGCATATTAAGGTATGATATTTGTTAACTTTATCATATACATATAGTACTTTGCATTGTATTAATATGTAATAAATTATTTTGAATACTAGGTTTGTGTATGTAGAGTGTCCACATACAGTTGAAGCTCTTTCAAAGGTGTTGGTCGAATGCATGATGGATTGGAATATTGATAGAAAGTTGTCAACCATCACTTTGGATAACTGTAGCACAAATGACTCTCTTGTTGGTATGTTGTTAAACGAACTTGATTGTTCTACTCTTATGCTTGATGGCCAATTATTTCACATGAGATGTTGTGCACATATTCTGAATTTAATTGCTCAAGATGGGTTGAGTGTCCTTGGAGATGGCATAGAGAAGGTTAGGAATAGTGTTGCCTTTTGGACAGCCACACCTAAGAGAGAACAAAGTTTTAGGGAAGCAGCACGTCAAATGAAAGTTTCAATCACAAAGAAACTCATTCTTGATTGCAAAACTAGATGGAATTCTACTTACCAAATGCTTGTTGTTGCATTGTCTTATAAAGATGTTTTTACTCGTCTGAAAACAAGAGAGCATTTGTATACATGTTTGCCTACAGACAAGTGAGTGGGAAATTGCAAAAGAAATTTGTTGTAGGTTGGAAGTCTTTAATCGTGTAACTGAGATGTTTTCAGGTACACAATATCCCACAACAAACATATTCTTCCCTTTGGTTTGTGAAATAAAGCTCTCTTTGAAGCAATGGGAGAGTTGCTCAATTGAGGCTATTAGAAATATGGCTTCAAAAATGAATGCCAAGTTTGAGAAATATTGGTCTGTTATTCATGGAATTATGGGAATTGCCATTGTTTTGGATCCAAGATATAAATTGAAGTTGTTGGAGTTCTTCTTTCCATTGCTTTATGGAAATGCATCTTCAATTGAAATTAACAAAATCAAGAAATTATGCTTCTCGTTGTTTGAAGATTATCAAGATAAGCCTAATGGGATGGTTGAAAGTTCAACTGAAAAGTTAAATGACAAGGATTCAAATTTGGATAATCTTGCTTGTAACAATTTTCTTAGTGGTTATGACTCCTTTGTCAATGAAACCTTTGACATACAATCAAAGTCTGAGTTGGATCAATACTTGGAAGAGAAGGTATTGCCTAGGAATGCTACATTTGATATACTTGGATGGTGGAAAACAAATGGGATCAATTTTCCAACATTGCAAAAGATTGCTAAGGATATTTTGGCCATCCCAATTTCTTCTGTTGCTTCTGAATCTGCTTTTAGCACAGGAGGTAGATTGTTGACTCCTCATCGTTCTAGGCTTCATGAGAATACTTTGGAGGCGCTTATGTGTGCACAAAGCTGGATAAAGCATGACAAGGAAGATAATAAATGTTGCATTAATATATTTGTTTAATGAAATTTGTGTTTAGTCTAACCATTAATTTTGTTTTTTGTTCTAGTTTCTATTGGTATAACTGGTCCAAAGCAATATTTACACATGAAAGACAAACGTTTGCAGTCTTTTCAAGACTCTGATTCAGAAGATAAGGTAAGATAATCTAACAATTTGTTAGTAATTATCACTTTACAAGTTTATAATGTATAACTATAACTAATAACTAATATAATGTATGTTTTTTATTTAACAGGTTTTGGAGAACATCGGCAACATCGGCTCAGGAATTACAACTTGATAAATTTATTGTTTTGGAGGCTTGTTGTAATTTACTTGTTTTGGATATTTTACATCTTTTTATTTGGTATAATACGTTCGTTTGTAATGTTTGATGAATACATTCGAAACATTGTTGGATGGTTTTTAAATTAAGTTATGATCATTTTGTTGTTATTTTTTTCTTTGTTAAAGTGCGGGTAATGGGTGCGGGTGTGGGTATTTAGGCACCCAGAGGGTACGGGTAAGGGTATTGAGGTTGCTACCCATGAGGGTACGGGTCCGGGTATGGGTAATTTTTTTAAACGCGGGTATGGGGACGGGTACTATAGTACCCTACCCAAACCCTACCCATTGCCATCCCTACCAGGAGGGCAGAACATATGGGATTACTGAGAACCAATCCACCGCTGCCTGGATAATAATGTAGCTAGAAGGAGAGCAGAATCGTAGGGAAAGGCGCGTTGCTACAGATTATTTGGTAGATATGAAGAGATCTAAGGCAATAGGAATCACGAGTCAGGGTATCCCTTGTAAATATTTCTTGTATACAGATTAGGATAATCCTTGTGTTCTTTTTAATATATTTTTTGTTTATAAAAAAAATAGGAATCACGAGAATAATAATGAATATGTAAGGCGATTCCAATTGGGGAGGGTGCAACTGCAAGCGCTGCGTTGCATGAGTCCCATCGTTTAAGAGGCCAAAAGCTCATCTTATATTCTCCTTCCTTGATTCCTTCTTTGACTGTTTCCTTATTCCAATTGACAACAAACAAAATTCCAATTTTTCACTGTAATTAAAAAACAAATTAATCAATTAAGGCGTTACCGTGGTCTGTGGAACAAAAGCTATAGAGATATGAATTATATGATAACTAGTTGGTCAGCGAATTTTTTAATATTTTTTAATTATTATTTATTGATTAAAGTAAAATATTTACTGGGAGCGTAAAAATTTTTTACATTGTCAACCAATCGGAAATTGATATGTCACTATAAATGTTTTGATTCTTATCCTAACAACCTTAAAAGTCATCAATTCTATGATTTCTAATTGGTTGTCAGTATAAAAATCTTTACACTGACAATTCATACAAATTAAACTCAAATATAATTTAATATCTGCCATAAAAAATATAATTTAATATGTAAGCATATTCTATGAAAGTGCAGCTATAATGGTGATAAATAGTAATAAGTCATTCCAAATAATTTATATAAATATCTAATATTTATTACAAATTATCCTATATAACTTATAAAATAATTATTATAAAAAATAAATATTTTTCCATAAAATAATAATTTTAACTAATTGATAAAATAAAAAATCTTTATATAACTATGCATAATAATTGCTTCAAAAAAAAAACTATACATAATAATAATTAAAAAATAACTGTTATTTTTATGGACAATTTTCCCTAGCCAACTCATTTCATGCAAATTGGAAAACGACAAGCAACGTGAAGAAAACCAATTGAAAGCGACGCAATAGCAAAGGCAATGTACTCATATTCGTGACTAAGGTCTACGTTCGAGGAATCAAATTTCGCATATCTCAATGCTATGACATTTTAGTCCATTCATGTTCCATCCATCTCTTGGTTGATGCTTCAGTGATGGCTTTTTTGCTACACCATTCCTTTGCTTATGTGATGAGAAGATGTTGCATGGATACAGTGTTTGATGGATATAACTAATTAAATTTTCAGTAATCACTCAAATAATAATTTAAAAGGATAAAAAAGTTTTGTAACAAATATTTTTAAAATATTAAATATTTTGATCGGCTGTACCCAATGGCCAATAGACAATATAAAGTTTATTCTTCTATAATTGGCATCACTAGCAACATTTTCGTACCACCCATGAGACGTCTAGATTTTAGTTTTTTTTTTAACATGTCATTGGTACAAAATATTCACTCATAATCAATAACCAATCTTTCATCCGGAAACTTGGGTGACATTTAAGAGTTACCTCCTCCAAATCAGGTTTTCTCCATACACAAGAGACAAGAGTCAAACCCCTAGTCACTTGCTTAAGGGATCAGAGCTCATTATTATTTGGACTGACCACATGTTGGTGTTTTGATTTTAGTTTAAAAACCTTCTTTCAGATGCCTAGATTAAGTTTTATTCATAAATAACATGTTCGGCAGAATCACAATTAAATTAGTTTTGAAGGTAATTTTTTCATCCGAGTTATTTTGGGACTTAAATCATTGTGTGAGTGGGAAAAAAAATAGTTACTATAAGATATTGCTGCCACAACTATTTTAAAATAAAATCGATAGATAATTTGGAGTTTAGAATTTAGCAACACCTATACGGTTGGTGTAATGAGATAGTTATGATAATTTTAAAATATTGAAGTCTAAAATATAGTGAGTGATGGCTTTTTTGCTACACCATTCCTTTGCTTATGTGATGAGAAGATGTTGCATGGATACTATTGGGATAATTAAGAGCTGTATCTCATCATATCTTAGCTTTATCTCCATGTAATTAGGAATAGCATATTTAGCTTCTACAATATCTCTTGTACATTATTAGCATATCATGTACATAATTACCGACTTATCTTTAGGCAGATGATTAGGTGAATATGGTGTATAACCCTTCTGATCATCCTGGGAAAGGCAAAGGTGTTGCCACTGATTCTATCATAGGACGTGGGCGAGGCAAAGCTCCTGTTGCTAATACTGCTCGCTTCACAGCACCCTCCTCCTCTGGTTCCCCTATCTTGACATCCCAAGACAAAAGCGCAGTTGGTCCTACTTTGACAGATGATCAATGGAGTACCATCTTGAGTATGTTTAAATCTTTAAATAATAATTCTGCCTCCAATGAAAAATTGACGGGTAAGTCTTTTTCTTCTTGGATATTGGATACGGGGGAATCTTATCACATGACCGGAGACAAATGCTTGCTTGTGGATGTCTCAAATATTTTTCCTTCTCCTATTGTGCTGCCGGATGGGACACATACCAATGCTGTCCAAGAAGGGACAGCAACTGTTGGTGCCAATATGACAATTAAACATGTTTTATATGTGCCTCAATTAACTTGCAATTTGATCTCCTTTTCTCAGTTGATAAAAGATTTAAATTGTGTAGTCTCATTAACTGATAAACTGTGTGATACAAGACCGCACTTCGAGGATGGTGATTGGAGCGGGTGAAGAGAGGGATGGGGTCTATTGGCTTCGCTCGATGGCATCGAAAGCTCGAATATGTCATGCAACTGATGCAGATTCTTATCAAATGTGGCATCGACGTCTTGGACGTCCATCTCCCCAAATAGCGGGTCTTCTTCCCGGTGTGAGTAGTAATGATTATCGTAGAAATAAGGATGAACCTTGTGATATTTGTTTTAAAGCCAAACAGACTCGTGCATCATTTCCTCTTAGTTCTAGCAATGCAGTTGAATTGTTTCAGTTGATTCATTGTGATGTATGGGGTCCGTATAGTGTTCCCTCTTCATGTGGTGCCTCTTATTTCTTAACTATTGTTGATGACCACTCTAGAGGGATTTGGATTTACTTGATGGCTAATAAGACAGAGGTTGCAAAACTTGTTATGAATTTTTGTGCAATGGCTCAAACTCAATTCAATAAGAAGGTGAAACGTATTCGAAGTGATAATGGAACCGAATTTACATCCTCGGGAGATTATTTTGCTGCACATGGTATCTTGTTTGAAACATCTTGTGTTGGTACCCCCCAACAAAATGGGCGAGCCGAACGGAAACACCGACATATTCTTAATGTAGCCCGTGCCCTCCGGTTTCAAGATAATCTACCTATTGAATTTTGGGGTGAACGTATACTCACAGCCGATTACCTTATTAATCATACACCTACTTCTGTTCTCCAAGGCAAAACCCCATATCACATTATTTTTTGTCACAGCCCCATTTATGATTACATTAAAAATTTTGGGTGCCTTTGCTTTGCTTCCAAGATTCCTCGTGACCGCAACAAGTTTGCTGCCCGAAGTCGGAAGTGCATTTTTATTGGGTATCCTCATGGCAAAAAAGGATGGAGACTATATGACATTGATACTGGGGAATTTTTTAACTCTCAGGATGTTGTGTTCTATGAGAATCACTTTCCCTACAGTCATCATCCTACTTCTGTTCCTACCTCTACTGGGTATTGGTCGCGATGTCGCGCACGCGCCAAAAAGGACGAGCGGGTTTAAAACTGTAGTATAGTGCGACAACTCGGATGTCGTCTCTCAAGGACTCTGAGAATATTACCTTTCACAAAAATCAGTTTTGGGGGGGAGTTTGGATTGGAGTGCAATTAAGAAACAAACAAAACAGAGCAATCACAAACAAGGCAGTTGAAAAGAGATTATCAATTATCAAACAACGATTAATCTACTGTCAAGAATTCCCAACTATCCTTGGTTAATGTAATCCCAAGCCCTAAGCAGGTTCTTATCCCCTCCCGGTTGTAGTAGCAATTTACAAGCGAAACTACTACCACAGATACATGTCCCTATTCCCGAATTAAGCAAACGGGATTAAGCCCTTCGTGAACTAAGCGAACACGAAATGTACACACGCAAATTAAGCAGATGCGATTAATTATAGGAACATGATATCACCAGAAATAAATCAATACAATACAATATACTCCTGAATTAAGCAAACAGAAATACAAAGTATGGTATTGAAGAGGAAAAGCAATTAAAATAGGGATTTACATAACCTCAAGTATATAGAATCCTCAAACAAAAGAGACTAATCCTAGGACTTAGTGCTCCATGGCAAAACGAAATCACGAGAGAAAAATGTATATCGGAAAGTTGGAGAAGCAAAAGTTTTTACAAAATGTTCGAAACAGCCTTTTATACACAATCGATTCGGATGGCTCGCGAGGCGAAGCACACATTCGCGAGGCGAATTTCATGAACAGTCAGCAACCTTTGGCATTCTCGCGAGGCGAAGTGCTTGCTCGCGAGGCGAGGATATGAAGAGTTTCTCCTTACGCCCGTTATGGCCATCAGGGCCTAACCGTGATGCTCTCTGACTTCCAGATTCGCGAGGCGAAGGGATGCTCGCGAGGCAAGACTCTTCAGCTTCAAAACTGCCACGGCCATGACCTTCAACACGGGCAAGCCGTGATCGTCTCTGACTTTTTCAGGTTTGCAAGACTCGCGGGGCGAGACCTGATTCGCGAGGCGAACCAGAGACTTAGCAATTTCCTGGAACAGTCAGGCTTCTGGGTCGCGTGGCGAGCGTGTCCTTCGCGGGGCGAGACCTCTGTTCTTTATTTTCTCAGCTTCTACTTAACCTGAAAGTAAGGAAATAACCATAAGTGTATTATTTTGACTCAGAACTAGCTAAATTAACTTAAAACTACTCTAGAGACTCAAAACCTTGGTTGAGGACAATCTAATCTAATTTGGGTGAAAATACGATATAATTTGCACAAAACCCTGGTCATACTAGCTATAAAACTAGATGAGCCAGAGGCTTATCAGTATACTCATGCTGTGGTTTATGACATGGATTTTGTAACCCCTACTTCATCGTTGTACTCCACACTTCCGCCACCTACCCCACAAATTGTGATGCCTTCCGCTGCACCTGTTGAACCAACACATAATATGGCTTCATCATCTAGTGGGACTGATGGGTCAGCTAATGGGTCTTTGGAAGTAAGGGGGAGTGATTTTATTGAGTTGGAAGCACATGCTACTGCTTCTCTTGATGGGGCTACGGATCTCTCTTCTGCTCCCTCTGATGGTCATATCCGACGCAGCTCAAGAGAACGCCATCCATCAGTACGATTGCGCGAATATGTTTGTCATACAGCGCGATGTCTAGACCCCCCCTCTTCATCATCTACTCAATCCCCATCTTTAGGTACGCCTTATCCCATAGTTAATTATGTGACTTGCAATAATTTCTCTGCTTCCCATGCTCGTTTTTTGGCCGCAGTAACTGCAGCACATGAGCCGACATGCTTCTCTGAAGCTATTCGTTCTCCTTCATGGCGTGACGCCATGCGCAAGGAGATTGAGGCTCTTGAAAATAATGGCAAGACTAATCTGAAAGCTTCTGGGATTAGGTCTGATGTGGCATGGCAGCATGGGGTTTCAGTGGATGGGGATGCAAGAAAAATAAAATGTAAATATTGTGAGAAGGTGATAACAGGGGGAGTCTACCGAATGAAGCATCATTTGGCAGGGACTGCAAAGGATGTTGGAGCTTGTAGGTCAGTGCCTGATACAGTTAGGAAAGAAATGTGGGACATTGTGACTTCATTGCAGAAGAGGCTCATTAATAAGTCAAGCCAAAATGAGCATGAAGGAGGTGGTGCAGCTGATGAGGATGGAAAAAGAAAGAGGGAAGAGACTTCTGCTGATCTTTTCAAGAAGAGGGGAGTTAGCTCTCAACCCACAATCAATAGTGTATTCAAGAAGAGCTTGAGGGAGGAGGCATGCCTAGAAATAGGCAGATTCATTTACAGAAATGCTATTCCTTTTAATGTGGTAAATAGTGATGAGTTTCGAAAGATGTTTGAATTAGTTGCCCGACATGGTATAGGATTTAAGCCACCATCCTACCATGAGATTAGGGTGAAGTATCTAAAGCAAGAAGTTGATCTTGGTGGTAAGAGCTTGGAGGATCATAAAGCGTTTTGGAAGAAAGCGGGTTGCACAATAATGACAGATGGATGAACCGATAAGAGGAAGAGGACTATATTGAACTTCTTAGTTAACAATCCTAAGGGAACTTTTTTCTTGAAGTCTGTTGATGCATCCAACATTACCAAGACAGCTGACAAGGTTTTTCGAATGATGGATGAGGTTGTTGAAGATGTTGGGGTAGAAAATGTTACCCAAATTGTCACGGATAATGCGGCTAACTACAAGGCAGCTGGTGATTTGTTGATGCAGAATAGGAAGAAGTTGTACTGGACTCCTTGTGCGGCTCATTGCATTGACCTTATGTTGGAGGACTTTGAGAAGAAGATTCCAGTCCACAAAGAGACAATTGCAAGTGGTAAGAAGCTTACAACCTACATCTATTCCAGAACTGGTCTTATGTCTTTGTTGCATCATTTTACTAAGGGAGGAGAATTGATTAGACCAGCTACTACTCGTTTTGACACTACTTACCTTACCTTAGGATGCTTGCATGATAATAAGGGTTCCCTAATTAGAATGATCACATCCAAGGAATGGAGTGAAAGCCAATTTGTAAAGACTAGAGATGGGAAACATGTGGAAGAACTTGTCACTGATAAGGGGTTTTGGAAGGACATTGTCAACTGCTTGAAGGGTGCTTATCCCCTAATTAAGGTGCTGCGAATGGTGGATGGGGATGAGAAACTAGCCGTGGGCTTCATTTATGAAGGAATGGACCGAGCTAAAGAGATGATACAAAGTGCCTTCAATGGCGTTTGTAAAAGGTAATTATCTTCGACTTGTTCAATGATATAATTTGTAGACTTATTTTGGAAACTAATTAATTTCTTATTCATTCTTAGCTACACTCCTATTTGGGAAATCATTGATCAAAGATGGGACAACCAATTGCATAGGCCTTTGCATGCTGCAGACTACTACCTTAACCCCATGTTGCATTATGGTCCTAATTTTAATTCGGATTGGGAAGTCAAGAGAGGATTGTATGATTGTTTCCAAAGAATGGTGGGAGACATTGAAGAAATAGGGAAGTTGGATCGCCAGCTTGAGGACTTCAAGTTCAAAAAGGGATTTTTTGGTCATCCAATAGCTCAACATGAACTTCAAACCAAAACTCCAGCACAATGGTGGGAGTCTTATGGTGATGAATGTCCAGAATTGCAGAAGTTTGCTATTCGTGTATTGAGTTTGACATGTAGTTCATCCGGCTGCGAACGTAATTGGAGTGTCTTTCAAATGGTAAGAACTTTACTTTATGAAGCACAATTAATTTCATTCTTAGAATTACCTAGTACCTAAAATGAGTTAATTGTTTTCATTATTATTTAGGTCCACACCAAGAAAAGGAACCGTTTGAAGCAAAAGACCATGAATGATGTGGTATTTGTGATGGCTAATTCAAGATTGAACAAGAAGAAGGAAGCTAGGAAAGCAAATAACTACAACATTGAAGATGTTTCTTCTGATGATGATTGGATTGTGGAGGAGAATGTACAAGCTAGATGAAAATTCAGATTTGCCTATTTTGGATGAAGACATTTTAGATCTTACAGTCCCATAAAATGTTGGTGTTGGTGGTGCACCTGTAGATGATCTGCAGATTCCTATTGATGATGATGTTGATGAGATAGTTGGAGGACTTGGAGATGATGCTATAAATGAGAATGAAGATGATATGAAGGATGAGGATGACTATCCTGAGATTATGTTAAATTCTCTCTTATAGATTAGATGGCTAGAGTTAGCTTGACTTGATTTTGATTATGAACTTATTATGTTTGTCTTATTTTATTATTATGAACTTATGTTTATGAACTTATCATGCTTGTGTTATATATTGGATTTGGTTTCTTATGAATTATGATTACGGATTTTCCTTATCTACGTTGTTTTTCATGCATATGTACATGTATAAGTATAGTTTTCTACTTTACAAGTCTACTTTTCTACTTTAGCTAGGATCTTACGATCCTTGTTACGATCCTTCGAGTTACGATCTTTCATTCCCCTCCCGATCCTCACTAGAATCTCGATTTTCACAACAATGGTCCCCCCTCTGTACAATTATCCCTATTTAACCACCTAACTATCATAAAGTATTCAATTATATCTCTGTCCTCACCTCTCCTAACAAGCTGCCACAAGGAATAAGTGCACAAAGTAATCAATAAATTTATCCTAGACTAGCATATAGATGGAACTTTTGAGTTAATATTACTATTTCTCTATAGCTAAACCTCATATTTCAATAGTTAAAGTATTGTGCCTTCTTTTTTTTTTCCAATTAATATGTATTATATCAATACCTCTGGCAAAGGGTTAGCATATTACCCCAAGAATTCCAAAAACAGCTAAATGAACCATACATGAAGCATAGTCCAGCAACTCAGGCAAACCTTTACGAGGTTCCTGAAAGTAGAAGGAGAAAACAATATTTAGTACTAATACTATCCACATATAAGATTAAAAACACATAAACCAAAAAGATCTGACCATATGAAAAGCATTGAAGAGAGCTCACTTGCTTTAAACCCACTAGTGCATCGGTAGAAAGAGGGGATGTGGAGGTGAGTTCAGGTGGTAAAGGCCTAACAGGTGAATTAGGAAGAGAGAAAGAAGGGTATGGCTGCAGTCTGTGCTCCCCTGGAATGGAAACAACAACTCCATTTTCTGACCTGTTGTCAAAAGAAAAACGGATGCTGTTACTCTCACTCAACCTTCTGCTTGGAAGTGCTCTATCTCCAATGTCTCCAGCCTCTGAAACACTCTCACACCGATCTTCATCATTATCTATCTGATGGCTTCCATGACTTGATATGCTCAATGAACGCTTTCTGATTGAAGAACCTGCACTGGTTGTGCTTGTTCTCTCCATGTGACATCAACACAATCACAGGACTTGGAAACTGCCTTCAACAACTACAACCATTTAATACAGAGTTTGACTCTTGCAGATGCTGCCATGCCACCAATTTAATACAGCCATTTAATAAATACTTCTTTTAGAATAATTCTTTTATAGAATATTTCTTTAAGAGAATAAATACTTACTGTACGTACATCAAATGCCTACAGATTCACAGAATAATCTTCCTACGTACATAAACTATGGATTAAAAAAGATAAACATATGGAGAATAAAAAAATAAGAAAATAGAGACGGAGACAGGTAACAGAAGCTGTAAGCAATGATGTCACCCAAATATTGAATTAGAGGACCTGGACAAATTAATATGCCAACCAAAGGAGATTCATATGTATGGTTTTCACAAGGTCACATGCAACGCATCCGTTATCACCTCACAAGTCACAAGGTCACATGCAGCCCATATGTGGTTCAATTTTTATAATTGTGTATGTAAGCATTTCCATTTCTCTTACGAAGGGTAAGGAGTACCACAAATTATTAGTATGTAGTTGGTTATAAGAATTAGTGAAATTATATACATTAATACATCCAAGTCATCCATATTTAAATTTGTTGGATTATAACCTATCCCCTTCTTTTCACACAGGAGTACTTGCATAAATATTACTCCCTCCGTTCTTTTTCTATGATAATTTAAGGATTGTACATACAGATTAAGAAATCATTAATTTGTTTATATTTATACCAAAATATCCTTATTTATAATATCATTAATTATTTTGTAAAATGTGAATAGGGGTATATATAAGCACCAGGAAGGTGCACATTTTATTTGATCAAATATAATGTGTATTGTTATGTGTCATTTTTGTTTTGAAATATGGAACATTTATGACTGAATTTAAGTAGTGAAGGTTTAGTATATTTTCAAGATCCACGTTTTGAGAATAAAAACAAATACCTAAAATTATCTTAAGAAAAGAACGGAGGGAGTAATTACCCTGAAGAATATATTCCCACAGCCGTAGACTGCTTCGTGTTCCAACTTCCAACGCCACCAAAACCCAATTGTTGCACCAACAACACACCTTAACCCAAGTTGAGGATTAGACTCGTAAGACAGGCCTTCAATCTATTAACATATCCTAAATCGACCTTCTCGTTAACGTTCTTCTCATCACCATCTTTCTCGTCCTTTAATACCTTCTACTTCAACCCCGGGATGACGTGCTTAGTCTCCTTCTTCTCGAAATGCATCTGGTCTTGCAAGAGTTCCAAATTCTAACAAAAATACTATTCATCTAGGGCAATCAACGTGGTTGTAATTTCTTTGAATGGTACGACATTGATGTTAACGAGAGGGACAAGATCATCAAGGTACTGTTGAGGAGGATTGATGAGAGTTGAAATGAAGATGAAGCATAAATATTTAGTACGACGGTGTTTCTGCTCCAAGGTTGCCTTTTCTCACAATCTCTCTCACCAACACGACGCCCTAACACCAAATCAATTACAGGTTACCTACTGTTCTCGTCTTTCCTTATGGCCTAAATCTTTCAAATTTATTCTATTTCTTTTAAATTATTAATATATAATAAAATATATTTTTTAATTAAAATATTATTTTATTCGGGTAATTCGGAAATATTATTTCCCTAAAAAATATTTTAATATATGTTATAACACGTGTCAGTGTCATATAGGTGCGTCCCATTAAATTTTTGACGCTTAACACATGGGGCCAAATGTTGTCATCTTCGAAAAAGTTGATGATTAAAATTGGTCAAAAAAAAGTTGTGGAATGATTTTCATCAAAATACTAAACTAGGAGTACGAAAAATACATTTTAGCCAACATCTTAAGTTTTAACTATATAACACTTCCTCCTTTAAAAAAAAAAACTATATGACCCTTGCACATGACAACTACGTACTATTATACCCATATAATTAGTGCAGCTCTCAAATGAAACAAAATTATCACTTGTCGTTATGAATAGTTTGTTTCTTTTCTCTTTTCATTATTGAATTTATTATTTATATAAGGTAACTTCACATTGTTTTGATACATGGTACAAGGCCAGATAGCATAAAATTATATACTACTTTAATATTTTACCAAACATATTTATTCGAAAGTAATCATTAGAAAAGGAAAGCCCTATTAAAAAGATATACTTAACTAGTATACATCTACTATCGATCAATAAGAAATTGATACATCATTAAAATATTTGACTCTTATCTTAAATATCTTAAAAAACAGTCATTCATATCATAACTTTTTATTAGTTGGCAGTGTGCATATTAATTAAACTCATCAAAGATAATGGCAGAAAAAAATATAGAATGTAATAATAATAATAATCATGAATGAATAGAAGATGAGAGGAAAGGAATTAAGGAAGAAGATTCAGGTACCATTAGGAGGGCGAGAACATATGGGATTACTGAGAACCAATCCACCGTTGCCTGGATAATAATGTAGCTAGAAGGAGAGCAGAGTCGTAGGGAAAGGCGCGTTGCTACAGATTATTTGGTAGATATGAAGAGATCTGAGGCAATAAGAATCACGAGTCAGGGTATCCCTTGTAAATATTTCTTGTATACAGATTAGGATAACCCTTGTGTTCTATTTTAATATATTTTTTATTTATAAAAAAAAAAAAAAAATAGGAATCACGAGAATAATAATGAATATGTAAGGCGATTCCAATTGTGGAGGGTGCAACTGCAAGCGCTGCGTTGCACGTGTTCCATCGTTTATGAGGCCAAAAGCTCATCTTATATTCTCCTTCCTTCTTTGACTGTTTCCTTATTCCAATTGACAACAAACAAAATTCCAATTTTTCATTGTAATTAAAAAACAAATTAATCAATTAAGGCGTTACCTTGGTCTGTGGAACAAAAGCTATAGAGATATGAATTATATGATAACTAGTTGGTTGGCAGAACGTCCAATCAACGAATTTTTTAATATTTTTTAATTATTATTTATTGATTAAAGTAAAATATTTACTGACAGTGTAAAAAAATTTTATACTGTCAACCAATCGGAAATTGATATACTACTATAAATGTTTTGATTCTTATCCTAACAACCTTAAAAGTCATCAATTATATGATTTCTGATTGGTTGTAAGTATTAAAATCTTTACACTGACAGTGCATACAAATTAAAATCAAATATAATTTAATATCTGCCATAAAAAAATATAATTTAATATGTAAGCATTCTATGAAAGTGCAGCTATGATGGTGATAAATAGTAATAAGTCATTCCAAATAATTTATATAAATATATAATATTTATTACAAATTATCCTATATAACTTATAAAATAATTATTATAAAAAATAAATATTTTTCAATAATATAATAATTTTTAACTAATTGATAAAATAAAAAATCTTTATATAACTATGCATAATAATTGCTTCAAAAAAAAACTATTCATAATAATAATTAAAAAATAACTGTTATTTTTATGGACAATTTTCCCTAGCCAACTCATTTCATGCAAATTGGAAAACGACAAGCAGCGTGAAGAAAACCAATCGAAAGCGACGCAATAGTAAAGGCAATGTACTCATATTCGTGACTGAGGTCTACGTTCGAGGAATCAAATTTCGCATATCTCAATGCTATGACATTTTAGTCCATTCATGTTCCATCCATCTCTTGGTTGATGCTTGAGTGATGGCTTTTTTGCTACACCATTCCTTTGCTTATGTGATGAGAAGATGTTGCATGGATACAGTGTTTGATGGATATAACTAATTAAATTTTCAGTAATCACTCAAATAATAATTTAAAAGGATAAAAAAGTTTTGTAACAGATATTTTAAAAATATTAAATATTTTGATCGGTTGTACCCAATGGCCAATAGACAATATAAAGTTTATTCTTCTATAATTGGCATCACTAGCAACATTTTCGTACCACCCATGAGACGTCTGGATTTTAGTTTTTTTTTAACATGTCATTGGTACAAAATATTCACTCATAATCAATAACCAATCTTTCATCCGGGAACTTGGGTGACATTTAAGAGTTACCTCCTCCAAATAAAATCGATAGATAATTTGGAGTTTAGAATTTAGCAACACCTATACGGTTGGTGTAATGAGATAGTTATGATAATTTTAAAATATTGAAGTCTAAAATATAGTGAGTGATGGCTTTTTTGCTACACCATTCCTTTGCTTATGTGATGAGAAGATGTTGCATGGATACTATTGGGATAATTAAGAGCTGTATCTCATCATATCTTAGCTTTATCTCCATGTAATTAGGAATAGCATATTTAGCTTCTACAATATCTCTTGTACATTATTAGCATATCATGTACATAATTACCGACTTATCTTTAGGCAGATGATTAGGTGAATATGGTGTATAACCCTTCTGATCATCCTGGGAAGGGCAAAGGTGTTGCCACTGATTCTATCATAGGACGTGGGCGAGGCAAAGCTCATGTTGCTAATACTGCTCGCTTCACAGCACCCTCCTCCTCTGGTTCCCCTATCTTGACATCCCAAGACAGAAGTACAGTTGGTCCTACTTTGACAGATGATCAATGGAGTACCATCTTGAGTATGTTTAAATCTTTAAATAATAATTCTGCCTCCAATGAAAAATTGACGAGTAAGTCTTTTTCTTCTTGGATATTGGATACGGGGGCATCTTATCACATGACCGGAGACAAATGCTTGCTTGTGGATGTCTCAAATATTTTTCCTTCTCCTATTGTGCTGCCTGATGGGACACATACCAATGTTGTCCAAGAAGGGACAGCAACTGTTGGTGCCAATATGACAATTAAACATGTTTTATATGTGCCTCAATTAACTTGCAATTTGATCTCCTTTTCTCAGTTGATCAAAGATTTAAATTGTGTAGTCACATTAACTGATAAACTGTGTGATACAAGACCGCACTTCGAGGATGGTGATTGGAACAGGTGAAGAGAGGGATGGGGTCTATTGGCTTCGCTCGATGGCACCGAAAGCTCGAATATGTCATGCAACTGATGCAGATTCTTATCAAATGTGGCATCGACGTCTTGGACGTCCATCTCCCCAAATAGCGGGTCTACTTCCCGGTGTGAGTAGTAATGATTGTCGTAGAAATAAGGATGAACCTTGTGATATTTGTTTTAAAGCCAAACAGACTCGTGCATCATTTCCTCTTAGTTCTAGCAATGCAGTTGAATTGTTTGAGTTGATTCGTTATGATGTATGGGGTCCGTATAGTGTTCCCTCTTCATGTGGTGCCTCTTATTTCTTAACTATTTTTGATGACCACTCTAGAGGGATTTGGATTTACTTGATGGCTAATAAGACAGAGGTAGCAAAACTTGTTAAGAATTTTTGTGCAATGGCTCAAACTCAATTCAATAAGAAGGTGAAACGTATTCGAAGTGATAATGGAACCGAATTTACATCCTTGGGAGATTATTTTGCTGCACATGGTATCTTGTTTGAAACATCTTGTGTTGGTACCCCCCAACAAAATGGGCGAGCCGAACGGAAACACCGACATATTCTTAATGTAGCCCGTGCCCTCCGGTTTCAAGCTAATCTACTTATTGAATTTTGGGGTGAATGTATACTCACAGCCGATTACCTTATTAATCGTACACCTACTTCTGTTCTCCAAGGCAAAACCCCATATCACATTATTTTTTGTCACAGCCCCATCTATGATTACATTAAAATTTTTGGGTGCCTTTGCTTTGCTTCCAAGATTCCTCGTGACCGCAACAAGTTTGCTGCTCGAAGTCAGAAGTGCATTTTTATTGGGTATCCTCATGGCAAAAAAGGATGGAGACTATATGACATTGATACTGGGGAATTTTTTAACTCTCGGGATGTTGTGTTCTATGAGAATCGCTTTCCCTACAGTCATCATCCTACTTCTGTTCCTACCTCTACTAGGTATACTCATCCTGCGGTTTATGACCTGGATTTTGTAACCCCTACTTCATCGTTGGACTCCACACTTCCGCCACCTACCCCACAAATTGTGATGCCTTCCGCTGCACCTGTTGAACCAACACATAATATGGCTTCATCATCTAGTGGGACTGATGGGTCAGCTAATGGGTCTTTGGAAGTAAGGGGGAGTGATTTTATTGAGTTGGAAGCACATGCTACTGCTTCTCTTGATGGGGCTACGGATCTCTCTTCTGCTCCCTCTGATGGTCATATCCGACGCAGCTCAAGAGAACGCCATCCATCAGTACGATTGCGCGACTATGTTTGTCATACATCGCGATGTCTAGACCCCCCCTCTTCATCATCTACTCAATCCCCATCTTCAGGTACGCCTTATCCCATAGTTAATTATATGACTTACAATAATTTCTCTGCTTCCCATGCTCGTTTTTTGGCTGCAGTAACTACAGGACATGAGCCGACATGCTTCTCTGAAGCTATTCGTTCTCCTTCATGGCGTAACGCCATGTGCAAAGAGATTGAGGCTCTTGAAAATAATGGCACATGGACTCTTGAAGATTTGCCACCTGGAAAGAAAACTATTTGGTGTAAATGGGTGTACAAAATCAAATACAACTCTGATGGTACTATAGAACGACACAAAGGACGTCTTGTTATTCTTGGCAACAATCAAGCTGCGGGTATTGAATTCAATGAGACCTTTGCTCCAGTTGCTAAGATGGTCTCCGTTCGTGTGTTCCTTGTGGTAGCTGTCGTTCGCGTTTTGGAACTCCATCAAATGGATGTTCACAATGCTTTTCTTCATGGTGATCTTGATGAAGAAGTATTTATGTCACTTCCTCCTGGGTTTTCTGGTGCCTCCCCTAGGAAGGTTTGTAGATTGCGGAAATCTCTATATGGTCTCCGCCAGGCCCCTCGTAACTGGTTCTCTAAGCTTGCTTTTGCCTTGAAGTCATTTGGATTTGTTCAATCCTATGCTGATTACTCGTTGTTCTCCCTTGAACGACATGGTATCATTATTCATATTCTTGTATATGTTGGTGACTTGATCATTACTGGGAATGATTCTACGGCAATTGCTAATTTCAAAGCTTATCTTAGCACTTGTTTTCACATGAAAGATCTGGGAGTGTTGAAATATTTTCTTGGTATTGAGACCGCCCGCGGACCTGATGGTTTGTTTCTTTCTCGGCGTAAATATGCGCTTGATATTATTTCTGAAGCTGGTTTGCTTGGTGCAAAACCATGTGATTTTCCCATGGAACAAAATCATCAATTGGCTCTTGCTACAGGTCCCGATTTTGCCCATCTGGATCGTTACAGATGACTAGTTGGTCGCTTGATTTACCTCACCATCACTCGCCCGGAACTATGTTATGTTGTTCACACTCTAGCCCAGTTTATGCAAAGTCCCAAAGAAGCCCACTGGAATGCTGCTCTACGAGTTCTTCATTACTTAAAAGGTCATCCTGGGCAAGGTCTTTTGCTTTCTAAGGATAGTGCCTTAAAGCTTACTGCTTAATGTGATTCAGATTGGGCCACTTGTCCTTTGACTCGTCATTCTCTTGGTGTTCATCATTCGACACCTATGCGTCTGTTTTGTGATAGTCAAGCGGCTATCCACATTGCCGCGAATCCTGTTTTTCATGAACGTACCAAGCATATTGAGGTTGACTGCCATTTTGTTCGAGACCAGATTCAAGCTGGCAACGTTGTTACCTTTCATGTTCACACCAACCTACAGCTAGCAGATATTTTTACCAAGGCTCTCGGGAAGCAACAATTTCAATTCCTTCTTCGCAATTTGGGCATTCGGAATCTTCATGCTTCAACTTGAGGGGGAGTATTGGGATAATTAACAGATGTATCTCATCATATCTCAGCTTTATCTCCATTGTAATTAGGAATAGCATATTTAGCTCCTACAATATCTCATGTACATTATTAGCATATCATGTACATAATTACCGGCTAATATTTAGGCAGATGATTAGGTGAATATGGTGTATATATTCTTCTGAATATCAACGTGAATAACAAGGGGGAATTATATCATACTTAATTATTTTGTAAAATGTGAATGGGGGTATATATAAGCACCAGGAAGGTGCACATTTTATTTGGTCAAATACAAGGTGCATTGTTATGTGTCATTTTTGTTTCGGAACATGCAACATTTATGGCTGAATTTAAGTAGTGAAGGTTTAGTTTATTTTCAAGATCCACGTTTTAAGAACAAAAACAAATAGCTAAAATTATCTTAAGAAAAGAACAGAGGGAGTAATTACCCGGAAGAATATATTCCCACAGCCGTAGACTGCTTCGTGTTCCAACTTCCAACTCCACCAAAACCCAAATGTTGCACCAACAACACACCTTAACCCAGGTTGAGGATTAGACTAGTAAAACAGGCCTTCAATCTATTAACATATCCTAAATCGACCTTCTCGTTAACGTTCTTCTCATCACCATCTTTCTCGTCCTTTAATACCTTCTATTTCAACCCCGGGATGACGTGCTTAGTCTCCTTCTTCTCGAAACGCATTTGGTCTTGCAAGAGTTCCAAATTCTAACAAAAATACTATTCATCTAGGGCAATCAACGTGGCTGTAATTTCTTTTAATGGTACGACGACATTGATGTTAACGAGAGGGACAAGATCATCAAGGTACTGTTGAGGAGGATTGATGAGAGTTGAAATGAAGATGAAGCATAAATATTTAGTACGACGGTGTTTCTGCTCCAACGTTGCCTTTTCTCACAATCTCTCTCACCAACACGAGTACACGACGCCCTAACACCAAATCAATTACGGGTTACCTACTGTTCCCTTCTTTCCTTATGGCCTAAATCTTTCAAATTTATTCTATTTCTTTTAAATTATTAATATATAATAAAATATATTTTTTAATTAAAATATTATTTTATTCGAGTAATTCGGAAATATTATTTCCCTGAAAAATATTTTAATATATGTTATAACACATGTCAGTGTCATGTAGGTGCGTCCCATTAAATTTTCGACGCTCAACAGATGGGGACTAATTTTGTCGTCTTGGAAAAAGTTGATGACTAAAATCGGTCGAAAAAAAGTTGAGGGACGATTTTCGTCAAAATGCTAAACAAGGAGTACGAAAAATACATTTTAGCCAATATCTTAAGTTTTAACTATATAGCCCTTCCTCCTTTAAAAACAAAAACAAAATTATATGACCCTTAAAAATGACAGCTACGTACTATTATACCCATATAATTAGTGCAGCTCTCAAATGAAACAAAATTATCACATGTCGTTATGAATAGTTTGTTTCTTTTCTCTTTTCATTATTGAATTTATTATTTATATAAGGTAACTTCACTTTGTTTTGATACATGGTACAAGGCCAGATAGCATAAAATTATATACTACTTTAATATTTTACCAAACATATTTATTCGAAAGTAATCATTAGAAAAGGAAAGCCCTATTAAAAAGATATACTTAACTAGTATATACCTACTATCAATCAATAAGTAATTGATACATTATTAAAATATTTGACTCTTATCTTAAATATCTTAAAAAACAGTCATTCATATCATAACTTTTTATTAGTTGGCTGTGTACATATTAATTAAACTCATCAAAGATAGTGGCAGAAAAAAATATAGAATGCAATAATAATAATAATAATAATAATCATGAATGAATAGAAGATGAGAGGAAAGGAATTAAGGAAGAAGATTCAGGTACCATTAGGAGGGTGAGGACATATGGGATTACTGAGAACCAATCCACCGCTGCCTGGATTATAATGTAGCTAGAAGGAGAGCAGAGTCGTAGGGAAAGGCGTGTTGCTACAGATTATTTGATAGATATGAAGAGATATGAGGCAATATAATAACTAGTTACCGTGGTATGTGGAACAAAAGCTATAGAGATATAAATTATATGATAACTAGTTGGTAGCACGTCCAATCAACGATTTTTTTTTATTTTAATATTTTTTAATTATTATTTATTGATTAAATTAAAATTATATATACAAAATATAATTTAATATTTGCCATAAAAAATATAATTTAATATGTAAGCATGCTATGAAAGTGCAGATATGATGGCAATAAATAGTAATAAGTCATTCCAAATAATTTATATAAATATCTAATATTTATTAAAAATTATCCTATATAACTTATAAAATAATTATTATAAAAAATAAATATTTTTCAATAATATCATAATTTTTAACTAGTTGATAATATAAAAAATCTTTATATAACTATAAATAATAATAATTAAAAGAGTGAAGACCCAAATTGATCCCTCAAAATTTTTGAAGACCCACTTTTAGTCCCCGAAAAATATAGATTAACCATTTAGTCCTTCAAATTTTTAAATCGGGACACATTAATCCCTAGATTTAATTTCGACGTCCATTTACTTGTCTATATGTTCCATTAACCATCCTGCTTGACCCGTTTGTGGTCCTGCACGACTTATGACGAATTTTGTCAATGGAAAACAAATAAAAAATGAAAAATATGCACATTTTTAAAATTCAAACACCTGAAAATTATGCATTTTTTCACTTTTCTTTAATTTTTAACGACATAAATTCATCATAGGCCACGTAGGACCACTAACGGGCCAAATAGATTGGTTAATAGGACACGTAGGCAAGTAAATAGACGTTGGAACTAATCTCGGAACTAATGTGTCCCGCTTTGAAAATTTGAAAGACTAAATTATTAATTTATTTTTTTCTTGGACTAAAAGTGGATTCCCGAAATTTTTGAGAGACCAATTTGGACCTTTCCTCTAATTAAAAAATAACTGTTATTTTTATGGACAATTTTCCCTAGCCAACTCATTTCATGCAAATTGTAAAACGACAAGCAGCGTGAAGAAAACCAACTGAAAGCGACGCAATAGTAAAGGCAATGCACTCATATTCGTGACTGAGGTCTACGTTCGAGGAATCAAATTTCGCATATCTCAATGCTATGACATTTTAGTCCATTCATGTTACATCCATCTCTTGGTTGATGCTTGAGTGATGGCTTTTCTGCTACACCATTCCTTTGCTTATGTGATGAGAAGATGTTGCATGGATACAGTGTTTGATGGATATAACTAATTAAATTTTCAGTAATCACTCAAATAATAATTTAAAAGGATAAAAAAGTTTTGTAACAAATATTTTAAAAATATTAAATATTTTGATCGGTTGTACCCAATGGCAAATAGACAATATAAAGTTTATTCTTCTATAATTGGCATCACTAGCAACATTTTCGTACCACCCATGAGATGTCTGGCTTTTATTTTTTTTTTAACATGTCATTGGTACAAAATCAATAACCAATCTTTCCTCCGGGAATTTAGGTGACATTTAAGAGTTACCTCCTCCAAACCAGGTTTTCTCCATACACAAGAGACAGAGTCAAACCCCTAATCACTTGCTTAAGGGATCGGAGCTCATTATTATTTGGACTGACCACATGTTGGTGTTTTGATTTTAGTTTAAAAACCTTCTTTCAGATGCCTATGTTTGGCATAATAACAATTAAATTAGTTTTGAAGGTAATTTTTTCATCCGAGTTATTTTGGGACTTAAATCATTGTGTGGGTGAAAAAAAAAAATAGTTTCTATAAGATATTGCTGCCACAACTATTTTAAAATAAAATCGATATATAATTTGGAGTTTAGAATTTAGCAACACCTATACGGTTGGTGTAATGAGATAGTTATGATAATTTTAAAATATTGACGTCTAAAATATAGTTTTGGTCATTTATCTTATTTTTTTTTTAATTTGCTTCTTTAACTTTAAAAATTTCTGTTTTAGTTTTATTTTTTATTTTTTATTTTATGTTTCAACTGTTTTTCAAGTTTATTTTTTCTGTCAACTTTGCTAGTAACGTCGTTAAATCGAGAATATGTGTCAGGTCAGATATTCAAATTTGACAGCTAGGGTGACACGTAAGAGTGGGAATAAGTTAAGTCGAGTTAGGCTCTGACATGAACATGCCTTGCTTGCATTCCAATTTCCATACCCAAGCCTAACCTATTAGCCTAATATATGCTAATTTTTAAGGGCTGAACCTGATCTACTTCAAAGCATGGCCTGATCTGAAAGGTTATTTAAAGACCTATTTTCAATAAGACCTTTAAATAGAGCTGTCAAAACGGGCCAACCCGGCTCACCCGAGTTGGCTCACCACGGGTTGGGGTAAAAAACGGGTCAACCCAACTCGGTTCACTTTTTGGTGAGTCAGGAAATAGCCAACCCGGCTCGACCCACCTCGGGTTGGTGGGTTATACGGGTTGGCTCACCTTTATATTATAAAAAAAAACATAAAAAAACAATATAAAAAAAATCAGATTTTTTTTTTAAAAAAAAATCTCTACAAAGATGGCCTCCTACTCTACGTCAGAACCACCAAACCACATGATCATCAAAAGCTAAAAACAATATTCTCATCGGCTGCTGCTTCTAAGGTGAGAGACTTTGACATGTCTCTCACCATGAGAGACCTAATTAAATAAGGACTTATTTATAAAAAAAATTACTCTTTGACCCCTCTTCTGTTCTCATTCTCACCCTTCGGCTTTCACTCCTGCCACTCCCTTCCCCTCAACCTCTGATTCCGCCACCTCCACCCCCTCAGCCTCCATTGCCGCCACCCCAACCCACTCAGCCTCCATTGTCGCCACCCCCACTCCCACTCCCACCCCCACCCTCACCCTTACCCCCTCAGACCCTACCAGCATGTCTCCAAACAGAAATGAATACAGAAAAAAATACGGTAACAGTGGTTTGGTGGCGTTGAGGTGAACGACAAGGTCTGATGCTAGTTCGGCTATGGCATCTTTGAGTGAAGATCCAAAATATTCAAGGCCGGATCTGAAGTCCCGACAACCTTCGGATGGATCTCCTCTCCTCTGTACTCCGAAGGTGACGAGGAAGACAGCAATCACGACAAGATGAGGAACGACGGCGGCTCGGGTGTGACTTGGTAGCCTAACGGTTCGATGCTACGAATGAAATGCGGAGAGGCGGTTGAGGCGGTGGTGCCGTTGGCAGTGCACGCGGAGGTCGATGAAGAAGGATGATGATAAGGTGATGATAGTGGCGTGGTTCATGCAAGGGTTTTGATCTTAGAGGCCAGATCTGGTGGACAACGACGGTGGTGTGCGGCTTGGATTGGGTGGCGACTGTCGGAGAGACTGAGAGGGAGGGGAGTGAGGGAAAGAAATTGGGTCATTCTTTTAAATTTGAAAATTTTAGGGATTTGAAATTAATAATAAAATTTCAAAAAGGTGCCTGCTCATGGTGAGAGATTTGAGAAGCTCTCTCACCCTAGCATTTGCCTATTCTCGTAGACAGTTCAAAGTTACAGACACGATTTTTCCTTTCTTCAATTTTTTTTTCAATTTTTTATTATGTTTGCTTCAAGAACGTTACACACGCATCAATGGCACAACAAGGAGCAAGCAATTGTAACAAACAATAACAGATTTGGAGGAGAGAGTTTCCGAGAAGGATGACCGAATGGGAGAGTTGGATGGAGACCACGACAGAGAAGTGGACGAAGTTACGAAGATTTTCGACGACGGCGGAGCAACACTGAACCTGGACGAAGAAGGATGAGCACACGAGACTTGGACTGGACCACGATGACAGCATATCTGGACTTGGACGAGCGGCACCGGCGAGAACACGAACGCGACGAGCTGACAGCGGTTCAATGGTTCACGAACAGGACTAGGGTACAATGGTTAAAGAATAGGATGAGGGATGGGAACTTATGAAGTAAACAAAAAAATTTGGGCTTGGTCACTTGGGTTGGGTCTTCTTTTTCACTTGCTGTTTGGAATTTGGTCTTTGGGGCCTTGGTTTTTTTTTTAAAAAAATTTAGTTGCTTCAACCCGCGAGCCAACCCGGCTTACCCGGGTTGAACCCACCTAACTCGCGGGTTAAGTGAGCCGGGTCAAAATGACCCGGGGTCTAAATGAGTCGTGTTTTTTGCAACCCAACCCACCAGTGAGCCGGGTTGGCTCGTGGGTTAGAACTCACTTTGAGAGCTCTACCTTTAAATATATATCCACCTATAAATGGGTCATTGGCATTCACTTTTTAATAGGCTTGTAAACCTCTAATGATAAAGAGACTGATAGGCCTATACTAATAATGATTTTTCTAACCTGTACAACTTTGCAGCACATGTTAAGAGATCAAAATAAAAAATATTGTGTTAAAAGTTGTGTATTCAACTCCTTGAAACTTAAAAGCTATTGTTTCCAATACAACAATTCTATTTTAAGATTCCTTAAGAGACACACCCTCTGTCACACGCTTTTGGACGCACTCTTTCTTATTGATCCATTTCATCACCTCTTAACTTGTTTACCACTTCATCAGGTTTATCTAAAAATAAACATTTTTTCATCCCCTTCTTACATTTCCCCTTTGTACCAGATCCCTTCTCCCCAGCATAACCATCGCCCATTAGAAAAGCTTAGCAGCCACCATCACCTGCCGGTCCACTCCTCCACAAGCTAATCACGCTTCACCATTGACCAACCATGTAACTGATGTAGCACATAAATCGTAAAAGCCAAGAATGTTGAGATTAATAGGAGGGAAGAGGTAGAGAAGTAAAAATTGATGGGCTATTATGAGAAGCTTATCTATCAAATATCAAAAATATTACACTGTGTTGTATATCAGATACCGATTTGGATATCTGCATATTTCCATTTATCTGTAGGGTTTGGTTCTAGGATGTAAATCCCATATATGCAAAGAAAAAAATGGGTTTGAAAAATGACAATGAAAGGGCATAAATTGTTAGAGAGATTCCGGCGCTGGTAATTCGCGTTGCCATCCAGAGATGCTCTAACGATAGGAGGAGGAGGTGACTCTCTGGTGATGGGGGATGGAAATTGAAGAGTCAACAAGGGGAGATGGGGTTATGGACAAAGATAGAGGGAAATTTTTTTTAAAAAATAATTTATTTATTTTAGATAACCTGCATAGATGGTAATGGGTTGCAATATTTTAAAAGAGAGTGACATGGATCAATAAAAAAGAAAGTGTTTAAAAGAGTGTGATAGAGGGTGTGTTGCTAGCACTCCTCTTCCTTAACATGTGCAAAGTTGCATAGGTTAGAAAAATCCTACTAATAAATAGGCCACTAGGTTTTCACAAATAAATTGGCAGGTAGACATTTACATTTAAATAGGCAACATATATTTACTTTCAAATATTATAAATAATATATTATAATATTATAACATGTTAATATTATATTATAGTATTATAACATGTTAAATTAGGCCGACATGCTTTTTTTAAAGCCTTAACTTGGCATCTTTAGCTATAAAAGTTTTTTAAAAAGTCTTGACCTGATATTTTTGTTAAATAGACTAGGCTATAGGTCTACGACGAGCTATCCAACCTATTCCCTCGTCCTAATGACACATTACCCACATGATAGTATATGTTGGAACCACGTGAAACCACATTAATTTATGTTGCAGCTTTATACACAGTTCATATTGTCACACCACTAATGTCCAAGTCTCCATTTCTCCTTTGATTTTTAGTGTTCCCACCAACATCCAGATTCAGAACCCTCGATTTTGTTAGATAAATTTTAAAACTTGAACACCATAACGAACACCCTTTTAAATTTGGAAACAACCCAAATAGGAACTGTAACACCCGGGTGCCGACGAGGGCGGGGAGTGGTCGTCGGTGCAAGAAGGCACGGACAAGGAGCGACTCCTGGCAGGCTTCTAAGCGGAGGGACACATGAATGAACCGATTACACACCCGAATGAGAGGGATCTTGAGACTGTGTAGGTATGGGACTAAACAGTTGAGGAAGGCTTATATGAATTGATTGGTACTACCTATACTAACAAGATGCATCTTCTTTTCGGTAGCCCATCACTTAAGAACTCCACAGTTAAGCGTGCTTGACTTGGAGCAATTCTGGGATGGGTGACCTCCTGGGAAGTTTTCCCACGCTGAAAAGACCCGTGTTGGTCTGTGGGGTCAGTCGTCAATCCAAAGAGCAGCCAGGGATGTTACAGGAACCGATTTTGTTTCTTCTAGTTTTCTTGAAAAACCATTAAGAAAAGCAGAAGTGCAAAACCATTAACATTGGACACGACTTACACACAATACTGATAACTCTTAGAAATAAGAGTTATTCTACCTTCCTTTACTTAATTGTTGAATGTCTTTAGGTGGTTGTGGTGATAAAATGCTAAATTCAATAGTAAATAGGCAACGTGTTGTCTGTGTAAGGTTGATTTATCTAATCTCTGTTTGGACTGTGAAATTTTGATAAAAGGAATTTATGTTTTTATTAGGAAAACATATAAAGTCAAGAGGCAACCAGGAGGAAATTGCTCTAGGATGCGGGAACTTCTGAAAAGTATGCTCACTAAAAGACAAAAGTGTCACCTCAGCAACCTCTCCTTTTAATGGTCCCCAATTGTCTGTTGGAACCAAAGTCGTTTTGGATTTAATAACCTCTAAGTTTTGATGCTAACAAAAGAATTAAAATTGCTTGGCAAAATGTTAGTTGAGATCTAACATGTGCTTTCAGTTATGCAGGAATACTTCAATATAAGTAAAATAAACTTTGGATAAGTTTTCATTAAAAAATACGCGTCCACCCTTGTAGACGGGCTGCTCAAATACTTTGGTAAAGTTACTTAGTTATTTAATTAAGTAGACTGATTTTCTTGAGTAGACGAGGCTCTAAATATTTGCTAGATGAATACCCAAATAACTTGTTAGGTACTGCAAGTCCAAAGACTTGATAATGAGCGCGTCCATCTTGCCACGTAAGCAGACGAAAGTAATTAATTGAAGTAAATGAACTGAAACATAAAGTAATCTGGTGGACGAGCTCCAACCGCCACATCACCAGACGGAGATCTTTGTAACTCATTAAGGAATAGCAAGTCCGAAGACTTTATTGACAAAAGGATATGCCACATCATCAGAGGAGGAAAATAAAATTTTGAATAGACTTAGTCTCTTTCATAACTAAGTAGACGGAGTTCTTTTTAGACGAGCTCCATCCTTGTAGAATAGTTGTTCTTCATATTTGTTTTATCTGCTTTAATGTTTCACCTTGTTGTAAAAGAAACATAGTACAGTCAAGAAATGCAAAAAGCAGAATTGTACAATAAGATACTGCAACACGATCTGTACGATGACATCTCTATGACTGAAAAAACTGGATTATACACAAAAGAGGAACAACAAGTGCTCAAGCTAAAATACTCAGAGGAGTGAACCTCCAATTTCATGCTACCTCGATAACCAAGAGTACTATTCAGCATTGCTACAATCAAGCTATCAGTCACAATGGATATCATGCATTAAATGCTATCTCTAAACGGGATTATTCAAAGTAACCGGTGAAGAAATACAAGTGAAGAAGAAGGTACTATAAATTGAAGACCTCAGATACTGAAGAATAACTCTTGCCTACACAACCTTGCTAGCTGAACTTTTGCCAATCAATATTTACTCATTCTAATATTCTTTCAAGAGCAAGAGTCTGTATTCTTTAGTTAATTTGAATATTGGTGTAATATTCAAATGATCTCAAACTGTCATATCCTCACACATAGTGAGTTAAGAAGATCAAACATTAAATCTCTTTGTTAGAGTTAGAGCCTGAAGAGGCTTGGTAAGAAAGGAATACTTGTAGCCCGGAGATGTGTTGAATACTTGATTGTAATCTATTTGGAGAAATAGTGGATAAATCCTTCAAGTCGAAGGGACTGACGTAGCTCTTGGTTGGAAGAGAGTGAACCAGGATAAAATCTCTTGGGTGAATCTTCTATCCCTAAACTCTTGGTTTTATTTGCTCATACTAACTGTGGGGTTTTGATATTGCTTTTTCTAAAGTCTTTTAAAAAGGATCTTTGTCTTTGAGTGTGCTTCTGTTTATAATCTATTTGAGTGCAAAAATTGTTTTCAAGCTTTTTTTCGAAAATAAATAACAAACACAATTCAACCCCTTTCTTGTGTTTGCTCGTGTCAACTTCAGTTGGTATCAGAGCTCAGCCTCGAAAGGGTTGAGCATCTAACAAGTGCTGAGGGAGTACGATCCATCAACCATGGATGCAGAAGGACAAGCTATCAACAAACCTCCTCTCTTTGATGGTTCTGATTATGACTACTAAAAGAAGAGGATGATGGCCCTTTTGGATGCACAAAGTCTAGACATCTGGGAGCTCATAGAAACTGGTTATACCGAACCCAGAAATGAAGATGGAGCCGCTGTTGCTAGAGCAGACTGGACGGCAAATCAAAAGGAAAAACATCAACTCAATCTTAAAGCTAAGCATTATTTGATGTGTGCCATCACCATATCTGAACATGACAAAGTTCACAGCTGTAATACTGCTAAAGAAATCTGGGATACTCTTGCCCTAGCTCATGAGGGTTCCTCACATGTTAAGGAATCCAAGATCAGCATGCTGGTTCATCAGTATGAGCTGTTCAAGATGGGTGAACATGAAACAATAGACCAAATGTTTGGAAGGTTCCAAACTATCACCATGATCTTAGATCTCTTGGAAAAATTTATGAAAATAGAGATCATGTCAAAAAAATCCTGAGAAGTCTATCCAAGCAATGGAGACCTAAAGTAACTACTATTCAGGAAGCCAAAAACCTGAATACACTCTCTCTGGAAGAGCTTCTTGGATCTCTCAAGGTTCATGAACCTTAATGAAGAAGAAAATTCCGGAAAATGAAAATCTATTGCCCTAAAGGCAAAGAAAGAAAGTTCATCAAAATTTTCTCAAAGCTGCCGAGTCATCTGATGAGTCTGAATCTTCTGATGATAATGAAGGATCAGATGAGGATGAATTATGCTTTATCTCCGGGAAGATTTAACATATGTGGAGAAAGAAAGGTGGTTTCAGAAGGAAGCAACTCAATAAAAAAATTTCCAAGGAGAAGTCAGACTCCAAGGAAAAAGGTCCACCCTTGTGCTTTGAACCATGGTCAAAAATAAGCCCAAAGATGGTGGCTGAGACACATTTGGAGGAAATCAGAAAGGGAAAATCATTGGTATAGGTAAAATTGGGAAACATCCTTTTTCCCTCCATTGATAATGTTCTTTTAGTAAATGGCTTGAAGCACAATCTACTGAGCATAAGTCAATTATATGACAGTGGATATGAAGTGTCTTTTGATAAGAACATGTGTACTGTCAAGAAAGATGATGGATCACTTTTATTCACTTCAAAAAGGCAAAACAATCTCTATAAGATTGACTTGGAAGACCTCTCAAATCAAAGTGTCTCATGTTTAGTGTCCATTGAAGATGAGCGATGGATTTGGCACAAAAGGCTAGGTCATGCAAGCTTGAAATTAATTTCAAAGCTAAACAAGCATAACCTCGTGAGAGGATGACCAAACCTTAAGTTCAAATCTGATGCTCTCTGTGATGCATGTCAATTGGAAAAACAGGTCAAAGGTTCTTTTGAATATTAGAATGTTGTTAGTACCAATAGACCACTAGAGTTGCTACATCTTGATCGTTTTGGTCCAATAAGGATTGCCTCTGTCAGTGGTAAGAAACATGGTCTTGTCATAGTAGACGATTACACTAGATGGACATGGGTTATGTTCCTAACTCACAAGGATGAGTCTTTTAAGGTCTTTTCTGTATTCTGCAAACGTGTACATAATGAAATAGGCATGTGTATCACTTCAATCAGAAGTGACCATGGGGGAGAGTTTGAAAATGAGCTATTTCATAAGTTCTATGAAGAAAGTGGTATCCTTCACAACTTCTCAATACTTAGAACACCACGGCAAAATGGTGTGATAGAGAGAAAGAACAGACCTCTTCAAGAGATGGCTATGACTATGCTCAATGACAATTTTGTCCCTAGACACTTCTGGGCTGAAGGCATTAATCGCATGCGCTACATTCACAAAGAATATACATTAGACCTATCACAGAAAAAGACTCCTTATGAACAAAGTGGAAAGGAATAAAACCCAACATATCGTATTTTCACCCCTTTGGTTGTAAATGCTTTATACTGAATACTAAAGATCAACTTGGTAAGTTTGATGCTAAAACAGATAGTGAAATACTATTAGGATATTCGAAACATCTAAAGGTTTTAGAGTTTATAATTCTAGGACTCGATAGTAGAGGAAAGCATTCATGTCAAGTTTGATGACAAACGACTGATAAGAAATTATCGGAGCTAGATGAAGCCTTTGCAGATCTTGATCTAAGCATTCAGGAGACTCACTTGAGATAAAAGTTGATGATCAAGAAGATGACCCCACTCAACAACCGTGATACTTCCACTTCTCAACATGATACAGTTCAAAAATCTTGGTACTTCAAGAATTATCGTCCACAAGATCAGGTCATTGGAAACCCCAATGACAAGCTAAGAACCAGATCAACCTTCACGGGAACAAAACAATTCTGCACTAGTCTCCGAGTTGGAACCAAAGGCAGGTGAGACGAGGCCCTGGTAGACGATGGTTGGATTCTAGCTATGCAATAAGAACTCAGTCGGTTTGAAAAGAAGTGATGTTTGGACTCTGGTTCCACCGCCCAAAGATAAATCGTTGATTGGAACAAAGTGGGTTTATAGAAACAAACTTGATGAAAATGGTAAGGTAATCGAAACAAAGCAAGACTTGTTGCTTCAAGGTTTCTCTCAAGAAGAATGTATAGATTATACTGAAACTTTTGCACTGTTGCTAGATTAGAAGCTATTAGAATTCTACTTTCATTCGCTGCACATCATAGTATTATGCTTTTTCATATGGATGTTAAGAGTGCTTTTCTAAATGGCTTTATTAATGAAGAAGTCTATGTTATACAACCTCAGGGTTTTGAGTGTGAAACCCATCCCCGAACATGTATATAAGCTTAAGAAAACTTTGTACGGTCTTAAGCAAGCTCCTAGAGCTTGGTATGATAGACTAAGTTCCTTTCTTATGGAAAATGGATTCGATAGAGGAAAGGTTGACACAACCTTATTTAGAAAATCCATTAAGTCTAGTTTCATAGTCGTACAAATATATGTTGATGATATTATTTTTGGTAGTACTAATGAGTCTCTATGCAAAGAATTCTCTAAGTTAATGCGAAAGAGTTTGAAATGAGCATGATGGGAGAACTCAAATTCTTCCTTGGACTTCAAGTAAAACAAACCATGGACGAGTGCTCATCCACCAAACTAAGTATACAAAAGAACTTAGAAGAAGTTTAAGATGGATGATTTCAAGCCAATGAATACTCCTATGCACCCCACTTCCATACTGAACAAAGATGATAAAGAGAAAAAGGTAGACCAAAAAATATACAGAGGTATGATAGGATCTCTCTTATATCTTACTGCATCTAGGCCTGATATTATGTTCAGTGTATGTTTATGTGCTCGATTTCAATCTGATCCTAGAGAATCTCACTTATCAACAATTAAGAGAATTTTTAGATATTTAAAGGTACTATTAATCTTGGTTTGTGCTTTAAGAAAAATGAAGATTACAGATTAGTTGGTTTTTGTGATATACTGACTATCTTGGAGATAGAATTGAAAGAAAAAGCACTAGTGGAGGATGTCACTTCATTGGAGCTAATCTTGTCTCATAAGTTGACAAAGCAAAGTACCTTATTTTGTCAATTGCTGAGGGTTGAGTATATATCAGCTATAAGTTGCTGCTCCAACCTTCTGATCAAACATCAATTGGAGGTCTGATGTATTTGTAAGTAGTATCCCTTATATGTGATATCTTTGCTGCAATAAATCTATCTAAGAATCCAATTTTGCACTCTAGAGCTAAGCACATAGAGATTAAACATCATTTTATTGGGGATTATGTGAAAGGTGTGATTGATATTCAATTTGTAGATCTGACCATCGATGGGCGTATCTTTACTAAACCTCTTAGAGAGGACAAATTTATCTTTATTAGGAAGCATCTTAATATGATATGTGTGGATTAATTTAGGCGTCCAGCCTCGAGAAAAAGTTGTTTTGTTAATCATGCGCCTATTACCTATGCCCGACTAATACCTATTTGAGTTGCGTCTATTGCATTGCGTCTATATGAGTTGGCGTCCATTGATCTTTGATTATCGCGTCCATTGTGTAGTTTAAGACGAGTTCACATCTGCCTATGCTTAAGCATATTTTTTTGTGTTAATAAATGCATTTTATTTTTGTCCCCGATAAATTTATCCTTTATTCTCTTTCGCGAGCCGGAACTTCCCATCAATCCATCAAGACCTTTTTATGGTTCCAAGTTACCAGCGCCCGTTTTTATCATAATGATCTGTCAAAAAGTTTTTTAAAAAACCTTTGATATTCAGAACCCCTTTAAAAGTAATCATTTCCTCCGAGAAAACTTTCACCCTTCCATGGTAACATCTCGAGCTATCTCTCCTCTTCCTCCTCACGCTTTCAACCCTAAACTCTTCGATCACCTAAACACTTCTTTCTTCAACCTTTAACATGGACAAGCTCAACCTCTTAGCTATGGTACTACTAATCTTGGAGTGCTGCAAGACTACAATCTAGAGCATAAGCAAATATGTCAATGCACTCAGCGGAGGACTTTGAGAAGGTCTCTCGTCTTTCCCCAACCTAATCGGATTTCTCGAGATACGCCCAACTGATCGACATTAATTTTTCTCAATCATATAAGAAAGAAGATTACAGTCTTCGAGAAGACTATTGCCGAGCAAATCTTCTCGCGCTAGGAGGTTTAGTTTTCACCGAGTCTTCTGGGGAAGAGGACTTGGTGGTTTCGAGACTATATGAAGTCTGCCTCATGCAAGGAGGATAATAATGTAACTCACACTTAGCGTCATGAAATGAAGGACATCATTCGCATCCATCATCGCCATCAACAAGTGTGGAGGTTTCTTCACAAGGTTGGATCCAAGGATAACCTCTCTCTCTTCACAAAAACGAATCAATCTTCCAAGAGTCCTCAGAGGAAGATTCGGGAGACGCCTAAGAAATAAGGAAAGACTTATAACTCCTTTCTTCATCTTCTCAAAGATTTTCAAGGCTCAAGGAATTCATGAGATTCTTGCTGCAAAGACTCTTGAGGAGCAAGCTAG